>JAFFSR010000389.1:0-662415 GCA_017163975.1 Anastatus disparis
ATTTGATGAATAAGCGGTTGCCGTCATAGGATCTGCATGAAGTCACAACTGCTACCAGATACCAATTGGCTTATCATACTTAGAGTAAATGACAATATCACGTTTAACAGGGAGGCCGATCATTTTTCTCCAAATATACTATTGCATCTCTCATTACAGGTAGATAGATTTATAATTCGTATCCAAAATATCATTGCACAATAGATATAGTAACAGTTCTGAAGGACAAAGTAGATTTCTGTCACGTCATTGTAGTTCTTCTTCACTTTATGTACCATTTCAATAGGCTTTTTATGAGTGTGAAGTTAATGTCTCTATCAAGATATTCAAGGCTTTAATAATGTTAAATTTTCTATATTAAACTCATTCCTGTTTAATCGTTACTTATTTCATTATCTTAAATATATAATTGTCCATATATTTACGTGCTTTTTTGTTATTAGAATGTAACGTATATAGGCATTATGGTAAATTTACACAATATTTCTAATAACTTGTGGTCCTTTATCCGCAAATGTATCAAAATTAATCTCTAAAATTTGTGAATGCTAGAAAGCATCATTGTACAACCTCAACATTTTCCACTCTGAAAATCACACTTCTTTCCGTTAATTTAGCATGACACAACACTTTAATTGTTCTGCTAAGGAGGGCTTTACAACAATTCTCTGACTTTTATGACAACAATTGGGGAAATTGTTACTTAGCATATTCGAAAGCAAAATCTTTCCGCATCACGATAAACATATGTGTTTGCCAAGAAACTAATGTAATTTTTATATATGAGATTTTCCTCAAAATATATATTACGAAAAACCAATCAGTTACGGAATTAATTTTTTCAGTTAATATTTTATTTGATTTTTCTTTTTTTTTTCTACTTTTTCTCTTCATTGTTTTATCAGTAACTTTGTTCAATACAATATGTGATTGTGATTATATTATTATTATTGCACTTTTATTATAATTGAGTGTTCAATTTTAATTGCATTTACACTTAATAAATAATGTCTTTACTGATGATAAGAACTCATATTTATGTTTTCGTTATTTTCTGTCTATTGGTTTATTTATTGTAGTATCGCCATTAACATGTTTATTGGTCTATCAATTTATATTTGTTTACACCTTTGCAGTAATTATTTTAATTTGTAAATAATTATTTTCTTACTTAATTTTCTTAATAATATTGGCATTTTCCAATTTTTGATTTTAATTTGTACCTTCTTCTTATATTCATTATATTGTTCACTAATAACTTGTCCATAAGTTCTATAATTTTTCTTCATGAAACTTCTCAATTTATAGTATCTTTTTTCAAATGATTTTATTTTTTATATCTTAATATTTCTACTTTTTAAATATTTATTTATTGTTCTTCTCATCTATATATGTTGTTCTTCTTATGTAACTTCTTCATTTGTAATAGTATTTGTCCCATTTTATCAGTAATTCTTCTTTTATCTTTGGATTTTAATTTTGTTATTTAGAGTATTTTTACTTTTATTTATCTTCTTTTGAGCTTTATTCACACGTATTTGTACCAATTAATCAATACTATTTTTTCTTTGAATTTCTCAATTTTGTGATCTTAGTATTTTTCAATTTCTACTCGCATTTATTTAGAATTTTCTTTGATTTTTATATAGTTTTTCTTACGTAAAGCTCTTATTTCGCACGTATTTGTTCCAACTTATCAAAGTAATCATTGCTTCCTTGAATTTCAATTTTGTTATCTTAGTATCTTCTCATTTTTTTCATATTTTTGTGGTGTTTTTTTTAATTTTTATATGTTTTTCCATGTAAACTCATTCGCACGTATTTAATTCAAATCTTACTTTGTACTTCATTGTTTCCTTTGAATCTGTCCATTTTGTTAACTTAGAATTTTTCACTTGCTTATATTTATTTAGTTATCCCTTTCATTTTCATACATGTTTTTTCATACAAAGTTTCTTTGAACTTAGTCTTAGTTCTTAATTTATCATTATTTTTTTTTTCCATTTTCATAATAATGTTCTTTTTTTGAAATTTTTTTATATTAATGTAATTTGTTCTGTTACTATTTTCCTATTATCTGATGTCGTTGAGCTAAGAGTAAAATTGAGTTTTGCTTTTTTATTTCATCACTATTTTTTTAATTTATAAATTAAACAGATATAATGTTTGTCTATACCTAAAGTAGATATATTAGTAAAATAATTTTTACTCAAAATAAAAATCATTTGGACTTGTTATTTTTTACGAGCTTGATTGAAATTAGATATCTCAACTTTGATAGATCTAACTCATAAAATACGATCAGCATTAAAGCTTTTATTATAACTTATATGTATAATATTTGGGATTTTTGAGTTGTCTCACTAGATGTTTAATTACATAAATTTTCACTTAGTAGCAAAAACCCGATTAAATTTAATTATTTATTTATAAGCTGGGATTAGAAATATTATTAGAAGTGGTAGCTTTTATTATGCTTCTTAGTCCTGTTACAAATAAAGCTTTTTTTCATTTATTTTTTAATTTTTTTCCTTCATCCAATTTAATCTTTACTGTCCTAATTTTACTATCGTTATAATTTAAGTAGATATCATCGATTCCCATTATATCATTATCTGGTTTTAAAAATTTGTATCTGAAATGTCATTGTCAATTTCCTATCGAAATTGTTTCATGATTCGGAACTCTTTTGCTTACGATATTTCATGATCTTTTCTTCTGCCAATAAACGTGTTTGTGAGTTTTTTTCAATAGTTCAAGCTCGGCGAAATCTAAAATTCAATGGTATTTGATTTAGATCGTTGCTCATGACAAACTCCTCCTTATCATGTCCATTGGATTATCGTAATTATTATTTGCATTATTATAATTTTTTGTAAGACTGGAATCATTCTTATTTGTTGCATTTAAAAATCTTGATAAAGTAATCGTATTTGAAAAACATCATATCCTAAACAACATGGACTTAAATTATAAAGTACATTGCAACAGCAAAAACAATTTGCAAAACGCCACAATTATAATAATTATTTGTTTGTGATTGTACTGGCATGAATACTATGCTCAATTCTCTAATTGGTTGAAAAATCATCTTGTTTATATAAATCTATAGTTATCTTATAGATATTTGAGATTTAAACTTGACACATATATATATGAATTCACCTTATGATTATAATAATACACAAATCCGGTGACCCTTTTTTAAATTTCCTTAAATAAATAACGTATTCATTCTCATCAATCGGTACTGAATTAACATATTGTGGTCTCTGAATTAGTGAAGTCAATTGCATGTCGAATGAGGTAATCTGGTTTGAAAATGTTATTAAATTCCTAAATATAAATATCAGTTAACATGAACATAATTCCACTCATCCACAACCCTGTCTTTTTTAACAATCAATTTACCTTCCTCAGTCAAAACCATTATTGAAAATGAAAATTCTCTTCAAGAATTTTCATATCTAATTTTAATGAACTTTTTCCAAAGATATTTACAAAAGTATTGCTTATATTAATCGAATTTAATTTACTGCCTTTTACTTTAAAAGTTGAAAAATAAAAGAAATTATGAATAATGCTTATGAATTAATTGTTATATGATAAATAAATAATAATAAAATTGTAAAATAATATAACGATAAGAATGGTTATTTTCGATAATTATACATTTATGTATATATGGGACATTTTACATCTACTGAAGAGAAAAAATGAAAATCGCTGAAACTCTGAGAATATATTCTGTTATGGTTTCAAAATTGTAAAAATTTTAAGAATTTAGATTGAAGTGATCAAGAGCCATAGATCCTTGAAATTTTGGAAATTTTGAAATTATTGAAAAGTACTAACTTTATAGTTTTTTTTTCTGAAAATCCTGATGTTTTAAAGAGAAATTCATAAGAATACATCTGTGTGCAAATGAAAAGGAAAGTTAGATAAAAATTTGATAGACCTTAATTTTGAAGTTTTCATTGGTTCTTACATGTATTACATGGTAATTAAATTACTCATTGCTTTGCTACTCAGAAATTGCTTTTTGAGGGCTCATTTTCTTCTATTTTATTAACCTCAAAATAAATTTTGGATTGCTTAAGAAAGAGTTACCAATAAGGAGTTATAAAAGTTTGAAATATATATATTCATGTATGATTTATTTTTCATATTGAATATAAATGTACATTTTAATATATGATTAATTTTTATATTGAAAATAAATGATACATGATAATATATATTTTAAACTGTCTTAACTCCTTATTGATGGCTCTGACTTACATGATCAAAAATTTATTTTAAAGTTCATGTAAAATAGAAAAAAATAAGCTCACCGAAAAGAAATTTGCATGGCAAACAATGAGTAATTTCAAATACTTATGTAATACCTATAAGAACCAATAGAAAACTTCAAAACTAGGTCTGTAAAGAATCATGTGAACTCTGCCCTCTGTTTACGATAAGAAATATTTTCATGAATTTCACTTCAAAACATCAGGATTTTTCAGGAAAAAATGATTAATTTGGGACTCTTTCCAAAAATTTTGATAATTTTCTTAAATTTCAATGAGCTATAGCTCTGGATCCTTGAAATCTAAATCCTTGAAACTTTTTTACATTTTCGGTAACAAAAAGAATATATTTTTAGAGTTTTAGGATTTTTATTTTTCTTCTCTTCCAGTTGGTGTGAAATGTCGCATATATATATATAAAACCATTAAAAAAGTTTGTCGTAAAAAGAACTAAAATGAAAATTATTTAGAGTTATTTCTAATAATTGTATTTTATAATTTATTTACAGTTATTTACGGATATTTACAGTATCTACAATTAAAAATGTATAAAATGATAATAAACAATCATTATCTCCAGCCTAACGCTTTTTTATGTTATTCATAGTTTTCAATATTTTCTTATAATCATTTGTTTATTCACAGTATTATTCCAGTTTTAAATAATAATTTTTATACAAGGTGATGAAATATTTTACTATAAGATAATGTCTATACATGTTGTATATCACAAAAAATTCCAACATCAAAACTAATTTCTAATGTAAAGAATAAAAATTAAATTAATAGAATTTTTGAAATTTTGATATGGGAATACTTTTAATAATTAACTTTTTAATAACTCTGAATATTGTAAATTTTTAAATAACTTGTGGAATTGAATGCTAATTAAATTTAGTTTGAACATGAAGATAATTATTCAAGTTGGAAATGTATTTAATAAAATAATATAACTATTTATGTTATCACTTATTGATAATTTTTTAAACTTTTTATTCATAGTTTGAAATAATATTAAATATATAATTATTATTTTAATAGTTTTTATAAAATATTATGTAAATTTTATAAGTATAAATTATATAAGGAGGTGTCAAATGGACAGTACACTTGAGCCACATAAATATTGACTATTTTTTCATTGTATTTCAAAATTTTAAATAAATAGATGCATTAGCATATAGGATGTATCACGAAGATTATTTAGTTAAATTTTTAAATAAATCTATTCATTAGTTATGGAGAAGTTTGGGTTCCATATTATTTACTTAATATTTTTCTATTTAGCATCAGAAATCTAAATATCTTGAAAACTAATGATTAGAAAAATTTGAAAATTTAAATGAATAATCATCATGGTACATACTACGAGTTAATACATTCCTTTTATGGAAATTCAACAATAGAATGGAAGACAGTTAAATATGATAGTTCATTTTCATATCTTCTTATGGTAAAATATAATCAAACTTTTGACAACAAATTCAACATAATGAGATAATTGTACTTTCAATGATCATATTTAATACAAATTTTAGAGTGATATTACGGAATATTATTTTTTTCCGCATTTATAATAAGTGTTTCGCAAATAATAAGTAAATTTTTTTTTAAATGTTTACTTTTTAGGGAAATTTTCCTTCTATCTAGACAGTTCATGAATATAAATTCATAATTACAGACATAATCAGAAAAATTATCTATATTTCATATATTTTCCTATCTTTATAATTGACTATTAAAAAAAGTTTAATATCAATTAATAATTTTTTAAAGTGTATTCCATAAAAATTATGTTCAATCGATATTAAAAAATATTTTTTTATCATGTAATGATAATTTTTCAAATGAGGTAATTTGATGTATTTTAAAATTTATATGTTTCTCTTATTAAAAATATCATTGCTTAGGTGATGTAATAGGGTATATGATTTCTACATAGTTATGCCGACATCACAGTTTTCCAAATATTTTATCTTTATTTGAAAATTTTCAGAAATATCTCTATATTAGGCTCTTTATTAGTAGAAATGGAAGACTGTAATATAGAGATATTTTTAAAAATCTTTGATTAAGAAACCAATAACTTGGAAAACTGTAATGTCGGTATTTTACATCCCCTTAATAAAATGAATTTTAATATATTTAATTGTTAACAATTTTATATAAATGACAATTCAATTAAATACAAACACGTGTACAAATGAAAATGTAATTAAGGTAGATATAATTTTAATATATTAATATGTAATTTAATATATTCAATTGTTAACAATTTTTATATAAATGACAATCCATTTAAAGACTATCATGTGTACAAATGAAAATATAATTAAGGTTTAGATTAGATTAGATATTGTTTTATTTTGTATTATAATTACAAAAAGAGCATGTAAAATTACAAATAAAGTTATAATACATAAAATACTTGAAATAACATTGTAAATATAAATTGAAATAGCACAGTATGATATCACAGTCATGAAACATGATATAGATAATAATACTGTAATAGTCAATCAATAAATAAGGTTAAATGTATGTTATTTATAAAAATCGTTAACAAGTAACTTTTTAAATAATATATTTTCATGAAAACTAATTAAAATACTTTATTCTCTGAATGATAACTAAATAAAATTTTTATTTAATAAATTTAGTTATACAATTATAAATATATAATATTTATATAACTGTTCATCAAATAAAATTATTATTTTCTAATATATATATTAAAAAAATAATTATTACAATAGATTGTAGTTAAATAAAAATGTTTATTTTAATAATTATAGCGTTGAAATTTATTTTGATGGAAATTTTATTTGATTGACATTTACAGTATTACTTTAACTATATTTCAAAAGTTACCTGTCATCAATAAAAAATATTTAATTTTTAAATTAATATTCTATTAATATCAAGAATTTTCTAAAAATTATATTATTTATGATATGCAAACCCTACTTGTGATGCATACACTTTTTAATATTTGTATCTCATTAATATTTTATATTAGATGTCGAAAGGATTGTTAAGTATGTAACGGTTATTTTGCCCGTTACAAAAAAAGAATTAGCTTTTAATTTAATGTTAACTTCAGCTAAGTCCTTAAATTTTACTATATGCAGAGTTGCTGAAATTTGTAAGAATTCCACTAAATATTATACAGCGAACTCCGATTATGCTAGCTAATCAATCTTATTGATAAACGACAGAATCATATCTGATATACTTGTCGCTTGCTGCACGCACTGCGTCTCTCTCTCTCTCTCTCTCTCTCTTACCTGATCGAGCGACTCGTGGCCGGTAGCGCAGTTCTCCTTCGTGAGGCAGGTTCCAAAATACGTTATATTAAAATATATGATATTACGTAATTAAATAATTTATAACTGCTCATAAGGACCGCGGAGGCGTCGGAGTAAGCAGCGGAAAATATATTTTTATGTTATATATAGTCAGGCAATATAAATTGATTGAAAGCACGATTTAATAGAAAAAAAAATTAATTTATAATAAGACAAAAAAATAATTGTAATAGAGATAGAGTATGAATTAATCGAGAATAAAATAATATTATATATGAAATGTAATGTACGCGTCTAATGAGAGAGTGAGCAAAGGGAGGGGCGCGTCGCGAACTAAATGATACTCGCTTATGAGGCTGATCGGTTATATAACCGATGATGCAATATACCTGAACAAGTATCTCTCGAGAAGGAGATACTTGAATATCGCACAGTATAATTATACTTACAATAACGCACTGGCCAGCTTACACTAATTACCTACGTGCACATAGACTCCGCTGACCCGTTACTGTAGCTTCTTCCCTGTACGTAACCAATACGTAGATGCTCTAGACTAGGTCGGTGGAATACGTCTCTTCCCAAACATTGCATTCCGCTGAGCTCTGCCAATGTGGTTGTCTGGACGTAGATCGGTGGAATCCTATCCACGCCGATCAACGTATTTGCTGGCACTCAATGGCTGACCGCTAAGACGCGCGAAAAGCGGTCAGGCAAAACTCTACGGGAAGAATTTTCGGGAGTTGTAACTTGCAAAAAAAATATAATACGCTAGTCGATATAAACTAACGACTTTTATTTAAGACAATGTTTCGCGTCATCAATTGCGAACTTAGTCTAACGTATTATACGACCACGTGGCGAAATCTCTAAACGAGCACAGCGCGGCTTAGGTTTCGTGTTAACGCAACGGTAGCCGGAAACTCTCTGAAGCGCCTCGCGGCCGGCGAGCTTCTCTCTCGCGTGCCGGTCGTCAAGATACGCACTTCTTTACTCGTCTTAGACGAGACATATGACCGAGCGTTTATTATATTTTGATACCCTAGCGCGCAACATTCAAACACGGTAGAATACCGTTACACCCCTCCGCCAGACGCAGCATAACCGGGTTCTGCTGCTCTGCATATCGCGTGGTAGGTATGCAATTATTGCCTTAAGCAATGTTAATATTTTCGATTTTCTACCAGGAAATAATTTTGAACACGCGTTTTTCCCGGTGGACAAACTAAATATATTTTCAATACGCTTCAAATTGGTAGGACTTTAAGCCTACCTCACTTACGTCTGATCGGTTCGGACTCAGCTCGACGCATATGCTTTGCAGTTCGCGTTACAATAACGACTGTTCTACGCGGATGACCTCGCTTCCCATTCGGTTTCTTGATATAGGGAGAATTACCGCTCGCAGGCGGTCGCACGCAATCTGAGCCCGATCCTCCGTTGGCACTCGGAGTCGCATAGATCGCAAGAGACGGGTCGCTCATCGTCTCATTCGCACGCATTGATTCCAACGGTGGTTGAGGTTTCAGATCATCTTCTTGCCTTGCGATGTATGTTTTTACCTGCTCTCCATGAATCGTACTATACGGATTACCATCCTTCTCTAACGACCTATGTGTATTCAATTCCGATTCAGCTGTAACGACATATGTACCAACAAATTTTGGTGCAAGCTTACTTGCTATGTCTTGAACAGTAGGGAGAGTATTTTATTTCCTTGCCTATTATATCATCTATATTATGAGTTGCTTTGGCCTCTACTTGCAACCAAACTTTTTACACAAGCCTGATCAGCTGCTGATACATCAGCTAAATCAACTGTTTCTAATTTTCCAATGTACAGTTGTTTAAAAGCAGCAACTTCTAGATTTACCTTTACGTTAGTGCCTTTAAAAGAAAGCTTATTTTAATAAGGATCGAAAATAGCTCTAAATGCTCGAACGAAGTTACCTCCTAGATAGCATTCTTAATTTAAGCTAGGCACGATCGCACAGTTAATCGTTTTGGTAATTCCGCCTACAGTTAAAGGGAGGTCAGCATAACCTACTAGTGAGCAAGATTTTCCATCTGCTACTTTAACCAATCTACCTGTAGCTGGTATTAAAGGCACATTACAGGCTACTGCTAGCTATAATCCTAGCGAGTTCATGACCGTGCATGATGCACCTGGGTCACACAAAGCCCTTATTCGGTAATCTCTGATCACTACAGGAGCCAACATCGAACTTGATCATCGATTATTGGTTGATTCAGCTCTGCCTGCTCACTTGTCTCAACTTGACCAGTGTGAGACTCAACTTGTGTTTCTACTGAGTCTTCAGATAGATTTTTATCGAACACCTTTCTATTAGAAGGTTCTGAGGTCTCATAAGCCTCACTGAGAACGGTAGGTACCTCATCTACTTGTTTTCTGGTCTTTTTCCGCACACAGTGGGCAGGACCAGACAGTATATCCAGGTAATCCACACCGATAACATTCTCGGTTACGTTTTTGGATTTTCTGAACCTTTCTGGTTTTCTTGACCTGGTGCTGTTTGATTTGTATCTCCTGAAGAACTTTCCTTTTGCTGTTGGCTCTATTGTTCCGAATTACTGTCATCTTGAGAAGGCTTCCGAGATCGCGTCTTAAAATTCCTATGACGCTTAGCAGACTTCCTTCGAGGCAATTTAGGCGGTGCAGGTCCTTGTACATTGTTCTCGTTGAACCTCTGCTGCTTTGCAAACGCCTTTTGAGTTTACGTATTTCTTGTAATAATTGGATTAAACTGTCCATTAATAACTGTCCTAAATTTAACTGTCCATTATCAGCCTGTTCTTCCTGTACCGCTACTATTTGTACTTCATTGACCTTAATCGTTGGCCTATATGCTACGTCAGGTAACAATGACTGTTCTGGTGGAGGTGGTGGTCTATAGACTCTCTCCGCCTCGAGTATCAATTCAGCTTCTACAGCTTTTTCCAATAAAGATTCAATGTTCGTAACTTCATCTCTTCTGACCATACGTTGAATTTCTGGCAAGAGGTTACGGTGCAATAAATCAAGCTGCTGATTAATATCAGGTAACGGTACTTGTTTTAAAATTATAGATTGTAAGCATATTATATAATCTCGTACAGGCTCATGTTTGCCTTGTGTAAGTGCATTAGCTTCTGCTAACAATCTCTGTTGAAAACGTCTGCTATATCCATACCATCGCAATGCACCTTCTTTAAATTGAGCGCAGGTTTGCCACGAATGCCTGTTATTTCGATACCAGGTCGCAGCAACCTCTGTGAGCAGTTCAGAGAGAGAGGATAATAAATCGCTCTCACTTAGTTTAGGCAGTGTTCGACACTCCTCAACTCTAGTTAGAAAGAGGTCTATACTTTGGCCTTACTCACCTGAAAATGTAACATTCCAGCGGCGCACTATGTGACCTACGTCTGTAGTTTTATTTGCGTTTGCTGTTCGATCATTTTGCCTGGTCAGATTAGCCTTATCCGACGCACTGTTTGCAGTGTGAGGGGTCCCTCCCCCCTCGACTGTACGTGCACCTGCAGTACCAGTTGGCAATGTATTACGGCTTCTATAGCTTTGCGTATTTGTGCTCGCATTAACTAATGGGCTGCTACTATTATCGTAATGTACGCTAAATGTATCACGAAAGTTAACATGCTGTTCGCTATTTTTATTTCCTTGCAGGTTTTCTCGTCCAGGTGTTTCTTCACCTGTGGCCTGATCGAACAGCTGTGTGCTCGAGGATTTTGGTTGTGACAGTACTCCAACTTTTTGTGATAAAGAATTCACTTTAGTTGATATGCCTTCCATCTTAGAAGATACCTCATGCACGTGTTTTGTCATATCTTTCATCTGGTTGTGCATGGCGATAAGATAATTTATCAATTCTTTTGGTACGTTAGAGATGTCTAGTGCTATTTCAGTTCTTTGTTGCACGTTGGAATTCTCAAGTACCACCTGATCGTTACGCGTTTCGTTTTGCGTAATATTGCTTAACGTAGCGTTTAAATTTTTCACCCCCGTTTCGTTATTATGCAATTCGGTGAGTGGATGTTCTTCTTTTAAATCCACGTTATCATCATAGATCGTAGATCTTGTCTTTTTAAAAGTAGTTTTTCAGGGTTAGACTGTTCGAAGACCACTGCCGTATAATTGCCTAACAGCCGTTGCATTAATCGGTGTGACTGTTCGTAAGGTAACCCTTCTTCCTTCAATTCTAATGTTTGAAGCGAATCTATTAGATCATCTTCTGACAAGCATGTTGCCCATTTATAGACTTTTCTAGCAGTAGCTTTGTGATTTCCATCGATCTTTTTATGTTGTGTTGCCATCTTGATAGATATCTTCTTTCTTGATATATTTTCTATTTATGCTAGTCGCACGCTGTTTCACTAACGTTCGCTGTGTATGTGTGTGTGTGTGTACGCACGTTTATTTTATAAAGAAAATTATATTTTACTGATCGTTTGCATATGGTTATACTAGAACCATATACATACGTGACAGAAAAACTGTACTAATAATAATATATATATATATATATATATATATATATATATATATATAGATATATATATTAAAATTTAATTGTTTTGATTTTTGGATTTATACTAGAATTTCCAGTAATTACAATTAATTTATCAAATTAAAAATGCAATATATTACTAAAGAAAATTTAGTCAATTTAAAATACCAAGTCTTAATATATCTGACTAAATCCAAAAATCTGTGCGTTCTTAAACTTTTGTTAAAAATGCACACCTAAATTGCAAATAGTCATTTTATTATTCTGAAATATTTAAATTTAAAATTAACCAAAAATGTGTATTTTAATCTTATGGTTTTTTTAATCTAAATTTCGTATTTCATATATATACTAGCTGCCACAGCGGCCCTTTGGGCCGCTGTGGCTCTCACTTTGTCTTTTTAGAGCTTTGCTTCGCTCAGCTCTGAATGACCTCAGGCCTTACATAGCGAAGCGATGCAAGGCATGCAAAAAGCTTTGCTTCTTACATATAAGGCACGATTGTAAGCGCTCGTGCTTTGCACTCGCTATTTAATATTCAAAGAATATTAAAACAAAACATTTACAAACGCAAAAGCATTAAATGTTAATCATATTTCTTTTTCATTGTATTTTTTACCGCAACTTTCAACAGGAGGTTTGAATTTATTGTATTTATTTAATAAAACAAATTTATAATTATTTGAATTTTTCTTGTGAATTAAGTTGATTGATTTCGAAGAAATTTATGCTATGTGAAAAAGACTTATTTTCATGTATACTTTTTAAAGCTTTGAATAGGATAATCTATCAAGAGTTACAAGTGAAAAAAATTATTTTATAGTTCAGTAGCTTAAAAGTATAGTTTTGTATAAAGTTTTTATTTGATCTGAATCATTCCGAAGGATGATGATTCAAAACAATAATACAAATAAATATTAGCAGGAAAAATAAAATCGTTCGAGGGGTTGTAAAACAGTTATGCCTTTAGAAGTTGAAAAAATGATTTTTTGGTGATAACTTGAAAAACGAACTTTGAGAAAAGTATATTGAATAAAATTTATAGGAAAAAAATAAGATTCATCTTTTTAGTTTCATATATATATTTTTTTTAATAATATTTATCAAATTATCATTAAAAAGCCTTTAATTTTAACATTTTTCATGAACAATTTGAAAAATATTAACTTTAGAGAAAAATGTATAATATAAAAATCATTAATTTTTTTATATTCTATAACTTTTATTTTAAATACTTTTTTTTTTAAAAATCGTATATTTCATGTTATCACCAAAAATTCATTTTTTTGACCATTAAAAAGGCGCAAATTTAAAAACGCTTTCAACGATTTTTTTCAAAACAGGAACGTTTACTTATGTTATTATTTAAAATAATTCCCTGTTTGAATTATTCAGATCGGATAAAAATTCGTCGAGAAAATTCATAAACTTGATTTCTCACACACATACATCCATACATACATTTTAAGGAAGCCTCGTAATAGTCTTATTTTGCTATAAAAATGAGTTTTTCATCATAAAATAACATATTTTAAAGGGTTTTATTTTTCGCGATGTCAAAAATATAAGGCACTTATTATATATTCACTATTCTGAAATATTCAAATTTAAAATTAACCAAAAATATGTATTTTAATCTTATGATTTTTGAATTTAAATTTCGTATTTCATATATATAAAAAATACATTTGTGAAGATATTTTTATTAGAAATGAAAACAAAATTTTTATAAGCATGTTTCACGTAAAAATTAATTTCATAAATCAAATTCATGGTCATATATTAAGGTCTGGAAATTATAGTTGTTAGTCAGTTCCCAGTTCTCAGTTTATTTATATCAAATATCGTACCATTTTGTTTTTCTTATGGAAGTAGAGTGAGAAATAGTCACTTGATGGAATAAATTATACGCTTTTTTACTTTAAGCACATGTGTACATATATTTTTATATTATGTTTCATCAAATTATTTTCAATTTTATTTAGTACTTAAAGTTAACTTAAATTAATTAAGTCTTATTTACTTAAAATTAGTCATTCATACATAATAATATAATAAAATAAATTCAGCCGAGCGACGTTAGGAGCGAAAAACTTCAATATAATTAATTCCAATTAACGTAAAACTCATTAAATTGTGTAACAATTTTCAACAGTTGATAAATATAATATAAATCATATAATATATATATATATATATCAATTTTAAATTACTAATAATTAATTTAAAACTCAAAAGTAACTATTTCAAAACGGAATATGGAAGATAAACATGTATCGTTTTATTCCTTAAATATCACGAATCAAAATATTAATTATTAGTAATTTTAAAGTGTTATATATTATGTAAATAATTCTATATTTAATAATTTTTAATTCTAGTAACAGGAAAAGCCGCCTGAAAAGAGATAAATAATTACATTTTCTGCGAAATATTGCCCTTGAATCGAGTAGGTGAAATATCCGTCTTAGTACCAAAAAAAGACAGTAAGCATCGCAAATTTATGATCTTAGTTCATAATATAATAGTACCAACATTGGTCCCTAGAATTCAAGCTATAGTACTAATTGAAATTATATCGCCACTCTTTTTCAAGTACCTTAGTACATAAATTCGATAAACTTGATTTAGAACCTATTTTAACAATACTTTCCTTTCTCCGTGTAGTTGTTAGTCCTAGTAAACGTCAAATACTGTTTTCGATTATTTCATGGTTCGTTATTGAAACACGTGATTAAAAAGAATGAATTCCTATTATATTTTTTTATTGATTCTAATGCAATTTAGTAGAACAAATTCTTAATTCATCATCATATAATTTGTATTTAAACAATTTTTATGCGTATTGTAACTTTAATTATTCGTTTTTATGAAAATATAAAATTTAATTTAGTACAAAATTACAATATTAAAATTCATAAGTTGCGGCAATTCTTTTTATTTTAAAATTGGCTAATTTATACATAATAATATCATATATAAAAATTCAACCGAGCGACGTTAGAGAGCGAGGTTTTTTGCTAGTTATTATCAAGGAGGTACCTTCGCTTTAGTATGACAAAACAGATTTGGTCGAAACTATGCAAAATTGTTTGTTTTACGCCTAAAATGCACATATAAAATTTCATGGAGATTCGTTATCTTGTTAATGAGAAATTAGAATAATTATATAACATTGGTTCTTATGGGGAAACGTTAATATTGTAGTTGATCTTGAAATAAAAAACAGAATAAAATGAAATTTTTTGAGGGTAAACATAATATTACTGGCAACGTATAAAATAATTTTCAGAAACTTTCATTACTTTTACACGGGAATATAAATGAATAAATTATTCATTTATGTACGAATCTAGTTACTTTTATCGTACATAGCGGATGGTGGCAAAAACACACCGTAACCTCAAATTTTCAAATTTCGTAAAAAAAGCATGTAAATGATTTGGAAAGTAAAGATGATCATCCTAGCTCTTTAATTAATTTTAATTTTTCAGTTTTAAATAAAAATTATCTCTTTTTTTTATAATGATGCTAATTTTATCGAGTATGTGAAAATCACCATACAAAACATATATTCTTGGGGAGGGGAGATATCTAGTAACTTTTAATCAAATAAGCATATTGAAAATTTGACTCGAGTGGTGGACGAAGGTGATAACTTATAAATAGTTATATTATTTCATTAAATACATTTTTAACTTGAATAATTATCTTCATGTTAAAACTAAATTCAATTAGCATTCAATACCACAAGTTATTTAAAAAATTTATCATTTTTCAAAGTTATTAAAAAGTATTCCCATATCAAAATTTCAAAATTCTATTAATTTAAATTTTTATTCTTTACATTAGAGAATTAGTTTTGATGTGTAAATTTTCTTGTGATATGCAATATATATATGGGACATTTCACACAAACTGGAAGAGCAAAAAAAAACAGGAGTGGCAGTCGTGGGGACTGGCCGACAGAAGCTATGCTTCCAGTGTATATATAGAAACTAGGAAGTGTGACATTTGCAAAAATTATAATTAATTTTTTAACGAAAACTTGTTATTTTTGATTCAATGTATTATGTATTTAAAAATATATTAATAATATAGTTTATTAATAACAATTATTAAAAAATTAAGAAAGAAATGTTTATGCGTAACTTATAAAGGTTCATTGATATAAAAAAACGAAGCAGTAAAACTTTCTAGTTTTTCAAATAAAATTTACAAAAATGTACAGTATCAAAATTTCTGGAAAATTTTCGTAAAAAATAATTTATTAAATAGAAACATAAAATAAAAAATTGAAAAAAGAAATTAAATTAAAGATAAAATACCAATTTTGTTTTGTGTTATAAAATTTTCTTAAGTCATTTTTTTTCTATTTTTTTACCGTATTAAATAGTTTTTAAATTCGTGGAATTTTTTAACTTTCTTCAATTACTTATAACTATTTAAGAAATAAAGATATGTAAAGAGACTAGGGACAATAAATATTTTTTTTATTAGAATTATATTTTTGCCCGCTTTGTATTTACCTATAACGTTCTATTATATATAGATACTTTCCTCAAAATTTTACTGTATATATATATATATATATATATATATATATATATACACACATACACTACAAGCATCAATTGTAGTACATTCAACGCACACATCCACTTGTGTATATACATGCATATTCTTAAGGTGGTTCATGCGACTAACGTGTTTTTTCAAGATATTCTTATAGGTATAGTTTAATGAAGGTAATGTGAATATCATATTGAAATTTCAGAACATTTCATCGTTTCGTTTTTGATTAATCGATGTTCAAAGTTTTACAAATTACATTGAAAGTATATCTATATATATTGGAATTTTTATATTTCGTAGCTGTTAATCACAATATCTCATAAACTACATTCAAATCGTAGTCGAAAATTTAAACATATATAAAGGAACTAATAATAAAAATTTTCCAACAAGATTCACGTAAATTCATCATTTTATTAAAGAGATAAAGTATTTTGAAAATATAATTATTAGATAAACGATGCATGTTTCGTTCACATTTACGTTGCTGCGCATGCGCAACTGGATCATATGAGCGCTATCTCTTTCTCTCACAGCTAGCTTTCTCTCTCTTACCGCATGAACCACCTTAAGCAGAATGGGAGAGAGGGAAAAAGAAAGAGAAAAAGAATGTAAGTGTTTGTATGTTGATAGCAATTATGACACCCTGTGCCATATTCGTACATTCACGCTGGGTGACATTTGGGACTGTCGATTTTTACACATTTAGTGCCCCTGCCGTAACGTCGCGTAAGAAGCATAGCATCAATAAAAATCGCTAAAACTCAGAGAATATATTTTATTTGTTACCCAAAATGTGTAAAAAAATTTTCAAGGATTTAGATTAGAAGAATCAAGAGCCATAGATCCTTGAAATTTGGAAATTTTTCAGAATTTTTGGATAAGTACCAACTTTATGATTTTTTTTTCTGAAAATCCTGATGTTTTACAGAGAAATTCACACAGAGTGACGTCACAAAACATTCATTCCGTCGCCTTGTTTTCCGTCAAATTTTTTTCCCTATATTCACATGGCGCGGAATGTAGCTGAAAAATTGTTAAAAATAGCATACAAATGTATCCGCAAATTTTAAATTAACATCAAAAATGTTAAAAAAGTTGGAAATAATCACCTATTGTTATTGTAATGAGATTCTTTTTTATAAAAATAAAATATAGTTTGTTATTATAACCAAATATTTCAATTAACATCATTATTTTTTAATTACAAAATTGCTAATCAACGTCACAGAACTTCTATTCCGCTCCATGAATATAGGGAAACAAATTTGACGGGATAATAGAAGCGTCACAGACTTTTTGAAATTGTTTAAACAAATAGTTAACCAAAATAGAATTTAAAAGTTTGATTGAAATTAAAAGTACAGCTATGGAAAGCAAATTAAAAATATTACGTGAGGTTATTGAAGCACTAATAATTTTTTTAAACAAAATAAAAATTGATGTCGTCTATTACGTCGTCTTTACTCCGTTGGCGGAATACAAAGATGCGGAATTGAGGTTCTGTGACGTTCCGTCGCCTATTTTCCGCTCCATCTGATTTCACCCTTACTTCCATACATTCGAATCTAATCATTTTTCGTTTAGGTATTTTATAGGATAATAATGAGTTTAACCAATCAGAGAGGTTATTTCTTTAGGATTAGAGATACATAAATTATTCTCTTACTTATGTAGTATAGATGTATAGCACCACCAACCGTATAACGTACTACATGTATGTATGTGCGTGATCGCGATGTCCCAAGGGGGTCGCTCTAGAAAATTGCACAACTCTGTATCACAGAGACAGAAGATATAAAATCAAAGTGCTGAACAAAGATAGCATATATCGATACACTAAATTTATCGTTTCGGAGCAATTCTCCAGTCCCCAGTCCCGACCGAGCTTCTATTCTCTTATGTTTGATTTCGTACTCAGAATTTGTCACTTTATGGTTTTTCATGCTTGAGTTTACAACAATAACATCGATGTTTAGTTTTTATCAATCAATTATAATAAATATAATATAACAAAATATTTAAATATTAAAATGGGATTTTCAAGTAAATTAGTGAGTTATAATAAATGTTGTAATCCTTATAAATTGAAGAATCATCGAAAAACTAAGTCATTACAGAAAGTGTCAGAAAATATTAAAAAAGTTTTGATCAATGTTACATTAGATGAAAGAATATGTTCGACATGCAGAAAACGTGCTTATAAAGATTATAATGACCTGCAATGTTGGTGTTCATCTATTGAATATTTTATGAAAATTATTTTTTATAATTAATTAATATCTTTTCTATAAATCTTGCATGCAATTATTTAATTCTAGGCCTAATATTATTGGCAAAAAAAACTTATTAACAAAATTTAGGTTGAATGTTTAATATTTAGGTTATAGTTGCTTCTGTTTTATGTAAATTTTGCATGCTATTTATTTCAGATGTAATAAAAATGGTAAAGTTCAATTCACACAATTTCTGTTTAAGGTAGTTGTCGACTCCTTACATCATAAAAAACTGTTTATTATAAAATGCTTTGAAATTTAATTCACAACTTTAATATGATTTCACAAATAAATAGTTAAAATTTTATAACCTTCAGCGGTTTCAAAAGTAAGATATAAAACTGAAATTTTCATTTTATATAATAAATATCATTAAAATTACAAATTTAAAATATTATATTATAATTATGAAACCGTTAATCGTTCTAAAAATTTAACTATTTATTTATAAAGTTATATTGAAGTTATAAACCAAATTTCAACGCATTTTATAATAAATAATTTTTTTATGATGTAATGGGTTGACAACTACCTTAAAGATTATCTTTTATATAAATTTTGCATGCAATTATTCTATTCCAGATGTAATATTATTTGCAAAAAAATCTTATTTACAACCCCGTCAAAAACGTTTAGCTAAAAAAATTAGTTAAAAATATAGCTGAAAATACAGCTGAAAATATAGCTATATTTAGCTGGAATATAGCTATATTCATCTCGATTTTTTAGGTAAAAATCCAGTTCTTTTTTAGGTAAAAATCCAGTTAATATTTTGAGTCTCTTGTAACAGCGAAAAATATAACTGTATTTTCAGCTGTATTTTTAGCTGTATTTTTAACTGTATTTTTAGCTAATTTTTTGAGCTAATCGTTTTTGATGAGGCGAACAATAGCTGATAGTATAGCTAAATTTTCAGCTATATTTTGAGTTGTATTTTTAGCTTAAATTATTTTATAATTTCACGGAATAATAACTCGTTAGTTATTTTCCTGTAAAAGAAAGTTCAAAATGAGGTAAACCTCGAAGTGTCAGCTCTCCGAAGATCGAAGAGCTTTACATTTTGGCACAAAGTATCTTGCTCTTTTATACCTATGACCTCAAAATTTGTTAATGGAATCGTAAAATTTAGAGATCCGCCACCTAGCGATGTGAAGTGAACTTACCTGTCTTTAATTATTGATTAATGCTACGTCGCAAGGTGGCGTTTCTCTAAATTTTACGATTCCATCGACAAATTTTGAGGACACAGGTATAAAAGAGCAAGATACTTTGTGCCAAAATGTAGAAGCTCTTCGATCTTCGGAGAGCTGACACTTCGAGGTTTACCTCATTTTTACTACGTTTTTTTTTTTTTTTTTTTTTTACTTTTTTTTGGTGTCTGTCTGTCTGTCTGTCTGTCTGTCTGTCTGTCTGTCTGTCTGTTCGGTACGAATTTTGCAACCGATTGTAAACTAACTTCCTGATGAGCTAGAGACTTGAAATTTTAAATATAGCTCGGAACTGGATGACAATGCAATATTATAAAAAAAATATATATATCTACCGAACAATATATTAATATATTCAATCATATACGGAGATGTTGGCAAAATTGAAGATTTGAAGATTTTATATATAGATACACTTTTAACATTAGTGTCTAAACATCTTCGAAAATTTTAAAAATCTTCTTTTGATATATTAATATATTAATATATTAATATATCAAATATAGTAATATATTAATATAGTAATATATTAATATATTAATATATCAAATATATTAATATATTAATATATTAATATATCAATATATTAATATATTAATATATTAATATATCAAATATATTAATATATTAATATATCAAATATATTAATATATTAATATATTAATATATCAAATATATTATTATATTAATATATTCAATATTATATTTTTGCATGCATTGTTGGATAATATAATTAAATACATATTCCCACCGAAAAATATATTAATACAATTATATACGGAGATATTGGAAAAATTGAAATTTTGAAGATTTTATATATAGATATACTTTTAACATTAGTGTCTAACCGTTTTCGAAAATTTTTAAATTCTTTAACTTGTCATATATTGCAATTAGACATAAATTACAGCATTTTCTATTATACATATAGAATTGGAGACTGTATTTTATTCATTTTATGGTCTAACAATGCATAAAACAATAAATCTTGGTTGAATTTCTAATGGCGTCATTATCGTCAAAATGGCGGGAAACTCGCCATGCGATTACGTGTTCTCTAAAAAAATAGATGAAACACGTTTTAGTCCCTTGACAACAATATATATGCTATATAATATGCACTGTTGGACAACACGATAAATAATATAATAATAATAATAATAATAATACCAAAATGTATAAGATAATATTTAAATAAAAAAAAATTTTTCAATCTACCACGTTTTTAATTGAACTAAAAAGTATAAAATAATATTAAAAATAAAAAAAACTTTTAATGTACTACGTTTTTATAATGAACCAAAAAGTATAAAATAATGTGTAATAAAATGAAAAATGAATAATGATTTGAAATAAAAAAAATGTGGGGCGCATACAATACATAATAATAAACATGCGCCCCACGTTTTTTTTATTTCAAATCATTATTCATTTTTCATTTTATTACACATTATTTTTATATTTTTGTTCATTATAAAACGTAGTATTAATAAAAGTTTTTTTTTATTTTAATATTATTGAACTTTCTTTTACAGGAAAATAACTAACGAGTTATTATTCCGTGAAATTATAAAATAATTTAAGCTAAAAATACAGCTCAAAATATTAAAAATAAAAAAAAACTTTTTAATGTACTACGTTTTTATAATGAACCAAAAAGTATAAAATAATGTGTAATAAAATAAAATAAAAAATTAAAAATAAAAATAAAACTTTTTAATGTACTACGTTTTTATAATGAACACTAAAAGTATAAAATAATGTGTAATGAAATGAAAAGTGAATAATGATTTGAAATAAAAAAAACGTAGGGGCGCATACAATACATAATAATAAACATGCTATGCCTACTTTTTTTTATTTCAAATCATTATTCATTTTTCATTTTATTACACATTATTTTATACTTTTTGGTTCATTATAAAAACGTAGTACATTAAAAATAGTTTTTTTTTTTTTAATTTTTTTAGAGAACACGTAATCGCATGCTGAGTTTCCCGCCATTTTGACGATAATGACGCTATTAGAAATTCAACCAAAATTTATTGTTTTATGCATTGATAGACCATAAAATGAATAAAATACAGTCTCAAATTTTATATGTACAATACAAAATGCTGTAATTTATGTCTAATTGCAATATGAGAAGTTAAAGAATTTTAAAAATTTTCGAAGATGGTTAGACACTAATGTTAAAAGTATATCTATATATAAAATCTTCAAAATTTCAATTTTTCCAATATCTCCGTATATAATTGTATTAATATATTTTTCGGTGGGAATATATATTTAATTATATTATCCAACAATGCATGCAAAAATATAATATTGAATATATTAATATATTTGATATATTAATATATTAATATATTACTATATTAATATATTACTATATTTGATATATTAATATATTAATATATTAATATATTAATATATCAAAAGAAGATTTTTAAAATTTTCGAAGATGTTTAGACACTAATGTTAAAAGTGTATCTATATATAAAATCTTCAAATCTTCAATTTTGCCAACATCTCCGTATATGATTGAATATATTAATATATTGTTCGGTAGATATATATATTTTTTTTATAATATTGCATTGTCATCCAGTTCCGAGCTATATTTAAAATTTCAAGTCTCTAGCTCATCAGGAAGTTAGTTTACAATCGGTTGCAAAATTCGTACCGAACAGACAGACAGACAGACAGACAGACAGACAGACAGACACCAAAGTGAGTTAATAAAAACGTAGTAAAATAAAAAATGAAAAAAATGAATAATGATTTGAAATAAAAAAAACGTGGGGCGCATGTTTATTATTATGTATTGTATGCGCCCCACGTTTTTTTTATCTCAAATCATTATTCATTTTTCATTTTATTACACATTATTTTATACTTTTTGGTTCATTATAAAAACGTAGTACATTAAAAAGTTTTTTTTTTATTTTTAATATTATTTTATACTTTTTAGTTCAATTAAAAAACGTGGTAGATTGAAAATTTTTTTTTTATTTAAATATTATCTTATACATTTTGGTATTATTATTATTATTATTATTAATATTATTTATCGTGTTGTCCAACAGTGCATATTATATAGCATATATATTGTTGTCAAGGGACTAAAACGTGTTTCATCTATTTTTTTAGAGAACACGTAATCGCATGCTGAGTTTCCCGCCATTTTGACGATAATGACGCTATTAGAAATTCAACCAAAATTTATTGTTTTATGCATTGATAGACCATAAAATGAATAAAATACAGTCTCAAATTTTATATGTACAATACAAAATGCTGTAATTTATGTCTAATTGCAATATGAGAAGTTAAAGAATTTTAAAAGTTTTCGAAGATGGTTAGACACTAATGTTAAAAGTATATCTATATATAAAATCTTCAAAATTTCAATTTTTCCAATATCTCCGTATATAATTGTATTAATATATTTTTCGGTGGGAATATATATTTAATTATATTATCCAACAATGCATGCAAAAATATAATATTGAATATATTAATATATTAATATATTTGATATATTAATATATTAATATATTTGATATATTAATATATTAATATATTACTATATTAATATATTACTATATTTGATATATTAATATATTAATATATTAATATATCAAAAGAAGATTTTTAAAATTTTCGAAGATGTTTAGACACTAATGTTAAAAGTGTATCTATATATAAAATCTTCAAATCTTCAATTTTGCCAACATCTCCGTATATGATTGAATATATTAATATATTGTTCGGTAGATATATATATTTTTTTTATAATATTGCATTGTCATCCAGTTCCGAGCTATATTTAAAATTTCAAGTCTCTAGCTCATCAGGAAGTTAGTTTACAATCGGTTGCAAAATTCGTACCGAACAGACAGACAGACAGACAGACAGACAGACAGACAGACACCAAAGCGAGTTAATAAAAACGTAGTAATAAAAACGTAGTAATAAAATATAGCTGAAAATTCAGTTATATTATCAGCTATTGTTCGCCTCATCAAAAACGATTAGCTCAAAAAGTTAGTTAAAAATACAGTTAAAATTACAGCTAAAAATACAGCTGAAAATACAGTTATATTTTCCGCTGTTAAAAGAGACTCAAAATATTAACTGGATTTTTACCTAAAAAATCGAGATGAATATAGCTATATTCCAGCTAAATATAGCTATATTTTCAGCTGTATTTTCAGCTATATTATTGACTAATTTTTTTAGCTAAACGTTTTTGACGAGGAAAACTTTTGTTGAATGTTTAATATTTAAGTTATAGTTGCTTCTGTTTTATGTTAATTTTGCATGTTATTACTTTATTTTGAAACAAAAAATTACTTGATTTTATAACGAATATTATAATAGCAAAGAAGTGTAACTTACAAAAATCCTATTGAAAGTTTAATGTGTAGGTAACCGTCAATTGCAAACATCAACTAAAATATATAAATTTTAAATATTCTCACAAAATTAAAAATATTTATTCAGAGTATTAGTATTTAAAACATTTAATTCTTCCTATAAGATGCATCACATAAATAGCTCTTATTGTAGTTTCATTATGTGTTTGTCAACAATCATTATTTTGTAGTAGCTTTCTAGTTCTGTAAAACTTAAGATGCGTTAAAAATTTATATGACATTTATTGAATTATGTATTTTAATTTTTTGAATTTGCTTTTATAATATCTTTCTCGCATGTTTCTTATTTAGTATTTTCTTGTCTGTAAAGTTTCTAATATAAACTTATTCTTGCTGTGCTATTCTATTCCTTGCAGTAATGTAAGTAGATAGTTTACAAAGTCCATCTTCAGTAGGGGCTGTATCTAGATTTAGTAATGATTGCATTAACAATGATTTGGATGATATTTTAGATGAGTTGAGAATGGATGACTCTTGTGCAGCAATTGTTTTACCATCGCATATTATCAATGATTCTAATGGATTACTAAATAACTTGAAAGTAATTTTCCATGATCCATCAAGGTCAAGAGATAATCAAATAAAAATTGTTACAATGTTGCCAATCACATGGAGTTATACTCAAATAAAACTATATTTTGATGCTTCTTATCATATGATCAAATATGCTCATAGTCTTATCGAAGACAAGGGGATTTTGTCATCACCTTATCACAAAATAGGTATTTACTTTAGTATTTGTATGTAATTTCAATTTTCTTTTAATATTTTAATTTATAAATATTGAATAATAATTTTATGGTAAGAGAAGCAAATGCAAAATATAAGGAAAATTCTTTTTCGAATTTTTTAAATCTATTAAGTTTTGGTATCTTTAAAGTTATTGTGTTTAAATGAAAATAATAAATTAAATATTACCTAATATTGGCATTTAAAATATTTCTTTATTATACTTTAGAAATAATATAAGATGTGCTTCTAATATATTGATAACATTTACATTATTTTTTTTTATTTCAACTATTTAAAATAAAATATTTTTAAGTGTCTATAATCAAATTAACCATGTTAACTAAATAGGTATTAAAAATATTTTAAACAAACAAAAGTTGTTTATAATGAATAATATCATAAATATTTCGTTTTACATAAAATATTTTCTGCTTAGGTAAATCTATATCTTGTGATATAATCTCTTCAGTTACAAACTTTTATTTAAGAGATGATATAACTTGGACTATGCCTGGCATGAAGGATGTAATATGTACAAGAAATAGTGATGGAATTAAAGAGAAACTTCAAAAGCGACTGATTCTGTTGAATTTAACGGAATTATATCAGCTTTATAAATTGGAATTTCCAGAGAATAAAATTGGTCTCACAAAATTTACTATGTCGCGCCCTAAAAACTGTGTGTTCCCACACAGCATGAAAGATTGCCGCAAGGTTGCTGCAAGGTTTCATGAAAGTTTCGAAACTTCGCAGCAACCTTTCATGAAAGATTACAGCAACATTTATATATCCGCGCTAGAACCCGGTTGAAATATTTCTAAAAACTTCGCAGCAATCTTTCAGAAAACCTCGCAGCAACCTTTCATGAAAACCTCACAGCAATATTTCAGGAAATGTAACAAAAACATTTCAAGAAACCTTGCAGCAATCTTTTAGAACACCTCGCCGCAACCTCGCAGGAAACCTCGCAGCAATCTTTCAGGAAATGTAACAGAAACATTTCAAGAAACCTTACAGGAATCTTGCGGGAAAAATAGCAAAAAGATTTCAAGCAACCACATAGCAATTTTTCAAAAAATCTCGCCTTAACCTTGCAGAAAACCTCGTAGCAACCTTTTATGAGATATTGCAGCAACATTTATATGTCCGGGCTAGAACCCGGTTGAAATATTTCTAAAAACCTCGCAGCAATCTCTCATGAAAACCTCGCAGCAACATTTCAAGAAACCTTGCAGCAATCTTTCATGAAAGGTTTCTCGTAATATTTCATGAAATTTTTCCCAAATTTTGCCGTGAACAACGCTCATACCTTTCCGTATGGTTTCCTGCAATATTTTGTAAAATATTTCTTAAATCTTGCCAAAAGCTTGCTGCAGTAATATTTAATAGTAGGTGGGATTTTCTATCCTTGTGTGATAAAGTTTTTCTTATTTGCTTAAGTATCAATCCTTCTATCTATAAATTACTAGTTGAGCGCAATAGTATTATTATCAATATTTGTGCACAAGAAGAAAAAATTCCTCAGCATCGTTTTTGAGAAAAGTAGTGAATATTGAAATAAAAGGTTTTGTTTCTAATATTTATGCGTTCTTTACTTTTTTCAATAACAATTCGATGGATTTTTTTACCCTACGCATAAATATTTATAATAATAGCATACTTATTGCGTTAATTTCATTTTGAAATTATTCATGAAACTTTACTGATACTTTTAGTGAAACGCTTTTCTGGAATATTTTATAAAGATTGCCAAAAATATGGTAATAACCATTGGCGAAATGTACATAGCAATATTTTTTGTGATATCTTAGAAATCTTGTCAAAAACTTTGAAGAAATCTTACTGCAACTTTTAACAAAAGACACCTCGTAATATTTCATAAAATATTCATCAAATTTTGCTGGAAACCTCGTTGGAACCTTTCATAAAAGGTATCTTGCAATATTTCGTAAAATGTTTCTAAAATCTTGCACGAACCTTGCTGCAACCTTTCATCAAAGATCTCTTGCGATATTTCGTAAAATGTTCCCCAAATCTTGCTAGGAACCTCACTGAAACCTTTCATGAAAGGATTCTTGCAATATTTCATAAAATGTTCCTAAAATCTTGCAGGAACCTCGCTGCAATCTTTCATGAAAGGTTTCTTGCAATATTCCACAAAAAGTTCCCCAAATCTTGTTGGAAAACTCGCTGAAACCTTTCGTGAAATGTTTCTTGCAATATTTCATGAAATGTTTTTAGAATCTTGCAGAAACCTCGCTGCAACCTTTCGTGAAAGGTTTCTTGCAATATTTTATAAAATGTTTCTAAAATCTTGCAGAAAGCTCGCTGCAATCTTTCATAGAAAGTTCGATGCAATATTCCATCAAAATGTTGTCTAAATCTTGCTGAAAATCCCGCTGAAACATGTAATAAAAGTTTTGTTGCAATATTTTATGAAATGTTTTTAAAGTCTTACAGAAACCGCGCTGCAACCTTTCATGAAAGGTTTCTTGCAATATTTCATGAAATATTTCTAAAATCTTGCAGAAAACTTGCTGCAACCTTCCATGAAGGGTTCCTTGCAATATTCCATGAAATGTTTTCTAAATTTTGCTGAAAACCTCGCTGAAACATGTCGTGAAAGTTTTCGTCCAATATTTCATAAAATGTTTCTAAAATTTTGCAGAAACCTCGCTGCAACCTTTCGTGAAAGTTTTCTTGCAATATTTCATGAAATGTTTCTAAAATCTTACAGAAACCTCGCTGCAACCTTTCATGAAAGGTTTCTTGCAATATTTCATGAAATATTTCTAAAATCTTGCAGAAACCTTGCTACAACCTTTCATGAAAGGTTCCTTGCAATATTCCATGAAATAATTTCTAAATCGTGCTGAAAACCTCGCTGCAACCTTTCGTGAAAGTTTTCTTGCAATATTTCATGAAATATTTCTAAAATCTTACAGAAACCTCGCTGCAATCTTTCATGAAAGGTTTCTTGCGAAATTTTATGAAATATTTCTAAAATCTTGCAGAAACTTTGCTGCAACCTTTCATGAAAGGTTCCTTGCAATATTTTATAAAATGTTTTCTAAATTTTGCTGGAAACCTCTATGCAACCTTTTATAAAAGGTTTCTTGCAATATTTTATGAAATATTCCTAAAATCTTTCAGAAACCTCGCTGCAACCTTTCATGAAAGGTTTCTTGCAATATTCTATGAAATGTTTTCTAAATCTTGCTGGAAACCTCGCTGAAACATGTCATGAAAGGTTTCTTGCAATATTTCATGAAATGTTTTATAAAACCTTGCAGAAACCTCGCTGCAACCTTTCATGAAAGGTTCATTGCAATATTGCTTGAATTATTTTCTGTAACCTTGTAGCAAGTTTGCAGAAATATCACACTGAAATGTTTCATGAAACCTCTTAGCAATGTTAAGGCAAGATTGCTGCAATCTTGTGACAATATTTCAGCACAATATTTTAATGAAAGTTTCAATGCAATGTTTCATGCTGTGTGGGTTAGCAGGAAGCAGTGGGACTCACAGCGTGTGTGTCTGTTCTTATCATCAAAATGTAAAGTTAATGATTTCAGGTACTTTAATTTATTATGATCATATATCTTAATATAAATAATAGTACTTCCAATTTTGAAGGCTTATTTTTTTTTACAGATAGTCATTCATCTAATTTTACAAAAAATGAAGAACAGAAAATAACATTATATGTAGATTGTTTTGATTTTTTAATTTGTGAATCACCATCTGACTTGTGTTATTTAAACAACTGCGAGAAATGTCCAGGATCTATCAATCTAGAGAAATTCTTATTAAAAGTGTTTGAAGATAATTACGTCACCTCGATTTCTTTCAAGCAGTGGATTAATAATCCACAAACAACTTTAGAAACTTTAATCAAGGAAACGCCTGAATCTGTAAAATATTTTTGTGAAAAAGTAAAAGGATTACTTCCTAATGCAACAATAGCATCCAAATAATCTTCATATTCAAGAAAATCAAAGGACCATCTGGAACCACATGAATTTCAAATGATTGTGGACTTTGCCGAAAATTACGCGTTCACGATTTAAGATACTGCTCCTGGTTTCCATTGGAATAACGCCCAAGCTACAATCTATGATGTCGTAATTTATTACAAAGAAAATGAAATCACAAAACATAAAAGTTTGGTTATAATTTCTGATTGCTTAATTCATGATGCTGTAGCAGTTTATTCGTTCCATAAAATAATTCAAAATTTTTTGAATGATGAATTTTCTTCCATAAAAAAGATTTATTATTTCTCTGACGGTGCCCCCCAACGGTATAAGAATTTCAAAAATGTTATTAATTTAGCTCATCATAAAATGGATTTTGGATCAGACGCTGAATGGCATTTTTATACCACAGCCCATGGGAAAGGTCCATGTGATGATCTTGGGGCAACAGTAAAAAGAGAAGCTCTTAGAGCAAGCCTACAGAGATCAACAATTGAGCCAATTTTGACAAGTGAAGATCTGTTTCATTGGCTAAGCACAACTGAAAGAAGGCCAAATATAACCTTCAAATATTCTACCCAGAAAAATTATGATCAAACTAAAAAATTTTTAGCCAAACGGTTTGACAATAACAGACGGGTACAACATCTTCAGGACCAGCACTGTTTGATTCCAATTGATGGTACCATAAGAACAAAACTATATTCTAAACATAATTTTTATAAAGACACTGTTATTTTATAATTTTTCTCTGTCTTCGACCAATGTAAAGAAAAGTTATTGTTATTTGCTTAATTTTGATTAAAGTATATATTTAAGGATAAAAATAAATATTATTATTATTAAATAACATTTTCCTAAATAAAACATACTTCATATTGTTTAAAGTTAGGATGTTAAAAGATTAAAGTATTGGTCATTATTATAGTTTTCATTTTGATTATTAAATATTTTATGATAATGATGATGATCATGATAATGATTATTATTATTATTTTTATTATGATTAATATTTTCTAGTAACTGAAATAATTAAGATGCAGCAGAGTAGCTTTAAATATTGGTTTAGATTATCATTCTTAATTACCTTATACTATTAGTCATTGCTATATGTTTATTTTTAATTATAGTATAATTAATGACAAAAATAATAATAATAATCACTACATAACATTCTTCTAAAAGGAAAAGACTTTTGATATTCTTATTTTGAGTAATGATTGTAAAAATAGAACTAATCATCGCTCTATCATAGGGTAAGTGTGCCAGTTATCGTTGCCCCCCCGACTACCGTGCTCCTTCGACATTTTAATACATTAAGATAGGTTTAAGCCTTAATCAATAATACAAAAAAATTTTTTTAATATTTTTGAAGTATAATTTAACTATTAGAAAAATAAAAATTTAATTTATTAACGTTTTATATTGTATAAATAATGTTTGAAATTTTTGTAACGTGATTTATGCGTTTTTAGTGCGCGCGTTATCAGAAAGCTTAAGAATAGTATGTTTCATTCAATCATTTAAAGTATTAAAAAATGTATATTAATAATATGTAAATGCATTTTACTATAATAAAATACTTACAAATTTCGAAAAAACTTACAATTTGCGTTTTTAAATTATTTTTTATTATTTATTTATAAAATATAGTAACTGGAACAGATTTAAGCATATGATTCAATTATCGTGCACGATAACTAAACCAATTTTTTGGTATAATCTTAGTTATCGTGCCCTCTAACATGTGAGCATCGAAGAAAACATAACCTCAAAAAAGATAAATCGACGAAAAATGCACGGTATTCGACGCTTGATATTTGGTTGAGGGCTTGCTTACTGACAAAACGCATTTAGTTGGGGGCGCGGAAACTGACACACGGTATATAGAAATCTGAAAATTGTGCAACACGGTATTTGACGCATGCATCAATTCTTATATTTTTAATAATATTTCAAATATTTTTCTATACATAATTAATCAATCATGCTTATTAAATAAAAGATGCTTCAACGTTTATAACTGATATCAATAGTTATCGAGCATTAATAGAAAAATCTGTTTAATTTGATAAAATCTGTAAGAGGTTACGTTAAACCCACGGTAACTGACACATTTACCCTATTTTCATTTATTATAATTATTTTTTCAAGTTGAAAAGTATTTAAAAATTAAAATGTGTTAAAATGAGTTATGTAGCAAGTAATAAAAAGCGTTATGATAATATATAAATGTGTTTGAACTTTATTTAATAAATGCAGAGTTGCTACAGAGTATGCTTATGCGCAAGAGAAGAGCGACTAGCTCCGGCACAGTGAGAAGCACGACCAAGACTAACGCCTCACATTCAAAGTAACTAACGGCTTTCCCCACGCACACACTCATACATACAGTAATACAGAGAGAGTATGAGAACCAATACATTTATATTTCTAACACTCCCCCTGTTCGAATAATCTCTCTTCTAAAACACTCATCATCCTCTTTAAAACATTAAATTGCGATTTGGCAAGACTCTTTGTAAGAATGTCAGCCAACTGTTCTTTAGTACTAACACTCTTAACAATCACGGTGCCATTTTCTACTTGTTCTCTTATAAAATGAAATCGGAGTTCAATATGCTTAGTGCCTCTATTATTACTTGGGTGCTTAGATAATTCAATTGCACTTCTATTATCCACAAACAAATCACAACCCTTTGCGCACTCAACTCCCATATCACTTAAGAACCTTTTCAACCACACAAGTTCCTTACATGCCTCACACGCAGCAACGTATTCCGCTTCAGTCGTACTTTGCGCTACAATACTTTGTTTTCTCGAAAACCATATAACCGGTGCTGAAGCACATAAAATAACACAACCACTTGTAGACTTTCTTGTGTCTAAACAACCAGCGAAATCTGCATCCGCATATGCAATCGGAGACATGTTAACAGAATTACCATTGTATAAAATTCCTACATTACTCGTTTTAATCAAATATCTAAAAACACGGTTCAAACATTTAACATGAGTTACATTAAAATTATTTACAAATCTACTCAATGTATTTACAATATAGGCTATATCTGGTCTTGTAACATTAGCCAGAAACAATAAAGAACCGATAGCCTCTCTATACGGATAATTAACATATTTGTCATTATTACACGGTTTACATAAAATCAAACCTAGTTCAGCAGGCGTATCAGTGGGATTCGCAGTATCCATATTAAACCTTCTAATAATCTTTTTACAATAACATTCCTGATTTATAAAAATCGTTTTCTTATCTAAATCCCTATTAATTTGAATTCCACGAATATACCTACCGGACCAACAGTTGCTTCAAAACTATCACATAAATCTTTAATTACATTCTGTATATCATTCATATTACTACCAAAAATCATACCATCATCCACTACAAGCGCTAGATACATAGATGACTCATTCTCTCTTTTACATACAAAAACAGACCATTCTGAATCACACTTTACAAAACCAAATCTATTTAAAAATTCACAGAAATGTGTATTCCAACATTTAGATGCCTGCTTGAGTCCATAAAGAGATTTCCTCAATCTACACGCTTTGTTCTTCGCATCAGGAACATAAAGACCCTCTGGTATCTTGATATAAATTTCTTCTTTCAATTCACTATACAGATATGCAGTCTTAATATCAAATTGCACCATTTCCAAGTTCTTCTGTGCAGCCAATGCAAATAAAACTCTGATGGATTCATATCTTGCGACAGGTGCATAGGTATCAAAATAATCAATGCCTGGACGCTCCATAAAACCACGAGCGCACAATCTTGCTTTGTATCTATCAACATTACCAGCTGAATCAGTCTTGATCTTAAAAACCCATGTCGTATCCAGTAAGTTTGCATCCACCGGGGGAACGACAATGTCCCAAGTATTATTTACTTTATGAGAATGCAACTCCTCTGCCACAGCCGATTTCCACTGCACAACATCACTTCCATTCATGGCATCAGAGAAATTAATCGGCTCCTGAATATCGACAACATTGCCTTCATATCTTTTTGGCTTCTTTATCAAGGTTCTATCCCGTAAAGTCATATCAGACTCTTTTGAATTTCTTTTCTTGCCACGTTTTTGCTTGTCATTTACATCCTGAATATGCTGCTGCACAGGCTCTTCTTCTGACAGATCCATAGATTCTTCCATATCATTTGTACTGTTCATACTTGCATAATCTTGTTCATCTTCTTGTTCAGCTTCCAAAACTGACTCATCAGACAATTCCTTATCCTCAGCCTCATTCAAATTTGAAAACATTAATAACGGAACAGTAGACTCATTGTGAGCAACATTAAACTTTACATCACATGCTATCACAACTTTTCTGCTTACAGGATCAAACAATCTATAATTTGTTGAATCTTCATGGTAACCTACTAAAATCATTTTTACAGCTTTAGCATCAAACTTCTTTCTGAGGGTTTCATGCACAAAAGAATATGCATCACTTCCAAAAGGACGCATGTGACTTACATCAGGCTTTCTTCCATACCACATTTCAAATGGTGTAAAATTTCTGTTGTTAGCATTTGTTGTCCGATTCAACGAATATACGGCAGTATTAACAGCTTCGGCCCATAAATCCTTGGGTAACTGCTTTGCATGCATCATGCTCCGGGCTGACTCAACAATAGTACGGTTCTCTCTTTCTATACGACCATTTTGTTTTGGCGTACGTGCAACGGAGGTACCTAACCTTATGCCTTCTTCAGAGAGAAATTTTTTGAAATTCTTATTGACAAATTCAGTGCCATTATCAACCCGAAATGTTAAGATAACTTTACCTTGACGAACTGCTTCCCTATAAAACTGCTTAAAACAATCAAATGCTTCATTCTTATGCTTGATGAAAAATACTCTTCTGAAGTGCGACCTTCTATCCTTGATCAGGAAAAAATATCTATTGCCTCCAACAGATAGAGACATAGGACCACAGAGGTCTGCATGAATTGATTCACCAACCTGATACTCTCGAGCATAAGTTCGCTCATGATCCGGCTTACGATGCATCTTACCAAGAATACAACCCTCACAGAAAGCTTCTTTACCAGTCACATCTGCAATACCATCAACAACTTTATTCTTAATCATATGCTTTAATTCAGCATGATTCACATGACCAAGTGTTTCCTGTAGGTCACTTAATTTCAAATTGCCTGCGTTGGCTTGAGGCATCATAATTCTAAAAAACAAACAGCATATATCATTGAATGCTTTAACACCTTCTGCTACAACTTGATGTGTTCTCGGGTCTTCAAGTTTCACTGTTTTGGCCTCAAAAATTACACGAAAGCCTTTACGTGTTGCGACATTAGTTGAGAATAAATTTTTCTTTAAAGCTGGTACAAAAAGTACATTCTCAATTCTACCATCTATCCATTTACCTTCAATTAACCGTGCAATAAGTATAGTTCCGGTACCCATTGCATCACACTGTGTATTATCACCAAGATATACCTTAACTTTGTCTAACGGCTTAAAATCTACGAACCAGTCACGTCGCGGTGACATATGTACAGTGCAAGCACTATCGGTAAGCCAGACATCCATTATATCTGTAGTGTGTAGTTTATCCTTTATTTCAGAGATGGCGTTACATTCCAACTTTTCAAAATCATTTACAGTAGCGATAAGAGCGCTAGCCAACGTTGAATTTACTTGAAAATTAGATGAGTTATATTTACTACTATTCGGCTCACCTTGACCTTGATTGTTTTGTTTACGATCGGGCTTCGGACAATATTTGCTTATGTGCCCGAATTCGTTACAGTTATAGCATCTCAAATTTGAATTATAACGTAAATTAAAATTACCTTGCCTGTTTTCCCGTGAAGCTCTTTGTTCATTTCTTTTACGATGCAAATTATATTTCATGCTTCGTTGACCATTAGGTCTACATTGTGACGTCACTGCCAGAACGTTCAAATCTTGCTCATCATTATCCTTCTTCATTTTCTTTTCTTCTTTAATTAATCTTTCCTGCAGATTTTGAAACGTTTGACGCACAGGATCGGTACTGTCCCAAGCAGTAGAAAAATTTGAATATTCCATCGATAGACCGCTCAACGTTTTGGACATGACTTGACTATCAGAAATATTTTCTCCTATGTCCTTGAGCTGACACACAATATTTTCAATCTTCGATGTATACTCCAAAACGGTTTCACCTGTTTCCAACTTACATTGGTGAAATTTATTAAGCAATAAAAGCTTATTGTTTTCCGAGTGCTCCTCATGTATGCTACATAATTTTTTCCAGATTTCGTTTGCCGTTACACACATAAGACAATTTCTCATTTGTTCGGTTGTCATTGTAGATGACAAAATTACTGCGGCTCTTGCGTCTTTTTCGTTCCATTTATCCTGGGCTTCATTTGTATTATCAAGCGGGCGTATCTCTTCGCCAAGAGTGATTTTCTTTAATTTCAGAGATAGTAATACACGGACTATCTGAAACTTCCATAACTGAAAATTCGTACCATCAAACTTAACCACGTTTGCATGGTGAAACTGATTATTCACTTCACTCATTTTGTAGACAACTTATTCAAACTTTAACGGCATTTAATATTATCATTTACCTGGGCCCATAACCTGTTAAAATGAGTTATGTAGCAAGTAATAAAAAGCGTTATGATAATATATAAATGTGTTTGAACTTTATTTAATAAATGCAGAGTTGCTACAGAGTATGCTTATGCGCAAGAGAAGAGCGACTAGCTCCGGCACAGTGAGAAGCACGACCAAGACTAATGCCTCACATTCAAAGTAACTAACGGCTTTCCCCACGCACACACTCATACATACAGTAATACAGAGAGAGTATGAGAACCAATACATTTATATTTCTAACAAAATGTCACTAGAATAGAAATAAAATGAAGAAGTACTTGTCAACAGTTTGACAATCCACGAATACAAAATTTTTTAATTTTGTAATATTTTATAATGAATAAATTTTATGCATCTTGAATTTATTTTATTTAATTTCTTTTATTTCCAGATATATGATATAAATATCAATTCCTAAATATATTTTTTTAATTTTCTCAATGCATAGTCCATTTGCAAAATTAAAATGTCACTAGAATGAGGATGAAATCAAAAAATACTTGCCAAAAGTTCCACAATCTATAAATAAAACATTCTTTGAATTCGTAATAAATTTTTATATTGAATCAATTTCATGCCTATAGAATTTATTTTACTTCATTTCTTTTAGTTCTAGAAGTAGTATATGGGGCGGTATAGCGAGACACCCCCTCCCCTCGTCTCGCTATACCTCCCCATCCCCATCCCCCTCCTGTCTCCCCCTTCATGTCTGGGGCTGTTATAGCGTACATGTAATAATTATACGTTAGACAAACATGATAAGAGACTATGCGTGAAAAAGTATTTATTGTAAAAAGTTATTATTCAAATTAATATTTTCAAGAGTATTATTTTTTATTATATCTTTGAAAACGTTCTAATTTTTCCGTTTCTTTTTTATAATATTTTTTGCATCGTTCCCTCTTTATTCCGTTGTCTGTATTATACATACTTAATTTAAAATATAATTAAAATAATATGTTTTCTAACTTTAAATATAAAAACTTTATGAAAATTTAAAAATGTTAAATGAATAAAAATTCTATATTTTATAATAATAATAATAATATCTATTTCAAAAAGTTTAAAAAATTATTTGAAATTTAAAAAATATGTATGAATATTATTATTAATTAATTTTTAAAATATAGTTTTAAATTTGATTTTTCTTTTAATTAAAAAGTATAAAATATAAATTTTGAAGGGATAGGTAGATAAATAAGGTTAATAAATGAAAAATTAACAAATTAAATACGTTTATATTTTTTATTCTATACCTTCGTATACATGAGTAGCCGTCGGCGGGTTACTCGATCTTCTGTTATATAATAACGAGCGCTGAGGCTCTTGATTTATAATTGCATCAAATTCTTCTTTTGAAATTATATCTAAGAACTCTTCCCCTCCGTATGGGTATTTGGTCAGCTCTCCGTCGCTCTCGTACGTGACACGAACCTTCGCCGAATTTTGTGCAGCTTTATAGCGCCATATATAATTTACGGTATTTTTTCTTAGCGCTGTATGCATCAGAGTAGGTGTATGGATTTTGGCACTGAAAAAAATTAAAAATTATGAATACATTTAATTAAAAAGTAATAATTTTCAATAAAAAATTTTTCAAATAATTTAAAAGAATTTAAAAAATAGAAAAAAAAATCTATATGTGAATTTACACATTTTTTATTACTAATAATTTAAAAAATTTTTTTAAAAAAATTAAGCTTTTCTACAATTTAAAAAAAAAAAAAATAGGTGGAAAAATATTTAAAAAAAATAATAATATTGTACTTACTATGCTATTATTTTCGCCTGCAGGTATGAAATGTCTAGCAGCATACCCTGGACGGTTTTTCTTGTGATTTCTAGATGTTCCAAATTTGTATCCTCCTGAGGCCTCGCTACTGGGGTTAGAGTATTAAAGAAGTCTTCCCCCGTTAGACTGAACGGTTGTGTTGTAATTACCAGCGCGTTTGCGTGTATAATTTCTTGCGCCCAATGATAAATTATGCGTTTATCCTCAATACACCGTCGTTGGGTGACTCTGTTAGCCAGGAAATCAAGCTCCTCTTTGCACTGGCTTATGATGATTCCCAAATCTGTCAATTTTTTCAATTTCTCCATAGGTTCGAGAAATGCTGTTTCCCTCACTTTTGCGAAGTTTCTTATTCTTTCATCTATTTCAGCTGTTTTTTTGTTTTTTTTTTCTCCACTTTTTCTTCAAATATAACTTTAACTTCCTCAGCGTCGTTATTAACACTATTATCCTCGATATATATAACATCTTCGTTATTAACATTATTATCCGCGATATCTATAATATCTTCTAAATTCTGTATTTCCTGCATTCCCGAACTTCTTTCAAGAATTGCATCATACCACATGATATGATTGTTTTGTTCTTCTTGACTATTAATATTTTTTTTATCACAAGCACTGTCACACAAGTCACTTGTTATAAAAGCCATAATGTTCCGAACGCGTTCTTCTTTCGTTCTCTCTTTTTCTTCACCAGCACTTTCAGAAACAACACTATTCGTTGATTGATTAATGAAATCCATAGTAATATCTTCTTCTTCTGCATTTTCTGGAAGAACAAAAGTTTCCAGCCATTCCATATCGTTGTCTTCTTGCTCGTTATTTTAATTTTGGTATATCGATTCACCAATATTCGGTGATACTGCTTTTTCCAACGCCTCTTTAACCATATCATCAAACCATGACATTTCGTTGACTTGATTATTTTTTTCCATTTTTGTTTTGAAAAAATATTTTTCGTTGAAATTGAAAAAAAGCTAAGAAAAAGTATATCTTTCTCAATAAGTTTCGAAAATCGAACTAAAAAACTTTGAATATCGATCTTGCGAAGAAAACTCAGTGTTGGGTATTTTTTCCATAAAATTATCTATGATTATAAAGATAGAAGAAGAAATTAGGGAAAACATGCTCTGTTAGATATTTAAGGGAAGCGATAAGTATGTACATCTTGTAAGTATCCGAAAACATTTTTAACACCTGGTATGTTGATATTGTGTATTATCAGATATTCTTTCTCTCTTTTTTTTAAACCTATGTTTTCGCATTTGTAGAAATAGAGGGGTGGATTTCACGTAAAAGTATCTGTAAATATTAAATAGTGCTTGAGCTATTGTACGGTATTTTCACTGATAAGCATACCGCTTGCAAGGTGTAAAAGAGAGAGAAAACTTTTCTTGCAGCTTGTATGCATATCGTCTTTACGGGGTATAATATTATTTTCCTTTTTTGGTTCACGTATCATTTTAATTAAAATTTTTCTTGCAGCTTGCATGCTGGCCGTCTTTATACATATAATAGTGTTTCCCTATTTTTCTGTTAACCGATATTTGCTACAATTTTTTCTCTATGAGAAATAAAAGCCTATATAAAGATATGCGTGAAACTATTTGTTCTCATATAGTTCTCTGCTACGATAGCGAATAGAAGCTGAAATTTTGATTGTCTAGTGATTTTTTATTGCGAAACCATGAGAAATATTGTGGAAGACAATTTTCGTGTGATTATTTTACGAATCGGTAAATATTTAAGTTATGTGGAATCGTGTTACACTGTACGAAGAGTGTGTAATTTAACGTGGCGTAGAAAAGTTCATCGTATGACATGTTTCTATCTAAAACAGCAATTAAATTTTTTTTTATCATCAGTGTTGTTACGTATGATTGCGCGATTGTATAATAGATTTAAAAAAAAAAACGAACTTGCTGTATCAACAGCCGCTGAATATGTGAAATCAAGAAAACTGGAAGATGCCTATGTACTGCAGGAACTAATGAATGAATACAACGAGTATCGATGTAAGTATAAAATACTTTTCAAATTAAATTGCTTCTCTTTAAAAAACAGATTGATTTGAGCACTCCAATCTAATCAGATTTATGAGAAAGGTCAAAATATTCTTGTATCTTTTGAATTATTTTTATAGAAATTTACAATCAATTATTAATTTTGATAGTATTTCATTATTATTTAACAAATTAATAATTCGTTATTTACTTCATCTAATCCTATGAATTTATATGTTTGTATTGAGTTTTAAATATTATTTTCGACCCATCGCATTTGTTTGGGTAGTTTATATTCGAAGATATCGATTTGTAATTTCATTTTTGATTCATAAAACTATATATCCTTTATAAGATTTCATTTGAAATTTTCAATTTTCAAATAAATATTAATATTAAAAAAGATAGTTTAAATTTTTATTTATTTTAATTATAATTTATATATATATATATATATATATATATATATATATTTTAAATCCTGAGTAGAATTTTTAATGTAACTAATTTTTTACTAATTTTTAAAATATTATTCAATAATAAAGTAAGATATGAATATTAAAAAATATTTTATATTTATTTAGTAATATTAATATTTATATCTTTCATTGTCTAAGAAAACATTGAAAAGTTTAAATTAATATTATTTTAAAAAATGTTATTAAATAATTTTTATAAAAATTTATAATCAATTTACTATTAATTTTACTAGTATTTCATTATATAGCAATTAATAATTCGTAATTTACTTCAATGAATCGTTTGAATGTGTATATTTGTATTGAATTTTAAATATTTTCGATCCATCACATAACATTTGTTTGGGTAGTTTATATTTGTAAGAAAATGATTTATATTTTCATTTTTTGGTTCATAAAACTATAAATCAGTTATAAGATTTCATGTTAAATTTTCAATTTTTAAATAAATATTAATATTAAAAAATGATAGTTTAAATTCTTATGTATTTAAATAATAATTTTTATTATATATATTATTTTAAATAATCGTGAGTCGAATTTTTAGTACGAATAATTTTTTTAAATAAATTTTTAAATATTATTTAATAATAATAATAAAGTAAGATACGAATATTCATTTAGCAATATTAACATTTTTATCGTTTATCGCATAAGAAAAAATTTAAAAGTTTATTTTAAAAATATTGATATGAAAATTATTTTTCAGCGCTAGAAATATTGCGAAGAAATTGGGAGACGGACAGCGACGAGGATTTATTCGGACGTGTAAATAACGAAAATCATCTTATCGGAAATCATGATATGCCAGGTACATCTGGAAACAGTGCCCGGCGACAATTATTCGTTACACCTTCACCTTCTTCGTCTTACCATACTTCCGATTTAAGCGTTTCTCCACAAGTTATAGGTTGCGATGCTGAAATGTTTGTTAATGAAGAAGAAGAAGAAGAAGAAGGAGGAAAAGGAGGAGAAAGGAATGGAATCAGGCAAGAACAACTGCCGCCAGAAATAATCGTTGATAGCGATGCCGAAACGGTCTTCAATGAAGAAGAAGAGGAACAACAAGAAAAAAGAGTTGAAAATAGGCTAAGTCCCATGCAGTTTCAACAGGACTTGGGAGAAAATTTTGAATCAGAGTCCGTTTTTGATTCTGAAGACGAAGAAGAAGTTAATGAAGAAATAATAAGACCGATCGGGCGGTTAGCACGTACTATGATTGTAAATTATCCAGAGCCATTGAGTGCTACCTTAAGAGCCTTAAGCCATGATGGGCCTATACATGGTAGTGGTAGCAACGATGTACTTAATGAGATAGAAAGCGAGGCAGCAAATACAGCAGGACCCTTTGAAAATAGGCAAGAACGGACTATTCTCTTACACGGTTTTTATGCTCAAAGAGTACCGGAAAGAGAGAGATCATTCCATCAAATCGTCAACCGCACGCGCATGATTTTCCACTCTTTTGATGAGGGCATGTTAGATCGACGAGTTAATGAGTGTAAGGGATTTTTATTATAATTATAATTTTTATTATTATTTTATTATTATTATTATTATTCTATTAATATTATTATTATTTTATTATTACTATTTATAAAATATTTTTTATTCATATAAAGTAATACGAAGAGAAGAAAACGGTGTTGATAACGTGACAAATTTAAATTCAAGATCTCTGGAGATTTATGCCCAAAGAATTAGACCAGTTCGACGCGCGCAAGAATTACGATGGTTTCATACCATGGCTGAAGATATGGAATCAGCATTGTATACAGATTCGACTACAGATTTAGCCGATCTACTCGATCGTGTACACGATAGTTTAAATGGTCCTTCAGAAGAATGAAAATTTTAAAAAATTATTTTTATTTTTCGTTTTTTAATTTTAAACGTTGCAAACATAAGTAAATAAATAATTTTAATAACAATAGTAATAAATAATATTAGTTATATTAATAATAATAGTAATAATGATAAAAATCATGTAATATAAAAATTAAAAATTCTTAATTAAATTTTTTGAATAAATTTTCAAAATATTTATTTAAAATTTTTTCTAAACATAAAATATTTTTTATAGCATCGTCATCATCATCATCATCATCATCATCCCTCATAGAAACATCAACACCAGTTGAAAACTATGCTACGCTTCTTTCTGTCACAGAAGAAGAAGAAGAAGAAGAAGAAGAAGAAGAAGAAGGGGAGGTAGAGTGGGGAGCCACAAATGCATCAGAGAAAGAACAGTTGGGTATGTCTACGAGCAGTAGCAACGTCAATCATGGACATAGTAATAGCAGTGAGAGGGGGGAGTCCAACGCATATGTAAGTGAGAGCGTCAATAGGAATGAGTATGCACGAGAGAGTGAATCGTGCGTGAGTGGAGTAGAAAATGTTCAAATAGGTGGCGGTAGAGGCGCTAGTGCGGAGGAATTTTTAATAAGACCCCCGGGCGTAAGATTCGATATTAATTAACAAAGGAATCATTACATAAGAAAATTTCAAATGAATGCGACAAGATTAGTACTTTGCATGCGTCCTCCTACAGAAAATTTTAATCCTGTTTTATGGTTAGAATTGGTTATGCGGGATATTCACGCGTATTTGATATCGTTAGGAGAAGAAAATGACTTAGTAGGAATTACTGTAAAAAGTATTCACTTTAGTCATGGACCAGCCGGAATGTCACTTGGACCGATTTTGAATTTTAATTACGATGATTTATGGGAACTTATAAGTAATTTAACTCAAAGTAACGAAAATTTTCAGATTGACGATAGTTTTATTTTAGAGGCAATATATACCAATTTACCTCGAGGTACCGGTCGGGAAAATAAATTAAATATTAACATATTGCAGGAAAAATTAATAGTTTGTATACAGAATAAAGATAATTTGTGTTTGCTACGAGCCTTAGTTGTTGGGGAGATGTATGTGAATTATAAAAAAAATGATTCAATCGATATGAAAAATAAGTGGACTGTCATTCGCGATGGACGTAGATCTATGCAAAAAGAGAACGCTTTGCAGCTAATAAAAAATGCTGACCTGAATATTCCAGAGGAAGGCTGGGGGTTCCGCGAGATAGATAAATTTCAGAAGTACTATACTAGACTTGGCATTGCAATACAAGTATATGATAAAAGTAATTTTGGAAGCGGAGAACCACCATTTTTTAATGGTCGTGCGTTAATTGAACAATCCCAAAATAATGTGGATTAGCAAGGAGTTATAAATTTATATTATGATTCTGATGAACATCATTATCATACTATTTTAAATGTGAGCGGAGCAGGGGGTAATAATTTTTTCTGCGAATGTTGTAATAAATGTTACAAATATCCCGACCAACATCAGTGTTCAAACGTATGTTCAAAGTGTTTTGTATCGCCATCATGTGTGAAAGAAAACGGTATGATTTTGAAGTGTAACGAATGTCATAGAACATTTTTCAATAATGCTTGCTACAAAAATCATCAAACAAATAGAAGCTATAAGGCCAAAAATAAAAAAATTTGCGAACTTGTTAAAATTTGTCAAGTTTGTAATAAAGTTACCCATGTTCACAGAGACAAGCATGTATGTGGAGTTAATTGGTGTAAGCTTTGTTGAGGAAAACATTCTGTTAACGAGTTATGTTACATGCGTCCTCTGTTCACGAATGACTATGACAATGGAAGCAACTTTAAAAAAATAAAGAAAACTTTGTTTGTATTCTACGGTTTAGAAACACAGCAAGATACAGAATTTAGATGTCACACTACCACGCGATTACACGTTCCTAACCTCTGCGTTGTTCAGCAAACGTGTGATGATTGTTTGGAGAATAATGATTTTTCTCAAAGATGCGATACTTGTGGTATTCGCGAACATGTTTTTCAAGAAAACTCAATTAGACAATTTTTAGATATGTATATTCGCGAGAGAACAGTTTTTAACCAAATCATATGTATTGCACACAATGCTGGTGGTTTTGACGCACAATTTATGCTGAAAGAATTAGTGGAAAAATATAATCAGACATCACCCCAAGTGATTCTTAACGGACAAAATATAATTTTGTTACAATGCGGTCGAACAAAATTCATCGATAGTTTAAATTATTTCCACATGAAACTAAGCGCATTAACAGAAACTTTCGGCTTACCACCCAGCGCGAAAAAGGGCTACTTTCCTCATCTGTTTAATACTGTAGGGAATGAAAATTATGTAGGTCCATTGCCAGATCCGCATTTTTACGCGCCTGATTCCATGTCGCATGAGGAAAGAGAGAAATTTTTCACGTGGTATAATTCCGAAACTTTGAGTGGACGCGTATTTGATTTTAAAAACGAAATCGTAGAATATTGTCGCATGGACGTTGAAATTTTAAGACGCGCATGTTTGGCCTTTAGAAAAATTTTCTTAGACGTAGGACAAATCTGTCCGTTTACGAGTGCGACTACTATCGCAAGCGCATGTTCTCTTGTTTATAGAAAGAATTTCTTACTACCCAAAACCATTGGCATTATACCTCCTGCAGGCTATCGTCGTGCTGATAAACATTCTCAGTCGTGAAATAATTCATGCTGGCAGAACGAGAGAATTTATCTTGCCTGAAGGTTTCCTCGTAGACGGATTTTTACCTCCTGCATCGGGAAATCAGGATGAAAAGGGTATAGTTTTCGAATATGAAGGTTGTTACACGCATGGTTGTCCCCAATGTTTTAATAAAAATCGGGATACGCGCATCGCTTTTGGACGTACGTTTAACGAAGTTTATAAAAATACATTAGTAAAAATAAATAATATTCGACAACATGGATACGAGGTTCGTTGTATATGGGAATGCGAATTCGATAAAATTAAACATGAAAATCCGGAAATAGCTGAATACGTGCGTAATCATCCTGTAATGAGTAGAATAACGTTAAACCCACGAGAAGCATTTTTCGGCGGAAGAACAGAAAATATAATTCCGTATTATAAAATTAAAGAGGGTGAGAAAATCAAATACACAGATATATGCTCCTTGTATCCTTACGTATGTAAACGTGGGCAATTTCCCGTTGGACATCCAAAAATTTTCATAGGAAGCGAGTGTCGTGAACTAACCAGAGGAAATAATAATGATTTGCAACGTGTCGAGGGCCTGATTAAGTGTACAGTTTTACCACCCAGAAACTTGTACTTACCTTTGTTACCCGTTAAAATGCACGGTCGTTTGTTATTCGCACTTTGTCGTTCTTGTTGCGAGGAGATGCGAGAAAGCGATTGTAATCACGAAAACATTGACGAGCGAGAATTCACGGGTACTTGGGTAGTCGACGAATTACGTAAATCTGTCGAACTTGGGTACCGTATAACGAAAATATATATTATATGGCAATACGAAATGACACGCTTTGATGGTATTAACGGAGGACTCTTTGCAGGATACGTAAATACGTTTTTAAAAATAAAACAAGAAGCAAGTGGATGGCCTGCTTGGTGTACAAATGACGACGAAGCGAAATTGCGGTACTTGGACGAGTATGAGCGAAACGAAGGTATTCGATTGGATTGTGACAAAATAGAAAAAAATAGTGGTCTGAGAGCTGTAGCTAAACTTTGCTTAAATTCTTTTTGGGGGAAGTTTGGACAACGCAGTAATTTAAAGCAAACGGAAATCGTGAAATCGCGCGAAAATCTCTTACGAACATTAACCTGTCCTGATAAAGAAGTTCTCAGTATTTTACCTGTAAACGACGATATTTTATACGTTCATTGGCAGCTTAGAGAATAAGCTGTTGAAGCATCATCCAATACAAATGTGGTAATAGCAGCATTCACAACTGCACAAGCCAGGCTGGAATTGTACAAACATATGGAAAAGCTTGATAGGCGTACTTTGTACTGTGATAATGATTCGTGTATTTTTGTAAAAAAGGACGATTCGGGCGCATATGAGCCAGCCTTGGGAAACTTATTGGGTGATATGACGGATGAATTAAGATGTTACGCTCCTGGTACCTATATAGACATTATGATGTCTGCAGCACCAAAGTTTTACGCTTATCGTGCAATAACACCGTCAGGAAATAATTATGAATGTTGCAAAGTTAGGGGAATAACTTTAAATTTCAAAAACTCATTAAAAATAAATTTTAATAGTATTAAAACGCTCATAGACGAGGTATTCGCGAGAAAGCTTAGAAAAGAGAATGAGAAAGACACGAATAAAAGCGAGATACGGTTGAATTTTAAATCTATACGACGCACACCTTATCACGAAGTCATAACAAGAGAAGAATTCAAAACCTGTAGCGTTGTTTTGAAAAAAAGACGCTATGTTTCCCTATCGCTTTCTCCTCCTTTTGGTTATAAGAGTGAATGTGAACAACGAGTAAACGATAAAAATATTGAATAAAAAAGGAAAAGTGTATTCATGAAATCTATTATTATTATTTTACAAGCAATCATCAATAATTCTTAGAAGATAACAATACGCCAACACCCGCGCGGTGATAAGCTTATACATTTCTCAATTAGCTGATTGACGCGGAAAACGAGCTTATTCCCGCAGACGTGTTGAATAAGCTAATAAAAACACGTGTGCCCGCGCCACCGCCGCCGCCGCCCCCCTCCTCCACCCATCTAGCCCTCTTAATAATAATTAAAAAATTAAGAACATAAGAGGGTGCTTAACATAAAAAACATTAAACTTTTGTCCGTCTTTGTCAGTATTCAACATGGATACACGATGGAAACATCCCTTTACATGCATAATTTCAGGGCCGACTATGTGTGAAAAAACTGTTTTTGTCAAAAGATTTCTCGCCAGTTTACCCCAAATTTGTGACGTGCATTTTGATCGTATTCTCTTTTATTACGCGGAATGGAAAGAGGCCTATCGTAACGAGTTCAAAGTAGAAGGAAATCAACGCATCGAATTTCGAGAAGGCTTACCACAAGCTAGTGATTATTCCAATGACAATGATAAAAAAAAAATTGCTCATACTAGACGATCTGATGCGCGAATCATCAAACAATACGGTACTTGATTTATTTACAAAAGGTTGTCACCACAAAAATATCAGTGTTGTTTTTATTACGCAAAATATTTTTCATAGGGGGCCAAATCAGCGTGATTTATCATTGAATTCAAATTATATCGTATTGTTCAAAAATCCGAGAGATCGTGCACAAATACAGTTTCTCGCTCGACAAGTTTACCCGGAGGACCCCAAATTCTAGCAAGAAGCCTACATTGATGCCTGGAGTCGGCAATTTAGCTATCTTTTGTTAGATTTGAAACAAGATACTCCAGATGAGTTTCGCTTTCGTACCAACATATTTTCCGATGACAAGCTGCACTATGCTTACGTGCCTGAATTTTCATCAAGATTCAGGTAAACATGACTAAATAAAAAGAAAGAAGCATCTGTAGTCAAGAAGCAGTCTAGAAATAGCGATGACTGGGACAACATCTATGGCCCCGTTCGTAATAAAAAGAAAACAAGGAGAAAAGAAAAAAAGTTCCATAAAGTCTCGCGTCTGTTGCACACCTGTAAAGTTATATTCGAAAAAGCACGTCGCACTTTTGAATGCTCTGAGTCGCGCTAACAGTCAACAGCGTTCAGCTTTGATTCGAACAGCCGATAAAAATCTCATAAAGTGCATTTGTGAGTGTGCACTGAACGTGTTGCAAGGTGTAGTAAAATTAAAAACTCCTGAATAAAACCGCTTTAAAAAGCACAGAACTATTTTAAGGAAACTAGTAAAAAGTGGAAGAAGCAGTGGTACCAATGCGTGGAAAGCTAAAAAACGTACTATAATTCAGAGTGGTGGTTCTTTCTTACCACTTCTATTGGGTCTACTGATAAGTACAATTTTTTCAAAAATTTTGGGTAGCAAAAATTAATTTTTTTCTCAAGATAAAATAGCCATGGAACGCGCTCGAAAAATGGTCATTGTCCCCGAAACAACTCTGGAACAAATACAAAGTTTTTCGCAGCAGCAGCAGCAACAACAAGGAGGAGCTGTACCTACGATTATTTCTAGGACTGATAACATGACTGGAAATGCTGAAAAAACCATACAAACACCTGCTGATAATTTAACACGGCTTGATTTGGAAATGTACAAAATTCTTCATTCTAAAAGTTTTAGCAGTGAACGGGAAAAATGTAAAAATTATTTGCAAGTTTTGAGGCGATATTTATTTTTCAAAGATAACGAACGTGTGGATGGTGGTGACATTGGTCGAGATATTGACGAAATCGAAGCTACACTGGCACCATTAACAGAAGAAAAAATACTCGATAATGTACCTAAAATTTATGCTAGAAAAGCACGACTTTTACTAAAACATTGGCGCACTTTTGAGCCCGATCGGTTAAAATGGGATAGTACTGGAAGCGTTATCGTAGATGGCAAACTTATACCACGATCTAACATAGTAGAATTACTTAACGATGTTTTACAAAAGAAAAAGAAAAACATAGAGGAGGATGATGGAGCACCTATTGGTAGATTTGAATTTGCAAAGTTTATTGGAAGTTCAGAAACCCCTAATAATTTGATTGGAAATACGGAAATTCTAAAAATTGCCAAAAGACTAACGTCTCCTTTAAATACTGCGAAACGGAAAACCTCGTCACCAGTATTTACACCACCCGTAACGCGACATGGTGCTAAGCAAAAATGGTTAAAAGCAAGAATCTGAAGAAAATGTCTTTGGAAAAACAGTATTACGAGCCTTCACACGAAGCAGGTTATGCTGGAGCTCGAAATTTAATACGCGTAAATATAAAAGGTAAATCATTGATAAACAGGAAAAAAGAGAAAAAATAAATACACGAGTGGTTGAGTAATCAAGATGCTTACACGCTTCACCGCCCTATACGAAACAAATTTACTAGATTACACTATAACGTAACTAACGTAGATGACGTTTGGGAGGCAGATTTGTGTCAGTTAACGAGTCTAAAAAAAGAAAATGATGGTTATTCGTACTTACTAGTGGTGATCGACGTGCTCAGTAAGTATGCATGGGTAGAACCACTGCGGGATAAAACAGCACACGCTGTGTCAGCTGCATTCGAAAAGATTCTTAAGCGGTCCAATGGTCGTACACCTGTTTACTTACAAACTGACAAAGGTAAAGAATTTGTTGGTGCAGATTTGCAAAATACTCTTAAAAAATATGACATACAGTTTAGAATGGCAAGGAACCCTGACATTAAGGCGGCAGTGGTAGAACGTCTCAATCGAACTCTCAAAGAACGTGTTCGGAGATATTTCACTCATCGCAATACACATAGGTTCATCGATGTAATACAAAAGATAGTTTATGCATATAACAATACAGTACATTCAAGTATAAAAATAAAACCTTCAGATGTTAATTTGTATAACGCTGCTGAAGCACGAGTGAATCTACAGAGGCGCGCTCTTCAGCAAAGAAAAAATCAAAGGCAAATAAAAGACCGTAAATACGAGGTTGGTGACTACGTGAGGGTCAGTCGCTCTAAGAGAACCTTTGCGAAAGGATTCAAGAAGAATTATAGCGAGGAAGTATTTAAAGTCAAACGCTTTTCTACCAGACAAAATCTTTATACCTACGAGCTACAAGATTTACAAGGAGAGGACATTGACGGATTTTTTTATATAGAAGAATTGGCTCCTGTAGGATCACAACGACTGTTGGAACATCAACATTTCAAGATTGAACGCGTTCTTCGGACCAAAGGAAGCGAAAATAAAAAACAGTTATTTGTAAAGTGGGAAGGATGTCCAGATAAATTTAATTCTTGGATAAAATCATCAGACGTTGAAAGAGTTTGAAAATAATGGATAATCTAGATGATTTTTATTTAGTATTACCGAGTAACAGTAGTATGCGTTATTTTCCTGACAATACGACTACTTGTTTTACCACTTACTTATCCCGTGAAATTAGATTAATCGGTAACTGGCAGGTCGGTCTAGCTGTAATACACGTACCCCGTACTATCATGCATATTCAAGAACCTGAAGCTTATTATACTTTTAAATTAGGAAGCGCTAAACCCAAAGTTTTGAAAAATAACGGGTTTTGTAATTATCCTCACGGCGTATACAGTAGCATCGAACAGCTTGCAGAAGAAATAAATAAAGTACACGGGGTGCGTGAACATCAGAAGCTTGAACCGACTGAGTTTCAGGAAGGTTATTACATCTTAAAAAGGATTTGCGATTGCGAAGAGCCGCACTACACGACTTTCAACGAAAAAATTCGTCGAATTTTTGGCTTTGAAGACATTGTCCACAGAGAAACAGGAACTTTTGTCACTTTCAACTCAGGAACGAGTATAAATGTGGGCAATAGACCAGCTACTTTAGCACGGGCTATATCCGATCAGCTTTACGTTTACACAGACATATGCGAACCTTATGCAGTCGGTGATACGGAAACGGCACTTTTACGCATTGTAGCCCTGGAAAATTCAAAGTACAAAGTCGGATCAACCGTTGTCAAACAGTTTGCACCGATTCAATACATACCTCTACTACATCATGCCTTTCGAAATATTGTTATCGATATAAGAGATCAACATGGGCGCAAAATACCATTTGAGTATGGAACGCTGACGGTTACGCTTCATTTCAAGCATAGTCGTTAATTGCATAGCAATATGAGTTATTATATTCATTACTACGACGAGCAGGCTGGTGGTGGAAGCGGTATTAAAAACGTTTACTCTGGTTCAACGTTTCAAAGAGGCTCTGGAATTAGTAGCTTTCTTGGAGGATTATTTCGAAAAATTGTGCCATATCTTGCCAGCGGGGCCAAAGCAGTAGGCAAAGAAGCCGTCCAAACAGGCTTGAATGTGCTAGACGACGTGTCGAATAAGAGAGCGAATTTTAAAGAATCTCTCAACACGCGTGTTCGAGAGTCAGGTCGAAATTTAAAAAGAAAAGCTGCTAATAAAATTTCCGATATTATGAAAGGTAGTGGATATAAAGCTGTTACTGCTAAGCGCAAACGACAGTCAACGCGAGCTCGTGTTCCCGCACACAACGCATCGAGCAAGAAAAGAAAGACAAAGAGAAAAACGAATAAGCGTAGTATAGGCAAGAAAAAGAAAACATCAAGGCGAAAGAAGAAAGTATTGAGAAGCGTATCCGACATTTTTGGACCTAAATAAATCATTTTTAAAAAAAATAGCTTTCCTACACGCGTGCAGTGGTGAAGGTATGAAGAGCGAACTAGATATTTTTACTCTTCCTCCGACGCAAACATCGATTGAAAGCAGTTCTTTTCTCCACTACAAACCTGTATCATCTCTCAGCAATGAAAGCGATTCACCTTTAGAATTTTTGGTTCCTAGTTCGACCGAGCATTACATCGATCTAGCGCATACAATGTTACAAGTCAGCGTGGAAATCACACCCGTGGGAACCGACGCCGAGAATGCAAAATTTGCTCCTATTAACAATTTTTTACATTCGTTGTTCGAGCAAACGGAGATCTTTTTCAATTCAAAGCTAGTCTCACCCCCAAACAACGCTTATCCTTACAGAGCTTACATAGAAACACTCTTAAATTACGCTTCTCCTGCCATAACATCACACCTAACCTCCGCACTTTGGTATGCGGACACAGCAGGATGTATGGATGCTTCACCAGCAATTGCTACTGGAACAGCTGGGGCCAATATCGGTTCTCGAAATTGCCAATACTTTACAGCTGGTGGTAAAGTTGTCGATATCATTGGCCACCTCCATTGCGATGTATTTAATCAAGGTAAATTTTTGGTAAACGGTGTTGAAATGCGAGTGAGGCTCGTTCGTAGCAAGGACGCGTTATTTTTGATGGATTTCACCGATGACGGAAAATTTTCAGTACGCATCAGAGAAGCGACGCTAATCGTCCGTCGAGCTAAAATAAGTCCAGCCGTACTATTGGGTCATGCTAATGCTTTGGCCAAAACTACTGCAAAATATCCAATAACAAGGGTAGAAGTCAAATCATTCACTCTACATAGCGGAATTTTAGGAGATACTCTTGATAATGTTATATTGGGCCAGTTGCCAAAAAAAATCATCATAGGTTTTGTGAGTAACCGAGCCTTCAATGGCAATCGACAATTGAATCCTTTCAACTTTCAACATTATTCCATCAATTTTCTCTCTCTTTACGTCGATGGAGTACAAATACCAAGCAAACCCCTACAGCCAAAATACACTGGGAATAATAAACTCTATGTAGACGCTTATCGCACGCTATTCTCCGGTACTGGTATACATTTTCTCAACGAGGGTATCGATGTCAGCCGAACGTCTTATCCAGAAGGTTACTGTCTCTTTGCATTCGACTTGACGCCAGATTCGTCGGCTCATTTTTCATCACATTGGAATCTCGTGCGGTCGGGTGCTCTGCGCATTGAAGTTCGCTTCGAGGAGGCTCTTAGGGAAACAATCAATTGCATCGTTTATGCAGAATTTGATAACGTGCTAGAATTCGATTCAAACAGACAAATTATTACGGATTTTAATGCTTAAGGTGGAGGGGGAACATGGTGGGAGAAATATTATAAGACCATTTGCTTCATACCCCACTGTTTTAGTTGCTTCTCACTCTCAGCCGTAGCACACAGGCACTCGCGTTCTCGCCAAAATGGATTACGTAATAGATATTCAAGGCTTAAGAGATAAAGATAATGAATTTTTACCCAAGGAAGTGGTAGTAGTTTCTCTACAAGAACAAGTTATTGGTCATTGGATAATTGCACCACCTTACGAATTCGATAATTTGCCAGAAGATATAAAAACCAGTAACGATTACGTGTCGTCACGCCTCCACGGTTTACAATGGTTCGATGGGGATGTTATCCTACGAAAATTACGCTACCATTTTTATAATATAGCGAGAAACGCTACAAGAATTTATGTAAGAGGTGGTGAAAAGGCTCGCTATATCGAATCTATTATGGCCCGTAACGTTATAAACATAGAAGATTACACTACAACGGGTTTCACCGACTTACAAAGACAATTCTCTTCTCAGAAAGTATGCTGCTTTCACGCCTGCCGAGAAAGCCTCTATAAAAGGGAGTATTGTGCCATGCAGAGATCACATCTATTGAGAGAATGGCTTCATTCACTACTCCCTCAAGAATCTCAACAAAATTTGTCTAAAAAGAGTAGCGAACTCTTCTACGACTCTCTTCAAAAAGTTGCCTACAAGAAAAATAGCGTTGTGAGATTCGGGTCAAGCGTCGCTTTACAGGGGTCGATGAGGTAGACAACGACGACGACGACGACGATGATAAAACCATAGAATACGCAAGTAGTGATGAGGGTTGTAGTTTAACACAAGAAAATAATACAAATGAATACCACCCAAATAAAGAAAGCCCTAGAAGGGTTGAAAGCCAAAACAATTGGCGTATACGCAGCAGATCAAATTCCGAATGTAATGATAACACCAGTCGCGGTAGTGTGTAATACCGATGATCATACAAGACCTGGTACACATTGGGTGGCTATGTTCATCGATAAAAATGGATACGGAACGTATTTTGACAGTTACGGTTTCCCACCCATCTCAAAATATCATCTGGAACGACTCAGAAGAAACTGTAAAATTTTTCGATGGAATACCAAGAAACTGCAGAACATCGATTCAACGTGTTGTGGTCAATATACTATTATGTTTTTATATCATATGTGTCGTGGTGTTAGTTTGCGAATGTTTTGTAGCATCTTTTCAAATAACACGAAAAAAAATGATCGAATAGCTGAAAATTTTTATAAAAGAATTTTAAATAAAATTAGACATAGAAGATGTAAGCGCGCGGGTACATTCGGCAGAGAACGTTCTCAAGGTTCAGGCCATTGTAATCAAACATGTACTTCTAGGTTAAGATATTCATAATATATATAATTTTACTTTAAATATTATAGTCAAATGTGTGTTTTAGATTTAAGTATAATCAATGTTAATTTTGGAATTTATATTTGAATAAATATACTATTAAGTGCACAAATAAAATATTTCTAAAATTTTTCCCTTAATTTTCCCCTCCCCTCCCTCCTATCCATGAATGAAGAAACACCTGCCCTGCTGACTAGCTGTCTCTACGTTTTCCTCAGTACACCTGGTCTACTGATACCATCCCCCACCCCATCCTTCGTATCTACCCTAAATAAACACCTGCTTTGTTGCTACTATTCTATTAAAAACGTATTTATCTCCTCTACATACTATTTTGTCCAATGTGTGGTAGAGAAATATTCTTTCCAAGTTTTAGTAAAAGTTTAGCTTCAGTACGATCAAGACCTAAAAAATGGCTCGTTGCGAATTACGTGAGTCGGGAAAACCCGAATTGCCAAACCTTTTATTATCTACTACCTACGCGCTCAATAAGTCTAACTCGAAAAGAATTTGTGTCGGTCTTGAATATAGTGGTGGATATTATCATGAAGTGAATAAACTAGTTTCTTCAGGTGGCTCGCACAAAAGTGTCTCTCTTGATCGCCATAGCTGGGATATTCTGAAAGATCAATTTGACGCCATAACAGCTTATTTTCAAAATTCCTATTCTTTTTATCAAGATTTTGGAAGACCAACTAAACTCTTTCTTTCCAATCATGATTTGAGTTTCACCACATCGTACGGCACCAAATCTATCACCATCGACGAAAGACCACAACCGAACGAGATACCCGAGGAAGAAGATACTTCTGAAAATCACTTTGCAAAAATGGAAAAACTTTTAATCATCCACCAGGTATAGTCATGCAACACCAAACATTTGAAGGTCTTCGTCAGCAAAGTGTCTTTGTAGATCTTCTTCTCAACGATTTAAGCGAGCGCGTCGGTAAAGTCGAACGTACTACCGATCATATTCTAGACTTTTTAAAAAATAAACTTGGACAAGAAGGACTGGACAATGCAAAAGTAATTCTTAATGACTTAAGAGGAGGTCACGTATCTCTGTCCTTTTCTAATCAAAGCATTGAGTTTTTTACAAAAACTAATAACTTTAGCAAAAAATGAAGAGAAAGCCGCATCTTGTATCAAAAAAAGTAATATTTTCTTTGATTAGAAAAAATTAATTTTATTGCTTCGTTTTCAAGAAAACCTTGAAAAACTTAAATCATAGAGGTTAGGTTGAACAATTTGGTTTTTCAAGGTTTTCTTGAGAATGAAGCAATAAAATTAATTTTTCCTGATCAAAGAAAATATTGCTTTTTTTGATACAAGATGCGGCTTTCTCTTCATTTTTTGCTAAAGTTATTAGTTTTTGTAAAAAAATAATTTCTTTCATTAGAAAAGGACAGAGATACGTGACCTCCTGTTAAAATCATTCAGACAATACTATTCTATTCTTAATAACGAATTAGAAGGTTATGTCATGGAAAATATGGTAGACGATACTGATCATTATAAAAGTTTATATTTAAAATTTGTTTTACATGAAATTTTCGCATTTAGTTTACCTATGATTGCAAAAGATTTACGAGATATAATGATTCCTGAATAAAAAATGTGTGTTTATATCAATTAATTACTTTAATCACATAATTAACTTCGTTTGTTATTATGTATAATTAATCTATGATTGTAAAACGATTTATCATATAAAATGATTCATGTATAAAAATGTGTGTTAATATCAATAAATAACTTTAATGCTATATTTGACTTCATTTCTTTCTTTCTATAAATATAATCACCTTTTCAATTACCCATCATTTATTTTATGACAGTCGGTCGAAACAGACATGGGACAATGCGCAGGTAAGATTGCTTCATTACGTTCTACAGACAACGGAATAAAGAGAGAACGATGCAAAAAATATTATAAGAAAGAAAAGGAAAAATTAGAACGTTTTCAAAGATATATTAAAAAAAATAATACTCTTGAAAATATTAATTTAAATAACAACTTTTTACAATAAATACTTTTTCACGCATAGTCTCTTATCATATTTGTCTAACGTATAATTATTACGATGGGTCAAAACAGTTCCACCAACGAAAAAACACCTTTACTACAAGGTGGGGAAAAGAAAAAGAAGGAAAATCAACCATCATCCAGCTGGAAACAATATTCTGAAAAATTTTCATCCAATACTTACTCTATTCCTGAAAGAAAAGGATATAAAAAATTTTAAATTAAAAATATTTATATATTTCACACACGGTTCTTTTCAGGACCAACAAATATATTAATCGTAGGAAATAATCGATAAATAAAATTGATAAATAAAATCGATAAATAAAATTAATAAATAAAATAGTACTCCATAACAGCCCCAGACTGGGGGAAGGGGAAATGTCACACTTACCAGCACGTGTACGCTATAACAGCCCCAGACATGGAGGGGGAGACAGGAGGCGAGGGGGGATGGGGAGGTATAGCGAGACGAGGGGAGGGGGTGTCTCGCTATACCACCCCATATACTACTTCTAGATATATGATATAAATATTCATTCTAAATAAATAATATGTATTAAAAAAATTTTTCAACACATATTTAAAATTATTATAATAACAATTTATTGAAACACATAAATATGTTTTGGTTACGAGTGTATTTTGAGGATGTCTAAATAATGAACAGTTGATATTTCAATTCAGATTCTAAATTAATAATTGAATTATTAAGAAATAGATCTCTTTTAAGATATTTAAAAATCATTTGTTCGTATATTGCATTATCTATAAGCGAAGAACCAAATCCACAGTATATATGTTTTAAATTGAAAATTCTATTTTATTTTTTAATATTCAAAGTTCTATAGCTCTTCTCTCAGTTCTATGCCTAAAATGAGACAAAAATCACTTCAAGATATTATAAAAAGACATAACATAGTGCAACCTGAGTGAAATCAACCTGGTTGAACACCAGAAATTCAAAATTACATGAAAGTACAAAATGAACCAATCAGAAGACAGCAATTCTGAGATTTAAAAAAATTTGTGTAGATTCTACTTATCATTTGCAACAATAAATATATTCATAAGTGAATCTCTAAAATCCTTAGTTTCTGAGGAAAAAAATAATTAAGTTGGTAATTTTACAAAAAAATTTGAAAAATCACAATATTCTATTACTTATTACTCGTAATCCCTTTGACCTATGCCTCTAAAAATTTTTTTGTATATTTTGGGTATCAAATGGAACCTCTTCACGGATTTTCAGAAAATTCTATTTTTTTGTCAGTCGAGTTGACATGAAACGTCCCATATACATAAAGGTATAATTGCTGAAAATAACCGATTTTCATCGTTATATTATTTTTACAAATTTTAATATTATTTATTTATCATATAACAATTAATTCATAGCATTTTTCATAATTTCTTTTATTTTTCAGCTTTTAAAGTAAAAAGGCAGTAAATTATATTAGTTAATATAAAACCAATTCTTTTGTGAATATCTTTGGAAAAAGTTCATTAAAAATGAATTAAAATTCTGAAAATAATTTTAATTTTCAATAATGGTTTTGACTGAGAAAGATAAATTGATTATTAAAGGACAGGGATTGTATATTGGAATTGCTTTTATGTTAACTGATATTCATATATTAGAATTTAATAATATTGCAAACTGGTACACCTTATTCAAAATGCAATGAACTTTACCAATTCGAAGACCACAACATATTAAATCAGTATCGATTGATGGAGAATTTATACAGTTATTATTTTCCGGAAATTTGGAAAAGTATTACCGGATTTGAGTGTATTATAATAATAAGGTAATTCATACATATGACATTTTAAATCTTAAATATCTACCATATGAGCATAAGATTTATATACCAGATTATTTCCAAACAAATCAGAATTGTGCATAGTATTCGAAACAGTACTATCACAAACAGATAATTATGATTGTGGCGTTATAGCGATTGTTTTTGCTATCGCAATACTTGATAATTTAGGTCCATGTTGTTTAAAATATGATGTTTCTCCAATGAGATTACGTTTATCAAGAATTTTTAGAACGCAACAAATAAGAATGTTTCCAGTTTTGCAAAATTATAATAATGCAAATATTAATTACGATAATCCACCGGACATGATAAGGAGGAGTTTTTGTCATGAGCAACGGCTAAATTAAATTTAGATTTCGCCAAGCTTAAACCATTAGAAAAAAAACTCACAAACGCATTTATTGGCAGAACAAAAAAAGACCATGGAAATGTATCGTAAACAAAAGAATTCGAATCGTTAAACAATTTTGATGGAAATTGACGATGACATTTCGTATACAAATTTTTGAAAACCAAATACTGATATAATGAGAATCGATGAAATTCACTTAAATTAGAACGATAATAAAATTAGAACAGTTGAGATTAAATTAAATAAAGAAAAAAAAGAATTAAAAGAAATAGATGAAAAATAAGCTTTATTTGTAACAGGAATTGAGAGCATGACAAAGCTGCCCGCTTTCTAAAAATATCTCCAATCCTAACTTATGAATAAACGATGCGTTAAATCAATTTTTTTTGCTACAAAGTAAAAATTTGTAAGATTAAACTCTAGTGCGGACAACTCAAGAAATCCACCAAAATATCATACATACAAAGTTATAATAAAAACTTTTAATGTATCGTATTTTATGGTTAGGTTTATCGAGTTGAAATCTAATTTCCAATCCAAGCTCATAAAAAAATAACAAGTCCAAATGATTTTTTATTTTCACAAAAATGATTGTGTTAATATAGCTTTAGTGCGGACAAGTCATTATATTTGTTTAATTTATGAATTAAAAAAGATATTGATAAAATAAAAAAAGCAAAACTCAATTGCTGCAGCTCCGACATCCCGTTAAGAGCAGGTCGTATATCCCTGTCCTTTTCTAGTCAAAGAATTAATTTTTCTGTAAAAACTAATAAATGTAGCAAAAAATAAGGAGATAGTCCTATCTCGTATAATAAAAAGATAGATTTTCTTTGTTGAGGAAAAATTATTTTTATCGATTCATTTTGAAGAAAATCTTGAAAAACTTGAAAAATAGAGGTTAGGATAGACAATTCAGTTTTTCAAGGTTTTCTTAAAAACGAAGCGATAAAAATAATTTTCTCTCATAAAAGAGAATCCTGCTTTTTATTATACGAGATGGAGCTTTCTTCTTATTTTTTGCTGCCATTATTAATTTTTGTAAAAGAATCAATTCTTTGATTAGAAAAGGACAGATGTACTCGACCTCCTCTTAATAGGAAAATGATAACAGAACAATCACATGAAAATAAAAAAATTTCAGAAAAAGACATAATCATGAAAATGCAAGAAAAAAAAGTAATGATAATTTTGAACTAAGACGTGTTCAAGAAACTTTATGTAAGAAAAAAGCTTATATGAAAATGAAAAAAAGACAACCAAATAAATATAAACAGAAATTAAAAAATACTAAGATAACAAAATGGCATTCAAGGAAACAATGAGTACTGATAAACTGGAACGAATACGTACGGATAAGGCTTTACGCAAAAAAGAAGCTTATATAAAAATTAAAGAAAAAACAACAGAAAAAATATGAAGAAAAATTAAAAAATACTAAGACAACAAAATTGAAATTCAAGAAAACAATGAGTACTGATAAATTAGAACAAATTCGTGCGAATGAGGCTTTACGTAAGAAAGAAGCTTTCATAAAAATTGAAGAAAAACAACCAGAAAAATATAAAGAAAAATTAAAAAATACTAAGATAAAAAATTGAAATTCAAGGAAAAAATGACTATTGATAAATTAGAACAAATACGTGCAAACGAGGCTTTACGTAAGAAAGAAGCTTAGATAAAAATCAAAGAAAAAATTCTAAATAAATATAAAGAAAAATAAGGAAATACTAAGATAACAAAATTAAAATTCAAGGAAAAGATGAGTACTGATAAATTGGAACAAATACATGCGAATGAGGCTTTACGTAAGAAAGAAGCTTATATAAAAATTAAAGAAAAAAAACCAAAATGATATGAAGAAAAATTTGAAAATACTAAGATAACAAAATTGAAATTCAAGAAAAAAATGAATATTGATTAATTGGTACAAATACGTGCGAATGAAGCTTTACGTAAAAAAGAAGATTATATAAAAATTAAAGAAAAACAACCCAATAAATATAAAGAAAAATTCAAAAATACTAAAATAACAAAAATGAAATCAAAGATAAAAAAGAGTACTGATAAAATGAAACAAATACGTACAAATGAAGCTACACGTAAGAAAAAGGCTTGCATAAAAATGAAAGAAAAACAGCTAAATGAATACAAAAAAAATTGAAAATATTAAGATATAAAAAATAAAATCATTTGAAAAAAGAGATACTAATAAATTGAGAAATTGCATGAAAAAGAAAAATTACGCAAAAAAGAGACTTATAGACGAGTTATTAGTGAACAATATAATGAATATAAGAGAAGGGTACAAATTAAAAATCAAAAATTGGAAAATGCCGATATTATTAAGAAAACACGAGTAAAAAATGATTGCTACCAATTAAAAGAATTACGCACAAGGTGTAAACAAATAGAAATTGATGACAATAAACATGTTAATAATGATACTACAAGAAATAAACCAATAGATGAAAAAAAGCGTAAACATAAATATGATTCTTATCAATCAAAGATATTATTTATTAAGTGTGAACGATTAAAAATTAAAGACAATAATTATAATAAAAATTACAATAATAATAATAATAATAACAATCATAATATTGTATTGAACAAAGTTATTGATAAAACAATAAAGGACAAAGTAGAAAAATAATTGAAGAAATTAAATGAAAAAATTAATTCGAAACTGATTGGTTGTATAGCAAATATATATTTCGATGAAGATCTGAAAATAACATTGGTTCCATGACAAATGCATGTGTTTATTGTGATGCGAAACATTTTGCTTTTGAATATACTAAAAGTAATGATTTCTCCAATTGTTGTCATAAAGGTGAAGTAGAATTGTTAGAAAATCCTCCTTACCCAGAACAATTAAAGTTTTTAGCAACTGAATTAACGGAAGAAATTATTGATTTTCGACGGGATGTTAGGTTGTACAATGATGCTTCAGCATTCGCAAATTTTGGTGCCAATTTTGATACATTGCTGGGTAAAGAACCACAAGTTATTAGAATATGTGGACAAATATACCATAATGCATATGCGTTACATCCTAATAAAGATAAAGAACGTAAATATGGACAATTATATATCTAAGATAATGAAATGGCAACGATTAAACGAAATAAGTTTAATATAAATTTAACAATATTAAAAAATCTAGACTATAATATAAGATTATTATATTTATTCTATTGAAGTGAAGAATTAAGACTTTTTTTTTTCTTACGTGAATATCTCTTGCATTATTGTCTCTCACACACACACGCAGGCACGCACACATGCACGCACGCACGCACACACACACACACACACACCTACACCCACACCCACATCCCCACACCCACGCTCACGCCCACGCCCAGGCACACGCACTCGCACACGCGCACGAACACGCACACACACACACATACGCAATATCCGTCACTCCATCTCCGTCATCGTTCCTGCGTCTTTGTCTCCGTTTTTCCGTCACTGTCTCTCCATACCCATCTCTCCGTCACTGTCTCTCCATACCCATCTCTCCGTCACTGTCACTCCGTCTCCGTTTTTGTTTCTCTGTTTCCGTCCGTCTGTCTCCACCTCTCCGTCTTCGTCTCTCCGTAATTACATTACTACTTATATCTATCCATATTATAAAAGATTTTCGCCGCTGCCGCTGTCAGTCTCTCAAAATCCTCCATTAATTCCTCCTTTTTACTGATAAATTTATCTAATTCATGGTAAATTTTACCTAATTTATCGTAAATTTTAGCTAATTTATTGTGAATTTCAACTGAAAATTTTATTTTTCAGCTAATTGTAGCTGATTTATTGAGAATTTTAGCTTGAAATTTAATATTTTAGCTAAGTTTAGCTAATTTATATAAATTTTAGCTGAACTTTTAGCTAAGTTTAGCTAATTTATTGTGAATTTTAGCTAAAAATTTAATTTTTTAGCTAACAAGGAGAGTACCCGACCTTCGGGAAACGGATTTCACTGAAACTGCGGGATATGATTTTTCGATGAAAAAAAAATGAACCCGAGTTTTTTATTTTTTTTTAATGGGCCCCATGGACAAAGATAAAAACATTTTTTCGAAAATTTAATAAAAAGGAGCATCTATAAGATCTTGAATAACCAAACAACTAAGACTTTTATAAAAAAATGTATGGATAATAAAATAAAGAACAGATGCAATGCTTTAATTTAAGCTTAGTTGCATTAAAAAGGCTTCTATGGTTTAAAAGTTAACAGGCAATTAGAATATTCTAATAAAATAGCGTAAAAAATTGATGGTATGTTACGCGCTAAAAATTTAACAAATATGTTGTAATTTTTAATTAGGCACAACTTTTAAACCACAGAGGCTTTTTTAGTACAACAAAGTTTAAATTGAAGCATTCAATCTGTACTTTGTTTTATTTTCTATATATTTTTTTGTAAGAGTCTTAGTTGTTTAGTTATTCAAAATCTTGTAAATGCTTCTTTTTATTATATTTTCGGAAAAATGTCTACATCTCCGTCTATGTGGCCTATTCAAAGAAAAAACACGGTTTCGTTTTTTTTCATCAAAAAATCATATTTTGCAGTTTCAGCCACATCCGTTACCCGAAGGTTGGGTATTCTCCTAGTAAGTTTAGCTAATTTATTGTGAATTTTATTTATAATTTTAATTTTTTCATTTAAAATCTGATACATCAGGTCAATCTGATTTATATTGTCATAAGATGCATTTTTGCAATGAAAATATTTGTTTATGCCAGGTAAATGAAATAAGAATTGAGCCTTTAGAAGTTAAGAGGTGATTCTCGGTGCATAATGCGAAAGTAAGATCGGTTGGAGATGGTGACCGTAACAGCGTCTAATATGCGCTGTAAAAATAAATATTTATATCCTATGTTATATTTTATATTATGTGTACATTATTAATTATGGAAATATAAAAAATGTATAAATCTATATAAGTATATGAATGTAAAATTATTACAAGCGATTATATACATTATAAAATCTATGCATTAAATTCAAAAAGGGGGTTGGTGAGCGAAGCGAGCAGGGGGTATATATTATAAAAAGATTTTGCCGCCGCTGCTGTCGCTGCCGCTGTGTATAAGAATTCGATTTGTCCTTGGTTAGCTAGAATTTAGCTAGAATCTAGCTAAAATTAAGTTTAAAGTCAGCTGAAAATTGGCTAAAAGTTACCTAAAAATTAACTAAAAAAATTAGCTAAAATTTATATTGATTTTAAGCAATTTTATAAAAGCAAGATGGGAGTTGGCGTGCTTGCGTGCAGGGGTCTTGCCTCCTAGTATATATAAATATATATCTCTCTATATTATAAAAGATTTTCGTCGCTGCCGCTGCCGCTGTCAGTCTCTGAAATTCCTCCCTGAACTCCTTCTTTTTACTGATAAATTTAGCTAATTTATGGTAAATGTTACCTAATTTATCGTAAACTTCAGCTAATTTATTGTGAATTTTAGCTAAAAATTTCATTTTTCACCTAAGTTTAGCTAATTTATTGAGAATTTTAGCTAATTTATATTAATTTTAGCTAAAATATTAATTTTTTAGCGAAGTTTAGCTAATTTATTTTGAATTTTAGTTGAAAATTTAATATTTTACCTAAGTTCAGCTAATTTATTAAGGATTTTAGCTGATTTATATTACTTTTAGCTAAAATTTTAAAGGAGGAAACTATAAAGAATCCACAGCATCAGCTAAAGTTGGTTAAACTGCAGTACGGCGCAGAGAATATATTTATTTTGTTGAAAATAGGTGAAGCAGACTCGATTCTCGAATCTTTTAAGAGATTCTACTTAACCTAACCAAAAGATGCAGTTTCTTGATGATTTGGCCATATGCCTATTGAATAAAATGCAAGGGACCCAGGACCTGACCCTTAAGGCAGACTATAAACTAGCCGAAATCCATCTTTAAAACTTTATCCCAGTATATAGGGCGCAATGCATGATGAACAACAGGCAGGAGTACGAATTCAAAAAGCACGTCATCTTTCATCACGATGAGCCTGTTAAGGAGTTGTTCATATATAGCATGCCGGCCAACTCAGGATGGAAGAGGTTAGAGGAGTCATTGAGGTCCTGTGGTCAGGAAGATTTTATAATAAAAAAAAATAAAAACCAATGGGAGAAAGATCTGCACCGAGATTCCTTGCCTGTCTCTAGCTTCGTCAGTTAAAATGCAGTGTGATTCATTGTTAAGGAAGATTTATTTTCATTTAAAAGATACAAATAAGTACTGTATCAACGTGCATCCTCATTAGCAAGCTCTTACGTATGAAGTATGAAGGAGAAAGAGGGCTGGATAGGCTGTTTTAGGATGCTAGACAATTTAAGCTTTTAAGTATTGTTACTCAAGAATGCAGGTGAAAAATAAACGTTTTCACAATTAGCAAGTTGTGAAGGATTCAGAGAGAAGGCAGGGAGCAAAAAGTAGAGATTGGATGTGTTGATTTGACCAGCGCAGTCGTATCAAAAGAAGTCTTAGCAGAGTTGTCTGACGGATTTGTCAAAAAAAGACTAAAAGTATCGAAGATCAAATCTACCTTCAACGCTGATATGCGTATGGAGCTGCTGGAGGAGGCAGAGTTTGCAAGGTGCGATTACGTAAGGTTAGGGTTCTTCAAGCCAAAAGGTTCAGCAGCTTGATAATTCTGAATTTGGACAACTGTAAGATCCTAATTATGGCACATTTATATAAGTCCTTAGAAGTCAATGCAACGCTCAAGGAACTTTCCCTTCGTAATGTTAATAGTATAGATCTCGATATGCATATCCGGAGGATTTTGGAAGCTGTGCTTAACGGCAATAATCTATTAGAAGTATTTCACTTCAATTATCCCAGAGATGTAGTAAGGGAGTCTGATTTCGTCGACAGTCCTCAGCTTACTGACAACTTTTGTTTGAAGGATATCAACATCAAGAACAACAAGATGGTGATACAAAGTATACAGGAGATATTGAACAAGGCCAAGTTAATTCAACATTTTAATATTAAAGGTCTCGAGCCGGTGGAGGAGTATTTGAATTTTATAGATCATCGTGCCTTGGTTGCTCTAGAGATGTCATACCACCCTGGTGTACAGAAGACAGTGAATTCGCTGAACAATTCAGGTGTGGAAGTTGTGAAAATAAACAATTATTATGGCAAAAATAACAAAAAGAACAGAAGCTTTAATATTAATTTCGCAATGAGAGTGGTAAGAAATGTGCTTAAATTTGATTTAGAAACTACTGACTGTAAAGTTGAAGTAAACGCTCCGTTGCGTACTGCACTAAGAAGGTTAGGTGCGACACTGCACACTAATAAAAACAATGTACATATATTTTATAAGAATGATAGTGTATAAGTATGTGAATAGAATGTGTTATGCATGTATTATCAATTGCGCGAGCAATGATAAATACAAAGTACAAAATATGTGATATTAATTACGCAAATAATAAAAAAAAGTATAAATAAGTATGCAGGAATGTATGCGATTGCGCAAGCAATTGCAGCTGAGGTACAAAATTTTTATGAAGTATGTAAAAAGTATCTTAATTGCGCAAGCAATTGTAAAAGAACAAATAATTATTAATGCGTTAGTAATAAAAAAATTTTACGTAGTAACAACTGTATAAAAATAGCATTTATTTAATTATAAAAAAATAATTGTAATGTAATTAATTTTTTTTTTTTTTTTTTTTTTTTTTAAAGATTAATATAGAAAGGATATTGTTATCCTCTATATAATTAACCTTTTTCTATGGAGATGTCGAGGGAGCCCAGCCCGGAACCGTTTAACACATTACATCAGGCTAGACTGTCAGACACCGCCATACCGAAAACTTTGACTACCGATGGATGGTCAGCCACTTTTGTGACCAACAATCAACCGATACTCAATGAGATCAGATTTTTTAAGAGTCGCGATATGGGTAGCACATACATTATTTTTCTTTCGAAAAAAAAGTCAGAGGTGCCTGGCCAGGATTTGAACCCGTGCCCACCGCGTTGAAGGCAAGAGCTCTATCCGTTACGCCACCACGCTCCTATAATGTAATTGATTACCCTTATATAATATAAAGTATTAAGATGTCACTCGCACATAAATAACCATCCTTGGTCATTTATTTAGGGAGGAGTATTGTAGGCACACACACATATATGTATGTACACGACACGCGTAAGTTGTACGCGCAACTAGCGGTGCGCAAGCGAGCAGCATAGAGCGCTAAGCGAGCGCTACAAGTAAAGCGCGGCTCTAACCAGAAAACGAAACTTGGACCGTTCTCGACCAGCTCCAAGTGAAGTATTATCTGCATCCGCCATTCTTAAGCTAACCAAACCTTGTAACAAAATGCAGTGAATAAAGCCTGCGTATATCTTGACTACAGTTTGGATTTATTTCTTTAGATTTCCTCATCCTCTCTTCCTCAAGTGTGCTGGGGTACACAAGTTTAATATGTTCATATTATTATTAGGCATGTTTCACACCATACTATCATAGCATGTGTTATTTAATATAATTATATTTTCCGCTATATCATTTAATATATTTCATTACCGCCATAATCTTGAGGATGTCAAGACTCATCTTACCCCGTGTATTCGTGTAGTCGTTTACCATCTGCTGATCACCTGTCACACAAGATACTTAAGAGGACAACTTGTCCGTAAGTTATCCACCTTTCACCGTTTCAATCCCTTACCACCGCACGACTGACCTGACCACCCGTCGTACTGGTTATTTTTATCATTATTATTATTGATCTTCCAGATCAATTTGACACCGCCGACATGACCGTTTGCCGTACCGCCGCTATTCCAGATTTATTAATTAGTATTAGAAGAATAATTAATTGTTTCTTTCTCGTTTGCACTCTTATTGGAGGTTTAAGCCACTGGCGCATTAATGATCGTCCAGGCCGTATAAGTAAAATTTTACTTTTACTTGATTAGGAATAATTAATGTCATTTTCATTTATTAAAAGGCTATTTAGTTTTAGTTTTGATTGATTTTATTTCCGACAAGTGGCTTGACAATAACCTTTACTCCATTGCATCATGCGCATTTATTTCAGGCTAGCTATTTTGCTTTGTATGAATATAAGTTTCAGCTAGAGCCGCGTTGGCTCAGGGGCTAGAGCATCCGACTCTCACGCAGAGGGCCGAGGTTCGAATCCCGGTAAGGTCGGGATTTTTTCTCCATTTTTCAATTTAAATATTGAAAGTGGAGGATGTCCCGAGCTCACTGAAACCGCGGTGGGCCACCGCCGAGAGACTTTTTCCGGTTTTGACAAAAACCGACGAAAGTCACTCGAGGACCGGTAAGGCAGAACGCGACTGTTCCACTATTACAGTTAAGCCGGACCTAAGTAGGCCTGCGCGATCGAGCACCACCTACTGAAGTTAGGGAAAATTGAGGAATGGTTTCGAACGCGAAAACACCGGAACACAAAGGTGGTCGAGGTGTCACTTACTAGGCCAAATAGGCTGTAAGTTTTAGCTTACATTAACACAAATTGTTACATGCCGTTGTAAATATGAATTTAAGAGTACAATGAAGCCAAGGTACACCCTGGCATAAGAAAAACTGTGTCAAACACGGTTACTTTCCTAAATTTATTTGCCGCTCATTTCTTCCATCTTCTGCCGATCTTACTCTCGCTATCCCTTAAGCGTGTGGCAATAGGAGGCTGAATGTCTTTTCTTCACCCAAGAGAGAAATACATTACATTCCTAACCCATGAACCACTTACCCATAAACCCTGAAGCTATTACCCACAAACCATAAGCCTATGAACCCATAAGCCCATAAACCCTCAACTTCTCTATTCCAATGTAGAATGCAAAAGCGAGTTGCGATACGAAGTGAATAAACAAAAATTTTGTATTAAATTGTGATTACAAATTAATGTGAAAAATGGAATGTGAGGAAAATCTAGATGAAGTAAGTATTAATTATGTCACTGTACATAAAACAAACATATTTATTACATCTTTATGATTTATAATGTAATAATAAAGTAAGAAATATTAAAAAAATGTTTGCAAAATAACCTTAAAATGTTCAGTAAATATTATTTAATATTTTTGAAATCAACCTTGATATTAAACATAAAGTCATATCATTTATAAAATTTTATTTTATAATATTTTATCATTGGGATAATATTTGCAACATAACCTCAACAATTCTAGAAAATTATAAAATTGATTTTTATTATTATATTGTATGTCTATAAATATTATAATTGGAAGTTATATATGATATAAATTCATTTTTCAATTTGAAATACATAATTATATTGTATTATTTCAGTATTACATTTGCTTTTACTGCAACTTCAAACTACGAAAGAAAACTATAATTTTATGGAACATTCATGCTTTGCCACTTTTGATATAAATACAGAAAATCTGTATATACGTGATAATTATATAGAAAAAGGTATGTTCAGTATTGTACTCTATTGATATTATTAGACTTGTACTGTGTATGATACAACATTAATATACAGTATTATTACAGGACCACATGATAGGTATCCGCTAGAATTTTTGCATCCTACAGAATTTGTAGCAGAATGTTCATCGAAGCGAAAATCAAATAAAGAAGATAAAGCTTGGACAGACTGGGACGAACACTTGATAAATGCTGTACATGAAAGACCCTGTTTATAGAATTTCCTAATACCTATAGAAGAAAGAACTCAACTTATGATTAAGGAATCTTGGATAGCTGTACAAAGGGACCTACATGAAACATTTTATAAAACTGAAATAAAAAAACGATGGAAAAACTTAAAAGGATCTTTCCAAAAGGCATATAAAAAAAGAAATTCATATACGCCCAGTGGTTCTGGTGCTAACACTCTTTAAATTGCAGCTTCAGGTTTTATGGACAAATGCTCTTTTTAAAGGATACTATGGAATCAAAAGATTCTGTAAGCAATGCAGATGATAACAGCTCTATGACAGATATCAAATCTGAGCAAGACTTGTCGAACAGTGAAATAATGTATGAAGATGGCACTGAGGACGGGCATGAAGACCTTCAACAGAGTCAGGATTCTCATGATTTATCTGGACTTTAGTCAAAAACATCAAGGTCCAAGAAAGATTACGTAAAAAAGATGCAGAGGATCACTGGCAACAACAGCTTCTTAAAGTAGTATCTACAAAGTCAGATCTTGATGGGGTTAATGGATTTTTAATATCGATAGGAGAGATTCTTAAAAAAATTCCATTTCGTGCTAGAAGCAAACTACAACAAAACATTTATGCGCAATGCTTAGACGTTTATGAAAAAAATCAATGCGAATAAAATGTGAAATGTTAAAACAAATGTACTCAAAAGACTTTTAATTATAAAAAATAGAGTATAAACAAACAAAATGCCAAATGTTAAAGCAAATGTACTAAAGAGACTTTTAATTATGAGAAACATAGTTTAAACAAATAAAACAAAGTAGTTTATACTTAAATATTTTGTAAGCGTATGTTTAATATTTTTATACATTTTCTATTAATTTTTAGAATTCTCTGCTATCGCAATTGATGTTTCCCATGTATTTTGCTAATTCAATAAATGAGACTTTAAATAAACTATTTTTTTATATTTTCATTAAATTAACCATAAGGATATAAATAAAAAATTGTAAATAATAAGTAATAATACATTATAATAAGTATTTATTTCTCAATATAAATTATAAGCAATAACGCAATTTAGGAAGTGATTTTTCATTCATCTTTTTAAAATTAAAATTCATTATTAATGGCTTTATCCCACTGCCAATCGACAGCACCTTCATTCATAAAGTAGTCAGAAAATCTTTCTCTGTATGCATTTGCTAAATTCCTTGACTCTTTATCTCTTAATGTCTGATTTACGTTAATCAATCCGAAAGATTCTTCTGCGTAAGATACTCTTGTATGTCTTCTATCTTGGTGTCTTTATTCAAGATCTGTAGTTATAATAAAATCATGCAAACATACTGTAGCTAATACCTTCATGTTTACATTGGAGATATTACAGTTGATTGGCTTACGATAAATTCTTCATCGTGCTGCAAGAATCCCAAAAGCATTTTCTATGATTCTTCTGGCTCAGCTAAGACGATAGTTAAAAACTTTTTTTCATATTTAAATTACCACTTCTTGAATAAGGTCGCATTAACGGCATGTCGGAGCTGCAGCAATCGAGTTTTGCTTTTTTTATTTTATCAATATCTTTATAAATTCTTAAATTAAACAAATATAATGATTTGTCCGCACTAAAGCTATATTTATACAATAATTTTTGTTAAAATAAAAAATCATTTGGACTTGTTATTTTTTTATGAGCTTGGATCGGAAATTAGATATCAAACTCGACAAACCTAACCTTAAAATACGACATATTGAAAGTTTTTATTATAACTTTGTATATATAATATTTTGGTGGATTTCTTGAGTTGTCCGCACTAGAGTTTAATCTTACAAATTTTTTCTTTGTAGCAAAGAAACTCAATTAAACGCATCGTTTATTCATAAGTTATGATTGGAAATATTATTAGAAGGCGGACAGCTCCGTCATGCTCTTAAATACGTCGATACTCGGTCAAAAAAGGTTAGCCATAAAATATTGCTAAAAAAATAGTTAAATATATAGCTGTATCGAGCTGTATTTACAGCTATATCGATGTGTTTTTTTAGCTGTTTCTTATAGTTAAAAATGTACTTAATTTTATAGTTAATAATTTCGTTAGCTACTTTTTCAACTATATTTTATAGCTAATATTATTATAGTTAAAAAAAACACTTAAATTTTTAGTGTATTTATACTCGGTCAAAAAAGGTTAGCTGTAAAATATAGCTAAAAAAATGATTAAATATATAGCTGTATCGTGCTTGTTTTACAGCTGTATCGATGTGTTTTTTAGCTGTTTTTTATAGTTAAAAATGTACTTAATTTTATAGTTAATAATTTCGTTATACCGAAAATATTAATAGCTACTTTTCAACTGTATTTTATAGCTATTATTATAGTTAAAAAACCACTTAAATTTTTAGTGTACTAGGTGTTTTTTTAACTATAATAATAGCTATAAAATATAGTTGAAAAAGTAGCTATTAATATTTTCGGTATAACGAAATTATTAACTATAAAATTAAGTACATTTTTAACTATAAAAAATAGCTAAAAAAACACATCGATATAGCTGTAAATACAGCTCGATACAGCTATATATTTAACTATTTTTTTAGCTATATTTTATAGCTAACCTTTTTCGACCGGGCAAACCATAAGCCTCATCACCAACTAATACGAATGGCAATACGGAATTATAATTACTTGGTGCAGATGGTTTCAGGTACATTAAAAGAATTAGTTTCAAAGACTTCTCTTATTGTACTGTCAGCAAATACTCCTGCATCACTCTGACGATCTTGGACACCAACATCCACTAAAATAAAGCGATAGTGAGTATCTGCGACTTCTGTTAAGTTAATAATAAATGTTTTCTTATAATTAAAATACAAAGATCCACTTTTAGCCGAAGCCTGAAATTAAATAATCAAGAAATTAATACAAAATGTAATAATCGTGGCCATGTTTATAGTATTTTATTTAGCAATTATTGTAAATCAATGTTAACTCAATCACTACATGCTTTCCATCAATTGCTCCTATATATTGATTAAAATTCCAATTTTCTTCAAACGCAGAAGCTATTTGCAACTAGTTCTCTTTAGTAAGATATGGCAAAACAATATCTTTTAACAATCTTCAAATAATTTCACAAGTTTCACGTACAATAATAGAAACTGTATTATGAGCACATCGAAATGCAAATCTCACAGATCTGATACTGTCTGCAACTGCTAAATATCGTAAACAGATTTGTAATCTAGTATAAGAACGTATTGGCAATCAAAATGCTGTCTTTTTTTCAAGATAAGGTTTTAATATCGTATGTAGAGCATTAAAAGTTGCAAAATCCATTCTCAAATAATTAAAATATAGATTAGAATCATTTTCCAATGATGTAATGAGATTGTCACTATCACCTTGCAAAAGACGTTGTTCTGCTGTATATGCTGGTCTAACCCACATTTTTTTTTAATTTCTTTTTTATCTTTTTACCAATGAATTGTATATTATAGATTTGTATATAATAAAAATAATGTTGCTAATTTTTTTCTCACTTCATTTTGCTCTACATTTAGCATAGGAACATTTGCAAAACGCCAAACTAAACCTTCTATACACTGGTTCACCATAAAAATTTTATTAGTAGCCATTTTTAAAATAACTTAAATTATAAATATAAATCTACTTCATTCATTTCAAAACAAATTGTAGAAAATCGCTCTGTATGAGCTACAATTTTAAAGAGGTTATGTTTATGTTAACGCGACCTAATACGCAAGCATCTTCTTTCTATTCCACAGATTTTTTTCCCCCTATGGTCACATAAAGAGAAAAAAACAGTAGAATAGGTGGTAGAATAGAAAAATAAATTTTGAATTTACCAATGAAAAAACAAAAATATTGAAACATGAGACTTTTTGAATTAAAAAATAAGCGGACACCGGGCGCGAACCCCGCTCCTCGAGATCTCCAGGCACGAGCTCTATTCACCGAGCCAATGCCGCACTGCTATATACAAGTTAAAATCCTACTTATAAGGCTCTTCGCCGGTATAGTAGGTATCTATGTACAAATATAACATGTGGATGGAAAATCCACCATGTTACAATCCCCCCCACCACACGAAAGTACTTCGGTGGAACCGATAATTTCGTCATACTTGCTCTGCTCGCTCTGCTCTCCTCCCCCCCACACGAAAGTACTTCGGTGGAACCGATAATTTCGTCATAACTGCTACTGCTACTTGCTCTGCTCGCTCTGCACGCTCTGCTCGCTCTGCTTAATGCTAATAACTTAATGCTAAATTTTTTAAAATGCTCTATGGTTGCTCCAGTGGGTTATTTTGTTGGGCGCCATTGAAACATGAGACTTTTTGAATTAAAAAATAAGCGGACACCGGGCGCGAACCTCGCTCCTCGAGATCTCCAGGCACGAGCTCTATTCACCGAGCCAATGCCGCACTGCTATATACAAGTTAAAATCCTACTTATAAGGCTCTTCGCCGGTATAGTAGGTATCTATGTACAAATATAACATGTGGATGGAAAATCCACCATGTTACAATATACTTGTATATTATTAAAATTATCTTTAAATAACTAATTAAGTTATCATTGCGTATTTTTTTTATGATTAAGGATGTATCTTTTTATTAAAAAAATTATATAGCCTTTATTGAAAAACATTTCGTCTATTCCATTCTATTCGGTGAGTCTCTACGATGCCTATGTGACCATTGGAGCAGAAAAATTTTGGAATAGAAAGTGTGAAATAGAATTGATTGGCTGTTTCTATTACGCATCCTCTATTCGGCAGTCTCTATTCTACTTTTTTGACTGCACCCTAAGAACTCTAAACGCATAAACTCTAAGCCTATAATTCTTTAATCCATAAATTGACAACCAATAAACCCTGGACCAATTAACCCACTAACCATGAGCCCACAAACTCATGAACCAATGAATCCTTAACAAATAAATAGACTCTCGATCCATACACCGCAAATTCAGAAACCCATAGACCAAAAACCCATGTACTCAAATCCTAGAAACCCTTAAACCAGAAACCCATAGACCTAAGACCCATATACTCGAACCCTAGAAGCCCTTAAACCAGAAACCTCAAACCCATGAATCTTAAGCTTATAGACATCAAACCCGTAAACTCTTTAGCTCATAAACCCTTAACTAATGAACCATAAACTTTAAATCTATGAACCCATGACTTTTAAACTCTGAATATATAGGCCCTTAACCCATTAACCCTTACGATATAAATCCATGAGTCATAAACCGATAAACTCTGAATTTATAAACCCTAAACATATAAGTCAATAAACTTTAAACTCATAAACTCAAAACCCATCAACCCACAAAATCTAAGATCATAAACTTTTAAATCCATAGACTTATAAATCCTAAATCCATGAACTTGAAATCCATAAACCCTAAACTTATCAACCTTAAACCCATAAACCCTGAACACATGAACGCTAAACTCATACATTCGCAAACCATGACCTTTAACCCATTAATTCTAAACGCATAATCGCTTAGCATACTAACCTTTAACCTATAAGCGCTTTACCGTTAAAAGTTAACATACAAAGCCTGAGCTTATGAGCTTGAAACTATAATCCCATTTATCCTTAATTTATAAATTATCAACTCATAAAAGTTGAAACTATAATTTTAAATCATGCTATAAACAAATATTTCAACATAAAAAACCCGAATTCAATATGAAAGAAACCTGGAAAAGGGTATTATTCGATTTCAAAAAGCAACAACTCAATAGTATTTTCTATTTAATATGTAATGATATTCATTTGACTGATTCCATTCAGATTCATGCAGGCCGTCACTGATCGAATTTTTGTTTCTCGTCTAAGTGATAAAAAAAACCTTTTTTTGCCTTAGGCCGCAAAATGACCATTTTGCGTCCAACGAAAAAACTTTAAATGTCTCGGCCTCGGGACAAAAAAATAGTATATTAGACCATGGATGCATATTGATCATCCTAGCTCGTGCAACTTCCGAGGCCTCGCTACGCTCGGCCCCAAAAGTTTGCACTCGCCGAGAATGATCAATATGCATCCTTGGTCAATAATGTACTATTTTTGTCCTCAGGCCGCAAAATGAATTTTTGTATCCTGTATATGGAGCACAAGATAGTTTATTCTTGTCCTAGGTCGCAAAAGAAAGATGTGTATATCCAATGTCTTATTTTAATAAAAGTTCACAGAAAAATGTTCTCGACGTCGCGATTCTTGGAATTGAACTTAATGAACTGCTCGCTTTCCTTAATATCGTTATCCTTTTCTCACATATACTATACTGGGTATACGTTAACGAATAACTTAGACTCAATATATGTGTATTATGAAAGAAAAGGAAAGAGCGAGAGAAAGACATAGTTACCAGTTTCGCGTGTTAAAACTTTTTTTTCTTTTTTAAATATTTTTGAATTATAATTTTTATAGTTTAGCTTTGTTTTATTTTTGTTTAATTTTAATATTATATTTTAACAATTGTTAGTTGTTTTTATAATCGATTTTTTTTCATTCTATTTTTTTAAAACTTTTTCTTTCTTTTCTTAAATATTTTTTAGTTATAATATTTATAGTTTAGCTTTATTTTATATTTTATTGTATTTTTGTTTAATTTTAATTTAATATTTTAACAATTATTAGTGGTTTTTATAATCGAATTTTTTTTATTATATTTTTTTATTGTGTTTTAAGAATTATTAGTTATTTATTATTTATAATTGAATTTTTTATTAAATATATAATAAAAAAAATTCATATTATCCATATAAAATTCTTTTATATTTTAAGAATTATGAATTATTTTTTTATAGGCGGGGGGCTCCGCCCCAGCTTCCGCTTAGCGGCCTTTGGACAAAAAAAAAGTATATGCAGTCACGGCCACAAACATATCATTCTCGCTCGTGCAGCTGGAGCGGCCTCGCTTTCGCTCGGCCCCTCAGCATGCACTCGCCAAGAATGATACGTTTTGCGACCTTGACGCATAATATACTATTAATACGTATATAAAGATAAAATTTACCTCATAGAACGCTCAAAAATATGTTTTTTCCTCGCTACAGCGTATTTAGCGTTGGGTGTAAAAATGAAAATTAAAAAATTGAAAATGAACCTCAATTTTCAAGCTCCGTCAATTTTTGAGTTTTTTGGACGTTCCTTAACTAAAAATGTGCAAAATTAATCTAATTTAAAATGCCGTTTTGATTTTTGCTATACGAGTTAATCTATCTGAGTTATTCATGAAAAAAAAACGATTTTTTTTCAAACGCAATTTTCTCAAAAACTATATTTTTTTCGTTGAAATTTTTATGTTTTTATACATGGAAAATACCAACTTTAAGGATAGGTAAGAATATGCTATTTTACCTTTTTTTTTAAACAGATTTTTAAACGTTTTTTTTTATATTTTCCATTTTAAAGCATTGATACCATGGCGCATCATGCCATTTTTCCATCTATAACGTCTTTTCACGATTTGTTTATGCTTTTATTTATTAATTTATCAAAAATATTAACGAAAATCTTTAAAATAAGCCCTTGATCAAATTTTTTTATCAATTAGAACCGAAGTTATGATGATTTTAAGTTTATGAAAATAGATTTTTTTTGTTGATAATTAGAATTTCTTATTCAGTTTGAAAGTTGCGCCCACGATTTAAATTTACTTTTTAGGAAGTGACATATGCCACCGCTAAATGGCGAGGATTCGCCTTTTCCATTTTTATTAACGACTTGATTCATTCAAGCATATAAGACAAGTAAAATCAAAAATAAAATTGTCTAATAAAGTTATTTCTTCGTATAAATCTTAAGTCCAGTCAAATTAGTTCATTTTAATCGATTTTTTTGCAAAACGTGCTACAGGCCGGTTTTTTGCAGAAATATATTGTAGATAATATGTATAATAAGAATATCGATGTGCGCCATCACAAAAAGTTGTGGAAAAATGTTTATAAACAAATTAAGATAGAAAAATCGATTTTTCTCCTTTTTTCCTCTGTAATTGCGCTGCTTTTGACTCTAGAAGAAAATTTTTTTAACAAAAGTTGTTCAGAATTAAATTTTCTTCAAGACTATGGGTAAGCGATTTTCTAAAATTTCCAAATTTTCTCGGGAAGTGAAGTTTTTCCGAGAAAATGTGTAATTTTTCAAATTAAAGTTAAAGACAGATATTTTATTCAAAATTTGATAAAACTTTAGGAAAAAAAAGATTTTCTATTGCCTCTAATCCTCCTCCAAGCCGATCTGTTTCGGCCCGTAAGAAGAGCAACAATTAATTTGTTTATTAAAAAAAAGTCAAAAATTCAAATTAATGCCAAGTCAACAATAATTATTGCAAATATGTCAAACTTCTTGAGCATGTAATGGTAGGATACCTTTATCATAAACGATTATAGAAATTTCAATTTTTTATTTTTTTGCATTATTTTTTAGCGTTTTTTTCGATTTTACAATTTTAATTCTTATAAATAAATTCATATATCTCAGCTAATTTTTGATATATATTAATTTTATGAAATGGAAAAGAAAGGTCTCTTCAAGACCTTTAATTTTAATTTTTTAAAAGTTTTCTATCGTGAAAAGGAAAAGAGTAACATGGCTTTGACTTTGACTAACAATTGCGCCATTGTTTTTAAACGTTTTAACTCGTTTCAAAGTTTAATAGCCAGTTTATGATATAAATTATTTATTGGTGAAATGGCATTAATGTATACAAAGTGGTTTTTATATATATCATCGTTTCTAAATTTTTTTACGCATTACATTGAGTGCGAATATCAAGTAACAGAGTATATAGACGGCCAGCGCGCATGCACACGGTAGTATCTTTTTCTTCACACGAGAACAGTAAAAATTTTTTAAAGTGAAAATTCATATTGCATATGAAAATTAACAATATCTTTGGTACTTATGGTCCGATTTACATGTTTCTTTTTTTAATCTAGGGTAGCGCGTGAAAATAATAATAACTTTGATATCAGTTTTCGAAAGTTCTGTATACATTTGTTATAAATAATGATGATTGTAAATGAAAAATCTTTCCGAATTATTTGCGAAATTATAAGTTTAGGTAAAGAAATTTTTTTTTTTTTTTTTAACGTCGCTATATTTATGCTATGCTATTTTTGCTATGCTAATCAGCGACGGAGCTCGTAAGTGTGTTCGTGAACAAAGCACATGTAACATACAGTGGTGCTTGTATCAATCGGCTAAGAGCGGGATTCGAACTTGGAACCTCGAGATTACAAATCCAACGCTCTACCGAATGAGCCATAGACCGACTCTGGTAAAGAAATTTGAAGAAGAATTTTGTTTTTATTAAAAAAAAAAACGACCAATTTTTATTAAATAGGTTTCTTAATAAAAACGAAATTACATTGACAAAATATTTATAATATATTATTAATAGTTTTTTTATCAAATCTAGAATTGTAAGTTTAATTAAGCATATGTATAATTAACCTTACAATGTATTTTATTATAAATTATATCTTTTAGGGTAATTTTTTATTATTTGAAATTTTTTATAAATTATAAACGTACAAAAGTAAAACATTCTTTTGCCACAAACCAATATTAACTTTATAAAATTAAGTACTTAATATTTACAAACGTATAAAAATTTTAAAAATCCTACTATACATCTTCTTATAATAGTATATTTCGGTACTAGTGCGAGAAAGTGATTTTTTACTCGTGTGGCGGTTTGCGCCCGAGCGAAGCGAGGGTGAAAAGGTCACACGAGTAAGAAATCACTTTCTCGCACGAGTATCAAACACTATTTTTTGACACGACGTGTGAGAAGCTCCATTTTCGCACGTGTCACTTTGTACAGCGTGCGTGAAATCGAGCTTCTCGCACGGAGTGTCAAAAAATAAATTATTAAAATCAATTACATATTATGATAATTATATTTTCACACTTACTTAATATTTAGATTAATGAATCAATGGTTACAATATATTAATAATTCTTAACTTTTTTTATTATCACAGATTAGGTATTTAATCTTATGAACTTAATGCTGGTTTGTTTAAAACAGAAGAATGTTTTACAATTGAAAGTTACCCTAAAAGATATCATTTATAATAAAATATATTGTAAGGTTAATTATACATATGCTTAATTAAGCTTACAATTCTAGATTTGATAAGAAAACTATTAATAATATATTATAAATATTTTGACAATGTAATTTCGTTTTTATTAAAAAACCTATTTAATAAAAATTGGTCGTTTTTTTAAAATAAAAACAAAATTCTTCTTCAAATTTCTTTACCTAAACTTATAATTTCGCAAATAATTCGAAAAGATTTTTCATTTACAATCATCATTATTTATAACAAATGTATACAGAACTTTCGAAAACTGATATCAAAGTTATTATTATTTTCACGCGCTACCCTAGATTAAAAAAAGAAACATGTAAATCGGACCATAAGTACCAAAGATATTGTTAATTTTCATATGCAATATGAATTTTCACTTTAAAAAATTTTTTACTGTTCTCGTGTGAAGAAAAAGATACTACCGTGTGCACGCGCGCTGGCCATTTATATACTCTGTTACCTAATATTCGCACTCAAATGTAATTCGTAAAAAAATTTAGAAACGATGATATATATAAAAACCACTTTGTATACATTAATGCCATTTCACCAATAAATAATTTATATCATGAACTGGCTATTAAACTTTGAAACGAGTTAAAATGTTTAAAAACAATGGCGCAATTGTTAGTCAAAGTCAAAGCCATGTTACTCTTTTCCTTTTCACGATAGAAAACTTTTAAAAAATTAAAATTAAAGGTCTTGAAGAGACCTTTCTTTTCCATTTCATAAAATTAATATATATCAAAAATTAGCTGAGATATATGAATTTATTTATAAGAATTAAAATTGTAAAATCGAAAAAAACGCTAAAAAATAATGCAAAAAAATAAAAAATTGAAATTTCTATAATCGTTTATGATAAAGGTATCCTACCATTACATGCTCAAGAAGTTTGACATATTTGCAATAATTATTGTTGACTTGGCATTAATTTGAATTTTTGACTTTTTTTTAATAAACAAATTAATTGTTGCTCTTCCTACGGGCCGAACAGATCGGCTTGGAGGAGGATTAAAGACAATAGAAAATCTTTCTTTTCCCAAAGTTTTATCGAATTTTGAATAAAATGTCTGTCTTTAACTTTAATTTGAAAAATTACACATTTTCTCGGAAAAACTTCACTTCCCGAGAAAATTTGGAAATTTTAGAAAATCGCTCACCCATAGTCTTGAAGAAAATTTAATTTTGAACAACTTTTGTTAAAAAAATTTTCTTCTAGAGTCAAAAGCAGCGCAATTACAGAAGTAAAAACGAAAAAAAATCGATTTTTCTATCTTAATTTGTTTATAAACATTTTTCCACAACTTTTTGTGATGGCGCACATCGATATTCTTATTATATATATTAAATTTAAATACAATATATATATATTTTTATTAATCGACGCAATTTGCTAATAATGCACTTCGCGTATATATGTTTATTTGTTTTAGATAAACTATTAATATTTAATGACACACTTTGTGTTTATTTTTAATGACGCCATTCGCCTTAAATATTGCACTCCGCGTGTAAATAATTTATTTAATGGACGCTATTTTGCGTATAATATTTATTGTGCCCTTGGAAATATAATATTTTATTTGACGCACTTTTGCGTTTTCTTAATTCACTTTTAAACACTGTATTTATAATTGGTCCTTCATATATATTTTTATGCACTTCGTATATATATATATATATATATATATATATAGAATTTCCTCTAATGATCCCTCAATATATTTAATACGATTCCTCAATTAAAATGTTTGTACCGGAACCAAAATGTTAAGTCCTGGCTTTCACCAGGACTAAATAAAAGTGTATGATTTTATTATGTTGAATATTTTTGTAAGATTTTAAATATGAATTTGAATTAATTTGAAATAATTGAATTAATTATTGAATTATAATTATGAAATATAAATATATGTATAATCTAGTGGTGAATTAAACTCCACCAATATTTAATTGAGTAAACTGTTCTCACAATTGAAATATATTGAAGAATATTTATTTAGAGTATTTGTAGCGCGTTTTGCAGAAAAAAATTCTAATTTGACTGGACTACTTCTTTTGTCAAAGAAATCACTTTTGAATCAATACTATCTGTAATTGGGCATTTTTAACATTCTCTTAGTACATATTTCATATTATTTTTTGAACAAAAAAATAAACAATATATTTTTAATTTCAAATCCGAAATGTCATGTTTATTTTTTTTTTAATATTCAAAGCATCCAATGTAAGTTTCAGGTTCTCGCTATAAACGCAAAGACACGAATCGTTTGGTGGATGGAGTATAACCCACTTTGGTCTTAAGGCATAGAATATTGATTCACCGATTCCTGTTTTAATTTCAGAATTTTATTCTATAAATAATTGATATATTTCTTTTATGCTTCGCGTAAGAAAGTGTTTAATTTTTTTAGTTTTTATACCATTTTCTTTAACAGATATTGTGTCACTTTTATTTGCACTTTGACGAGAACAATGGAAATCATCGTTCAAATAATAATTTTTCACTCTCGTTATAATTTTACTATCCAAAGAATGGCCACAATAGTTCTCAGACTTTTTGTAAATATCTTTATTATTGACCAATGATCTTGCTTGATCAATCATATAAACAGTTACATTTGATAAAACTGATTATAAATCATTTTTGGAAATATTGCTTGGTATAAGACTTTATAACTGCACTTTCTCAAGAAAATTTGAACAAGTATCTTAAGCAATTTTAATATTTCCGCGCCATTTATCACATGTTTCACATTCGTTATTTTCATCTCATGTGGGAAAATCTGTTATATCGTAGACTTTCATAATTTTACTTGCTATTTGTAAATCAAATGCATCGTTTATTTGTTTTCTTTTTCTGAAAACATAGGATTTTCGCATTTTTATATTGATACTCTGAGGCATTTTGATTGGTCAAATTTTTAATTCCAAATTACTTGAAGTTTAATTGAACTGCTCTACCACAGCCTTACTATAAAAAATTTCTTCCGAAGACTGTTGACTGTTTGAGGTAGATAAAATAGGTGTATTTTCACTTTATTTAAAAATATTCTGTAACATGAAAGATATACTTTATCCTCTGTAAAAAAAGAAGTATTCGGATACAAGCGTTTCAAAGACTCCGTTAGATCACCTTATTCTCTAAACGCATTTTTGGAGCAATCATAAATAACTTTTTTATGCCTTTCTTTCAAATCCTTGTACTTAGTCTTAACAACCAGTGATGCCATTATTATTAATAAGTTCTTCAACAGAGCAAAAAAAAAATTTTTGTTAGACAATTTTATTTTTTATCTTACTCGTCTTATACGCTTGAATGCGTCAAGTCGTTAATGAAAATGCAGAAAGCGAACCGTCACCATCTAGCGGTGGCATATATCACTTCCTACAAACTAAATTTAAATCGTAGGTGCGAAATTCAAACTGAATAAGAAATTCTAATTATCAACAAAAAAAATCTATTTTCATAAACTTAAAATCATCATAACTTCAGTTCTAATTGATAAAAAAATTTGATCAAGGGCTTATTTTAAAGATTTTTGTTAACATTCTTGATAAATTAACAAACAAAAGCATAAACGAATAATAAAAAGACGTAATAATTGGAATAATGGCATGATGCGCCATAATATCAATGCTTGAAAATGGAAAATATAAAAAAACGTTTAAAAATCTGTTTAAAAAAAATAAGGCAAAATGGCATATTCTCACCTATTTTCAAAGTTAGTATTTTTCATGTAGAAAAACATATAAGAATTTAAAAAAAAAAAAAATATAGTTTTTGAGAAAATTGCGTTTGAAAAAAAATCGCTTTTTTTTGTTTTTCATGAATAACTCAGAGAGATCAACTTATATCGCAAAAATCAAAACGGCATTTAAAACATTTTCATTAAAAAAAACGTCCAAAAAAGTCGAAAATTGACGGAGCTACGGCAACTTGAAAATTGAGGTTCATTTTCAATTTTTTAATTTTCATTTTTACACCCAACGCTAAATACGCTGTAGCGAAAAAAAACATATTTTTGAGCGTTCTATGAGGTAAATTTTATCTTTATATCCAGATTGGAAGGTATTTTTATCATTTAGAAGAGAAAAAAAAATTCGATCAGTGACGGCCTGAATGAATGTAAATGGAATCAGTCATTTATGTTAAATAAATATATTCCTAAAAAATTGTGAAGTGTGTTCTTTTTTCTAATATTAAGAAAAGATCTATTCTATGTCTGCATTTCTCGATTCTAAAACGGTTAATACTCCTTTTTAATTAATAAAAGTTATTCAAATTCTGTTAATTCTTTTCTTCCTTTTCCTTCTTCAATTCTAAGAGAGCTTATTAGTGGATCTGATGATATAAGCAAATGATGCATAATATTCACATTGGTATTTATAAGATTGTTTATTCTAGAATGTTCAGCCTGAACTTTTCTGAAAACTTTATTATTTGCTTTCTGTGGTTCCTTTGCATACTATCTAATTAGTAAATCAAATGTTTTAATTATATCGCTTCCATGGTGCAGAACCTTATGGATAAAAGGAGATAATTTATACCATGGATATAATACGACACATAATTCAGAAGTCTCTAAACAGTAATTTTTAAACTTTATGTGATCAACACTTCTACCACATGTGAGAACTTGAAGGATGCTATGCAATCTTTTGATTAGTATTTCGCTTAAGGAGATGTAAAACGGACACTACACCTGTATTTATAGATATTAGCTTCCTTTTTATTTTATTGCTGAATTTCCAGAAAAGAAATGCATTAGCTTGTAGTGTGTACTATGATGATTATTCTGATAAGTTTTCAAATAAATTTATTCATTAGCTTTTAAGGTATTTGGATTTCTGTACAAAATTAAAAAATTTTAATAAATAATTTTGGAACCCAAAATTCTCAATAACTAATAAATGAATTTATTTAAAAATTTAACTAAATAATCTTCATGGTACATACTACAACTTAATGCATTTTTTTATTGAAAATTTTGCTATAAAATGTAAAGATAGTGAATATTTATGAGTACAGGTGTAGTGTCCATTTTACATCCCCTTAATACAGTAGCTACATCCACAGGTTTAGCTTTACTAAAAAATGTACGAGCAATGATTCCGGTATTTTTTTTCCATCTCCTTGTTTTACCACGTCAACTATAATTAAATACTTTTTTAATGCCTTTTGAATCTTTGTTTTTCTCTCTCTCTTCGATTTTTTTTTTAGGTTTTGATCTTGCAGATCCGTTCCAAAATTCCATATTGTACGAAATATGCAAAAGATATTCCATAAAACGAATCCAGCGATACAATGTGAAAAGTCCGTATTTATAATAATCTGCATTAGATTGTAAATTACACATGTCCACAAAAAAAAGTTGTTTATATTTTCCTTTTGTATTTTTTTCCTCTGAATCCGAATCCGGCGTCAAAAGTTTCTAGTGTCGTTCGTCCGCAGAAGCAAATAGTCAAAAGTTTGATAGACGAGGCTTTACGAGACAGCTTTATACAAGGAATGGATAGTATGCTAGTTGATTGTGGTACAGAAGAAGACGTAGAAAATCTTAACGACTATATAGACAACGATACTGACGAAAATGAATAGTTGACGAAAGCAGAAAGTGAATCCGTTGAAAGTGAAGAAGAACTGTCTTCGGACAGTGATGAGGAATATGTTCCCATTGGTAAAGAGAAAAGCCAAAAAAAGATCACTCAAGTTCAACTTGATGACAGTGTGAATTAATGGCTTCTCAATTAAAGTCTTTCAAAGTCTTAGAAAAGGACGTAAACGTAACATTTATCGAAACCGAGAAGAAGCGTTTCGATGATACTTCATTAGCGAATCTGATCTGGTGTATTGCACCGATGTACGAGGACTTATTCTGCCGTGTTAACTAAAAACTTACATAACTGACATTTCGATGAAAAATAAATTTTTTTGTTATGTTCAAAATTAGGCGGTTGACGCTCTTTTTTCATAACGAACTTGGATTCAGCAGGCAAAAATGCATAAAAATAAAGTGTTTCTAATGTGCTGGAAACAATTTTCATTTTTTTTTCTTATGTTATTCCACAGAAACACGGTTTCTTGACAGTTTCTCGAGGTTATGTTCAAAATATGCGGCCAACCCCCCACTTCTGACGCTGGATCCGGATTCAGCGGGAAAAAATTCAAAAGAAAAGTTAAGTCTTTATTCCAGAACCAACAACTTTTTTTTGTGAGCCTGTGTTATTTACGTAGCCTAAATTGTTAAATACCTTAGGTCCCACTACGCAGATATTAGCAATTACATCAGGTGGATGCTTTTTGATACGTAAGTACGTTACAAACTATAACGTCGATCATTTCACATTCAATATCGAAGTTTACCTCAAAAAACTTGCCTCCATGTTCTAGATTATACGTTTTGACCTTTTGGAGTAGTTTTGTATAATAACGGTATTCTCTTTGAACTAGCAAGTCTTTTGCTCTGACGAACCGAAACTTCATGGTTCAACAAAAATGAGGCGAATCGGGTATTTTATTTTTCCAAATGACAATACTATTTGTCCTCAGTAAAAGTGGAATAAATGAGATAATAAATACAGATGCGTCTATAAAACTAGGTGTTTTTCCTGGAATGGTTTTACTATTCTCATCTTCATTAAAGCTCTCTTCAGCACTAGTATCTTTTGTGTTAAAACTTCGTTCTGTGATCAATTGCTGCCTCGTGCTTTGCAGGCCAGAAGCACCATCTATACCCCATTTTCCAACAAATAATAATTTTTGGTTATTTAAGCTTTCGAGTTATTCATGATTGACTTGTTCAAGTATTCTCTTTATTGTATGTTCTAAAGGAGATATAAAGTGCACGCTGGCTTTTGATTCGGATGCTTCCATATGATTTGGAAAGCTATGATCTTTGAATTCTGCAAGTTTGGCATAGATCGGGTATGTATGATCAGGATTATTTTCAGCATTATATTTCCTTAATTTTTCATATTTTTTTTGTAAGGTTTAGGTCAACAAACATTGCCAATACATTATAGATATTTTCATTGTTTTCCGCAATTTCTAAATAGTCGAAGAATAGGAATTGAATGGAGAACGTATTTACTTTAATTTTAGTGCTTTTAGTAATTCTTCTTCAGTATATTGAAAAGCGAGTTTTCCGATAAGTCTTTTTTAGTTCTAATCAAACCTTCATGACGTGATAATCTTGGGCGACCTTTCCTTGATATTCCAGAATAGTCACTTATTTCATTACTCAATACTATATTATCTATATCAAACTGAATCTTAGACTTTTCTGCAGAAAAGCATCGTATTTCTGGAAAAAAAGATTTTTCTTTCATGACATGCAATTTCACATTTTATTTTGTTGAGGGAATAAGCTGTTGACCAAACGATTTCTTATAGACTGCAATTGCTATTCAGAGAAAGAATTACTTTTTTTATACTCTCTATAACAACGTCAATTTCGTCCATCTTCATATTAGAATCACTACTCCACATATGTGTACACAAAGCTAAGTTTTTAGCTTTATTCTATAAAATTAGTAAAAAAAAAAAAACTATATTCAAAAACTATATTATCGATGACCTTACAAAATAAATTTTGAATTATTATCGATTTTTTATACGAGTGTAAGAAAAACAAATGTGAGATATTAATCTAGATTATATTCATTATTAAATAGTATAATAAGTAAAGTTTTTGATAAAATGATGTAAAATTAAATTATTTCAAAATAGCGTTCTGATCAGATTATGAAGATGTATGGGAATCACTAATCGTAGAAAGTATTGCAAGAATAGTGGAGTGTTATCTAAAAATTAATAGTGGTATGAAAGAATAGTAGCAATAAAATCAATTGATTCTTGATAAATAGTTATTAAGATTCTTAAAAATAACATGCCGAATTATGAATAATTTTAATCAAATTATATATCTGTTTATTTGGATAAAAATAAACTCATAAACCCTAAACCCTTATGCGTTTATTAGTTAAACAATATTTGTATTTTAGTATACGAGTATATAATTATTTTTTCACCAATTAATATATTCGGAAAAAAATTTGGAAACATCTTTTACAAAAAATTACGTAACGATTCAGAAGTATTTCCAGAAATACATTACAATCGATATTAAAATTATTTACCATTTCTTAATTTTTTATTAATAATTCAATGATTCACAAAGTTTAAGGGGAATCCTCATACCGACATAGAGTTCTACCTTATCTACATTTAAATTATGAATTTTAATGAAAATTTAACTATTTATAACTGAAATTCGTAGGAGAGATACATTCTTAACATGCCAAAGAATTTATTGCAACGTTAAAAGACAATTTAAGGGTAAGAATAAAGGTGAAAACTGCTTAATACGATTAACTTTTCAATGTAGTTATTAATAATCGTATTATGCAGTTTTTGTCTTCATTTTCACTTTTATTCTGTCTTTAACGTTGCAATAAATTCTTTAGAATGTTAAGACTATGCCTCTTCTATGAATTTTAGTCAAAAATAGTTAAATTTTTATTAAAATGCATAATTCGAATGTAGATGAGGTAGATATCTTTGCCGGTATGAGGACACCCCTTAAAAGAAGTAATTATCAAATACTTATGTAAATCAACTTTCCAACAACGAAAATTGAAAATGAACTTGCAAACGCTAAACGTCGATTAAAAAACTAATTAATCTGTAATATATTTGCAATACATAATAACAACTATTAGGCTTTATTTTAGCTCAAGATAAAAAAACTAAATTATGAGTTGAGAGTTTATGGGTTTAGGGTTTATGGGTTTAAGGTTCATGAGTTCAGAGTTCATAGGTTCAGGGTTTATGAGTTTCAGGTTAAGGGGTCTAGGATTTATAAGTTTAGGATTTATAAGTTTAGGGTTTATAGGTTTAGGGTTTATGGGCTTAAGGATAGTGGAATTAGGGTTTATGAGTTTTGGCTTTATGGGTTCATAGGTCTATGCATTTATGGTTGATGAGCTTAGGGTTTATGGGTTTAGAGTTTGTGGGTTTGGGGCTCATGGGTTAAAGATATATGGTTTTGAGTTTTATAAGCTTAGGGTTTATTACTTTTGGGTATGTGGGTTCAGGGTTTATAATTTTAGGGTCCCTTGGTATGGGTTTCATAAATCAAAGGTTTATGGGCTCAGGGTAAATGAGTTTTTGGTTGAAGGGTTCAGGGTTTGTGTATTTAGAGCTATGGGTTTGGGTTTCATGGGTCTTGGATATTTGGGTTTATGGGTTTATGAGTTTGGGATTCATAAGTTTATAGTTTGTGGGTTTGGGGAAAATGGGTTTAGGGTAAAAAAGTTCTGGGTAAATGGATTAAAGGGTTAAGGGTTTGTGGGTTCAAAGCTAATGGGTTTAGGGTCTGTAGGTTCGGGTTTTATGGTTTTTGGGTTCATGGATTTGGGGTTTACGAGATAAGGGTTTATGGGTTCTGGGTTGATAAGTTTAGGGTTTGGGAGTTAAGTGCTTATGGATTTTGGTTCTATGGAATCGAGTTTTATGGGTTAAGGGTTTATTAGTTTAAGTTTTATAGGCTTAGAATTTATAGGTTTAGGGTTTGGGAGTTAAGTGCTTATGGATTTTGGTTCTATGGAATCGAGTTTTATGGGTTAAGGGTTTATTAGTTTAAGTTTTATAGACTTAGAATTTATAGGTTTAGGGTTCATGAGTTTAGGGTATATGGGTTAAGAGTTTGTGGGTTACGGACTTATAGGTTTCTAGATTTTGGATTTATGGATTCAGGGTTTGTGTTTTTGGGGCTTATAGGTTCAGGGTTACAGTTTTAGGGCTTATGGCTTTTCGGTTTATAAGTTTTGGGTTCATGGGTTTTGAATTTATGGATTTAGACCTCGTTTTGGGTTTATGGTGTAACGGTCATGGGGATCAGGCACTAAGTATCAATTAGCTAAACGGAGGAAATAATCATACAAGGGGGAATCTTGGTTAAACTCAACGTAATTTATTAAGTATCTTACGAAATATGAATTACACAAAGCTTTAGAGAGCCAATCACGTTATCGGACGCGACACCGAAAAATAATTTTAAAAAGAAGGTAATATAACGTAAGCAGGAAACCACACAAAAAAAAAAGAAAAGCTATAAGGGCTGGAAGCTAATGGCCTACTAAAATTTACACAAGAGAAAATAGAAACTGCACACGCGAATAAACGGAAAATTGCACACGCGGTCTCCTAGCACACACTAGCCCGCAGCATGATAAATATTTGCTAAGAACGCACAACACACTCCCTAATTGCGCAAACGACAGACAAAAAATAATAATAAGGAATCTAAACAGATTCCTTATTATTCTCAGGCACTTACTCTCTTAGCACACACGAAAACTAATTATTATAATGTACGATAGTAGCAGCACGTTTAAGGTCTATTTGCTTTTTTCCTACAACCTCACGGTATGGTGGCAAAAGATAGAATGAAGCGGCAATGGCTTCTTTTCCTTCTTCTTACTTGCTGCTATTACCTTTAGTACGCACTGCACGCACAACTATAGGCACAAGCTCGACTAATAGAGTCGTAGCACATACACTGTAGGTGTAATAGTACTACATAGGGACTATGCTTAACTAAGTCTCATGTGTATGTGTGATGGGCGAGTTAAGGTTGGAAGTTATTTGAGTTTTGTGGTTTCGTGCTTGCTTTCTGAATGTTACTTCCTTCTGTCGCATTTAGGGCAAAATCTTTAGATTTCAAAATGTAGTTAACATGGCACAAATTGCCATGCTACTACCCCCCCACCACATGGAAGTAAATGGTGGGGTAAAACTAAAAGGAAAAATTTAACTTGAAAAAACTAAACTTATACTAAAATAACCAGTATTATTTATATCGGTGTAAGGTGTTTAAAAAACAAAAAAAAACTTTCAAACGTGAAAAAGACTCTTCTTCACTCCAACAGATTTTTATATTTTAATTTAAAGTGTTTGTGTCCGCGCTAAAGTGTAGTATAAACGAAACCTAACTGTTCGACATGACTGGCGTTCCCTCACAATCGAGATCATCTTAAACTAGGAAAAGTTTCATATATGCATTCATAGCCTACGCCTACATGATCACATTCATAAAAATAAAATTATTCATTGTACGAATTGATTGCAAATGAAAAAACTTTACTTACCGAGAGTCGCTCTGGAGGTTGTATTATAGTACATTCTTTCATTTTACAACCAATGATTATTGTCTTCTATTTTGGGTTTACAGATTTTATAGCACCAGTTAAGCAGAATGCTTTATTATATAAAATATAATTAAAATTATTTGATGTAACTTAAACAAAATTATATTAATAAAGTAAAAGATAAAAGTCATCACTTCATTTAGTTACATTTTTGACTTAAAGAAAAAGTTCTGTGAATGATAGCAAAGTTAGTAAATAACTGCGAGACTCTTGATGCGTGCAGTTATTAACATATGGCCATAATATAAATAATAGATGATTTTAATGGTTCTAGGGGTCGTGAGAGTATAAGGAGCAGGAACGGATTGTAGAACGAGGTTTGGAAGATAGGAGCCGGGTATGGCTAACGGATAGCTGCAGGGAGCTGGTCTTCTCCGAAGGCGTCATCACTACAGTCTTTAGCTAGACAGCTGGAGTGATTGAGGAATCCTCTCTGTTTACGTTACCTGTGTGGTCTGATTTTGATGCAGAGGTTGGGTTATCTTCCTCCATTTCGCATAGATAGCGTTCTCCTCTCGTACGCGCCCTTTGGATGGTCTTCCTTGACCACGTTTGGCTCTTTCTGTGCCGAGCAGAAGGTGAGGTCATTGTATACCCCTCTGCCTGGCCCTGTGCGGATTGCTTACCTCATTTAATGCAGATTGTTTGGCCGGTTTCGTTGCATTTTCTGAAAGTGGCAGTGACGATTGAGTTTGTGGTTGTTGTCTCAGTGAAATGTATTTTTCAAGATCATTGACAAACACTTTGATTTGTCGCTCAGTATCGATGTCTTCAACGAGGTATACTACCGGTGAGAATACTTTAATGACTTTAGCGGGGCCAATAAATTTTGGTGCCAACTTTGCAGAAAATCTGTCGACGACAGAAGATAATGTGTGATTTCTACGGCTCACTAGATCTCCTGGCTCAAACGTTACATGTCGTCTATTTTTATTGTAGTATTTAGCTTGACTAGCGGTTGCATTATCTGCATATCTTTTAACTAAATCATCTATCGCAGGTAGTCTCTTTGCTCTATCTGCTCGTTCTGCGATGTCACCTTGCTGAATTGGTTTTAAAATTGTATATGGATTTGTGGAAAAGGATTGTAGGAAGAGGATTGCGACCCATATTTAAGAAAGCTAGAGTGAATTTAATGAACGAATGTACCTTAGTGTTGAGAGCAAAGCTAAATTCTCCTAAGTGTTTGTCCCAATCGCGATGGTCTTGTTCAATAAAACTGTTAATCATGAGTTTTGGGTTACTGTTTACTCTCTCGACGGGGTTTCACTGTGCATGATGGGAGGGGGGAGGTGGTAGTCTACTATTTATATCATATTCTCCTAATCAGCCATCTACGACTTGGTTCTTAAACTCTAACCCATTGTCGCTAATAGATATTGAGGGCAGCCTCAACGATTAATAAGTAATTCTTCAAAAACTTGAATAAAGTTCTTACCATCTGCTTTACAAAGAAGTTTCATTTCAACATAACGGGTAAACAGGTCCTTAAATACTATAATATATTTATAACCTGCTCTCGATGGGGGTTTCAGGCCACTTATGTCTGCAGACCCCATCGTCCATGGGCCTTAAATATATTTTTCTCCCATCTTGGGTCTATATTATCATTTAAGTGGTGGAAATAAAGGAGGTCATTTTCTATTTTAAAATCAGGGTATTTTGTAAGGAATTGCTGAACCATTTCTTTTCTTCAACGATACCAATTATTGTTCATATAAATTGGTGCTAAAGAAGCTATATCTACCATACTTTCTTGTGCTCTTTCTTGATAGAGCAGCTGGTACTTTTAATTGGCTACGGCGATGTATTAATTTTATGTCGAACGCTTGCAATTTGGTATGCCACCCAGCTCATCGACCAGCTGCATCTTTTAAATTTTTCAACCATAGCAAGCTATAGTCAGCTATCACCTTTAACGGGGTTTCTTCGTGATACGCTCTTAGATGTTTAGCGGCCCAAATTACTGCTAAACATTCTCTCTTTGATACGGTATAATTCCGTTTCGTTTGACTAAGAGTGCGGCTAATATAATATATTAGATGTTCTTCTCCATTGATCTCTTATATCAAGACGCTGGATATGGCAAAATTACTTGCGTCGGTTTGAAGGATAAAGGGATAGTTGAAATCAGAACGTGCTAAACTGGGTGCTTTAGTGAGAACTTGCTTAAGTTATTAAAAAGGCTTGTTCTTGTTCTTCATGCCAATACCAACAAGTTTCTTTCTTGGTGAGACCAGTAAAGGAGATTTTCAATTGTGCTTAATAGGGAATAAAAAGTGCGTACCAGCCAACCATTCCTAGAAATCGTCATAACTGCTTGAGATTGGTGAGTGCTGGATATTCTAAAATAGGATGGATTTTAGGCCATTTTCATTTAATACGTATCCAAGATACTTAACCTCAAAGCAATAGAACTCTGATTTCTCTCGATCAATTTGCAGATTTGCTGCTTTTAGGGCTAATACCTTTTGCAACCAATGCAAGTGCTCGCTGAAGGTGGCAGTGATAATAATGACGTCATCCACGTATGAAAAAACGTTAGTTTCCCAGACCGGTTTAATGAGATTATCCATGACCTTTTGGAAGAAAGCGGGAGCTTTGGTTAAGCCGTAAGGCATTCGATTAAAGGGAAAAAGGCCTCTACCTGGAACTTTTAAAGGCAGTTATTTTTTTACTGTCAGGATCCATGGGTATTTGGTGGTACGCTTGACTTAAATTCAACTTCCAAATGTACCTAGCATATCTTAATTTATTAAGAATATCATCCATGTTCTTGATAGGATAGGCAAACTTTTTAGTGACGTCATTGACTTGTCTATAATCGATGCAAAATCTATATTTTTCGTTGGATTTGGGAGCTGAAACGGGGCAACTATTCCAGTGGCTATTGGAAGGTTCTACGATTCCTCCGTGCAGCTATGTTCGACCTTTTCTTGAGCTACTGTTAACATTCGATGGGATTATCCTCGCATTTTCTGTCGAATGGGTTCGTGGTTCTGGACATCTATTTTTTGTGTAGCTAAATTAGTGACTCCTAAAATCTCTGGGTTAAGTCATTCAATACTTAGGTTATTTGATTCTACTCAGCTTCAGTGGCACGTATTAAACCTCTAAGAGTAGATAAAGCAGAATAGATAAAAGGATCCGTATTATAAGGATAAAATTGATGCTGAATTTTTCTTGGGGTCCACCAGGTGTTATTTTCGTAATCGATGGTAATTTTCATTACACGTATGAAACCTATCCCTAATATGCATTTGTATAAAATGTCTTCCGAAATCCGAAATTGCAAAGCTCGCAAGTCTTGGTCTATTGTTATGGTAATATTTATAATACCCTTGATATTGACCGGATTCTCATCAGCAACACTCACGTGAGTAGATTAAGACGTACTCTTATCCTTCCATTCAGCTGCTAAACCCATGCCTAGGTAAGAATGTACTGATCTACTATCGAGCATGTCTTCGACTGTTCTGCCATTTAGTGTTAATACTACAAACCGTCGGTTCTTCCCAATGTCATTTATGCTTTGTTTTATTAACGATACGGGTTAGTTGGTTGCTTTAGGGGTGGAATCATGATTGCTTAACTTTAACAATGCGTGGGTCTAGTTGATAGTACTCCTACTACTATTGACTATGCTACAATTACTATCTAATTTTCGGTGAGCTTCTATTCTCTACTCAATTTGCTTATTTTTTTACGGCTGAGACTATTCTGCTTCATTTGCTGTCTCTTTTGCACCACCTCTGGTGTTTGAAGTAACGCTTCCTCTATCCTTTTAGACTTATTCGAAACTACAGGTTTGGCTGCTAAATCTATCAGAAGCGGTCAACCGACTTTGAATGTTTCGTGCGTTGGTCGTTTCTTGACTGAGGACATCGTAAATAATTGTTTATACGTATATTAGGCTGCCCGCAACCATAGCACTTTATTGGCTGAGGATATTCCTTAGCCCAGTGTCCTTAAACTCCATATCTGGAGCAAGGACTATTCTATTTCCGCTCAGCACTCTCTATGCCAGGCAAGGGTTCCGGTCGGACTTGATCTTTAGAAAATAAGGGTTTAGTTTGAAGATTAGCATCACGAAGATTAGTCTTCTTCGTTTCATTGGAGTTACACTTCTATTGCTTCTTGGTTGATTTTGGCGAGTTCTGGGAATTCTTGTTTTTATTGGGTGCTTTACCGTCGGGGGCCATATTCAGTAAATATCTCGCTAACGAGATAGACCTAAAGTAGCGCTCTGATTGGTCAATACGGCTCGTGTCGCTTGTGAAATAGTTACAGAATAACCTTCCCTCCCCAGGAAATTAGCTGGAAGGAAAGTTGTGCGGTTCATAGTAACGGAGGCTGATATTGGCGGAAGGTCATCATAATTCGGGATTTCTTTGAAGATAACAGTAACTATAGGGGCAGTTTTATTTGACTGTGATGATTTAGCCCCAGTGCATATGATATTAGGAAACAAGGACTCATTCAAGGCTGGAGTGGGCCTATATGCTTTATCTTGGGTTTTGAGAGTTTCTTCTCCTTTATTTAGTTTCTGTAATTCCATAAAACTCCTAGGTGGTCGAACTTGGTCGATCAGATAGATTATCTTGTGATCAGGCGGTATAAGAGTAACGCATGGCAATAGCAAAAAAAAACTATATATACAGGACGTTGAATAAATTCAAGTAAAAAATTTTATACATAATAAAAAATCAAAGTTGAAAGGAAAAAAATAAAAAAATTCCTTACAGTTAAGAAAATTTGCCACAAACAATTTGTTATCTAGTGTGACATGACAAAAAAAATTTTTAGATAATTAAAAAGAATTTTATTCAAAGCAGTTAACGGAATTATCTATTAGCAATCAAAGAAAAATAGTGAGTAAATTGAGATACACAAAAAAAATTTTTTCATTTGTAAGAAAAAAGAAAAAGCGTCCAAGTCGTGCTAAAAATTTTCCTGTTACAATGAGTTATATAAGTCGACGGTTATTTCCAGTTAGTACAGGAACCACGCTGCTGTGGATATGAAAGAGCGCACAGCAGATAGTAAGGTTTAGTAGCAAATTTTTGATAAAATACCAACAAACCAGCTTGCTTGAGATGGAGTCACTTATGGCTTACCGATTCAGAGTTTCTGGTTTTCGGGTTTATCGGTTTAGAGTTTATGAGTTTAAAATGAGTAGAGGATTTATTAAGTTAAGGTTGATATGCTAAGGGTACATTAATCCAGGTACTTTGGTTTCAGGGTTCATATTGGAAAACATATTCGTCCTATATACAAGGATTATAAAGAAATAGTTTGGGGTTTTTTTGGGATCACGCAAAACCGTCCATACATTTCCTTATCAAGGAATTATCAAAGGACGATTTATTAACAAGGTGCTTGGGTGGGCACACGCAGAATGCTAACGAGTCATTTAATTCAACCGTATGGCGCATGACGCCCAAATTCCTTTATTCGGGGGTTAAAATAGTCGAGACCGCTGCTTTCATCGCTGGAGAAGTGTTTAATGAAGGCTACAGTGCAGTATTAAAGACTATGTACTCATTAGATTTCAAAATTGGGCTCTAGTGCAAAAATTTTTGCGATAAAGCGAACGAGGTGCGCATCACGCGTCAAGACAGGCGCTCCTCATTGGCGACCACAGAGGCCAGAACAGCCCGTCGAATGGAGCAATTGGCCGAAAACCAATTTTTTTAAGATTCTGAAGGGTAGTTATATGGAGCAGGAATCGCTGACTAGCATATTAATAGGGTCAGTTCAAGAAATTTACGATTTTTTGTGAACGAAAACTTTGACACACGATTTCTCGGATTTCCATTTTGATGATTTTTTCAAATTGGTGGGCAAGATAGGGAAAAAGTAAACGTCCTATCGAAACGAGTCAAAATGCGTTGTATTCGAGATTAAATTCTCTTCTAGGTGAACCTAAAATACCTTAAGAGAGTTAACATTAACCCGGTTTTTAAACGATCCAAAGTAAATTTTTTTTTTCTAAATTCTTTTTTTTTAATCTGCAAAAAATTGTTGAATTTTTCACTTTTTGTTGAATTTTCTTGGTTCACCTAGGAATTACATTATTGAAAATTAAAAATTTTTTTTGGTTTTTTGTTTTATACGGTTAGGGATCATGTGTTAAGAAGGGGCCGAACTATCTGTCTTTGTCTAATAGCGTTTTTCATCATTTATGTAAACACTATCCGGTATAATAAGAAAAAAATAGCAGCCCCCGCTAGATATTAGTATAATAAGTAAATTTTGTAATAACAACCAAATTTTTTCACTGCGTAGTTTTTGAATAATTAGAGACCTACCAAAAAAAGATAGGTTATATTCTAGATTGCTAGTAGGTCTCTAATTAGTCAAAAACTATGCGGTAAAAAATTTGGTTGTTATTACAAAATTTACTAATTATACTAATATCTAGCGGGGGCTGCTATTTTTTTCTTGTTATACCGGATAGTGTTTACATAAATGATGAAAAACGCTATTAGACAAAGACAGATAGTTCAGCCCCTTCTTAAGTGTTTACGAGTTTAGGATTTGTGGGTTCAGGGTATATAGGGAGGCGGTCGGAACAAAATCGGTGACTTAGTTCAGTGCTTCCTATAAATGCTTATAATGATTTATTTATTCATTTGCACGGCAAAAATATAGTCATTTCCTCTAACCATAATTATAATGAATAATTTGAAACGGTTATAGCAACAAAAAAACGTAAAATATTGTCATGAAGCGAAAAATGCTAAATTGAAATCTATTGCATGCAAATAACAGCCGCATCGACTGTTAGATGGCATTTTCCGCTTTAAGGCAATATTTTATATTTTTTTGTCACTGAAACTGTTTCAAATTATTCTTTATATACATGGTTAGAGGAAATGACTATATTTTTGCCGGGCAAATGAATAAATAAATCATTATAAGCATTTGTTGTGAGCATTGAACTGAGTCACCGATTCGGTTCCGACCGCCTCCGAAGGGTTTATAGTTTGAAGGTTTATGAGTGTAAGGTTTATGAGTTTGGGGTTGATGGATTGAAGAACAATGGGTTTAGAGTTCATGGGTTTACGGGTTTAGGGTTGACGGTTTTAGGTTTCAGATGTTTAGGGTTTGAGAGTTTTGAATTCATAGCTTTAGGGTTCGTGGATTTGGGGCTTCGGTGCTTAGGGTCTATTCGTTTGTTTTTTTATAGGTTTTGGGTTGAGTTTATGGTTTATAAGTTTAGGGTCTATGGGTTTATAGGTTCAGGGTTTTTGGGTCCGGGGTTTATGATTTCATGGTTTCTGGTTTTATAAGTCTAAGGTTGATGCGCTTCAGACTCACGAGTTTGAGGTTTATGATCAAGAATTTATGGTCTTAGGGCTAACGGGTTCATAAAGTACGATTCTAAGGTCGATGAGTTTAACGTTTATCTGTTGAGCGTTTATGAGTATAGGATTTAAAGGTTTAGATTTTGTGTGTTTAGGATATATGGATTTAGACCTAATGGGTTCAAGGATTGTGGATTTAGAGTTTATGGGTGTGAGGTTCATAAATTTAAAGTTTATGGGTTAAGATTCTTATAGTTCGTGCGTATATGGTTAGTAGGTTTATGAATTATAAGTTGAGTATTTATGAGTTTATGGGTTAAGAGTTCTCATATCTAGGTTTTATGTATTTAGATTCATGAGTTTGAGGTTTATGGTTTCAAGTTTTATGGATATGGGACTCATGGTTTATAACTTTGTAGATCGTGCTATTTAATTATCATGCTCACAATTCCATAGTGAAGAGCTACTCTACATCAACAATTCCCTTAAAAAGTTTTATGACTTACATATCAAAAACAGATTGAAATATCTTAAATATCAAAATAGAACCCTTAATATACAAAGAAATGATGGCGGTATTTCTATTACTATATTATCAATACCATTTATCAATTCCAATTTTTTTCATAAGTGTAAGCGTCTTTTCAATAAATTTAATATTTCTATTATTTTTAATATAAATAACATACTCAATAACATGATATCCTTAAGTAAAGATTACCTTAAAAAATTAGACTCTACTCATGCTGTCCACTCATTTAGTTGCCTATCTTGTAACACCTATACAGGAGAAAGCAAAAGACAGCTCAAGGACAGATTAGATAAACACATACAAAATAAAAATTCTAATTCTGTTGTTTCCCTCGATATGCGTAATAATACAGGATATGTTTTTGATTGGAATAATGTTATAATTTTAGATATTATTTATACTATATTAATTTACATTAGTATCAATATCACTTCTACTCATGTACAGTTAGACACGTATCAACTTAGTCACATTTATAACAGTATATATTTCTTCTTAAACTGAAAATTAAATAAAAAATAACATCTTTCTACATTTTTCTATTTTTATTCATTATTACATTTGATTAGTTTTACTGTTCCTAAATTTCCATTCCCTGTGTTACTGAAACCTATACCGAAGTACTGTGTTCCTTGTACCCACAGTCACAATCTTTATTGTAGTGCAAACCCTTAACTTTCATACATAGTCATTCTCATACTGTTGTTGAATTTGCTTTAATACTTACATCTTGTATCTCACATCTGAGTTTGTTTTTCTGCTTACGTTTGTTATACACATAACTACTAATTATTATTTTTTCAAAGATTTAATTAATTATTGATAGCGGCGTATAATTGTTTGAGATCATACTTATTGTATGTAAAATTATAACATTTTGTTCAAAATACATTATTAATTGTAAATATTTGAAACTGATGTCAAGAATTACTATTGTTTCAATCTAAATAGGACCGCTTATTATTTAATAATAGGCTTTGTGCAATTTTAATTAAATTTTATTTGTTACAATGTATATTACTTTTATAATTTTACATTTGTATTATTTATGTTATTTACAGTCTAGAGAGGTAGTTAAATGCACTACGAAACGTTACTAGAAATAAAATATGCTCCACTGAACATCTTAAGTATTATTATTTTTACATAACATATGTTAGTTTATGGATTCTATATTAGTTTATGGGCTTATGAGGGTCTATGAGGTTAGGGTTCATGGGTCAAATAAAGTTATTTTTCTGAGAGTAAAAAAGTATTATTTGGTCATTTACATGTTGTCAATTATTTTAAGAGGTATTTTACGATCTTTGGGGTGGTAACTTGAAAAATGCTAAAATACTACAATTGAAATATTCGATACAGTAAACAAAAATGCTTCATATTTTTTTAAGTCATACGCTGGTTTATATAGAAAAAAAGCGTAAAATATCTAGTTTCTTTTAAATATAACATAAGGGTTGCAACCCCTTGGGTTATTATTACATATAGTATCTTACGCTTCTTATAACAAATATTTTGCACTTTGTTTTAGAAAAAAATATTAATTAAAAGCCGAAATATGACAAAAAAACGATTTTTCGGGATGAAATTTAGGGTTGTTTTTCACCGCTTTAAAGTGGATGTCGGCACAAAAAAAATACATTGCACTTTATTTTATTTTTTATGTATTTTTGTGTAGGAGTCTCAGTTGTTTGAATATTCAAGTTCTTACAAAGGCTCATTTTTTCTCTATTTTCGAAAAAATTTATATATCCTTGTCTAGGGGGCCTATTCGACGAAAAGAAAAACATGGGTTCATTTTTTTTCCATTCAAAAATCATGCCTTGCAGTTTCAGCCGAATTCGTTTACCGGAGATGGGGACCTCTTTTTGTAAGTGCCTTAATATTCGGGGCTTAACATTGGTTTATAGGAAAAGGATAGTTTGCTTGGATAAGCTCTTTATTTTAAATCTATACAAAAAACTATTACAAAAGATGTGTATTAAACACATGTATAAAAAACGCCTTGCTTAAAACAATGCAATGGCCAAACGTCAGCAGTTGTTCCAAGCAAAGTATGCTACCGCACAGTAGAAGAGCTGATCCAAGAGTGTCAAGGCTTGCGAGCTCCTTGCACTACTTACTTCAGCTCTCTTTGGTATCTCTTCCACTCTTCTACTTTGATAGCATAGAGGGACAGATCCCTGTGCACCTACACTTGCGAAAGCATGTGTATGTACACGCGTGTTTGCAACTACTTTAGTCTTTGTGAGTGTTTGCGCACGCATCTTCGAGTTTCGTGCGGCTACAGGGCCGTACACACTTGGGCGCTCATATTGTACTCATAAATATATATTATCTTTTTATTTTATTCCAAAATTCTCAATAAAGAAATGCATTAGCTTGTAGTACGTAAGATGAAGTAGCCTATTATAAAACAGTAAGAAAAGTGGCTTCGATTATGAAACACGCGTGTAGTATGTAATTTTGTATAAAATTTGGATGCTTCTAAAGCTATAATAAAATATACGCGTTTCCTTTAAGATCTTTTTTTTTGACACAATTAAAATAAAAGACATATAAATTATACAAATTAAAAAATTAATATGATGAGCCTGTTTAAGATAAACACTAAATAATACAGACTAGTTTGCCAATCATGAACGAATAGAGTCCATAACTATTATATTAATTTTAAAAAATTGAAATTCAATTATTTGTATGGAAATTTTTAATAATTTATTCAGTTTTATAAATTTTTTATTTTACTGGAGAACTGAAATCCATCGAGAAAAAAAGAACTTTTCTTAATACTATTATATTTCATAGCTGAAATTGATTGAATTCATAGAATTTAACAATTAGTTTGCGCATAGTGTACTGTAAATTGTGACATAATTTTAGACGAAATAAAGTATGAATTATAATAAAGTGGAAAAATGATTACCAGGAATGCAGAAATGATCAGAGCATTGAAATTGATCTGCCCTACAAGTAAAATTTTGACACTTCTGTGAATCTTCATCTGCTCCATTAGGACAATCCATATCTCCATCACAGATCCAACTTTTATGAATACATGTTATCTTATCACCACAATCAAATTCCTGATTTAAGCAATAATAAAGATATTCATCGTTGAGTTGTTTTTCACAACCTTTTTCATCTGAATGATCTGGACAATCATATTCACCATCACATTGCCATCGAGATGTTATGCAATAATTTTTTGAACAGGCGAAATCACGTTTAGGATGACACTTGATTAATCTGCAATCTTTTTCGTCACTATTATCTCCACAATCATTATCATGGTCACACACCCATCGCTCTTGTATGCAATGTTTATTCATACAGGTAAACTCATCAGATCTGCATGTACCATCTAAAAAATAATAAAATAGATGAATTTCACAGATCATGCTCACCTCATCAAATTCATAGTGAGACAAGGTAAAACAGAATTGTAGTTTGAAAAAGACGCTAATTTACTATATTTTCTATGTCTATAAACAAATGGTGCCAGAAGTTAATTTTAGAGCTCAATATAATTAACCTATTCTTTGACTGAAATACTACATTAATCGGACATGATGAAGAGTTTATTTTTTTAAACAGGTGAATTTAGTTGACGTCGATGTAAGATTTTTAGTATTTTTAGAAGAAGATTACATATCTCTATTTTTATCGAATAAAAACGATTAATTTTCTGCAAAAACCAATAATTTTATCAAAAAATAAAGCTGTATCTCGTACCACGAAAAGCAATAACTTCTTCTAATATCGAAGGACAAGAAAGAATTAATTATATTGGTTCATTTTCTAGAAAACCTTCAAAAACCAGATCGTTTACCTTAACCTCTATGTTTTGAGAGGCGTTCGCATGATTCTGTCCTTGCCTAATCTAAATTTTCGTTATTATTAATAAATTAAATACTTTCATATAAAAGTAAAGGCAAAGGCCAATAGATTTCAAAACGGGCAAACAATTCTATTCTTTGAAAAAATATAAAATTTTCATTAATTTTCGAGTGAAGTCTGAAACGGAAAAACAGTTAAATTTGATAAATTAAGTTCAACTGTTTTTCTGTTTCAGACTTCACTCGAAAACTGATGAAAATCTTATATTTTTTCATAGAATAGAATCGTTTGCTCGTTCTTAAATCTATTGGGCTCTGCCTTTACTCTTGTATAAAAATATTTTATTTATTAATAATAACAAGAATTTAGATTAGACAAGGACAAAACTATACTGCCGTCTCTTAAGTTGTTCAAGATTTTCTTGAAAAAAAAAAACAATAAAATTAATTCTTTTTTATCAAAGAAATTATTACTTTTTGTGATACGAGATGCAGTTTTTTCTTAATTTTATGTTAAGATTATTAGTTTTTGTTAAAACATCAATCATTTGATTACAAAAAAACATAAATATGTGACATGCTTGTAACCTTTATTAAGAATTTCTTTTGTATTTATTAAACATTTTATTTAAAATTAATTAATCGCTATAAATTTGTGGGTTAGAATAAGAGTGGCATAAGTCACATTCACAAAAAAAATTAGTTGTCAATATATTTAGATATCATTAGCATTAAATATATCAATTTTCTAAAATATTGTGCCTTCTTTGCTATCGATATTAAAGAAACTAAACAAAAAAAGGACAACATTTCAGAAAAATTCTCTTTTTAATGCTAAAAAATATCTAGATATACCGCTAATTAAATTTTGATGTCAATGTGACTTATGTCACTCTCATTATAACCTACTCGATTAATTTAGGGAATTAGTAATTTAGAAAGGCGATAATAACAAATTTTCCTCAGTCACGCGCAGGACGCCGTACAGTGTAGACGTTGGCAGTGGCGCTCTATTGCCTCGTTTAGTTTGCTACCTGTTTTGCACGCTGTATTTTGTGCTGGTGGTTTTTTGTGTGGGTGTGCCTTCGAGCTGCGTTTAGGGGCTAGAAGTGCACTTTTTGCGTATGTTTGGTGGTACGGATGGTGCGGATGCTCCGGATGGTTGCCGGTGTCGGCAATGGGGTGTCGCAAAGTCTAGAAGGTTCTCAAGCAGCCTTCGACGCTGTACATAGTCGTGGATCGGGCTCGGTTGTCGGTGGCGACAATGGGTCTGCTCTCACTCAATTAGTTACGAACGAAAAAAATTCTAATTTTGGTGTTCAAGCCGTTGAAACGTCAAGCAACAGAGATAAACACTCCTATGCAAATGCTATCAGTAGGAGCTCACTACCTACATTTGAACAAACTGTCGTGTTAAATGCTATAGAGGGTTACACCAACGACCAATGTATGGATCATTTTGAAAAAATCATAAACATCAAGAATTTGATTTACTTTTCAAAAATTTCCGAGAATAGAGTCTGTTTCACTCTAAATTTAGAGGAAGCGGCTAATGAAATTATAGGCAAAACAATAACAGTGAACAATCGCGCTTTCACGTTCGCTCCATACGTGCCAGGAAGACCTGTACAAAATTATCGTAGAGTTGTTATTTCTAATATCTTGCTACAAATACCCAACGATATAGTTATTGATTATTTAAAGTCAATTAACATAATTACAAAAAGGGGTATAACTAACATCAGATCCTCCACAGCAAATGAATCTCGAAGTCACATATTTTCCCATAGGAGGCAGTTTTATGTTAAGGAAGAGGACTTTGAAAGAGTCCCAAATAAACTTAAAATTAACTATCAAAATATTAGTTATTGGATTTTCTTTGGTGCGGAAAATATAAAATGCCACTATTGCAAAAATCAGGGACACATTGCTAAATTTTGTCCGGTACTCAAGGAGAATGAAGCCTCTAATACTGATGGCGCCATCACTCACATGATAAGCCAACAGTCTGATAAAGAAATCGTTATCCACAATAGCGTTGGTTCTTCACCACCTCCGAAAGATGGTGACTCTCTTGAATCTCAAAAACTCGATCAATCAAATAAGAACGATGCTCGCACGCATTTTACTATAGATAACACTCAAGCAGACGATCTTAATATGGAAAATCCTCTAAATGATAAAAACAACTTCTCGTCAACTATCGCTGAGAACTCTTCTCATGAAATAATAGACGCACAGTTCTATGGTCTTAAAAGGTCTGCTCCTTCTACCACTAGTGGAAGCATCAACTCAGAACTTTCAGTAAACAATGAAAAAAGCAACTAGTTCAAAAACCCTTCACAGACAAATAAAACCTTAAAACCAGCCAAGAAAAAAACGAAAATTGTAGAAATAAATAGTGATGAAAATAGTGACCAAAGTCAATCCGAAGATATTGACGAGGATATAACTCCTCAGCTCCAGTCATAGATATGTACAAAAATGCTGATTTTAACAATGTTCTTCAATACGACCAACTAGTTAAATTTCTTAAGAAAGTCAAATATCAATGTGAGGTCCTTAACATTAGTAAGGAATTTACGCAGGACACTCCTGCCCTAGTAGAGTGGCTGTATGTAGTAGAAGCCAAAATACTGGATATCAAACTTAAAAACCGTATTAAAAAACTTCTCAAAAGGCTTAACTCAGGATTACAAAATGAAGAAGAACATACAGTCATACGTTCACAAAAATGAAAATAATAATATATACATATCAAATATATCAATAAAATATTTACATGCAAAATAAAAATGTTAATATCTTGTTCTGGAATCTCAGGAGTTTAAATGCAAGAAGACTCGAATTAGAAAAAATGAAAATTGAATTTGACATCATCGTTGGAGTCGAAACTTGGCTGAAGCCAGATAAACCCGTAAATTTTACGGGATTCAATATACACAGATTCGATCGCCTAGATGTCACTGGTGGTGGCATCATATTTATTGTTAAAAAAGACATCGACTTCCAAGTGCTAAATACTACCTCATCAGAACCAGAAATTGAACTCGGAGGTATTAGGATTAAAGCCAAAGATCACTCTTTTAATTTACTCGCATGCTACAAGCCACCTCATATATATCCCTCTCCAAGAGTTTGGAACGAGATTATGAGCAACAGTGTAATATGTAGCGAGCCAACTATTTTTTTGGGAGATTTCAACTCGCACCATGTTGGCTGGAATTGCGGTTATAATGACAAGGGTGGAATAAATTTATTAAATTCCCTTGATGGGAATGGTCTAATTATCCATAATGTCAAGACGTCCACACACATTGATCCTGCTCGGTGTAAAAAATCCAATATTGATTTAGTCATTTCAACCGCCTCTATGGCTGATCGCATCAATCACAAGATTTTTGACGAATTACACGGATCTGACCATTTCCCCATCTCCATCCAAGTTAGTATAGATCAAGTCATCTACGCCAGAAAGACAAAAAAACAGATTGGCAAAAATGCAATGATACGCTTGACCAACAATACTCTGAATTTCATAATAGTGACTACATCAATTCGTCACTCATTAACAAATATAATTTCTGGATTGAAAAGATCAAGCAAGCTATCACAAGTAACACACCTGCGAAGAGAAAAGTCGCCTCCTCCAGATTTCGTAACCCGGTCCCCTGGTGGGATGCAGAGTGCGATAAACTTAAAAGACTACGCAAAGCCGCATTTAAGAAGTGGGAATTTTCTGGTCTTGCCTCTGATCACCAAAGCTACCTAAAAGCTGATCATACTCTAGGGAAAACCTTCAAGAAGAAAAAAAAAACAAAACTATAAACAATTCGCAGAAACCATTGATTTTCGGAAAAACGTCTCATATGTTTGGAACAAAACCAAAATTTTCAAAAACAAGTGGGTCAAAACAACCATAACTAGCCACGATAGGTCACTAGTGAAATCTCAAGCAGAGGTGGTAATGGACAAAATAGCCCCACAACTATAAGTCAATCATATTGAGCCTTCGATTCAATCGTTTAATAACAAAGACTCCTTCTTTGACGACCCTTTTGATTTTGCTGAATTCAATGCCGCCCTTGAATCTAGAAACAAACACTCCAGCTGCGGTCTGGACGGCATTGACTATTACACACTCACTAAGATTCCACTGAAGTATAAATTGGAATTGCTTGACATTTACAACCAGATGCAACAAGAAAATATCTACCCATCAAACTGGCAAGAATCCCTTGTACACTTCATCAGCAAATCAGACGGGTCAAGCCTTCAACCTTTAGCTATGACATCGTGTCTCTGTAAGATATATGAGCTCATGGTAAAAAACAGATTACAATGGTTCTGCGAGCACAACAACATTCTTCCAGCATCAAACTCAGGCTTTTAAAAAGGTAGATCCTGCCACGACAACTTAACAAACTTTCTTCTACATATCGACAACAACTTCAGTAAGAACTGGGATACACTTGCAGCATTTTTAGACGTTCAGGGAGCGTTCGACAACGTCAACCCCCAGATTGTTCTTCGCAAACTAGAAGAGATTGGATGTTTTCGCACAGTACTTTACTTTGTACAACATCTTATAATCAAGCGCTCATTCTACACTGAATATAATCTTGATTATCCGCGTTATGCTTATAAAGGTGTACCTCAGGGTGGGGTACTCAGCCCCCTTCTTTATCTTATTTACGTTAAGGATATCCATAAAAACATATCTAGATTCATACATATTTCCCAATTTGCTGACGACATTCTCCTCTACACAAGTTAATCATCATTGAAAAAAAGTGCTACACAACTTGAAAAGACCACAGAAAACATACGCAATAAATTATTTGAATTGGATCTCACTTTAAGCGTTAGAAAGACTAAACTAGTCCATTTTAACAACAAAAATATACCACCTGGGGACACACATATCACCATCAATGATGAAAACATTAAATCCACTGAATCCGACAGATTTCTAGGAGTTATCTTCGACTTTCAACTCAAGTTTGAGCAACAGGTCAAGACCATCGCCATTAAAAGCATGACAAAGCTGTCCGCCTTCTAATAATATTTTCAATCCTAAATTATGAATAAACGATGCGTTTAATCGAGTTTTTTTGCTACAAAGAAAAAATTTGTAAGATTAAACTCTAGTGCGGACAACTCAAGAATTCCACCAAAATATTATACATACAAAGTTATAATAAAAACTTTCAATATATCGTATTTTAAGGTTAGGTTTGTCTAGTTTGATATCTAATTTCCAATCCAAGCTCATAAAAAAATAACAAGTCCAAATGATTTTTTATTTTAACAAAAATTATTGTATTAATATAGCTTTAGTGCGGACAAGTCATTATATTTGTTTAATTTAAGAATTTAAAAAGATATTGATAAAATAAAAAAAGCAAAACTCGATTGCTGCAGCTCCGACATGCCGTTAAGTGTCAAAGAGCTCATCGAATTCTTAAATACCTATGCGGAACGTGGTGGGGTGCTCATCCCCAAACTTTATTAGTTCGTTACAAGAACTTCGTTTGAGCCACTGTGGACTATGAATTATTTATTTATTATCCAAAATCAAAGGCTATGGCACAAACCATTGAAAAAATTTAGTATTTTTCTCTCAGGACCGTAATGGGATATCATACATCTACACCCAAAAACGTTATCTTAGCTGAAACCAAGCTCACCTCTATGAGGGATCAGGCCTTATATTCAGGCTGCAACTATGTCACCAAAGCTCTCTCCAATAGATCTAATCCTGCATCCAAAAACATAAATCTATATTACATAAAAAATAGAAAAAGTAAACGCAAAAAAAAGAGAATTATCTCTCAATGCATTTCCAAAGTTCTCACAGAAACCAACAAGACATTATATATAAGCCACCTCAATGAAATATATGCACATCTCTTCAAAGCTATGTACCATCAACCAAATGCAGATTTTAGTCTTGGTAAATTAATTAAAAAAGTCAAAGATCTGGATCTGACGCTCGACCTATACTACTCCGATGACTCAATTTGTAAAATTTTCACCGATGGCAGTAAGATTGCAGGCTCCAAATCTATGGGTTCCACCTACATTACCGACGATGCTGGGAAACAGTAATATAACAAACTCTAACCTGCACACTTTAATTTTTTCTGCCGAAGTCATCGCCATCAACACTGCGTTAGAATTTGCATCTCAATCCAAATATGATAAACATGTAATATTTTCCAACTCACTAAGCGTACTCCAAGCATTACAAAGCCATAAATCCACCACATTTAATCACCCTCTAATAGTTAAAGCAAGAAACAAAATATATCAAATAACGTCCAATAGTTCTCAAGGTCAACCGTTACAATTTGTTTGGATTCCAGCACATATAGGCATCCAAGGCAATGAAAAGACCGATAAATTAGCTAAAATGGCCACGAGCAGACCATCTGAAAACAACGAAGTGCCCTATACAGACTTTAGACAAACATGGAAAAAATTTGCCTATGACAACACATGCAAATCTAACAACTAAAAGGAATTAAATACTTTAATAACTTCAACAATAATTCCAAACATCTTGGTTCAAAGACAAAAATCTTCCCAGGCACGCAATAGTAACCATAAATCGTCTTAGAGCTGATCATTACAGCTCTGCTTCATCGATGGCCAGGAAAAATATCGTTTCCTCCCCAGCATGCACCACGATTATCAAGATATAGTACACCTACTATGGGAATGCCCGCTCTACAGGGATCAACGCTACGACATGTTTAAAAGTTTCAAAGACGCTAAAATTATTGTTAATTGTGATATGACTCATATTTTAAAAAACTTAAATTTAAATATTATTAAAATAGTTATAAATTTTCTTAAAAAGTGTAACTTAAATCTTTAGTCATATATTTGTAATCTTTAGTTATATATTTGTAATCTTTAGTTATATATTTGTAATCTTTAGTTATATATTTGTAATCTTTAAGTGAAAAATTTTTTGTAATATAAAATATATAACTGTATGTACGAATTGTATATGGCCGTATAGACCTTAACTCAAGGTCTGGGTACGCCTTTATAATAAAAAAAAAAAAAAAAAATTTTTTCTATCTATAATGAATACTGGGGAAAAATGTCATGTGAGGATTCTTGTATGATAGATATCTGTCTTAACCCTTTGAAGCATACATTTTTCTCTCTAATATTTTTCTTCTAAACTTGGTATACCAAGGTCTTCCGGGTCACCAAATTAAAATTTGCAGATATTTTTACGATCTTAACGCCGAGATTTGTACGATTTCAAATTGCCTCTAACTTCCAGAAATGTTAGATTTATCTTTTAACTTTGTTTTTTGCGTCGCTAAATTCAAATTTGACATCAGGTTGAGAATTTTGATACTTGACAGTTTTCAATCAGCTTTCAGAGTACTGTCAATTGTTACGAATCTTTGATTTTTTCAATAGTATATTTTCTAGATCTTTTGATTCAAATCTATAATAAACTTCATAAATTTGATATTCGACAACTGTCAAGTTGCAATTAACTATTGGAAATCCTAGATTTTTCTTCTAACTTGATATCTTTTGGTTCGCAGCCCTGTTAAAAATAATGACGTCTTTTCAGTACGTCTTTGAAATATGTCTTTGAAGACGTCTTTGGTCGTGTCTTAGATTGGAACAAAATAAGACATCATTTTTTTAATGTTCCGGTAATATAGTAACCAAATTACGTCTTTTTTTATAAGTAAAATAATTTCAAAGACGTATTTTTCCAATAAGTACTCATAGTAAAAAACGTAAATTTTCAAAAAAAATTATTTTTTTAAAACGAATGACGTCTTTCCTGTTGAAAATAATGACGTCCTTCTAAGACGTCTTTGAAAGACATCTTTGAAAGACGTCTTTGGTCGTGTTTAAGATTGGAACCGAAAAAGACGTCATTTTTCGAATGTTTAGAAAAGTTATTCAATAAATGACGTCTTATTATTTCAAAGACGTATTTTTTTTAATAAAAGTGACGTCTTTTTTTATGAATTTTTATTAAAAAAATACGTCTCTAAAATTATAAAAAGACGTATTTTTATTAAAAAAATACGTCTTTGAAAAGGTAAAAACGCTGCCAAGTGCTTTGGCGCAATGCTTTCTCATAGAGCACATTGAGTTGGAGTAATTTGATTTTATTTTTTTAAATACGATTTTAATATAAATGTCCCTATCCTCTGTATTAAAGGCTGTCTTAATACCTACGAAAACTATATGAATTTTACTCTTTCTTAATTTTGCCATTTGCATAATGTGATTTTATGATGCTCTAAAATTAAAAATGCGTTTATAAAATTAATTTTCCCAAGCTTGTCTTCTTAACACTATAACCAATAACTTGCATACAAATTTTGGAACATTTTCATCGAATAGTTTACAAAAAATACTAAATAATTAAAAAATAAACATTGTTTTAAAATTTTTAAAACGCTTTAACGTTACAACTACGCTAAGAAAACCAGTTTTCAAAAGTTCATTTTATTTAGGCAATCGTAAATAATTTCTATACATAATTTTAAGCTACTTCATCGAGTAGTTTACGTAAAATGCCAAAAAATAAGTGAAATTCTATTCAAAATTTACAAAATGCTCTAAAATTAAAACTGCGCTAAGAAAATAAGTTTTTCCAAGCTTGCTTTAATTAGGCAATAACAAATAATTTGTATGAAAATTTTTGAGCAAATTTATCGAATGGCTTTTGTGTAATAGAAAAAAAATGAAATATGAACATTTTTTCCTAAATTTTCAAAATGCTCTAAAATTAAAACTGCGCTAAGAAAATAAGTTTTCCAAAGCTTGATTTATTCAGATAATAGTAAATAATTTGCATACAAATTTTTGAGCAAGTTTATCGAGTGATTTTTGTGCAATAGAAAAGAAATTAAAAATGAAAAATTTTTTCAAAATTTCTCTAAAATTAAATGTGCGCTAAGAAAATTGAAGAAAATTAGTTTTCAAGAGTTTATTTTATTTTGACAATCATAAATAATTCCCATACATAATTTGAAGCTGTTTCATCGAGTAGTTTACGTAAAATATAAAAAAAATTAGAAAAATTTTATTCAAAATTTTCAAAATGCTCTAAAATTAAAACTGCACTGAGAAAATAAGTTTTCCAAAGCTTGTTTTATTTAGGCCATTGCAAATGATTTCCATAAAAATTTTCGAGCAAATCTATCGAATGGTTTTTGTGTAATAGAAAAAAAATGAAAAATAGAGATTTTTTCCAAAATTTTCAAAATGCTCTAAAATTAAAACTACACTAAGAAAATAAATGTTCCAAAGTTTGTTTTCTCTAGACAATAGCGAATAACTTGCATACAAATTTAGAAGCAAATCTATCGAATGGTTGTCATAAAATAATAAATAAATGAAAAAAAAAATTTTTTTCAAAATGTTCAAAATTCTCTAAAATTAAAAGTGCGCTAAGAAAATCAGTTGGTAAAAGTTTTTCTTCTTTTGGCAGTCGCAAATAATGTTCATACAAATTTTCAAGAAAATTCTTCGAGTAGTTTACGTAAAATATCAAAAAAATGAAAAATCAAAATTTTTTTTAAATTCTTAAAATGGTTCTAAAAAAAAACTGAGCTAAGAAGATCAATTTTCAATAGCTTCCCCCCCAGTTAGACAAAAAAATAAATTGCATGCAAAATTTGAAGCTAATCCATTGCGTAGTTCTCGAGATCTTATTGGCATACTGAATACACACACACACACACACACACACACACACACACACACAGACATTTTCTGGAAACCACTTTTTTCGACTCCCTGAGTCTAAATATGTACAAATTAATGAAAAAATAGAAAAAAATTTTTTTGACTGATACAATGCTTTCTCTATGAGAAAGCAAAAGACGTCATTTGTTAAATAGCTTTTCTAAACATTGGAAAAATGACGTCTTTTTTGTTCCAATTTCAGACACAATTGTGACACAACCAAAGACGTCTTTCAAAAACGTCATTTTCTCCGAATTGAGGAAAAAAAAACGTCATTTTTCATGAATTATGTCATTGAAAAATGACTTAACATAATAATCATTTTCTATTCAAAGGAAAAAACAAAAACTAGGTAAACCTCGTAGTTTCAACTCTTCGAAAAACGAAGAGCATTTGCGATTAAGCTTAGATCATTCTGGCCTTATATATCTGCGTCTTTGTAATTCGTATAAGGGATCGCAAAACTTGAAAATCGCCACCCGGTGAGTTAAAATTAAATTAACGCAATAGTAGTATATAGTTAGGTATAGGGAGTCATAACAATGACGTCATCATATCTACCATTCTTATCTATTGTTTACATAGACAAACCATTAAGATAACGATTTATTTACATAAACAAACCATTAAGATAACGATTTATTTACGTAAATAAACCATAAAGATAACGATTTATTTACGTAAATAAACCATAAAGATAAAGATTTATTTACATAAACAAACAGTAAAGTTAACGAGTTATTTATATAAATAAAACAATTAAGATAACAACAAGTATTTTTAAGTGTCTGTTTTATATAAATAAACTATTAATTTAATTGTTTGTTTAATAAATAATTAATTTTTTTTATTTTTTATCTAAATAAATATTTGAAAATTTTTATTTATATATGCAACAATTAAATTAATAGCTTATTTATATAAAACAAACAATTAAAATAATACTTTGTTGTTATCTTAATTGTTTATATAAATAAGTTGTTAACTTATTTGTTTATTATGTAAATAATTCGTTAACTTAATAGTTTGTTTTGTAAACAATAGATAAGAATGGTAGGTATGGTGACATCATTTTTATGACTCCCTATATTAATTTTGAATAATAAAAAACATAAAAAACTTACATTTTTCTTTAAAGCGTCATATCCACCCGTTGAGTTTTATCACTAAACACTGTTTTACCACAACCTAAAGGTCCACTGACGATACATGTAAATGGATGTTTAAATTGTGTATCCATCTTGGCGTCTTTATTCATACTGACTATACTAACTTTACAATAACCGTACTTAACATCGGACATTTAATGACAGCGGCGGCTGCGGTGGTGGCGCGCGTTATTTTCTTATTACCGCAGTGCGGGATCGCACATGCTCACGCCCACACGGTATGAGTGCAGGTCGTGAGACGATTTCACTCATGGTTACGATGTTTTCAACTCTAAGTCAAAAGCAGAACTGAACCTTTGACGAAAAATTTTTAGACTTAATCTTAATATTAACACCGGACGTTGACAAAAAATAAAACAATATGCTCATTACCGGAGAAAAGTAACAAGATCTCCTTCATGAGGATAGCTGTAAACATTTTTTCTACACGTAATAAATCTCCTTGAACATAGGAAGAAAATGTTTTGGATTTATGAGACGTGAAAAAATACCGAAACAAATTTAAACTGTTTACATTTGTCATAAAATAAGATAGCTGCAGTGGTACATATGCTTAGAAAAAATAAAAGTGACCGTTGTACTACGACAAAAGTAAAATGATACCCTTTTTCCGTCGTACCTCAAAGCAGCGTTCAAAAATAAAAGGCTTGTTTTTTATAGAAAGCATATACAACATTAAAATTAAGGAGATGCTGGTTAAATAATTTGCGTACTATCAATTTGTAAATTTCCTATAGAGAAGACGAAACTGATCTCCGTATAAAGAACTCAAGTTTAATATTTCGCCTTTATAAAAGCAAAAATAATTTCAAAAAGAAATTACCGAAATTATTCTAAGAAATTATTTTGTTATATAAGACGAGGGTAAAATTAATTTTATTTATCAGAATATAAATTTCCTGTTTGAAATCATATTTGTCATAGTTTGATATCATATTCATTTTTATAAAACTAATTGCGGCATATTATTCTTAGAATTTTTTCGGTACGTAAGCATAAGAGTTCTCAACGATCATCTAGTAAATATCCTGTTCATGAAAAAACAAAACGCAATATCATACTAATATCAAATGACATTAATACCGTGCATAAGATAAAAATATCTTTTTATATTTTGCAAACTATTTTAAAACATTTTCAATGCTATTTCTTACATTTCCTTTTAGTGGAATAATGTAAAACCATATCATTTAAAACAAAGCGTAGTATTCTAAGGAATAATTTATCTTTAACATGAAATAATTTTAATTATCTATATGTAAATTTCCTATTGAAATTCGCTTAGGACCTTTATGATATCATGTAACATTGATCTCTGCATGATGAAAAAATAATCATTAATTTAAAAATTGTTTTCCCACTCTGTTTTATTAAAAGGTATAAAAGGTAGCCCTCTAATAAATTTTGTATCAGTCACAATGAGATCAATCATGATATCTCCAGCTGATACAGCGTTGTGCCGTCAAATATATAAAATTGTAGGTCATTTACGACCGTCTAATTCATTCATAAATGCACGGTGTAATTTGATATGGCGGCGTAGTGTTAATAGAATGGTTTTCATTCAGTTAAAACGTGAAATGGTGTTTCTATTACATTTTTGTGGCCCGCGAAAAATTGCGTATTTTTAAAAAATGTATGAAAAATAATCAAAACACGCATGAAATTATTGTAGAATATATCAAGAAAAAAAGGTGGTCCAATATCGCAGTCCTGCAAGAAATAGTTATCGAGCACGAAGAAAAAAAAGGTAGGTGATTTAAAATTTTTACTTAAAATTAAATTTGATATTCGGAAACTTTGACACTCTATGTCTCGTAAAATAATGGAGATATCGAAAAAATAAGTGAATTTTGACCCTCTTAAGAGCTTTAGCTCTAGGGAAGCGAACATGGGTGCTCTCTATAAGATGACATAATAAAAAGTTTAATTTTTAATTAACTAAACAAAAATTATTTTTTGTATCTTAAGAATATAGTGTGGAAGAGAAACGAAAATTAAAAAAGTCTGAGCGCTTCTCGTATGTCGGGTACTTATCGTAAATCATGGTTCATTCTACTCGGGTCTTTACAGCTTTATTGTAGGGTTTTATGACATGTTTATGAAAAACAAATGTAGCTTATAGGTCTGGCTTTTTTTCTATGTACCTCTTTTAAACTTTTTTGTTGTTTACATATAAGATTTTAAACGTGTTGAATTTATTTTCAATATTTATTAATATTAAAATTTATTAATATTGATTTTGTAGGTTGACTCGTGGTCTTACTTTATACATAAAGCGTACAATTTTAACTTGCACTTTTATCTATGCGATTTTCTTAAATTAATTTTTGACCATTTAAAATTTTTAATCTGTTTTAGAATTTTGTTTTCAATATTTACTATTAAATTTTATTAATATAAATTTTTCTATTGAAAATCATTTTATTTTTCAAAATGTCATACGTTTTTTAATAATTCAAAGAAAAATCAATAATATCAAAAACATTGTTACTAAAAATTTAAATTCATAACAAATTTATATATTTTTTAATACAAATAAAAAATATTATTTATTAATATAATGGATTTTTATTTGTACATAATTTTGTCAAAAAATATCTTAAGTGTCTGAATATAAAGCGTTACTCTTAGTATTACTATATATATATATATAAGTTAAGAGAGAGTATATTGGGAGTTTATTAGTAGGATAGAGATAAACTTCTAAGAGCACGTACTTGTATTTCTCGCGCACTAATCTCCCATATGCTCATGATCTCTCTCTCTGATTTTGTACGTATACATCGTCTCATTATCGCATCATAAACATGAAACGGGTATACGTGTAAGATTTAAAAAGTATACTAAATTTAAAATTAATATAATTTTTTTAAATATTTTTTACATGTTCTAATACAATCATATCATCAAATAGACCTCGCAGATGATCCATAGGCGAAGAGAAGCTCTGACCTAGACGTCGGCATAAAATGTAAGTCTGCAGACTTTAACGTGGCTTAATTTTCTCTTTGTATTGCTTATCGAACTTGCGGCGTAAGAGCGAGACTGTCATTCGCGTTGACGCGTTGCGTTGTAGGTTAGGTTAGGCCTTATTTTCTTTATTTACCAAGAATGTGTAATTATACTTTTGATACGTCATTATTTATTTTATATATCCACTTTTCATTGTATTAAATTCTAATAAGTTGATTAACGGCAGGCCGGAGTAGAACTTGATACCGACCGAGTAACAATTGAGTTGTTTGTTATTTACTCAAGTATTAATCGGTGTATCTTCAAAATAAAGGTTGATCGCAATATATATTATTATGAATATCTATGCACAAGAAAAAAAAAATCTACCGATTTGTTTTTGAGAAAAGTAAGGAACGCCGAAGTAAAAGATTATGTTTATAATATTTTCGCGTTCCTTACTTTTCTCAGAAACAAAGCGATAGATTTTTTTTTTCTTGTGCATAAATATTTGTAATAATAATATCTATTGCGCTTAACCTTCAATTTGCAGATACACCGATTAATACTTGAGTAAATAACAAAAATGCCAATTAGACAAGGACAGCGAATCCGGCCTGCTCTTAAATAAAGTAAAGTAAAAGCAAGGTTGAATTTAATTATTAAGTAGAGTATGATCTTATTTCCTTGCTAATTATATATTATCTTATTCCCGTGTCACAAATAAAATTGAATACATTCTTTCTTAATCAACGGTATTTAACAGAGTTCTCGGGTACACGCCGTGGGTTTCGTCGTACCAGACGTCCGGGAGGCAGAGCTTCAAAGCGAAGTTCTGCAATAGTATTAAATATTGTTTAACTGATTTTTTTTGTCAGAAATAGATGGACGAAGTAGATCGACGGTATTGAATTATGCTGATAGACTATAAACCGAAAGTCAGTTATTTAACGGTAAGTGCATGTGTACTTAAAGAGAGTACACGTGAAACCCACAAATATATTTAATGTTGTTTAGTTAAATATATTCCCCGTTACAATATACACCGAGAAACTTTTTGAGGCGAGAGACCTCTGTAGTGTAGGGCCGGGCGCCTCTATAAAGTAAACGAGTCGTCCCGTCTTGAGCATAAAGGTCTGAGACCTTTGTCACCGAGGCCGTACGTTTATTACGTTCGGCTGATGTATACGTGGATTCGGTTTTTCTAGGCTTTATACCTTCAGGCTTCAAAATAAAGGTCTCAGACCTTTATACGTAAGACACGACGCCTCATCGAATCGCTCCATTAACAAAGGTCTCTCACCTCAAGATTAACTAAGGTCTCTCGCCTCAAAAAGTTTCTCCGTGTATATGCTAAGAATAGGCGATAAGTATACGGAGAAAAGAGAGAGAACATATTAAAACTTAGTTAAAAAAAAAAGAGAAAAACTATACATTCTGTTGCACTAATCATATGAGCTCACTCATAATCTTGACATATACATGAATATAAATGCCACAATGATTAAAATTCGCTTTATGTCATGAGACGTAAAAAAAATATTTTTGACAAATTCTGAACAATTGAAAATGGTATTAATTTTTATTTTAACAATAAAAATTTTGTAAATAAAAAATTTTTTTTTAATTTAATTTTTACGTTATAAAATTTATAATTTTATGTTTTGTATACTTTTATTCTTTGGTGCATTTGTATTACAGTATCGAGTGAGATTATGAGGTAGCCTAAGGTTAGAAAGAGAAAGCGTATATGGGACTATAGTTAGTACGAAAGAGAAAAGACTACCTACTCTTTGATCTACGAGAACGGTTAGTCTTTCTCCTACCACTAAGTTTTTTCATGCGCGTTCTCTCTGATTTTCTGTTGACTCCTATTCTTAACGTATATGGTCAATGTCCCAATCGCTACTCACGAACCTATTACTAACCGCTCAATGTTATTTAGATACGAAAAAAATTTTTAACAATGAGCGGCTAGTAATAGGTTCGTGAGTAGCGATTGGGACATTAACCATATATAGTAATACGTGTGTGTTTAATATATTTTATATTAAGATACGTAAAAAATAATGTACGATTAAAATAAATATATAATATTAATAAATCACATACATATTAAAATTTTATAAATTTGTTTAACATATATTTTACAAAAATAGATTATTTGTACAAAAAAAGAAATTTTTTATTTATTTTTTACAGCATTAGAAATTCTTTTGCGAGATAGTGATGATGATGATGATGATGACGACGAATCAATGCATACGTCACCATATATATCAGATACAGATGTAAGCTCAGATGTTGACACAGGACCTGATGAAAATGAAAATGTTAGCTCTCCAGATATGGCTGATAATAACATGGAAAACTAGCAAGAATCACATCATGAAAATAATATAGATGCAGAACTTAATAATGATAATATTGATGAGAGAGAGAGCAACAAGATCGCGAGCAACAGCAACAACAGCAAAATCAGCAACAAGATGACGCTGATAGAATAACAAGGCGGATTCAAGATTTTTTATCCCACTATAATATAAGTCGGGACACAGTGTGGCAACGAATCGAAAATACAATCGCTACTCACAGCCAATCGAGTGCAAATTCCAACGAAGAAGACGAATGGAATGCAAGGTTGACTCAGCTGTATAATTTTTTTTGGAGAGAACAAGACGAAGATAAAGACTCGTATCAACAAATGAGTGATGGAGTAATGACTCAACACTCATTCAATCAAAATATTCGACGAGATCATCTTGTTAATGAATGTGAGTTACTAATGTTTCTTAATAAAATAATTTATATCAATTTAACTTTATTATTAGTACTTTGTTTCATTTTATATTTAAAGTCATTCGGAGGGTCAGTGAGAGTTTTCACGATCTCCTAAGCTATTTAACTCGAGAGGTACACCGCATAATGTATGTTAGACGTGCACAAGAAATGCGATGGGCTTTTGATTTAGCATTTGATCCAAACTCAATTTTATACCACGAACAAGACTTGGGAGAAATATTGGGTCGTATAAGTGAAAGTTTTTTTGGACCTCCTGAAGACTAATTATTATTATTATATTTTCAAAGTATAATAAAAATAATAATCAAAATTACTGATAAAAATTGTTAGTAAAAATTATTAATAAAAAAATGTTAATAAAATATAATAATAAAAAATTCTTGATTGAATTTCCGATGATGAAAATTCTATTCTTTCCCATGTTTCTTCCTCATCCTCTATCGTGGTCATATCAAACTCTTCATCGGCATCTATAATTTCGAGTGAACCTGAAAGTATGGACTATGATGAGGATTTGTCATCAGTATTATCATTATCTTTTGTTGAAGCGAATCCTGTACAAGTAGAAGGCGGTAGTAAGGGTAATGAAACACAGAGTAATGCTGAAGCTGCTTTTAACCATTCTGACAATAACGATGATAATGATGATGATGATGATGATGATGATACTGATGAAGGTGATGTAAGGAACAGTACTAATGAAAATGATGAAGAAGAAGAGTATTACGATGAAGATAATAATTTTGATATCCAACCGCCCGGCGAAAGGTTTATCATTTTTCAAGACTTCGATCGGTTTGTAAAGCGTTATCAAATAAATGGTCGACAGTTGTTAATGAAAATAGTTTCACCGCCTGAAAATGTTAATCCTATTGTATGGTTAGAATTAGCTATACGTGATATTCATGCGTATTTAATTTCATTAGCACGCGCAAATCATATGTTAGGTGTAAGCATGCGAAGTATGAATTTTGCACGCGGAGCAGCAGGTTTGTCAATGAGACCTAAAGGTAACTTTAATTATAACGATTTATGGGAATTAATTAACGGCTTAGCCCAAAGCAATGAAAACTTTCACATAGATGAAAGTTTCATTTTATCGGCGTTATTTGTTAATGTGCCAATCGGTGCTGGAAATAAATGTAAAATGCTGACAGTTGACACCGTGGGGCAGAGATCCATTGTGTCTATCCACAACGATGATAATATGTGTCTCCCTCGAACACTGGTTGTTGGTGAAGCACATATTGAGTTGAAAAAATCTACAAATGAAGAAACGCGCGAAATTTGGAAAAATATTCGCGATAGTAGACGAGCGTAGCAGAAAAATCAGGCAAATTTGCTTATAAACAAAGCAAATGTTGAGATCCTGACAGATGGTAGCGGTGTTCACGAGATTCAAATATTTCAACAATATTATTCTCAGTATAAAATAGCAATAATAGTTTTTGATAGTACTGCTCTTGGAAACGGCAACCCCCCTTTTTTCAACGGTCGTCAATATGTAAATTCCGAATTGTATGGTGTAATAAATATTTTATTTAATAAAAGAACACGGCATTATGACACAATTTTAAATTTATCCGCTGCTGCGCGAGACAGATTTTTTTGTGAATATTGTAATAAAAGATACCGATTTATTAATGAACATAACTGCACAGCAATTTGTTCTGCGTGTTTTGTAAAACCTCCGTGTGATTCAGAAAATGTAAATTTAATAAAATGTGATGAATGTAATCGAAATTTTTACGGTAATCAATGTTACACTAACCATGAAAAATCGGGGACATACAAAAAAAAAACAACAAAAAGATTTGCGATGTTGTGAAAATTTGTTTCAGATGTAACAAACGTTACAATACTTTTAGAGCTGTGCATGTGTGTGGAAGTAAATGGTGTGTTACGTGTCGTAAAAATCACGGTTTGAATGAATTGTGTTATATTCAGCCAATTTCCGACCGTTCCAAGCCCTCGCCTGTACCCGGTAAAGAAAACGTAGAAAGCGAATCGCAAAAGAGAATAATTTATTCATCTTTTACGATTTTGAAACACGTCAAGATTCACCGTATCTTGATCACCCGACTATTAAAATCCATATACCAAATCTCTGCGTTGTTCAGCAAGCTTGCGATGATTGCATTGATTTACCAAATATCGAACAACTATGTACGACATGCGGTGTCCGTGAGTATGTTTTTCGGAATAATCCTGTGAAAGCTTTGCTTGACTTGACGATACGAATAAAATCAAATTTTCATCAAATCATATGTATAGCCCATAATGCTAAAGGCTTTGACGCGCAATTTATTCTAAAAGAAATTGTTGAAAATTCTAATGAAATTCCGGATGTAATATTAAACGGTCAAAGTATTGTAATGCCAAAGTGTGGACGAACAAAATTTATTGACAGTTTAAATTATTTTCAAATGAAATTAAGTGCGCTCCCGGACGCTTTTGCATTGCCACCAAGTATAAGAAAAGGTTACTTTCCGCATCTTTTTAATACCGATGATAATCAAAATTACGTAGGACCTTTGCCAGATGCTAAGTATTACTCGCCAGATACAATGTCAACAAGCGATAGGGAAGAATTTTTCAAGTGGTATAATGAAAATCGAGATATTACCGAATTTAATTTTCAGCATGAAATTGTTGAGTATTGTAAAATGGACGTTGAAATTTTAAGACTCGTCTGTACGGCATTCAGGAAGATATTTATAGATTGTGGCAATACATGTCCCTTTACCGAGGCAACAACCATAGCTTCTGCATGTTCTGTTGTTTACAGAAAAAATTTTTTACAAAAAAAATACAATTGGATTGATTCCAGCTGCAGGGTATCGTTTAGCGGACAAACATTCGCAAAAGGCCCTTCAATGGTTAATACATTGCGAAAAAGAACTCGACAAAACAATTATTCATGCAGGAAGAGCCCGTGAATTCAAACTTCCAGAAGGCTTTCTTGTAGATGGCTTTTTACCTCCTAGCGATCCTGCAACTTCAAATGAAAAAGGCAGTGTCTTTGAATTTCAAGAGTGCTATGAACATGGATGTCCCAAACGTTTCGTGAAAAAGCGTGAAAAAATTATGGCTTATGGTAAAACATTCAACGAAGCATTTGAAAATACTTGTAGAAAAATTGCGAAAATAAAATCATGCGGTTATGAAGTGCGTGGAATGTGGGAATGCACATTTGACAAATTTAAAGCAAAAGATTTAGAAATAAGAGAACATGTTACAAATCACCTTTTAATAACTCAAGCCTGTTTAAATCCACGGGACGCTTTCTTTGGTGGTAGAACAGAGAATATCGTAGCTTATTATAATATAAGAGATGGTGAAAAAATAAAATATACAGACATTTGCTCTCTCTCTATCCTTACGTATGTAAAAGAGGTCAATTTCCTGTTGGACACCCACGTATCTTTGTTGGTGAAGAGTGTAATGAGCTCACAAACGGAGATAATAATAATTTATTAAATGTTGAGGGATTGGTCAAGTGTAAAGTTTTGCCACCACGAGATTTATTTCTACCTCTGTTACCCGAGAAAATGCACGGTCGTTTACTTTTTGCGCTTTGTCGTTCGTGTTGCGAGAAAAGACGTCTACGAGATTGTAACCAGGAAAATGTCAAAGATCGTGAATTCAGCGAGACATGGGTGACCGATGAGCTACGAAAGGCAATTGAAATTGGTTATCAAATTACAGAAATTTATACTGTTTGGCATTATAAGATGATCCGCTGTGATCAAAGTACAGGTACAGGCGGTCTTTTTGCGGAATACGTAAACACGTTTTTAAAAATCAAGCAGGAAGCGAGTAGTTGGCCAGCGTGGTGTCACGATGGAGCTAAAAAGACTGAATATATAGAACAGTATGAGAAAGATGAGGGAATACGTCTCGATAGAGAAAAAATTGCAAAAAATGCTGGACTCCGTGCAGTGGCAAAATTGTGTCTAAACTCATTTTGGGGGAAATTTGGTCAAAGAAGTAATTTGAAACAAACGGAGGTTGTTAAATCTCGTCAAAATCTCTTGAAACTTTCAACGTGTCCGGAAAAAGAAGTTTTCGAAATATTACCTGAAATTTTATACGTTAATTGGCAATACATAGAAGAAGCTGTCATTCCTACAGTTTATACAAGTGTTGTTATAGCAGCCTATGCGACTGCTCAAGCGTGTTTAAAACTTTATGAGCATTTGGAAAAATTGGGTAGACGGATATTATATTATGATACGGATTCCTGTATATTCACGTCTTGTGAAACAAATACCAAAGAATATAATCCATTCATCGGGTCAAAGCTCGGTGATATGACAGTCGAACTAAGATGTTACGGTGAGAATGCTTACATTGAAAGTTTTATATCGGGAGGACCAAAATTTTACGCATACTACGTTGTAGGTAAAACACCCAACGGTCAAAAAGCTGAATGTTCTAAAGTAAAAGGAATAAGTTTGAATTTCTCAAATAGACGAAAAATTAATTTTGAGAGTATAAAAAATTTGATTAGCGATGCGTTTAGCTTTAATGATAATGATGATGATGATGATGATGATGATGATGATAAATGCGCAAGTGATGAAATTTATAATCGTACAAACCAAGATTGTGAAAAAATTAAACTTAATTTTTCAGCTATTCGTCGTACAAAAACTCATGATGTTGTTACCAAAAAAGAAACTAAAACATGTTGCGTTGTACTGCAAAAACGTCGTTATATTTCAGAAAAACTTTCATTACCTTTTGGTTATAAAGCAATAAATAAATATTAAAATATTATTTTCTCTTCTTTATTTAATAATTAACATTACCCAACAATTAAAAATCTATTACATTTATTCTGAATATCATACACAAAAATTAAAGATCACAAAAACACATGTTCTCTTAGCCCCCGCGGTAATTAGCTAATCACAAGACATGCGCTAAATTTGCAAATAAGCGCGCGTGTCTTGCCCGCGGTAATGAGCAAATCACCAGGCTTACGCGCGCCAATAAGCGCTTATATGGCGCGCGATCCCACGCCGCGGTAATAAGAAAATCATGCTGCGCCGCCGCCGCCCACCAGCAGATACAGTCATTAAATGTCGGATGTTAAGTACGGTTATTGTAAAGGTAGTATACTCAGTATGAATAAAGACGCCAAGATGAATACACGATTTAAACATCCATTTACGTGTATCGTCAATCCGCCGATTATTCTCACAATAATGAAAAGAAAAAATTAATAATTATTGACGACTTGATGCGGGAATCTTCTAACAATGTTATTTTGGATTTGTTTACAAAAGGTAGTCATCATAAAAATATTAGTGTGATTTTTATCAAGCAAAATCTTTTTCACAACGGTAGCGATCAAAGAGATATCTCATTGAACGCGAATTACATCGTAATTTTTAAAAATCCTCGAGATCGGGCTTAAATTCAATATCTCGCACGTCAAGTTTATCCCGAAGATCCAAAATTTTTGCAAGAAGCTTATTTAGACAGTACACAAGTACCGCATGGGTATCTTTTCTTGGACTTGAAACAAAGCACCAAGGATGAATGTCGTTTTCGAACCAGTATTTTTCCCGATGACAGAGCACACTACATATACTTACCAAAGTATCATTCCAAATTTCGTTGAGCTGGATATAAAAAGCAAACTTTGAGAGAATCATCTGCAGTGCAACAGTTGCTACGGCTTCGACAACATCGAGGATAAAAAGAAGGGTTAAAAAGCAGAAAAAATTTAACCAGACCGGTGGTCAGTGCGATTGTTTACCGTCAAACTTTAGTAAAAAGTGTATCGCAATTTTAAACGTTCTTTGTCACTCGGACAATCATCAGCGAGCGGCTTTACCTCGCTCAGCTGATAAAAACTTAATCAAGTGTATATGCGAGTGTGCCTTAAACGTATTACACGGTGCTGTGAAATTAAACAATCCACAAAAAGAGCGCTTAAAGAAATACAAACACGTTTTGCGTAAACTAGTAACGAAAAAAGATAAAAAAGCACACAAACTGGAACGAGCTGGCATCAGAAGAAACGTGTCATCGTTCAAAACAGCAGAAGTTTTTTACCTTTACTTTTGGCACCGATCATAGGTACTTTAGTATCGAAAATATTTTTGTCAAATAACTAACAAACAATGGAACGTACGGGAAAAATGGTAATCATCCCCGAAGATAAATTCGAAAGAGGCTTACGCTCAACGAAACAAAAGCAAGACAACGGCAGTAGTATATGGACTGGTATAGCGAGACATATCGATTTTTTTGCACCTGTCTCTCTCCCCCATTGTTTCGCTCCCCCTGTCTCGACCCCTTGTCTCGCTCCCCTTTTCATGTCAGGCAGGTATAAAGGGGTTGTATAATCGTGAATTGATTTGACCCACTTTCCCCCCACCTGTCTGGGTGAATAAGGTGTCCTCTCTCCCGCACCTGTCTGAGGGTGTTATAGGTTCTATGGTGACCTTGAAACCCTTAATGATTTGCATCTTCTGTCTTTTTTCTTCACAGCCGTAAGTATAGTATATATGTATGTGTGTATATGTATATTTTTTAATGTGAGTAACATTATAAAAATTAAATAAATAAGTAATTAAAAATCATATAACATTGTTATGAAAAAATATTAATATAAAAAATATATTTTATAATATTAAAGGTCTGAATGTTATATAGTATTTTTTATCTATTAATTGTTATTTCTTACGTATAAACTTTTGTTGGTCCTAAAAAGGACCGTATGTAAGTATATGAATTTTTTTTTTAAATTAAAATTTTTTGTATCCTTTCCTTTCAGGAATAGAATAAGTGTTTGTTGAGAATTTATCAGAATATTGTTTCCAGGTTGATGATGATTGATTTTCCTTCTTTTTTTATCGTCACCTTGTACTAAAGGTGTTTTGGCGGTGTTGGAACTATTTTGACCCATAGTGTTAAACGCGTGATATACAGATATGATAAGAGACAGATTATTTATTGTAAAAGTTATTATTTAAATGAATATTTTCATTTGTGTTATTTTTTTATTATGTTTTTGAGAACGTTCAAATTTTACTGTTCTTTTTTATAATGTTCCTTATATTTTTCTCTTTTTATAGCACTGTCTGTAGAACGTAATGAAGCGATCTTACCTGTGCATTGCCCCATGTCTGTTTCGAGCAATCGTTATAAAATAAATGAAGAATTATTGGGAAGGGTGGTTGCTTTTATAGTTAAAAAAAAACAAGTCATTTACACAATTAAAGCAATTTATTAATATTAACATATATTTTTATACAGGAATCATTACATCCCTCAAATCTTTTACAATCATCGGTAAACTAAATGCGGATATTTCAGATAAAACAAATTTTAAATATAAGCTTTTATAATGATCCGTATCATCTACCATATTTTCTGTGACGTGACCTTCTAATTCGGTATTGAGAATAGAATAGTATTGTTTAAATGATTTGTAGTCGTTAAGAATTACTTTTGCGTTGTCCAATCCTTCTTGTCCAAGTTTATTTTTTAAAAAGTCTAGTATGTGATCAGTAGTACGGTTGACCTTACCGACACGCTCGCTTAAATCGTTGAGAAGAAGATCTACCAAGACACTTTGTTGACGAAGACCTTCGAATGTTGACTGTTGCATGACTATACCTGATGGATGATTGAAAGTCTTTCTCTTTTTGCAGAGCGATTGTCCCGGAGTCTCTTCTTCTTCCTCGGAGACGTGTATCTCGTTTGGGTGAGGTCTTTCGTCAATGCTGATAGATTTGGTGCCGTATGATGTGGTGAAATTTAAATCATGATTGGTTAGAAACAATTTAGTCGATTTTCCGAAATCTTGATAAAAAGAATAAGAATTATGAAAATAAGCTTTAATGGCGTCAAATTGATCTTTGAGAAAATCCCAGCTACGGCGATCAAGAGAGATAATTTTGTGCGAGCCACCTGATGAAACTAGTTTAATAACTTCGTGATAGTATCCGCCGCTATATTCAAGACCGACACAAATTCTCTTTGAGTTCGACTTATTGAGCGCATAGGTAGTAGATAATAAAAGGTTTGGCAATTCCGGTTTTACCGGATCGCGTAATTTACAAGGAGCCATTTTTATGTGTTGCTCTATCCGAAGTTGATTTTGTACTGAAATTTAAAAAGAACATTTTACCTTACTGCGCATATGACAAATCAGAATGTAGAGGGCGGTAAATACTTTTATAATAGGGTAGTAACACCTGGTCTGTATATTAGGTGTGCAATACAAAATATATATATACACAAATTAAATAAAAAGAAATATTATTAGGGGTGGATAAATTTTATAATAGAATAATAACACCCGGTCTGTAGACCAGGTGTACAATACAAATATATATATATATATAAGTACAAACTACGCACAAAAAAACTATTATAGGTAGGATGGGAGGGTGGAGTGAAGGTAAGTAAATAATTACAAATTAATTTTTAGCTAATAATTAAGTTTTGGCTTTTAGCCCTTCCAGGGCCCTCATTATCTGACTAGTGTTCATTTGTATTATTTTCCTGTGTTAAACCACAATTCTGATCATCATCACTCGCGTATTCTATGGTTTTATCGTCGTCGTCATCATCGTCTACTTCGTCGATTCCCGTAAAAGTCACACTTGATCCAAATCTTACGATGCTATTTTTCTTGTAAGCAAGTTTTTGAAGAGAGTCATAGAATAGTTCATAACTTCTTTTAGGCAGATTTTGTTGAGATTCTTGAGGGAGTAGTGAATAAAGCCACTCTCTCAACAGATGTGATCTCTGCATGGCACGGTACTCCTTTTTATAGAGGTTTTCTTGGCAAGCGTGAAAACAGCATACTTTCTGGGAAGGAAACTGTCTTTGTAAGTCGGTAAAGCCTGTGGTGGTGTAATCCTCTATATTTATAACGTTACGTGCCATAATAGATTCTATGTATCTAGCCTTTTCAACACCTCTGACGTAAATTCTTACAGCATTTCTCGCTATGTTGTAAAAATGATACCGTAATTTGCGTAGAATAACGTCACCATCGAACCACTGTAAACCGTGTAGACGCGACGACACGTAATCGTTACTAGTTTTTATATCTTCTGGTAAATTGTCGAATTCGTAGGGTGGTGCTATTATCCAATGACCGATTACTTGTTCTTGCAGAGAAACTACTGCCACTTCTTTGGGTAAAAATTTATTATCTTTATCTCTTAAGCCTTGAATATCTATTACGCAATCCATCGTGGTGAAAACGCGAGCTCGTGTGTACTACTACGACTGAGTGTAAGAAGCAACTAGAGCAATGAGAAATGAAACGAATGGTCTTATAATGTTTCTCCCATTATTTTCTCCAACCCTTCCACCGTAGGCATTAAAATCCGTAATAATTTGTCTGTTTGAATCGATTTCTAGCACGGTATCGAATTCGGCGTAAACGATGCAATTTATTGTTTCTCTAAGAGCCTGCTCAAAGCGAACTTCAATGCGCAGAGCACCCGAGCGCACGAGATTCCAATGTGATGAAAAATGTGCCGACAAATCAGGCGTCAAGTCGAATGCAAAGAGACAGTAACCTTCTGGATAAGAGGTTCGGCTAACATCGATACCCTCGTTGAGAAAATGTATACCAGTACCGGAGAATAGCGTGTGATAAGCGTCTACATAGAGTTTATTGTTTCCTGTGTATTTTGGCTGTAGGGGTTTGCTTGGTATTTGTACTCCATCGACGTAAAGAGAGAGAAAATTAATAGAATAATGTTGAAAGTTGAAAGGATTCAATTGACGATTGCCGTTGAAAGCTCGGTTACTCACAAAACCTATGATGATCCTTTTTGGCAACTGGCCTAATATAACATTATCAAGAGTATCTCCTAAAATTCCGCTATGTAAAGTAAATGATTTCACTTCCACTCTTGTTATTGGGTATTTTGCAGTAGTTTTGTTCAAAGCATTAGCATGAGCCAATAGTATGGCTGGACTTATTTTAGCTCGACGGACGATTAGCGTCGCTTCTCTGATGCGCACTGAAAATTTTCCGTCATCGGTGAAATCCATCAAACAAAACGGGTCCTTGCTACGAACGAGTCTCACTCGCATCTCAACACCGTTTACCAAAAATTTACCTTGATTAAATACATCGCAATGGAGGTGGCCAATCATATCGACAACTTCACCGCCAGCTGTAAAGTATTGACGATTCCGAGAACCGACATTGACCCCAACTGTTCCGGTAGCATGTGCTGGTGATGCATCCATACATCCTGCTGTGTCCGCATACCAAAGTGCGGAGGTGAGGTGTGATGTTAAGGCAGGAGAAGCGTAATTTAAGAGCGTTTCTACGTAAGCTCTGTAAGGATAGGCGTTGTTTGGGGGTGAAACTAGCTTTGAATTGAAAAAGATGTCCGTTTGCTCGAACAACATATGTAAAAAATTGTTAATAGGAGCAACTTTTGCACTCTCGGCGTCGGTTCCCACGGGTGTAATTTCCACGCTTACTTGCAGCATTGTATGCGCTAGATCGATGTAATGCTTGGTCGAACCAGGAACCAAAAATTCTAAAGGTGAATCGCTTTCATTGCTGAGAGATGATACAGGTTTGTAGTAGAGAAAAGAACTGCTTTCAATTGAAGTTTGCGTCGGGGGAAGAGTAAAAATATCTAGTTCGCTCTTCGTACCTTCACCACTGCACGCGTGTAGAAAAGCCATTTTTTTTTTTTAATGATTTATTTAGGTCCAAAAATGGCAGATACACTTCTCAATACTTTCTTCTTCTTTCGCCTTGATGTTTTCTTTTTCTTGCCTATACCACGCTTATTTGTCTTTCTCTTTGTCTTTCTTTTCTTGCTCGATGCGTTGTGTGCGGGAACACGAGCTCGCGTTGACTGTCGTTTGCGCTTAGCAGTAACAGCTTTATATCCACTACCTTTCATAATATCGTAAATTTTATTAGCTGCTTTTCTTTTTAAATTTCGACCCGACTCTCGAGCACGTGTGTTGAGAGACTCTTTAAAATTCGCTTTCTTATTCGTCACGTCGTCTAGCACGTTCAAGCCTGTTCGGACGGCTTCTTTACCTACTGCCTTGGCCCCACTGGCAAGATATGGCACAATTTTTCTGAATAATCCTCCGAGAAAGCTACCAATTCCAGAGCCTCTTTGAAACGTTGAACCAGAGGTAACGTTTTTAATACCGCTTCCACCACCACCAGCCTGCTCGTCGTAGTAATGAATATAATAACTCATATCGCTACGTATTTAACGACTACGCTTGAAATGAAGCGTAACCGTCAGCGTTCCATACTCAAATGGTATTTTACGCCCATGCTGATCTCTTATATCGATAACAATATTTCGAAAGGTATGATGTAGTAGAGGTATGTATTGAATCGGTGCAAACTGTTTGACGACGGTTGATCCGAATTTGTACTTTGAATTTTCCAGGGCTACAATGCGTAAAAGTGCCGTTTCCGTATCACCAACTGCATGAGGTTCGCATATGTCTGTGTAAACGTAGAGCTGATCGGGTATGGCCCGTGCTAAACTAGCTGGTCTATTGCCCACATTTATACTTGTTCCTGAGTTGGAAGTGACGAAAGTTCCTGTTTCTCTGTGGACAATATCTTCAAAACCAAAAATACGACGAATTTTTTCGTTGAAAGTCGTGTAGTGCGGCTCTTCGCAAATGTAAATCCTTTTTAAGGTGTAATAACCTTTCTGAAACTCAGTCGGTTCAAGCTTCTGATGTTCACGCGCCTCGTGTACTTTATTTATTTCTTCCGCAAGTTGTTCAATGCTACTGTATACGCCATGAGGGAAATTACAAAACCCATTATTTTTCGAAACTTTGGGCTTAGCTTTTCCTAATTTGAATGTATAATAAGCTTTAGGTTCTTGAATATGCATAATAGTACAGGGTATGTGTATTTCGGCTATACCAACCTGCCAGTTACCGATTAATCTAATTTCACGACATAAATAAGTGGTAAAACAAGTAGTCGTATTGTCGGGAAAATAGCGCATACTACTGTTACTCGGTAGTACTAAATAAAAATCATCTAGATTATCCATTATTTTTTAAATTCTTTCAACGTCTGATGCTTTTATCCAAGAATTAAATTTATCCGGATATCCTTTCCACTTTACAAATAGCTGTTTTTTATTTCCGCTTCTTTTGGTCCGAAGAACTCGTTCAATTTTAAAATTTTGATCTTCCAGTAGTCGTTGTGATCCTACAGGAGCCAATTCTTCTGTATAAAAGAAACCGTTAATGTCCTCTCCTTGTAAATCTTGTAACTCATAGGTATAAAGATTTTGCCTGATAGAAAAGCGTTTAACTTTAAATACTTCCTCGCTTTAATTCTTCTCGAATCCTTTCGCAAAGGTTCCCTTAGAGCGACTGATCCTCACGTAGTCACCAACCTCGTATTTACGGTCTTTTATTTGCCTTTGATTTTTTCTTTGCTGAAGAGCGCGCCTCTGTAAATTTGCTCGTGCCTCAGCTGCGTTATATAAATTAACCTCTGAAGGTTTCATCTTTATACCTGAATGTACTGTATCGTTGTATGCATATACTATCTTTTGTATTACATCGATGTACCTATGTGTATTGCGATGTGTGAAATATCTCCAAACGCGTTCTTTGAGAGTTCGATTAAGACGTTCTACCACTGCCACCTTAATGTCCGGATTTCTTGCCGCTCTGAACTGTATGTCATATTTTTTAAGAGTATTTTGCAAACCTGCACCAACGAATTCTTTACCTTTGTCAGTTTGTAAGTAAACAGGTGTACGACCATTGGCTCGCTTAAGAATCTTCTCTAATGCAGCTGATACAGTATGCGCTGTTTTATCCCTCAGTGGTTCTACCCATTCATACTTACTAAGCACGTCAATGACTACTAGTAAATATGAATAACCGTCATTTTCTTTTTTAAGACTTGTTAGCTGACACAAATCTGCTTCCCAAACGTCATCCACGTTAGTTACGTTATAGTGTAATCTAGGAAATTTTTTTCTTACAGGACGGTGAAGAGTATAAGCATCTTGATTATTCAACCAGTCGTGTATTCGTTTTTGTTCTTTTTCTCTGTTTTTTAATGATTTACCCTTTATATTTACACGTATTAAATTTCGCGCTTCTGCATAACCTGCTTCGTGCGAAGGGTCGTAATACTGATTTTCCAAAGACATTCTCTTTATAGGTCCGCTTTGAGCCACTTTTTCTTAGCAGCATGTCTCGTTACGGGTGGAGTAAATGCTGGTGATAACATTTCTCGTTTAGCAGTATTTAAAGGAGACGTTAGCCTATTAGCAATTTTTAGAATTTCCGTGTTTCCGATTAGATCATTAGGCGTTTCTGAACTCCCGATAAACTTTGCAAATTCAAATCTACCAATAGGCGCTTCGTAATCATCCTCGATCTTTTTCTTTTGCAAAACATCGTTAAGCAATTCTGCTATGTTAGACCGTGGTATAAGTTTTCCATCTACGATAACGCTTCCAGTACTATCCCATTTTAATCGATCTGGCTCAAAAGTTCGCCAATGTTTTAGTAAAAGTCGTGCTTTTCTAGCATAAATTTTAGGCACGTTATCGAGTATTTTTTCCTCTGTTAGAGGTGTCAGTGTAGCTTCAATTTCGTCAATATCTCGACCAATTTCACCATCATCCATACGTTCGTTATCTTTGAAAAATAAATAACGCCTCAAAACTTGCAAATAATTTTTACACTTTTCTCGCTCACTGCTAAAACTTTTAGAATTAATAATTTTATACATTTCCGAATCAAGCCGTAATAAAAGAGAATACGATCAAATTTCACATCGCACATTTGTGGCAAATTACAGAGAAATCGCTTTACAAAAACAGTTTTTATTAGCTTATTCAACACGTGTGCCCGCGCCGCCGCCGCCGCCCTCCCTACATCACAACTACTTAACTTGAAAAAAAATAAAATAAAGAGGGTTTCAACATGAAAGTATAAAACTGATGCCTCCTGTATTCAGCATTCGAAATGGATACACGATGGAAACATCCCTTTACGTGTATAATTTCGGGGCCTACTATGTGTGGGAAAACTGTTTTTGTAAAGCGATTTCTCTGTAATTTGCCACAAATGTGCGATGTGAATTTTGATCGTATTCTCTTTTATTACGCCGAGTGGCAAGAAGCATACCGTAGCGAGTTTAAAGTAGGTGGTAATCAACGCATCGAATTTCGAGAAGGCTTACCGCAAGCAGACTATTTTAATGACAATGATAAGAGAAAATTACTCATACTCGACGATCTGATGCGCGAATCATCGAATAATACAGTACTTGATTTATTCACAAAAGGTTGTCATCATAAAAATATCAGTGTAATTTTCATCACGCAAAATATTTTTTATAGGGGGCCAAATCAGCGCGATTTATCGTTGAATTCAAATTATATTGTGTTGTTCAAAAATCCGAGAGATCGCGCGCAAATACAATTTTTCGCTTGACAAGTTTACCCTGAGGATCCAAAGTTCTTGCAAGAAGCCTACATCGATGCCTGTAGTAGGCCATTTAGCTATCTTTTATTGGATTTGAAACAAGATACTCCAGATGAGTTTCGCTTTCGCACCGACATATTTCCCGATGACAAGTTGCACTATGCTTACGTGCCTAAATTTTCATCGAGATTCAGGTGAGCATGAAGAAATAAAAAGAAAGAAGCACCCGTAGCGGAGAAGCAGTCTTTAAATAGCGATGGCTGAGAACACATCAATGGCCCCATCTGAAACAAAAAGAAAACCAGGAGAAGCAGGAAAGAGAAAAAGTTCCATCAAGTCTAGCACCTGCTGTACGCCTGGGAAATTATATTCAAAAAAGCACGTTGCACTTGTAAATGCTCTGAGCCACGCTGATAGTCAACAGCGCTCAGCTTTGATTCGTACAGCCGATAAAAATCTCATAAAGTGTATTTGCGAGTGTGCACTGAATGTATTGCAAGGTGTTGTAAAATTAAAAACTCATGAACAAAACCGTTTAAAAAAACACAAAACTATATTAAGAAAATTAGTAAAAAGTGGAAGAAAAACAGCTGGTGGTGCTGGTGCTTGGAAAGCTAAAAAACGTACTATAATTCAGAGTGGTGGTTCTTTTTTACCACTTCTATTGGCTCCACTGATAAGTACAATTTTTTCCAAATTTTTAGGAAACAAAAATTAATTTTCTATCAAGGCAAAACAAAAAATTATGGAACGCGCTCGAAAAATGGTCATTGTCCCCGAAAAAACTCTGGAACAAATACAAGGTTTTTCGCAGCAGCAGGGAGGAGCTGTGCCTATAATTAATTCTTCGACAAATAGCACAACTGAAAATATTGAAAAAACTATACAGACACCTGGTGATAATTTAACATGACTTGATTCGGAAATGTATAAAATTATTAATTCTAAAAGTTTTAGCAGTGAGCGAGAAAAGTGTAAAAATTATTTGCAAGTTTTGAGGCGTTATTTATTTTTCAAAGATAACGAACGTATGGATAATGGTGAAATTGGTCGAGATATTGACGAAATTGAAGCTACACTGACACTTCTAACAGAAGAAAAAATACTCGATAACGTGCCTAAAATTTATGCTAGAAAAGCACGACTTTTACTAAAACATTGGCGAACTTTTGAGCCAGATCGATTAAAATGGGATAGTACTGGAAGCGTTATCGTAGATGGAAAACTTATACCACGGTCTAACATAGCAGAATTGCTTAACGATGTTTTGCAAAAAAAAAAGATCGAGGATGATTACGAAGCGCCTATTGGTAGATTTGAATTTGCAAAGTTTATCGGGAGTTCAGAAACGCCTAATGATCTAATCGGAAACACGGAAATTCTAAAAATTGCTAATAGGCTAACGTCTCCTTTAAATACTGCTAAACAAAAAATGTTATCACCAGCATTTACTCCACCCGTAACGAGACATGCTGCTAAGAAAAAGTGGCTCAAAGCGGACCTATAAAGAGAATGTCTTTGGAAAATCAGTATTACAACCCTTCGCACGAAGCAGGTTATGCAGGAGCGCGAAATTTAATACGTGTAAATATAAAGGGTAAATCATTAAAAAACAGAGAAAAAGAACAAAAACGAATACACGACTGGTTGAATAATCAAGATGCTTATACTCTTCACCGTCCTGTAAGAAAAAAATTTCCTAGATTACACTATAACGTAACTAACGTGGATGACGTTTGGGAAGCAGATTTGTGTCAGCTAACAAGTCTTAAAAAAGAAAATGACGGTTATTCATATTTACTAGTAGTCATTGACGTGCTTAGTAGTATGCATGGGTAGAACCACTGAGGGATAAAACAGCGCATACTGTATCAGCTGCATTAGAGAAGATTCTTAAGCGAGCCAATGGTCGTACACCTGTTTACTTACAAACTGACAAAGGTAAAAAATTCGTTGGTGCAGGTTTGCAAAATACTCTTAAAAAATATGACATACAGTTCAGAGCGGCAAGAAATCCGGACATTAAGGCGGCAGTGGTAGAACGTCTTAATCGAACTCTCAAAGAACGCGTTTGGAGATATTTCACACATCGCAATACACATAGGTACATCGATGTAATACAAAAGATAGTATATGCATACAACGATACAGTACATTCAGGTATAAAGATGAAACCTTCAGAGGTTAATTTATATAACGCAGCTGAGGCACGAGCGAATTTACAGAGGCGCGCTCTTCAGCAAAGAAAAAATCAAAGGCAAATAAAAGACCGTAAATACGAGGTTGGTGACTACGTGAGGATCAGTCGCTCTAAGGGAACCTTTGCGAAAGGATTCGAGAAGAATTAAAGCGAGGAAGTATTTAAAGTTAAACGCTTTTCTATCAGGCAAAATCTTTATACCTACGAGTTACAAGATTTACAAGGAGAGGACATTGACGGTTTCTTTTATACAGAAGAATTGGCTCCTGTAGGATCACAACGACTACTGGAAGATCAAAATTTTAAAATTGAACGAGTTCTTCGGACCAAAGGAAGCGGAAATAAAAAACAGCTATGTGTAAAGTGGAAAGGATATCCGGATAAATTTAATTCTTGGATAAAAGCATCAGACGTTGAAAGAATTTAAAAAATAATGGATAATCTAGATGATTTTTATTTAGTACTACCGAGTAACAGTAGTATGCGCTATTTTCCCGACAATACGACTACTTGTTTTACCACTTATTTATGTCGTGAAATTAGATTAATCGGTAACTGGCAGGTCGGTATAGCCGAAATACACATACCCTGTACTATTATGCATATTCAAGAACCTAAAGCTTATTATACATTCAAATTAGGAAGTGCTAAGCCCAAAGTTTCGAAAAATAATGGGTTTTGTAATTTCCCTCATGGCGTATACAGTAGCATTGAACAACTTGCGGAAGAAATAAATAAAGTACACGAGGCGCGTGAACATCAGAAGCTTGAACCGACTGAGTTTCAGAAAGGTTATTACACCTTAAAAAGGATTTACATTTGCGAAGAGCCGCACTACACGACTTTCAACGAAAAAATTCGTCGTATTTTTGGTTTTGAAGATATTGTCCACAGAGAAACAGGAACTTTCGTCACTTCCAACTCAGGAACAAGTATAAATGTGGGCAATAGACCAGCTAGTTTAGCACGGGCCATACCCGATCAGCTCTACGTTTACACAGACATATGCGAACCTCATGCAGTTGGTGATACGGAAACGGCACTTTTACGCATTGTAGCCCTGGAAAATTCAAAGTACAAATTCGGATCAACCGTCGTCAAACAGTTTGCACCGATTCAATACATACCTCTACTACATCATACCTTTCGAAATATTGTTATCGATATAAGAGATCAGCATGGGCGTAAAATACCATTTGAGTATGGAACGCTGACGGTTACGCTTCATTTCAAGCGTAGTCGTTAAATACGTAGCGATATGAGTTATTATATTCATTACTACGACGAGCAGGCTGGTGGTGGTGGAAGCGGTATTAAAAACGTTTACTCTGGTTCAACGTTTCAAAGAGGCTCTGGAATTGGTAGCTTTCTCGGAGGATTATTCAGAAAAATTGTGCCATATCTTGCCAGTGGGGCCAAGGCAGTAGGTAAAGAAGCCGTCCGAACAGGCTTGAACGTGCTAGACGACGTGACGAATAAGAAAGCGAATTTTAAAGAGTCTCTCAACACACGTGCTCGAGAGTCGGGTCGAAATTTAAAAAGAAAAGCAGCTAATAAAATATCCGATATTATGAAAGGTAGTGGATATAAAGCTGTTACTGCTAAGCGCAAACGACAGTCAACGCGAGCTCGTGTTCCCGCACACAACGCATCGAGCAAGAAAAGAAAGACAAAGAGAAAGACAAATAAGCGTGGTATAGGCAAGAAAAAGAAAACATCAAGGCGAAAGAAGAAGAAAGTATTGAGAAGTGTATCTGCCATTTTTGGACCTAAATAAATCATTAAAAAAAAAAAATGGCTTTTCTACACGCGTGCAGTGGTGAAGGTACGAAGAGCGAACTAGATATTTTTACTCTTCCCCCGACGCAAACTTCAATTGAAAGCAGTTCTTTTCTCTACTACAAACCTGTATCATCTCTCAGCAATGAAAGCGATTCACCTTTAGAATTTTTGGTTCCTGGTTCGACCAAGCATTACATCGATCTAGCGCATACAATGCTGCAAGTAAGCGTGGAAATTACACCCGTGGGAACCGACGCCGAGAGTGCAAAAGTTGCTCCTATTAACAATTTTTTACATTCGTTGTTCGAGCAAACGGACATCTTTTTCAATTCAAAGCTAGTTTCACCCCCAAACAACGCCTATCCTTACAGAGCTTACGTAGAAACGCTCTTAAATTACGCTTCTCCAGCCTTAACATCACACCTCACCTCCGCACTTTGGTATGCGGACACAGCAGGATGTATGGATGCATCACCAGCACATGCTACCGGAACAGTTGGGGTCAATGTCGGTTCTCGGAATCGTCAATACTTTACAGCTGGCGGTAAAGTTGTCGATATGATTGGCCACCTCCATTGCGATGTATTTAATCAAGGTAAATTTTTGGTAAACGGTGTTGAGATGCGAGTGAGACTCGTTCGTAGTAAGGACCCGTTTTGTTTGATGGATTTCACCGATGACGGAAAATTTTCAGTGCGCATCAGAGAAGCGACGCTAATCGTCCGTCGAGCTAAAATAAGTCCAGCCATACTATTGGCTCATGCTAATGCTTTGAACAAAACTACTGCAAAATACCCAATAACAAGAGTGGAAGTGAAATCATTCACTTTACATAGCGGAATTTTAGGAGATACTCTTGATAATGTTATATTAGGCCAGTTGCCAAAAAGGATCATCATAGGTTTTGTGAGTAACCGAGCTTTCAACGGCAATCGTCAATTGAATCCTTTCAACTTTCAACATTATTCTATTAATTTTCTCTCTCTTTACGTCGATGGAGTACAAATACCAAGCAAACCCCTACAGCCAAAATACACAGGAAACAATAAACTCTATGTAGACGCTTATCACACGCTATTCTCCGGTACTGGTATACATTTTCTCAACGAGGGTATCGATGTTAGCCGAATCTCTTATCCAGAAGGTTACTGTCTCTTTGCATTCGACTTGACGCCTGATTTGTCGGCACATTTTTCATCACATTGGAATCTCGTGCGCTCGGGTGCTCTGCGCATTGAAGTTCGCTTTGAGCAGGCTCTTAGAGAAACAATAAATTGCATCGTTTACGCCGAATTCGATAACGTGCTAGAAATCGATTCAAACAGACAAATTATTACGGATTTTAATGCCTACGGTGGAAGGGTTGGAGAAAATAATGGGAGAAACATTATAAGACCATTCGTTTCATTTCTCATTGCTCTAGTTGCTTCTTACACTCAGTCGTAGTAGTACACACGAGCTCGCGTTTTCACCACGATGGATTGCGTAATAGATATTCAAGGCTTAAGAGATAAAGATAATAAATTTTTACCCAAAGAAGTGGCAGTAGTTTCTCTGCAAGAACAAGTAATCGGTCATTGGATAATAGCACCACCCTACGAATTCGACAATTTACCAGAAGATATAAAAACTAGTAACGATTACGTGTCGTCGCGTCTACACGGTTTACAGTGGTTCGATGGTGACGTTATTCTACGCAAATTACGGTATCATTTTTACAACATAGCGAGAAATGCTGTAAGAATTTACGTCAGAGGTGTTGAAAAGGCTAGATACATAGAATCTATTATGGCACGTAACGTTATAAATATAGAGGATTACACCACCACAGGCTTTACCGACTTACAAAGACAGTTTCCTTCCCAGAAAGTATGCTGTTTTCACGCTTGTCAAGAAAACCTCTATAAAAAGGAGTACTGTGCCATGCAGAGATCACATCTGTTGAGAGAGTGGCTTTATTCACTACTCCCTCAAGAATCTCAACAAAATCTGCCTAAAAGAAGTTATGAACTATTCTATGACTCTCTTCAAAAACTTGCTTACAAGAAAAATAGCATCGTAAGATTTGGATCAAGTGTGACTTTTACGGGAATCGACGAAGTAGACGATGATGACGACGACGATAAAACCATAGAATACGCGAGTGATGATGATCAGAATTGTAGTTTAACACAGGAAAATAATACAAATGAACACCAGTCAGATAATGAGGGCCCTGGAAGGGCTAAAAGCCAAAACAATTGGCGTATACGCAGCAGATCGAATACCGAATGTAATGATAACACCGATCGCTGTTGTGTGTAATACCGATGATCATACCAAACCTGGTACGCATTGAGTGGCCATGTATATCGATAAAAATGGATACGGAACGTATTTCGATAGTTACGGTTTCCCACCAGTCTCAAAATACCATCTTGAAAGACTCAGAAGAAACTGTAAAGTTTTTCGATGGAGCACCAAGAAACTGCAAAGCATCGATTCGACGTGTTGCGGCCAGTATACTATTATGTTTCTATATTATATGTGTAGCGGTGCTAGTTTACGCGCGTTTTGTAGCTTCTTTTCAATTAACACGAAAAAAAATGATAAAATAGCTGAAAATTTTTATAAAAGAATTTTAAATAAAATTAAACGCAAAAGATGTAAGCGGGCGAGTACATTCGCCGGAGAACGTTCTCGAGGTTCAGGCCTTTATAATCAAACATGTACTTCTAGGTTAAGATATTAAGATAAACATAATAATATTCATAATTTTACTTCAAAATATTGTAATCAAACGTGTGTTTTATATTTATTTGTAATCAATGTCAATTTTGAAATTTATATGTGAATAAATCTTCTTTTGTGTGCATAAAAATTAATTTGTAATTATTTACTTACCTTTACTCCACCCTCCCATCCTACCTATAATAGTTTTTTTGTGCGTAGTTTGTACTTATATATATATATATATATATATTTGTATTGTACACCTGGTCTACAGACCGGGTGTTATTATTCTATTATAAAATTTATCCACCCCTAATAATATTTCTTTTTATTTAATTTGTATATATATATATATATATTTTGTATTGCTCACCTAATATACAGACCAGGTGTTACTACCCTATTATAAAAGTATTTACCGCCCTCTACATTCTGATTTGTCATATGCGCAGTAAGGTAAAATGTTCTTTTTAAATTTCAGTACAAAATCAACTTCGGATAGAGCAACACATAAAAATGGCTCCTTGTAAATTACGCGATCCGGTAAAACCGGAATTGCCAAACCTTTTATTATCTACTACCTATGCGCTCAATAAGTCGAACTCAAAGAGAATTTGTGTCGGTCTTGAATATAGCGGCGGATACTATCACGAAGTTATTAAACTAGTTTCATCAGGTGGCTCGCACAAAATTATCTCTCTTGATCGCCGTAGCTGGGATTTTCTCAAAGATCAATTTGACGCCATTAAAGCTTATTTTCATAATTCTTATTCTTTTTATCAAGATTTCGGAAAATCGACTAAATTGTTTCTAACCAATCATGATTTAAATTTCACCACATCATACGGCACCAAATCTATCAGCATTGACGAAAGACCTCACCCAAACGAGATACACGTCTCCGAGGAAGAAGAAGAGACTCCAGGACAATCGCTCTGCAAAAAGAGAAAGACTTTCAATCATCCATCAGGTATAGTCATGCAACAGTCAACATTCGAAGGTCTTCGTCAACAAAGTGTCTTGGTAGATCTTCTTCTCAACGATTTAAGCGAGCGTGTCGGTAAGGTCAACCGTACTACTGATCACATACTAGACTTTTTAAAAAATAAACTTGGACAAGAAGGATTGGACAACGCAAAAGTAATTCTTAACGACTACAAATCATTTAAACAATACTATTCTATTCTCAATACCGAATTAGAAGGTCACGTCACAGAAAATATGGTAGATGATACGGATCATTATAAAAGCTTATATTTAAAATTTGTTTTATCTGAAATATCCGCATTTAGTTTACCGATGATTGTAAAAGATTTGAGGGATGTAATGATTCCTGTATAAAAATATATGTTAATATTAATAAATTGCTTTAATTGTGTAAATGACTTGTTTTTTTTTTTAACTATAAAAGCAACCACCCTTCCCAATAATTCTTCATTTATTTTATAACGATTGCTCGAAACAGACATGGGGCAATGCACAGGTAAGATCGCTTCATTACGTTCTACAGACAGTGCTATAAAAAGAGAAAAATATAAGGAACATTATAAAAAAGAAACAGTAAAATTTGAACGTTCTCAAAAACATAATAAAAAAAATAACACAAATGAAAATATTCATTTAAATAATAACTTTTTACAATAAATAATCTGTCTCTTATCATATCTGTATATCACGCGTTTAACACTATGGGTCAAAATAGTTCCAACACCGCCAAAACACCTTTAGTACAAGGTGACGATAAGAAAAAGAAGGAAAATCAATCATCATCAACCTGGAAACAATATTCTGATAAATTCTCAACAAACACTTATTCTATTCCTGAAAGGAAAGGATACAAAAAATTTTAATTTAAAAAAAAAATTCATATACTTACATACGGTCCTTTTTAGGACCAACAAAAGTTTATACGTAAGAAATAACAATTAATAGATAAAAAATACTATATAACATTCAGACCTTTAATATTATAAAATATATTTTTTATATTAATATTTTTTCATAACAATGTTATATGATTTTTAATTACTTATTTATTTAATTTTTATAATGTTACTCACATTAAAAAATATACATATACACACATACATATATACTATACTTACGGCTGTGAAGAAAAAAGACAGAAGATGCAAATCATTAAGGGTTTCAAGGTCACCATAGAACCTATAACACCCTCAGACAGGTGCGGGAGAGAGGACACCTTATTCACCCAGACAGGTGGGGGGAAAGTGGGTCAAATCAATTCACGATTATACAACCCCTTTATACCTGCCAGACATGAAAAGGGGAGCGAGACAAGGGGTCGAGACAGGGGGAGCGAAACAATGGGGGAGAGAGACAGGTGCAAAAAAATCGATATGTCTCGCTATACCAGTCCATATACTTCTAACGGCGAAACGGAACATACTGTCCAAACTAAGGGTGACAACTTGTCACGATTAGACGCCGAAATGCATGATATCCTTTTTTCCAAAAGTATTACAGATGAACGCCAAAAGTATCAAAAATACATGCAAATACTCCAAAAATATCTTCACTTTAAGAATGTAGAACGACACGAAAATGCAAATGATACGGAACATGAAATCGAAGAAACGGATGCTACGCTAGCAGCGCCACTCAACGAAGAAACCATTCTCGAAAATATTCCAAAGAGTTATAAGAGGGGTGCACGCCTGTTACTCAACCATTGGAAAACAAGCAGTGTAGGAAACCTATTGAAATGGGATAATACAGGACAAGTTACATTAGAGGGTAGTGTTATTCCAAATTCGAATATTATAGAGCTAGTTAATGACGTTGTACGAAGAAAAAAGGCAGATTCCGTTCCTCCTCCTGGTAGAACACAAATTACAAAATTTTCAACCTTGACGGAAACACCAGCAAAACTCATTGGTAATACAAATGTATTACATTTGTATAAAATATCACAACCTAATAAACCATACAGTAGAAATCGTAAGCGGAAAAATTTAACTGATATAGAAGAATTTGAAAAAGAGTTTCACGCTCGTTACGAATACAACACTCGTGGGGATAAAAATAAAAAAAAATTAACTAAGGATAAGTGGAAAAGTTTTAGCTTCTAAGAAAATGTCTTTTAAAAACATATATTACGATACTTCACACGCAGCTGGGTATGCTGGTGCACGTAATTTAATTCGTGTCAATGCAAAGAATAATGAACGCCGAAAAGCACGTATTTACGAGTGGTTAAGTAATCAAGACGCCTACTCTACATAGACCTTCATCGACGATTTCCAAGATTAAGTTATAACGTAACAAATATCGATGATTGTTGGGAGATTGATTTATGCGATATGCAATCATTCAAGGAATATAATGATGGTTTTTGCTATATTCTCGTTGTAATAGATGTACTCAGCAAGTATGCTTGGTTGGAATTACTTCGTGATAAGAGTGCTCATAGTGTTGCTGTAGCTTTTGACAAAATTCTCAAGATATCTAGTGGTCGAGTGCCCATCTCTCTTCAGTCAGACAAAGGAAAAGAATTTGTTGGCTCTGACTTTCAAGATTACTTGAAAAAGAAAAGTATAAAATTTCGTACTGTACGTAATCCTGATGTTAAGGCAGCTGTAGTGAAACGTTTAAATCGAACTCTCAAAGAACGAATATTTCGATATTTTACACATAAGAACACTAACAGGTATATTGATGTCATACAAAACATCGTAAAAGCATACAATCATATGTTACATTCGGGTATTACAATGATACCTGCAGAAGTGACAATTTATAACGCTGCCGAATAAATTTAGAAAAAAGAGCGCTTGCCCAGAGAAAACCATCTCGAGCACCTATATAAATATACACGTCGTGCGAAAGGCACCTTCGAGAAAGGATATGAAAAAAATTACAGCGAAGAAATTCAAAATTTTGCGTATATCCAGACGACAGCAGCTTTACACCTACGAATTGACGGATTTGAATGGTGAAAAAATTTATGGATTTTTCTATCCCGAAGAGTTGGTTGAAGTTGGAAAAAAACGCTTGGCTGAAACAGAAAAATTTAAGATTGAGCGTGTAATACGCAGTAAAGGACGAGGAAGGAATAAACAAGTACTCGTTAAATGGTACGGATATCCTGAAAAATTCAATTCTTGGATAAATGCAAGTGAGTTAACTAACCTTTAGAATGGACGAGGATGCTTTTTACTTAGTTCTACCCAGTAACAGTAGTATAAAATACTTTCCAGATAACACAACATCCTGCTTTACTACCCACTTATCGCACGAGATACGATTACATGGTGATTGGAGTGTTGGATTGACCGTAATTCATATACCCACTACTATTTTACACATTCAAGAATCTGAAGCAAAGTTTATCTTCTATACAGAAGGCGAAAAACCTCCTGAAAATATACTCAATATAGGGAACATAAAAGAGTTTGAATGTTCATTTCCCTCTGGAGTATATGAAAGTATTGGTGAATTGGCTCGAGCAATTAATAACCACGTTGGCGAAATTAATAAGCATATAGTATTCGATACCTCGAAGAAAAGAAAAGGATTTTACGCTATACAACGAGTATGCGAGTGTAAAGAAACACATTATATTCAATTAAATGAAAAGCTCAGAAGTATTTTTGGAATCGCAAACGAAATTTATGGTAACAGAGAGTTGATTATTTTAAAACCAAAGAAAAATAAGGAAAGCGCAAAGGGTATAGCGGTTATCGGAGATAGACCAGCATGTTTAGCGATAGCAATACCTGATCAATTCTATGTATATACAGATATATGTGTGCCTTACACAGTGGGTGATACGCAGGCTCCGCTATTACGTATAGTCACATTTAATAATACAAAGTACATCTTTGGGTCCAACGTCGTAAAAGAGTTTTCTCCGATTAATTATATTCCTTTACTTAATAACACTTTTCAGAATATCATTGTAGATATAAGGGATCAACACAGCCACCGAATACCATTTGAGTACGGAACGTTGACGGTTACGCTTTACTTTAAGCGTAATCACTAATTTAAAAAAATGAGTCATTACACCGCTTATTATTCGGAACAGATTGGTGACGGTGGAGTCCATCGCGTATTCAGCGGTTCACATTATCAACGTGGCCACGGTATAGACAGCTTTCTAGGAGGTCTTTTCCGAAGAGTTCTACCTTATCTCACCAGTGGAGCAAAAGTAGTCGGTAAAGAAGCTGTACGCGCAGGTATGCATGTACTAGACGATGTTACCAGTAATGGTGCAAATTTGAAACAGGCTGTGAATACAAGAATGCGCGAATCAGGTCAAAATCTCAAGAGAAAAGCATAAAATTTCTGAAATGATGAAGGGATCTGGATATAAACGTCGTGTTGACAAGCGCAAGCGTCAGTCTCCCAAAAGACGCTCAATAGCTCGCACTAAAGTTAAAAGAAAACAAAGTGTTAGAAAAAAGAAAAAAGAGGGTATTCGAAAACGCAAAAGAGTTGGTAAAAAGAAAATACAAGCTTTACGCAGTGTGACGGACATTTTTGGACCTAACTAGAAAAAACAAGATAGTGTTCTTACACGCAAATTCATGCGAATGCATGAAATTAGAATTGGACCTATTTACGCTTTCACCAACGCAGACATCCTTGGAATCTTCACAATTTATTCAATATAAACCAGTTTCATCGCTTACCGACGATGGCCCCATTGAATTTGTAGTACCAGGTGGTGAAGATTACATAGATCTAGCTTACACGATGCTTAATGATCGTGTACAAATCGTGCCTAATGTTCCGGCTGACAATAGTAAAGTAGGAGCTGTTAATAATTTTCTTCACTCACTCTTTAATCAGATTGATATATTCTTTAACCAAAAGCTCATTTCACCGCCAAACAACGCATACCCGTACAGAGCTCATATAGAAACATTGTTGTATAACTCAACTTCCACGATGTCTCTTTGGTACCTCGATACTGCAGGAAAGATGGAAGCTCTCCCCAACGGGGGGCGTAATGAACCTGGAGCTAACTTTGGCCTATTGAATCGACAATATTTTACAGGAGATTCAAAAACAATAGATTTAATTGGTCATTTACATTGCGATGTTTTCAATCAAAATAAATTTTTATTAAACGGTGTTGAAGTAAGAGTACGACTTGTACGAAGTAAAGACGCATTTAGTCTCATGGATGCTTCTGAAAATAGTACATTTAGCGTTAGCATAAAAGAAGCTTCTTTGATGATACGACGTGTAAAAATTAGTCCAGAAGATGATGATTCTGACGAACAATAAATACTCGCCAAATAATCAAAGCACTAGCCTCTATCAACGCTAGGACAGTGGGTGTTTATGCAGCAGATCGAATCCCGAACGTTCTCGAACATCCAACAGCTATTGTTGCAAATATCGACGATCATACGAATAGACTCAAAAGAAACTGTGTGCGATACGAGTGGAACAGACAATCAATGCAAAGCTACGATTCACAAGTTTGTGGTCAATATTGCATTATGTTTTTATATTATATGTGTCATTTTCATAATTTACGTGCGTTTTGCAGTAAGTTTTCAAGAAATACCAACAACAATGACAAGATGGTTGTAAGATTTTATGATAAACTTGTAAGAAATAAATTGAAGCGCAAAAATTATGTAAAAACTTTCAGTAACGAACGTTCATTAGGATTTGGTTTTTGTAATCAGACATGTACTTCGAGAATATCATATTAAATCTATTATTGTAACATAAAATTTATATTCAATAAATATTAATAAAAAATGTACATTTTTTGTAACAAATTATTTACCTTTTCCTTCCCATGACCAAAAACTTATTTATCCTAAATTTTATATTACTTATTTATTTCATATATAATTTTTCTCATACATATAACTGGATTCTCTTTTATCTATAATAAAATATATTAAAGAAACACAACCGTTATATTCTACTTATCATTTGAAATATAATATTACATAGATTATGATAAAATAAATGCTTTATGTGACGCTTATCAAAGAAATTTAATGTTACATGCTAGTTTATCAAAGGGGTATAATGGGATATTTTATTTTAACAGGATGTGATGAAATAAACAATTAAACTTAAATTATATTTTATACCAAGATATGTAGCGTCTATATAACGCTTATCGTTGAAATATAATATTACATGTGAAGATATCGGAATCTATAAACAATTCAAGCTAAAAAATGTTTTGAGACAGGACATGATGAAATATAACAGTCATATATCGCTTGGTATTGAAATATAATATTACATACTAAGAAATCATAACCATCGTTGTTATCTTTTAACATAAATACACGATTCTTAGAAAATACGTGACAAAACCCATGTGCACCCCCACATACCTATGAATTCTGTAGAGGGGGTTATGGATATAAAACGAGAGGAAGCACTAGTACCAGATCAGTTCCACTGCAGCCATAGTTAAAGTAAGGCTCAAACGCTCGTAAGTTAGCAGTTTTATCAAGTGATACATACTATTCAAATATGGCTGAATCCAAGTGTCGTAAGAGTGGTCAATTGAAAGAGCATACTATTGTTCTGGATAATATGCTCCTTTCGACAACATACGTTCTTAATAAGTCGCAAAGCAAACGAGCATCTGTCGGATTATTATACGAGGGTGGATATTTCAGACCATACGTTAAAATATCAACAAGTTCTTTTTCAAAATGGGTTAATTTTGATGCCCATGAATGGAGAAAATTCCAGAAAGATTTTGATGTGTTTACTGCATATTTTGAAGAGGCATATAGATTTGAAGCTGAATACGGAAATTCATTAAAGATATTTATGGGGACTCACGAAATTTCATTCACAAATTCCTATAATGCAAAAAGCATAACAATCGAGGAGCGGGCCATATATCAACCACCACTCAAATCTCAACTAGACGACGACAATAGAGAATCTAAAGAACTATCGAATAAAAAAATGAAACGTACATACGAAATTGCTGCAACAAATTTCCAAAAAGTGACATTTGATGGTCTTAAACATATTGCGTCGTGCATAGACGAACATCTCGTACAACTGGAACAACGTGCTGGAAAAATTAATAGGATTGTAGACTACATTCAAGAATATTCATTGAAAGAAATTAAGAAAGATGCAGAAGATGAAAATCCAAAGCTGAGTATAATGAAATCATTTGCTGTCTTTAATCAGTATTACGCGATAAAAATTCACGATGTAAAGACATTTATTTTAACTAAAATGCTTGATGATAGAGACTTGGATAAATATACGTTAGAAATTGTAATTTCAGAAATCAACGCGCATATTTTACAACATATATATAACGATATGTATGCTTCCATGTTTGATTAAATTCTGTAATAAAAATGAAACGTGTACACTTTAAAGAAGGAAAACTTAATGTTAAAGTAATGTATGTGTGGGCTTATGCAAGTCAATGTGCGCGTCGTGGTGAGTGGGGGAACAAATAGGTCGTGACAGAGAAGGATTCGGAATAAGAATTGAAAGAATGAAATCAGCTATCGAACCTATATTGTTAAAAAAATATAATGAATATATGAACAATAAATAAATAGATTAGCGTTTATTATTATTTTAACATATCTGTATTTCAAACTTATACATGAATGAACTTGACAATTGTTTATCAAAATTTATTTTTCATTTCACCCCTTCTTATTCCATTTCCTTATTCTTGTTTAGTATAAATACTGCTGCATCATATTAAATCTTTCATTTCAACTTTATTAACCAAAGAGTACACTAAAGACAGCAAAAACATGAGTCAATCTCAAGCAACGCTGAAACGACCACCTTACCATGTTACCGATGAAACCAAGGAAGAGAAGAAACCTCTTCTTAAAGATGAAAAATCTGAGAAAATACAGTTTCATTCCAATTATTCAACTAATATACATACATTCCCAAAAATGCAGGGATATAAGAAAATATAAATAATATACTTACCGTAATCGGTCCTTTTCAGGACCACTGATAATAAACGTAGAAATTTATAACCTTTGTAATAGTATAAAGCAGTGTATGACGTCATCATCTTTTGTTGATTAAAAGTTTTGCGATCCCTTATAACAATTTCAAAGACGCAGATACATAAGGCCAGAACGCTCTCAGTTCAATCGCAAATGCTCTTCGTTTTTCGAAGAGTTGAAACTACGAGGTTAACCTCGTTTTTGTTTTTTCCTTTAAATGGAAAATGATTATCATGTAAAGTCATTTTTCAATGACATAATTCATGAAAAATGACGTTTTTTTTCCTATATTTGGAGAAAATGACATTTTTGAAGACGTCTTTGGTTGTGTCTTAGATTGGAACAAAAAGACGTCACTTTTCCAATGTTTAGAAAAGTTATTTAACAAATAACGTCTTTTTACATTTTCAAAGACGTATTTTTTAAATAAAAATTTGTAAGAAAAGACGTCATTTTTATTAAAAAAAATACGTCTTTGAAATAATAAGAAGACGTCATATGTTGAATAACTTTTCTAAACATTGGAAAAATGACGTTTTTTTTTGGTTCCAATCTAAGACACGACCAAAGACGTCTTCAAAGACGTCTTAAAAAGACGTCATTATTTTCAGCAGGGAAAACGTCATTCGTTTTAAAAAAATAATTTATTTTGAAAATTTACGTCTTTTACTATGAGTATTTATTGAAAAATACGTCTTTGAAATTATTTTACTTATAAAAAAGACGTAATTTGGTTGCTATATTTCCGGAACATTAAAAAAATGACGTCTTCTTTTGTTCCAATCTAAGACACGACTAAAGACGTCTTCAAAGACGTCTTCAAAGACATCTTTCAAAGACGTACTGGAAAGACGTCATTATTTTTAACAGGGAGGATACGAATCCGATGCCAAATTTAATATTTTATTATTTGGCAGTTGTCAACTAGTTGTCAGATTCTTATCAACCGTAAAAAGAATAAAATTATTTTGAAGTTCATATATTCAGCAATACTGAATTTCGAACTTTTCGAATTTGATTTTAATATGTGAGAATTTCTCAGTAGCTGTTTCAACAAAACAACATATTTTTTTATTTTATCTGTGTGTAGTATAAAATTAGAACAAGGGTATGAGTGTTCATTATTGTGTCTGAACATTATTTTGTGCTTTCCATTTTAATACATGTAAAGCACAGAATTAGATTTAGGCACAGTAACTGGGACACAAGCCCAATCTGATAAAATATAAAACCTTCAAAACTATTATTTAACATTTTGATATAATTATCAAAAAAAAATATTTCAAAACAGTATAAAAGACAATATCATTTTAAAATTTCTAATGATTTGAAATTGAATACGAAAAATCGTCGGATAAGAAGAAAAAGTTCACAACTAAGACAAGCGCTGAAAAAAGTACCAACTCGATTTTACCCATTGGTCATACCGAGATGGAACCTTTTAATGCGTAAAGTAGAGTTTTAGATTAGATTAGATTAAATATTATTTTTATTTGTATATCAATATACAAAAGCGTGTAATAATACAATTTAAAAATATAAAAATAAATATTGCACTTAAAGTCTTACGAAATGCATAAATATAAATGTAAATATTGCAAAAGATATCACAGTCAATCACTAAACCTAATAATACTGAATAAGTAAGTCACCAAAAAAGTGATATTACAGATTAATACAAAAATGGTAAGATACATGCAACAATCCTATAAATTAAAAACGATTCATATAATATCTATCAGTCATAATATTTGACATTTTAAAAAATAAAATCAATAAATAATTTAATAAAATAATAAGCGTATGCCATGACATGAAACGCAGCAAAGTTAGTACTTTTTAATGGGCAAAATCGAGTTGGTACTTTTTTTAGCGCTTGTCTGAGTTGTGACATTTTTCTTCTCGCCCATCGAAATTCAAAATTCGGAAAGCCTATTTATTTATCTTTTATTTCTGTTCTGGCGATTTTTTCTGCGACGACTTCTCGCGGAGATATCGAACTTTGAATCAAAAAGGACCCCTTAGCCTTTAACCACCGATTTCTCGGCAGTAAATCATCGCACGAAAAATCGAAGCATGGTTCCGAAAACTGGAATAAATTCCCTAAAAGATTCTTTGCCGATCATGATAAGGGAAGTTATTTTCCATATAAGACATTTGAAAAAAAACGACTTTTTTTGGTAAATTGACCACAAGTTTGCTAATTTTATTAAAAGCATTAATGTATTATAAAATTTTAAAACGTATAACAAAATGTTTATAAAAAAAGATAAAAATACACGATATATTACAATAAGAATTTAAAGTTTTGAAGCTAGCATTGTGAGATAATTTTTATAAACAAAGAAAAATAAAATAATAAAATAATATTTTAACCAAGGAAAGAATATTCTAAAATATTATCATAGAATAAGTAAATAATAATTCAACAAAGAAAAAAAAAAGTAAATCAATATTTTAACAAAGGAAAATAATATTACAACAAATAAAATAAAATTGTTAAAAGTTTAATATTATAAAGACAAGAATCTAAAGTTTTCGCGTAAGCATTGTCAGAGCCGGACTATGGCTGCTGCCGCTCCTACACCAATCAACAAGTGCCACCCCTTTAAGGAAATTGAAAAATTTTCGAATCATTAAGGCGACTTCGGATTTTAGGTTAGGTTTTATTTTTGAGTTTACAAATTACTCTTTCAATAAGTGAAATATTTCAGATTTTTTAATTTTCCACTATTCATTATAATCCGTAGAATGGTGGAAAAATAAAAAAGCCAGAAAGTTTTAAAAACTAAAAGAGTAATTTGTGAACTACAAAATGAAATTTAACCCAACTTCCATAGTTAGCTTAAGATAACTTTATTCTTTTTATTCTGTATTTTTTAATTAATGTATTTATAATATTTGATTAATATTTCATTATCATTGGTTAACATTATATTTTATATACATAATTAATTATAATACTCAATTTATTTATTTATTCAATCAAAAAATTGATGGAGTGAATTCCACAAAGTTAAACATTGTTATCTGTACATATGCTACCCACATAGCACAGAAGCTTCCATGGAAGCTTCCTGGAAGCGTCAAACATCCCGCGCACTTTGCTTTAAGAAATATTCAATAAAAGTATTTAGAAAGCTTCCATAGAAGAGAACGGTAAGCTTCCGCGGAAGATTCCGATTTATTCTTTCTGAAACTTTCAATTAGCTTACATGAAGCTTACACAAAATCTTCTGGCCAATTATTCGTAGCCTCTAATGAACATAAATATATATCTTTACTTTAATATTCTGTAGAAGGCTGCAGAGAGTTTAGATTGGATCTTTTACAAAACGTTACTGGAAGCTTTCTGCAAGATATAAAATAATCTCCCTTGAAACACTCTTGTAATATTTTATTCACTCTTACCGGAAGTTTACTGGAAGCTTCTTTATAATGTTCTATTTGGTGCTATCGGAATATTTCGCGTAAGCTTCCTAAATCTCCCACAAAGCTTCCGTGAAAGATGCCAATGTAATCTTTCTGAAACTTTCACTTAACTTATAAGAAACTTACAAGAAATTTCCCAAACAAGTTACTTGTAACCTTCCATGAACATTATTATATCCTTATTATAACATTCTGTGGAAGGCTGCAGGAAGTTTAGATGAAATCTTTGACAAAATGTTACTGAAAGCTTTCTGCAAGATACAAAGTGATCTCCCCGAAAACCTCCCTGTAATTTTTAAGCTTTTCGGAAGCTTAAATTTTCGGAGCTTCTATGTAATGTTCCATTTAGTACTATAAGAATATTCTGCATAAGCTTTCCTGAATCTTTCGCAAAGCTATGAAAGATTTCAATGAAATCTTATTGAAACTTTTATCTAGCTTCCGGGAAGTTTGTTGGAAGCTTACATTAAAATCTTCTTTGAATCTTTCATTGGAAGCTTCCCGAATCTTTCGTGCTATGTAGGCTGGTACATGCGGATATCTGAAATTACAAAGTTGTAGATTTTTATTCCTTTTGCTTTCTCATAGAGAAAGCATTGTATCGCTGAAGAAAATTTTTTTCTATTTTCTCATTAATTTGTACATATTTAGACTCTGGGAGTCGAAAAATGTGGTTTCCAGAAAATGTCTGTGTGTGTGTGTGTGTGTGTGTGTGTGTGTGTGTGTGTGTGTGTGTGTGTGTGTGTGTGTGTGATTTCAGTACGCCAAAAATATCTCGAGAACTACTCGATGGATTTGCTTCAAATTTTGCATGCAATTTATTTTTTTGTCCAACTGGGGGGAAAGCTATTGAAAATTAATCTTTTTAGCTCAGTTTTTTTTAGTCATTTTAAGGATTTTAAAAAAATTTTAATTTTTCATTTTTTTGGTATTTTACGTAAACTACTTGAAGAATTTTCTTGAAACTTCGTATGGACATTTTTTGCGACTGTCAAAAGAAGAAAAACTTTTACTAATTGATTTTCTTAGCAAACTTTTAATTTTAGAGCGATTTGAAAATTTAGAAAAAAAAATTTTTATTTATAGATTTGCTCAAAAATTTATATGCAAGTTATTTGCTATTGTCTGAGAAAAATAAGCTTTGGAAAACTCATTTCTTTAGCACAGTTTTACTTTTAGAGCTCTTAGAAAATTTTTCAAAAAATGTTTATTTTTAATTTTTTCTATATCATACAAAAACCATTCGTTAGATTTGCTCTAAAATCATTATGCAAATTATTTGTTATTTCCTTAATAAAACAAGCTTTGAAAAACTTATTTTCTCAGTGCAGTTTTCATTTAAGAGAATTTTGAAAATTTTTAAAAAAAATTTTTCATTTTTTTTGGGTCTTACTTAAACTACTCTAGGAATTTGTTTAAAAATTTGTATAGTAATTATTTGTTACTGTTAAAATAATAAAAACATTCGAATACTGATTTTCTTGGAATACCATTAATTTTAGAGCATTTTAAAAATTTTTTAAAAAGTTGTTATTTTCTATTATTTTTCTATTTAACGAAAACTATTCGATTGATTTGCTTCAAAATTTATATGCAAGTTATTCGCTATTGTCTATAGGAAATAAGCTTTGGCAAACTTATTTTCTTAGCGCAGTTTTATTTCAAGATAATTTTGAAAATTCTGAAAAAATATTTATTTTTCATTTTTTTTTTATATTACACTAAAACCATTCGATAGATTTGCTATAAAATTATTATGAAAATTATTCGTTATTGCCTTAATGAAACAAGCTTTGGAAAACTTATTTTCTCAGCGCAGTTATAATTTTAGAGCATTTTGAAAATTTTGAAAAAAATTTATTTTAAATTTTTCATTTTTTTTGGATCTTACGTAAACTACTCTAAGAATTTGCTTAAAAATGTGTATAGAAATTATTTGATACTGTTAAAATAATAAAAACATTTGTAAACTGATTTTTTTGGTATACTATTAATTTTATTATTTTTCCATTTCACGGAAACCATTCGATAGATTTGTTCCAAAATTTGTATGCAGTTTTAATTTAAGAGAATTTTGAAAATTTTAAAAAATTAATTTTTTTTTTTTGCACAAGAAAAAAAGAATCTATCGATTTGTTTTTGAGAAAAGTAAGTAACGCCAAAGTGAAAGTTTATGTTTATAATATTTTCGCGTTACTTACTTTTCTCAAAAACAAAGCGATAGATTTTTTTCTTCTTGTGCATAAATATTTGTAATAATAATATCTATTGCGCTCAGCTTTTAATTTGCAGATTCACCGTTTAATACTTGAGTAAATAACAAAAATCTCAGTTAGACAAGTTTTCAATACTATATATATATTTTTCTTATAATACATTAAAAATAAAATTAAATTTTGATTTATTCAAATTTAACATTTTTCGCGGAAATCGTCCATCGCTAACTTGTAATTCCAAGAATTTACGATTCGGCGTTGAATACTTGGCTGATATTATAAGGATATGAAAATGTCTTCGATGCAACGTGCAAGATTAAATATTACATAAATAATACTCGAAAAAATCAATGCTAAATAGACTGAAAGTTGCTACTGATATATGTGAACTTTTTCGAGGAATTTGTTCACCCCTGACTTGTAATTCGGGGAATTTACAATTCGCAGAATTGACCATTCTAAGTGAAGCACTTAACTGATGTATAAAAAGCATCGAGTTACACACACTGACTGATGTATAAAAATATCGGGTTACATTATCGAGCCTGTTAAAAGTTCGAATTCATTTTGCTCCCTAGGGAGGCAAAGAGGTATTTTGCTCCCTCACAACAGCTGGTCAAAATAGTATTTTGCGCTCTGAGTGCGAGAAAATTATTTAAACAAAGGAGAAAATATAGAAGTGGGGTTAAGATTTTCACAAAGAAAAATAATATAACAACAAATAAAATACATTTTTCAAATGTTTAATATTATGAAAACGAGAATCTAAAGTTTTCGCGTAGGCACTGTAAGTAAGGAAATTATTTAAACGAAGGAAAAAATATAGAAGAGTGTGTATACAAAAAGCAAGTGCTCAACTCTTTATATTTGAAATAATTCTTTTATACCAGCAGTCAGTTATGGTTTACGTTTTCTTTAAGAAGTGTCTTTATATTCTTTCATGATGAGTTCAAATAGTGATTCGAGCGATAATTCAAGTGATAATCGGACATTTTTCGATTGAAAATTTGTTTTTCGATGCTTTATTTTCGTAACGAAAATGCCCAACAAAAATTTTATTGAAATTTATTTTCAAAAACACTCAAGATCGAAGTAATTTTTTTTGCGGTGTTAGAGCGAACTGTGAAAAAAAATAAACTGTAAAAAAAAGGAAAAGAACTGTGAAAAAAAATATAGGACTGTGCCTATGTAACAATTATTTTTTCCTCTTCGCTTTGCATACGTAAGCTTCGCCACGTGGCCGCCATTTTTGCAACGCATACACAAAGCGGGCTGAAAGAGGGTGCTCTGGCAGCCATATTTTTTTGCTTTGCTGTCGCTTGGTATGGTACATTTTCATGCCTTTCTTTGCAGCAAATTTTCTTTTATCTAGTAAAGAATCAAATTTTTTTTTTCTAAGAATTCATTTTTATTATCTCTTAAATTTTTGCATATTTTTTTTTGTTTGTTCCAAAATATTCTTTTTATATATATATACAGGGTGTCCCATTTTAACTTGGACACGTCAATAACTCTGAAAATATAGACTTTTGAAAAAAATGTTTCAAATGAAAGTTGTAGGGTTTCAAGGGGGGCATCCAATGGTGACCTTGATCGTAACCTTGACCATGACCTTCAAGGTTATTTGAAGGTCCATTCGGTTTTCTTAAATGGAAAGTCATAATTTTGATACCGAAAATGGAAAGAGCGGAAAATTTTACGTCCAAATATGACCTTGACCATAATCTTTATTATGACCTTCAAGGTCATTTCAAGGTCAAGTCGATTTCTTAAATGGAAAGCCATGATTTTGATCCCGTAAATGGAAAGTGCGGAAAATTTTACATCCACATATGACGTTGACAATGACCTTGACCATGACCTTTAAGGTGACCTTGAGGTCAAGTCAAATTTTTAATGGAAACCTACACTTTGAACATCGGAACGGTATAATAACTGAATAAAAATTATTATAAATGTGTCTAGAATAATTGTAAGGTTTTTTCAAAATATCTAACGGTAATTAACTTCAGCCTCAACCATGGCCGTAAGTTTTTGATTTTTTGAAAATCTTGTCCAAGCGAAACATTTCCAATTCTTAATAAGCAACCTCAAAAACCCATTAAATTAAATGTGTTACGGGTGATAGCTTCGCACGCATAGTCGAAGCACAAGAACGAAGCAGCGATAGCCGCAACTCAGCATTTTAGGCGAGATGTGCAGTAGTCGCGGCGACGTGCTAAATAAATAAAAAATAGTAATTAAAAAAAAAGTCACATCGTTCATTTCTACAAATTTGAGCTTTCAGATATTATTATACATTTCAGATATTTTTCTGCGTCTCAGAATTGAGATACTTTGTCGCTGTAGATTTGCCTGTGATTCCAAAATTTATTCAATAATAAGACTACTAAATACTTATTAGTTTAAAGCTTTACTTCTAAAATTATTTCTCTTAAAATTAGAAAATTATCGAAAGTTGTTTTAAAAGTTTCATAAAAAATGGCTAATTATTTAGCAAATGATGTGGTTGATATTCTTTTAGTTCTTGGGGAATGTCACAGAAATTACAGAAATGCTTCTCAGCTTTACCGTCAACGTTATCCTGATCGTCGACATCCAGGACCACAACAAATTATAAACATTGAAAGAAGATCGCGTTCAAATGCACTACATCGTCATAGGCGACAAAATCGAGTCCTGAACAATAACGACCCTCGTCTACTCGCTATATTGGGTATGATTCATATAAATCCCCATATCAGTCTCCGTCAGATTGAACGAGAATTGGGTATTCCTAGAGCAACAGCACATCGACTGCTCCAATTAGTCAGATATCATCCTTACCATATTACTCTTGTTCAAGAATTAAATGACAATGATTGTATATTAAGAGTAAACTTTTGCACATGGGCACTTAATGAATTAGATCAAGATCCAGATTTCTTCTGGTCTGTTTGTTTCTGTGATGAAGCCACATTTCATAGTAACGGCAGCCTTAATCGCCATAACAGTCACTATTGGTCGCCAGTTAATCCTCACTGGTATAGAGAGGTATTAAATCAGCATCGATGGAGTTTACATGTATGGGCAGGGATAGTTAATGGATCTATGATTGGACCACATTTCTTTGAAAGAACTATTAATGGTATGATGTATTTAGATTTTCTTCAAAATCATCTACCTGGTTATTTGGAAGACATCCCATTAGATGTTCGACAAAGAATGTGGTTTCAACAAGATGGCGCTCCTGCTCACCACGCTGGAATTGTGACAACGTTTCTTCGGCAACAATATCATGAACGGCTTATCATCCGCAATGGTCCAGTGCCATGGCCTCCAAGATCTCCGGACTTGAATCCTCTTGACTCATACTTTTGGGGATTTGCTAAAGATGCTGTCTACCAGGAAGCTCCAACAACGAGAGAAAACATGATGCAGAGAATAATAGAAGCTTGTCAATCGGTAACGCAAGAAACTTTGCAACGTGTTATGCGTAACTTTAGGAGGAGACTAACATTATGTTTAGAAAATCAGGGTGGACACTTTGAACACCTCATACCAAGAGGTAACGCCAATGACGATTAAGTAAGATAAATATTTATTTTATCAAATGTACATAAAAGCGTTGGGAACCTTTATTCCTGACCTTAACTGGTTGGGAACGCTTAGTCCTTACCTTAACTGGTTGGGAACCTTTATTCCTGACCTTAACTGGTTGGGAACCTTTATTCCTTACCTTAACTGGTTGGGAACCTTATTCCTGACCTTAACTGGTTGGGAACGCTTAGTCCTTACCTTAACTGGTTAGGAACCTTTATTTCTTACCTTAACTGGTTGGGAACCTTTATTCCTTACCTTAACTGGTTGGGAACCTTATTCCTGACCTTAACTGGTTGGGAACGCTTAGTCCTTACCTTAACTGGTTAGGAACCTTTATTTCTTACCTTAACTGGTTGGGAACCTTTATTCCTTACCTTAACTGGTTGGGAACCTTATTCCTGACCTTAACTGGTTGGGAACGCTTAGTCCTTACCTCAACTGGTTGGGAACGCTTAGTCCTTACCTTAACTGGTTAGGAACCTTTATTTCTTACCTTAACTGGTTGGGAACCTTTATTCCTTACCTTAACTGGTTGGGAACCTTTATTCCTTACCTTAACTGGTTGGGCTATTTCTTACCGAAATTAATTATCAAATTTAATAAGTTATTTAACGTCAATCATGACCTTAGAAGGTCAAATTTTGTAAATGGTAAAGGACTTATTCAGCTTTAATATTTTCAGTACCTTTCATAGCGGAGTCAAAAATCTAGGGTTCCACTTAAAAATTCGCCTTAAACTTAAGATGACCTTGAAGATCGTGGGTTTCCATTTAAAAAATCGACTCGACGATCTAATGACCTTGAAGGTCATGGTCAAGGTCATATTTGGACGTAAAATTTTCCGCTCTTTCCATTTTCGGTATCAAAATTATGACTTTCCATTTAAGAAAACCGAATTGACCTTCAAATAACCTTGAAGGTCATGGTCAAGGTCACGATCAAGGTCACCATTGGATGCCCCCCTTGAAACCCTACAACTTTCATTTGAAACATTTTTTTCAAAAGTCTATATTTTCAGAGTTATTGACGTGTCCAAGTTAAAATGGGACACCCTAACGGGCGCGTTTTGCTGGATGCACGGTCGCCAGGTAATTTTAATAATAAATTACCAAAATATAGATTAAAGTTACGTTTATAAGTTCTTGACATGCATTAGTCACATAATTCATACAGCAGGCAGAATTAAAACACCAGAATCGACGATCTCTTCTAGATGCTTTACTATTAGAGATGCGATAATTGATATTTTAATTATCATGTAAGGCTATATAATCGACGACTTCCGCCAGATGCTTTACTATTGGAAGTGCGATATTATATCCTTATTTTGGATGCAAATTATGTTGGTACAATAATCGACGACATTCGCTGGATGCTTTACCATTGAATGTGCGATAATGTGTACTTTAACGGTAATTTGATTTTTTGATTGTTATTATCTGAAAATAAGTTTAAATTAATAAATTTAAAATCATTTTATATCTATTAATTTTTTAACTTTATTTAATAAAATATATCTTTTTATAAAAATTACAAATGAAATGAGAACGTTAAATTAATCTAATCTCTACATGCTATCGTGTAGAGAGTCGGATCAAGAATGAATCACTTTAGCTAGATGCTAGTCCTTTTATATGATTTTTACTACCTTCTATTGAATTCTATTTCTTATAATTTGGGAAACAGAAGGTTCCATAAATTTAATTTTATGTAATTATAACAAAAATGTTTAATCAAATATATTAATAAGAGTAACTTTCTGTTTCCTTTACATTTCTAAAAACAAATATGTATTTTACTGATAATCAATTTTCCTAACGTATTTATTTATTAATTAAGAAAATAATTTTAAACCTTTTAATTAATACAAATATTATTTTTATTCTATTTGCATAGAGATTGAATGTTCCTTTCCACAAACACATGATTATATAAGCATATTGTATTTAATTTTTATTATAAATAATTAAATATTTATAATACTTTATTTAGTTATAGAAATAGAACATTCCATTTCTATGCTTTTTATACTATATAAATTCTGGAAGTTTTCTTCCTTATCAACATCCATTGATAATTCAGAGTTTATGATTGAAATGTAGTTTGATTTGTTTTTAAATGTATTATATAAAAGTTAATAATTCAAAATTATGATATGAGCCGTTTCATCGCCCCCCAGATAGAATTGGAAACTTTTTGCATACAACATATTATTTGATTAAAAGAAAGAAATTTTCAATTCTATCTTGGAAATGTTTTTTAATACTAAAAGATACTATATGATTTACTGCTTATATTTATTGTTATAATAAATATTAAGTTCTAATAATGAGTTTAATTTGCAAATATAAACAGTTAATCATATTTACAAATAAACATAATTTTTCATTTTTATGGTAGTTTAATTAATTTATAATATAATTTGAATATGACTGTTTCGTTATTTAAACAAGTAATAATTGAATTTATAAACACAAGATCAAATGTAAAACATATACTAGATTCACAAAGTCTTTATTTTTTATTTTGCCCTTTATCTTTTATTTTGAAAGTCAACAGTCATTTTAAAATTTTTTATTCAGATTAGATCTTTTTCCTTGAGCAAAAAAAATATACTTATTTCTTTGAATATTTTTAATTTTTTCTACCTTTAGTTTATTTAATTGCTAATTTATTTTATTGAAAAATATAATATATTAACTTCTTAATCATTTAAATGTTCATGTATTATATTTAAAAACCCCTTTAACTTTTTGTAAATAAACACCACTACTTATTTTATTTATTAAGAGGAGGTCGAGTATATCTGTCCTTTTCTAATCAAAGAATTGATTTTTTCACAAAAATTAATAATTGTAGCAAAAAATAAGAAGAAAGCCCCATCTCGTATAATAAAAAGCAAGATTCTCTTTTATGAGGAAAAATTATTTTTATCGCTTCGTTTTCAAGAAAACCTTGAAAAACTGTATTGTCCATCCTAACCTCTATTTTTTAAGTTTTTCAAGGTTTTCTTCAAAATGAATCGATAAAAATAATTTTTCCTCATCAAAGAAAATCTTGCTTTTTATTATACGAGATGGGGCTATCTCCTTATTTTTTGCTACATTTATTAGTTTTTGCAAAAAAAATTAATTCTTTGATTAGAAAAGGACAGAGATATACGACCTGCTCTTAATTCTTTTTAAAGCTCTTTAAAATAAATTTTTTAACAACAGACCTTTACACTGTTTGTAAACAAACAGTCGCGTGATTTTTTCTTTCTATTTGTTTTTTAAATCAATTGACTTTAAAATGCTTCTACCAAGACTTTTAAAATTTAACGTGTTGCAGCAAGAAAATTTCGCCGAGTCTGAAAAATATTCGTGTTGTTAAAAATTACTAAAATACTATCGTAAAAGAGTAATAAATTTCAAGATATCAGACTTTATTTAATCTTTACCGAGACGTATACTTGAGTAAATTTTCGAAACAAAAAGTGCAACAAAATGTAAACGAATTATGGGAAAATCTGAAAAAAGAAAAAGCCAATTTTCCTGCAAATGCAGACAAAAAAATAACAGAGTTGCGACAGGAAAAAAAAAAGAAAAAAGTAGCTTCTATTACTCTCTTTATTAAGCTGGTAAGTTTTTATCATAAATACTTATTTTTTTCATCTCTACTATCAAAAATTTCTCCTGTCAAAGAAGAAGCGCTCGCGTCTTTCTTCTCAAATGTTATAATCTAAGAAAAATAATACTTTCATTGAAAAATTTATGAAAAAACTACGTAGATCGGGGAAGGGGGGTTGTTGAAAAAATCTACGGTGGACTACATGGGGAAGGGGGGGGGTCGAAATAATACTAAAACTGGTCTACGTAGTTTATGGACGACCCCTTATCAAAGAATTGATTTTTTTACAAAAACTAATAATTTTAGAAAAAATGAAGAGAAAGCCCCATCTCGTATCAGAAAAAGCAAAATTTTCTTCGATAAGAAAGAATTAATTTTATTGCTTCATTTTCAAGAAAACCTTGAAAAACTTAAAACAGAGGTTAGGGTAAAAAATTTGGTTTTTCAAGGTTTTCTTGGAAACGAAGCAATAAAATTAATTCTTTCTTATCAAAGAAAATTTTGCTTTTTCTGATACGAGATGGGGCTTTCTCTTCATTTTTTGCTGAAATTATTAATTTCTGTAAAAAAATCAATTCTTTAATTAGAAAAGGACAGATATACTCGACCTGCTCTTAAGAGGCGGCCGTATAGCTCTGTCCTTGTCTAATCTAAATTTTCGTTATTATTAATAAATTAAATATTGTTATACAAAAGTAAGGGCATAGCCCAATAGATTTTAGGACGACCAAACGATCCTATTCTATGAAAAAATATAAAATTTTCATTAGTTTTCGAGTGAGGTCTGAAACGGAAAAACAATTGAACTTGATAAATGTTTTTCCGTTTCACTCAAAAACTAATGAAAATTTTATATTTTTTCATAGAATAAGATCCTTTGCTCCTCCTGAAATCTATTGGGCTATACCCTTATTTTTGTATAACAATATTAAATTTATTAATAATAAAGAAAATTTAGATTAGACAAGGACAGAGCTATACAGCCTCCTCTTAATACCTATTTAACTAGCTTCGTAAATATAACACTGAATACCCGGTACAACGACATAAATATATAGTATACTAACATGGGCACAGCAAGCCGCAGTACAAGACGGATTTGAATGTTATGACATTAGTTTCTTAATCTAAACATGATCTCCATGAAAAATATTTGTGAATACGCTGACACCAATCGTGCACAACGTAAATTTATAGAAGAAGAAATGGTTCATCTGGCCCAATTCAAAATAAAATGTGAAATGAATGAAAAATACACATAAGAGTTAGTCAGTGGCTCACTCGGTAGAGCGATGGGTTCGTAATCTCGGGATCTTGAGTTCGAATCTCGTTCTCGGTGACCAATTGATACAAGCACCACTGTAAGCTATATATGCTTTTTTCACAAACACACTGACAAGCTCCGTCGCTAATTAGCATCATAATGATAGCATAAATATAGCGACGTTAAATGAAATAAAAAAAAAACGGTAAGATTAACTTCACAGATTATGTCTTGCAGACGTCTACTTGCCCATGCTTCATAGAAATCTATCTTGGCGGAGTTTTCAAATATATTTTGCTTGCTTACATAACCTCAATTTGTTCTCGGGAAGCAATAAAAACTAATATTTAAATTCTTGGCTGCTTCAATTTCACATCCTCTTACTGCACAATAATCTCTGTTGGAATTTTTCTCACGCATTTTAAACGCTTTTAATTACATTGTTATAACTTTTCAATTCGAAAATAAAAATTAAACACCAATCGCCATGTTACTCAATGTAATGTTATGATTAAGATTAGTTTAACGCCTTTTCATGCAAGTGTGTGAGTTTTCAATATATACATTAACATGTACCAAAAATATCTAATCACCGTTGACGAACTTTATCGAACACTAACAAGGAGAGGTTCCTACCTCTGGAAAACGGATTTGGCTGAAACTGCAGGACATGATTTTTTAATGAAAAAACAGCTGAATCCATTTCCCGGAGGTGGGAATCTCTTCTTGTAAGTAGAGTACGTATATCGAATAAAATGATCATGCAATTTTAAGTTCATACTCGTATATTAATTCACACTCATATCTAATATTCAAAATGAAATAAGGCTGTTACTACATACTTTAAAAAGATGTAGTCTACATAGTTTGTGTATATATACATAACATACCGAGAATGTCTTATCACATAGTTAGTAGTTTGTGTATGTATACATGACGTACCAAGAATATCTTATCACATAGTTAGTAGTTTGTGTACATATACATGACATACCAAGAGTGTCTTATTACATAGTTAGTAGAGCATGTAAATAAAAACAAATTACACAACTTTATGATGCATACTTGTATATTTTATTACACTTTTGTTTGACCATTTGACACTTGTATTTGGCTTTATTAATATAAATATTTATAAATTACTATTATTCAGTTTAAAAATCTATCAATATTTGGAATAAGGTAAAATTTTTGCAGGAATGGTTTGGTTTAGATAATTTTCTATCAAATGTATGTTTATAATGTAAATTTTAAAATATTTTTTTATTTTTTGTAAATTACTGCTAATTTTTGCTATTTTCAGTTACTATCAACTTTCTTTTATTTTTTTTAAGTGTCAAAATTCAGATAAAGAATAATAATAAAAAATAACAAAAAGTAACATTTGCATTTTTCGTTAATCTGTATGTTTTTATTAAGAAATCTGTTTTTTAAAATCAAATTCTATTATATTTTTATTAAATTATATTTAGTTATTTAATACTAACTATTATACTTTGTTATTTAAAATTGTTTTTATTATATCTTGTTTTTCAAAATTAATTTTTATTTATTTTTATGTTTTTGTTACTTTGGATATTCTATATTATTTTTTGTTATTTCTACTATTATTTATTTAATATTATTAATTTTTTTTTACTTTTATAATTTTCTGATATATAAAATAATGATGTAAGCCCTCCAAGCGCAAAGTAGCACTTTCCCGCCCGCTTAAGCGAGCGGGAAAGTGCTTCTTCGCTTCCGTCGGGTTCAAAAATAATACACACACCACGGGCGCAACAGAAATTTATGTCTCTTGTATAAATTTGGCACCCTTGCTCTGCTTTAGCGACAAATTCACACTCGGGCCGAAATTTCCGATCTTGCGCCCTTGGTACATAATGTAATATTATCTAAATTGAAACAGAATAACATAAAATATTGAATAAAAAGTAATAGAAAATGAAAAATAATAAATAATAATTTACAGAAAATAAAAAATATTTCAACATAATATTTACATTTTTCTGCTAAGGAATATAAAAATTTATTTATTATTTAATAAATTTATTAATTTTTCTAAAATTTATTCAATTTCTCAAAATTATTTTAATAAGGGAATGTATTAAAAATTGTCAATTAATTTTCAACTCTATTTCATTATTTAAATTTATAAATTCTTCCCTAATAATTTGTTAACAAATTTAATTGTTATACAAGATAATAAAAAGTCCTTAATTTGTATTATATTAGCTCTTTTTAATTTCATTACGGCATACAGCAGCGGTACGGATTACGTGAATTCTAATTATAATACTACGCGCATGACTATGGGAGTAGCTGTTATTCAGATCAGTCGCAACGAATACTGCATAGACAATCGGAACAATTCAAGTTCATTTTCGGTACACTGATTCTGCTGAGTAAGTGGCGCTACTATAGCTCAAAGTCGTGGGTAACTAGCTCGCAGAAAGTTTTTCAGAGTTCATACATGCACATACGCGCGCATACGCATACGTACACGCACACATAGACATTTCCTAGAAATCATTTTTTTTTTTCATTTCCTTGTCCAAATATGTACAAATTAAGAAAAAAATTTTTTATTGATTTAATACTTTTGTTATAAGAAAGCAGTTAAACCATAAGTTGCTGCAAACTTTTTATTTTAGTCTTCGCATTGGACCTACACGGCATTTATCGGCGCCAGAAGTCGCTTGACTCCTTGTTGAAGAAGGGTATCAATACCATAATGTCGGGGAAAGAGTAGGAGCTGATTCTTCGGTTGTGTCTTGTACTTATAACAGGTATCTGGCAACTGTTGAATTTGAGCGACAAGCTGGTCAAAATCAACATTGGAAAACGACACGACGGGGTGATCAATTGCAATATGTGAAAGTTGCGTCTTTTATTTGTATACGTATCGCCATCCATCGGTGGACACAAATTTGACCATACATGAAATACAACGAATCAGTTGATAGAAGCTCTAACTAAAAAAGTATAGTAAATTGAAAAACACACATACTGAATTCATATATACACATGTGGATATGCACATACATACGCATACACGCATGGACATACGCACTTACACATACACTCATACGAATACACAAACATACAAATAACTGTAGAACATTGCAAATAACTGTTAATAAATGTAGGAATTGAGACATATATAGCAGTTATTTACAATTATTTACAGATATTTACACTTATTTATAGTTTGATATTAATATTTACAGTTATTAACATTTATTAATATTTATTCGCATACGCAAAAATTCTAAAATTTGTTAAAAACTGTAATTTGCAATTATTTATAGTTATTTACTATTATTTACACTTATTTCCAGTAATCTTCTGTTACTTACATTAATTTACTGTTATTTACAATTATTTACACTTATTTACTGTCATTTACATTTATTTACTTTTATTTTCAGTTATTTACAATTACTAACTTTTTTTTAACATTTCAAAAAATGTTAGAATTCGTAAAAAAATTATTATTATTTGCCACTAATTACAATAATTTACTATTATTAACAGTTTTTAACATTTATATACAATTATTTTCATTTATTAACAGTTATTCACAGGAATTTACTATTATTTACAATCGTCTATTGTTATTTACAATTATCAACTATTATTACCAGTTATTTTCATTTACAAAGAAATTTTTAGTAAGAAAAAATTGAATTCTTATTTGCAGTTATTTACAATTCTTTTTCGTTGTTTACAGTTATAAACATATATTTACAATTATGTATATTTATTCGCATATGTAAAAATTATAAAATTTATAAAAAATTGTTATTTGTAGTTATTTACTGTTATTTACTATTATTTACACTTATTTATCATTATTTACAGTAATTTAATGTTATTCATACTTATTTTCTATTATTGTCTATTATTTACTATCATTTATAGTTATTTACACAAATTTACTATTATTTACGATTATTTGCGGTTATTACCAGTTATTTACAATTATAAACATTTTTTTCAACATTTCTAAAAATTTCAAAATTTTTAAAAAATTTATCAGTATTTGCCAATATCTACAATAATTTACTATTATTAACAGTTTTTTTACATGTATTTACAGTTATTTCCATTTACTAACTATCATTCAGCTCAATTTACTATTATTTTCAATTGTCTACCAGTGTAGTATTTTTACAATATACCTGTTGCGCCATCTGCGCGCTTAATTTGATTACAGTTTATCTTATTTTCTCTATAAATAATTAATTCTTTGTCTCATTACAATAAAAAGTTTCATTTTTATCGAATAATATAAACGAGTATTAATTAGTAATATAAACAATAATTTCTGATTATTCGTTATTTTTAGATTCGCTTAAATCTTTATTTTATTAATGATTTTCATTTTTAATTATTTCGTACAATTTCAATGTCAATTTATTCATTTGTACTATAACGCCATCTATAAAAATGCCCAAAAAGATATTTACAACAAGGAAACAGGAGTTATTATTTAAATTATGTTTAAATATCGTTAGTCTTTGAGCGCCCCCTATAATATGACTCATTACAATTCCTATCAGTTAATCTTTCATCTCTTTTTATCATAAGTAAGTTTTTTTATACATGTTTTATCTTTTCACCATACGCGTTTATCCTACTTTATCGACTTTAATTATTATCTCAGTCTATTTCTATCTATCTCTCTCTCTTTCTACTTTTTACATAGCTCTACGCGAGCGCCGCAATAGCATGTTCACGCGAGCACGTGTTCGTATATATATTTTATGCCGTCGGCGTCGCTTCGCCACCTCCTGGACGTTAAGTAGTGAAAATCGTCTACTCGAGGCTTTCTGTGTGACTCGCATGCCTCGAGGTAAATGCTTATCTGAACAAAAAAAAGGAAAAATCTTAGCGTATCGTGAAAGTAAGATAAGTATTCGAGAAATCGCTCAAAAACAATGTTGTTTCAAATTTTCTTGAAAATACTGCTTTTTATGGTAAAAATAAAAAAGGGGGACCAAAGGAAAAGGTAACTGCACGGATTGAGCTACAAATAATAAAAAGAGCAAGTAATTCTACAAAAAGCTTACGAAAAATTAAAGAAGAATTGCAACTGAAAATTTCACGCAGTACGATTCATAGAGTAATTAAAAAGTCAGAACATCTCGTAAGACAAAAGTTGAAAAAAGCTCCAAAGCTATTGCAATGCCATAAAGAGGCTCAGCTTGAATTTGCAAGATTTAACATAAACACTGATTGGAATAAAGTAAGTAAATGAGTAAGTATTGTACTAATATCGTAATAATATTGTGAATTATGAATTGAAGTTTAATTTATTTAATTATATTTCAAGATTATTCTCTCAGATGCAAAAAAATTTAATTTTGACAGCCCTGATGGCAATCACTCTTATTGGAGAGATTTGAGAAAGGAACTTCAGTATTTTTCACGCAGAAATTTTGGAGGCGGAAGCTTAATGGTTTGGGGAGCTTTTTGTAAAAATGGGCTTCTACGTTTAGCTTTTCCATCTTGTAAAATGAATGCAACAGAATACATTGATGTACTGCAAAATCGATTACTATCTTATTTAGATCAAAACGAAACAGAAAATTTAATTTTTCAACAAGATAATGCATCAATTCATGCAAGTGAAGCTACAAAATAGTGGTTTGTTAATAATGACATTTTAGTTTTACTATGGCCAGCTTGCTCTCTAGACTTAAATCCGATGAAAAATTTATGGGTTATTCTCATACGTAGAGTGTATGCCGAAAATAAGCAGTACATTAAAATTAATGAATTAAAAGAGGCAATTTTAGAAGCTTGGAGTGAAATCGAAAAAGAAATTATAAAAAATTTAATTGACAGTATGTCCAATAGAATTTTTCTGGTTATACATAACCGTGGAGGACCAATTGAATATTAACAAAATAAATTTAAATGCTAGAATTATTAACAAAAATATTATATCATATCAAGGTATTAATTTTATGTTTAACAAATATAATTGCGCTGTTTTCCCAAAATGGTTTTATAGTTATGAAACGGATAAAAAATGTAATATTGTATTAATTTTGTAATTATAACAAAATAAAAAGTTTTTAGTTTTCTAATTAGCCTTCAGACAATATTTTTTTCTTTTAAAAGTGATTTTTAAAAATAGGGTAGATGCACTAGTTACCGAGCCTTTAAGGTGACTGCAGAGACATTTTGTTTAATTACACAAATTTCACTATTTTTTAAAAGTTTTATAGATTAATTACTCAAAGTAGAATACATTTTTTATGGATAAAACTAATTTCTTTAGTGAAAAACTGAAGAATTATTAGTTTAATGGTTAAATTTGTGCAGCTTCTTCGATACGTCAGTTTACCGTGTGTCGTCTGCTTACCATATAAATGCATAGTTTTATTATCGTGCTCTGATTATCGGCATTGTATGCTTTAACATAGGCCGCGGTAATCGGGGAGGGCACGGTAACTGATATATCTATCCTATTTCATAGTTTTTAAAACGATATCGCAAGTCTTTTTGACATTCCGATAAAAGTTTCATCCAAATCTTAGGTGGTTTTATAGTTATGGGACGCACTTTATAATTTAAATTATAAATGATATGAATATAAACAAACGAAAAAGGATAAAAATATATTCCTTAAAATATTGTAAATATTAAAAGCAAATAAAATAAAAATTATAAGACTTTATATACTTGTAAAAAGAGTTTATAGGATAAAATGTTACGTTAACGATATAATTTTTATTTTTACTTTTTTATAAATAAATTAATTAATAATTAGTATTATTTTTTTCTTTTTAATTGATTTAAATATACAATAACATTATTATTTTTAACATTTAAAGAAATGTGAAAATTTTTTTTAAATTTAAATTTTTTTATAGCACTGCGTGAGCTAAATTCGTGTTTTCTACACCATTTAGCGGGAGCTAAATACAACTTTTTTGAACTGTGTAAAAAAGTACTACCGTCAGAAATTTCGCACTTTATTATACTGTTCAAAAAAGTAATATCAAAATCCCGCATCACAATCACTCTTTGTATATATATATTAATACGTAGAAATGTCTTTTCACACATGATAATACGTAGAAAATCAATCAAAAAATATAAATACTTTAATAAAGAATTGAAAACATCAAGAAAATCAAAACTATAGTTTATAAATTACTGTTGTACCGTGAGTTGTTGAAACAAAACATCTGTGAGCGGCGCTCATGCGTGTACAGTGTGTACGGCCTAAGAATGAGAAAGAAAGAGATAGCTGTACGAACAATAAACTAGATGCTTTGCTTTGTCTGACCTGTGTATACATAAATCTAAATAATCGGCAAGTTCTCTTTTTATCATATTGTTTTTAATTAATAAAATATCACTGACATCAATACTTATTTGATATAATTTCTCAATCTAAGAATATTTTTTATATCGTTTTTGCTTTTTTTTGTTTGCGATGGGTCTATCATTGATAATAAATAGTTTTACTTTTTTCGATTTATCATTCGTGGTGTGCATAGTTTTGCTGATATATAGAATTCGTTTTTATTTACGAATAATCATTCGTGGTGTGCATAGTTTTGCTGATATATAGAATTCGTTTTTATTTACGAATTATCATTCGTGGTGTGCATAGTTTTGCTGATATATAGAATTCGTTTTTATTTACGAATTATCATTCGTGATGTGTATAGTTTTTGATAATATTGATTTTCTGGGGTATTAATTACGTGTGGCGAATTTATCTCACACGTGCTATAAAATAATATACGATACGTGTGCTCGAAGTGGTCCTCTTACACGACGTGCATAGCACCCTCGCTGCGCTCGGGCGCTAACTGCACGCCGTGTAAAAAAGGACCACTTAGAGCACGTGTATCGTAATGTACTATTAAAAGTGGTTATGTAGGGCTACTGGCGAAGGGTACAACTTTTACATTTTTTAAATATTCATTGATATATTTTTTGTTTCAAAATTCAAAACAAAAAAAAACCAACGCGCCATTGACAATACTCATTATACTGATAAGAAAAATAAAAACTTTGACTTAAAACTTTCACAAGATTAACTCAAGACTAAAACAAGAAGACAAATTTAAGCTAACCTGAAAGAAAAGTCACTTAGACGTAGAAAAATTTTTGATAAGTTTTTATAACCAACAAGAACAAGAAATAATATTTGATATCGTTGAAAGTGTGTTTTTTAGAGTATTGAAAATAATGATACAGTGAAAAAAATGAATGTAATTAAAGCGTCGACAATTATATATTTAAAAAAACAAAATAGAAGTTTATTTAACCGCTAAAGTTACTGATACAAATGCACAATCATTATATTCTACATATTGATAATTTATTTAATTATCAACTTTAAAACATTAAAATTCATATAAATATTTGAATAAAATCAACATAAATAATAACTAGAATCAGCTATATAATAACAAAAACAACAGTTTTGAAAATGATTCAAATTTCACAATTGAACTAAATGTGTATAAATATTTAAATTATTAACTGCAATTATTTCAAAGATGATTTCTATTAATCTTATTCATTATTCAATACTATACATTTGAATACTTACTTACAGTGCAACCAAAATAACCTGTACATCATCTATTAAAAAAAACGGACGAATTCTTCAAACAATAAAATTTATATATAAATTTAGTCCATAAAAAGCCCAATAAAATATAAACGTTATAAGAATAATAAAAATTGTAAGAAATACAACAACTTATAATGTATAAATGAACGAATCAATTTTATAGTACTGGTAACCTAAGTATATTATGGAGATACATTATTAGGATAGATAAATAGATATATTCTTATTTTTGTATTATATGTACAAAAAAAGAAAGAGTGCAATACACAATTGAATACACAATTAAATTGAGCTAAGCTAAAATACATAAATAATATTGCACGGTAAAAATAGAATTGCACAGTATGATTTCACAGTACAAGGAAGTAATAGAAATAATAATACTATATTATATTAGTAAGTCAATAAAATAAATTAAAAGTGATATCACAGATGAAAAGCAAACAATAATTAATAAGCGAAATGAATATAGATAAAAATATACTAAAAATCAGTTTCATATACCTATCAGTCAAAATGAATTACATTAAAATAAAGCATGTGAAAAGCGCAGTGAAGATTCCAAAAAAATTATATAAGTGTACAATAATATGTGAGTCATGCTGATTAAGAATGACTTCACTTATTCTATTAACACTCACTCCACACTCATTCCAATAAATACTCTCATACCTTAAATCTAAAAAAAGAGACGTCACATGAATAAATAAATTAACACATATGATATTGTCCAAAAAAAATAAAACTGTTTAATTTAGTTTGAGTAAATACCTCCTCAGAGCACCTTTAAACCTAATGAGCGATGAAAAATGTTTAATATCAGCAGGCACGGAGTTCCAAAAAATGCGCACTTTGAACGTAAAAGGGATTCCTCTCAGTCTCAGTGCGCATGAAGGGCACCACAAGATCTTTATTCTTATCCCTAGCAGTCGTTCTGGGTATATATTTAGTAAAGAGACCCACTGGATATTCGGGAGTATTCATACGTACGATTTTGTACAAAAGTACAGTCATAATATACTGTCTCCTCGAATCAGAACGCAGCCAACTCAAAGCATATCTTTGGGGCGAGATGTGATCACCCATCCTCACGCCTAAAACATCTCACACATGAATTTTGCATCGTCTGTGGTCGTCTACATATCTCTAGTGAAGCATCGAGCAGGACTACTGAACAGCAATCAAAATGCGGTAACAGTAGGGCAGCTGCGATTTGTTTACACAAAGTGGTATGCCAACGAAAAACTGCAAACTATGCATCATTCTATTGAATTTTTCAATCATCATATTGATGAGCAGTACCCATGACAGTTTAGAGTCAAGTACAACACTAAGGCTTGTAACAGAGTCGGAGATAGGAATACCGACACCACTCCCCAGGTCGATCATTCTTGGCTTACCAGCATAAAAATTTTTAATAAAATGATTAATACGAAAGACTAACGCCTTTGTTTTACTAGCATTCAAAGTGAGAGAAATATGAACAGGCCACCCCGGCACCGTCCTGGCCGCTCAATGTTAAATTGGAATACCCTCATCCACATCATCATAAGGGACCTGTGTATAAATTTGAAGATCGTCCGATTATAGCAGGTGCTCGAGGCGTCCGGAGTGCAGTGCGTCACGTACATTATTAATGTAAAGGCAAAACCATAGAGGTCACAGCACCGAATCTTGAGGAACTCCTAGATTGGTTATTAGACAAATTGATTCCTCTTTTAAGTATGTGGAAGACATTTGTTTCTTACCTGATAAATAGAAGTTAATCCATCCGAGTGCGGATCTGGAAAACCCTATCGATCTAAGCCTCGCAAAAAGCCTCAAGGGAGAGATCGTGTCGAATGCCTTGCTGAAGTTGAAAAGAAGCAGTGACGTGGAAAACTTTCAGTCTAAACCCGATCTTATGTCGTTTGTAAGTTTAAGTATAGCAGCCTGCGTAGAGTGGTGCTTTCTAAAACCATTTTGCATAGGATCGAGCAATTTATTCGAACTGATGTACTTATGCAACTGATCATGGGCGATCTTCTCAAGAACCTTTGAAACAAGACATAAGATGGCTATAGGCCTAAAATCTTTTGGCTGCTTAGGTGCAGCATTTTTTTTTCAACGGTATAATACGTACTCGCTTACAAAAGCAAGGGTAGGCCCCCGTGCAAAAGAGGAATTGAACAGAGTCACAAGATGTTGACCAATAAATGGTAAAGCTTTAACTATAACACTTTGCAAAATGCCACCACGAGCCTGTGAGGGAAAATGTGAGGTTACAAGAACAACATCATTAAAACTGATTGGTTTGACGGTAAATCCACTTTCATTGCACTGAGAAAGAATTTTCAACCGCTCATCATTATCCTCATGTTGCGAGGTTGACACTCCAGCAAAGTGGGCGTTAAGCTCATCCGGGGTGAATCCATTCAAATCCCCTTGATATTCATATAGCAGTCTCAGGTCTCCTAACTCCTTTCAGACATTAACTCCTACAGATCAAACAGTCTGTAGTGAATATATGTAGTCATAGCGCGTTCCATCTAATCGTCCACTGTTCTACGCAACCGCAGAAACTCAGAGAGATACTTCTCGTCCTTTGCCCGTTTGTATCTGCGGTATATAGCATCTTTCTTACACCGTATCTGTGACAATTCTTCATCTATCCATGGGAACTTATTCTTATTGGGCTTAGCGGTTTTCAACGGAGCCAAATTCTCATTTGCAGCAGTGTGATTGAGGTAACCAAGTGCAGACTCTGGGTCAACTAATTTTCAATTATAAATGGCGACCAATTACAGTCAGCAAGTTTTGCTTCCAATGGAGTTAAACGAATGTCTTTATAATTTCTATACATGATCGGTTTTTGATCCAAAGTGATAGTAATGCAAGACAAGCATACGTCAATCAATTTATGCCGACTGCGAAAGCTCGTCGGTAGGTTCCGTGTGTCAAGCACCGCGTCATTATCGTCAACCAAGATCAGGTCAATCCATGTGTAAGACATCGGAGTATGATGCGTGGCACCATGCTGGACCAACTGTAACGAAAGCTTAGCCGACAGATTCTTAAGAAACTTAGCATCACTGCTCTATTTAAGGAGATCGACATTCATGTCCCTCATTATAATTTCATGGGAATAGTCTGAATTAAAATTTCTTAAATCATTTAGTAAATTAGAATTTCTAAAAAACGACAAAACAGAAGGACGATAAATAACTGAAGCTAGCACGAGTTCAGAATCGTCAATTTGCACGGAACAGAAAATATATTCAGGCATTTCCAGTTTACCGCTACTATTACTAGTTTGCGTTTCCGAAGTGACAAAAAAAGTGCATTTTGGCCTTTTTACCACTTGGACCGCCAACGGTCTCACGCTCTGCAGACATCCTGTCTCTATTTTTATTTTTAGAATAAGAGATATCAGTAACAGATACGATATTTGAACGTTTAAAAGTGGGAAGTATGGTTCCCAGAACAGCGCAGGCATAATCTTCCAACCCAACATTAGCTGCAGAGCAGTCCAGTCCAGCGGACATCACCAAGACACCATTCCCAGAACCACACCTCTTCACTGTATGACAGGATGTCTCTCTGCTACTATCTGTGTGTATTTTTACTGTTTGTATATCGCTCGATTCAACAGGTGGTTGAGAGCTTCTGTTGTGAGAGCTACTATCTGTATGTTTAAATGATTGTGTTCTATTCGAATTTACAGGCATTGCAGTTTTAGTGTTGGTGTTAAGTGAGTGTTCGTCCTGAGCCATGAGATCATTAACGGTCTGCACCACCTCAGCTACCCTGGTCATAAGTTGGAAAAATTTGTTGTCCACTCGCGCCTGTCATCCCCATGAGTTTATGATTCTCCTCCAGCAGCTGCATCTGCCCAGCATGTAAATTCTTAAGAATTTCATCTTCACTCCTCATTTCAGTGATGGTATAGAAGCAACGATAGGCTGAATTAGAGATGCTCTACGCATAGTAACATTGGTGGTCCAGTGGCAGTGCTAGTGAGTGGGGCAGTGGGAGTAGCGATAGGTCGACCAGCTAAAAAATTTTTCACAGTCATATTTCGGATAACTATCGTTATCACGAGGCACGCGCTTTATACATTTTACATGGCAGCACTGCCGATATGTAAAACACTGAATCAATTTTTTTGACCCTCCTATATTATCAGCGGGAAAATTACAGATGGCGCAGCAGTGCTTGGTGGTATTTGATATCATGGTTTATACTGTTTAAAATGTCAAAAGAAGTGAGAGGACCAAGCACGAAGCAAAATTAGTGATGTGACAAAAAAAGGAATAAAAGATAGTAGCAAAAGCAACGTCAGAGGAACAAAAATAATAAGAATAGTAAAAGCAAAAAGTATGATAAAAATAGGCTAGCCATAATCTGTAAAACTTTTCACCCAAGTATATCACATTTAAAAATTAATATAAAAGAAATAAGGAATATAGTAGGAAAGCAGAATAATAAGCTGTTTGAAATTCGAGCATCAGACATACACGGAAAAAAGTTTTCACCAGTAAAACTAATGCTAAATTCGATTAGATGTTTAAATTCCAATGCTAGTGTGTTCTAAAGTAATGAATGGCATTAATTTTTTTCGCTCTATTGACAGCACAAATAAAATTCATACTAGTGTAGTATTTTTTAGTGCTATAAATATTTATTTTCGATAACTGACGCGTGAATTTACAGTGCCACCTTTGGCACGGTTTTTTCGGGTGCCAAGCACGTTAAATAACGGCGCTGGTGTATGTTTGTGTATACGAATTTTTGATTGTAGCAGTGTGCACGATTGTAAAGTTTTAAAGTTTTTCTATTTATTGCATAGGAAATAAGTGCCAAATGGATGATTTTATACAAAAAATATTAAATGAGTGGAATCTCACTGAATTAAAAAATCTTTTCAAGTGTAAATATAAATTACCTTAAATAAATGATACTTTATTTTCGTTGATATATATACATAAAAGTTTCTAACCTAAAAATATTAGGCTACTGGAATTTATTATGATCAGATTAGATTTGATAAAATATAACTATATCAATTAATTAGACATTTTAATATCTCTATAATCATCAATTAATCAATTAATTTGATAAATTTATTTACTTTATTTTATTTTTCTCATGTTCTGCATTTTTCCTACAAATTTTTCGCATAGAGAATTATTTTATTGGATTATCACAATACGTGCATTTGAAAGCACAAATCTTCAGCTTTATTTTGAGTACTGCTTCTCTATGTTACTTTTATGAGAAGTTACATTAAAAAAATGAGAAAAAATTGCAAGTTCGTTTCGACCAGTTTTCACGTATAATTTCGTACTAAAATAACTAAATAACTCTTCTTGAAAAAGAAATCTTGTTGAACTTTGAACATAAAACTCTGTCATTATGTTTTCACAGACATGTATATATATATATATATATATATATATATATATATATATATATATATATATATATATATATATATATATATATACATACATACATGTAATAAATAAATAAAATATAACTGACTTGAAAGATTATTTATGATAGCAATAAGTTGATTTTGTGCAAAAACTGATACCATGCATTAAGAATTTCTCTGTTAATGCGCAGAACTGAAATTTTGATGTTGGCACTGGAAAAAACCGTGCTAGTCATTGAAAATCAATGTGCTGGACCTTAGAAGGTAAAATAGTAAAACTAGCATTGATTAAAATGATACTGTCATGGTTTTTTTCATTATAAAACACGCAATTTCAACCTTCTATTATTTAGCACTAGTTTTTAAGGTGAAAACTTTTTTCAGTGTATAAAATCAAAAGGCCACGTGGAAACACGCCTTAAGTATGGTAATTACCTGTCACTTATTTATTAAGTAGAAACGGCAGTAGACAAGGTAACTCTTAGATGAAGCTAATGGTGACGTACTTGAATGGTTCGATAAGAAATAGTCAATCTAGTGCTAAAATATTGTAGGTTACGTAGCATAACAGATGCATAAAACCATGAAGATACAACTGCACACCCACTGTACCATCACACAACACTTTACAGTCAAAACAACAACCAGCAATGCTCCAGCCATTTTTCAACCATCAGCAACAGCAGCACAAACAAAAAATGACAATGCTGGATGAAACGATGTGCAAAGACAGAAAAACGTCCAGGGTCCGAAAGATGCAAATGCACAAGTGCAAGTAATCTAAGTCAAACCTTGGGGACCCAAAACTGGACGATTCTCTAAAAAAAACATTCACTCAGCAGAGTGAAATAAAAAATATTGAAATGAAAAAATACAAAGCTGAAGCAGCGTGTCAGTGAATACTTACTGGCAGAGAGGGGGTCTACATTAAAGACAAAAAAGTGACAGAAATAGGAACGCGAACAATTATTTAGGAATCAGGCTATGTCTCCAATTGGGTCCCAGCGTCCCTTTTTCAAGTTCGTTCTGGAATAGTACATAAACCAATAAACCTGTTGTCTGTATTTGTTAGTAGTACTAACTACTCTTGTTGAGTTATGTACCTTTTTCCTGAAGTTTTCAGCAACTTTGATTGAAGTTTTCATTCAAACGGTTGGCACTTCTGAAAAATATAATTGAATAAAAATCAATTAAACTGTCTTAATTCATTAGGTGTGGGTAAAACTGATTTTCAGAATTACACAAAAAATTGTTCGGGTGCTCTCAAATTCTTAAAATCACTGATATGATTATAATAACGATTTAAACAAATTCAGTCATCTTTAATTGAGACAGTTCAATACTTTTTGAAGCGAAGCTTTCATACGGATGTTCTGGGCGCTCGCCGTGCGGCCACCCTATCCGTGCTAAGCGTCAGATTTCAAAAGGGTTACACGATGTATATAGGTATACACAGTGGAAGTTGCGGCGCGCGTGTAAATATAACGTGCCAGTACGTGCACACTGCTTCCCATCCTCACCTCTCCCTAACTCAGTGTGCGTGGCCTTTTGTTTTTCTCTTATTTATACCAGTCATCGCTTTCTATCTCTTTCTTTTGAATATTCGTTGCGATATGCTGTTTCGTTTATCTCGCTATCTGTCGATTGTTAACAAATTATGTAAATTGTAATTCTATAAGAATAGAATTGTGATCTTTGCCCTCATGTTATTGTATTCGTTGTTCCATTGATTTATAAAATAATTTTACACACAAATAGTAAGTAGGACATGGAGAGTGATCCAGAGAATAATTCTCATCCTCAACAAGGAACAATGAAGAAAGAGTAGGAAAGTCAATATGCCAACGATTCAGATCATGCAAAAAAATTTATAAATGATTCTATTATTGTATGTTAAAACTTTGTACATAAAACTAATTAATAAATCTTATCATGCAAAAATCACAGTATTCAAATTATTTTAACATTTTTACTACTTGAAGGACATAAAATATAACAGTGCCGTCTAGGGACGTCCAAAAGAAGCGAAGCTTTGTATAAAGCGTAGGAACTAAGCGTTAAAAAAATAATGTGGGGCGCATGTTTATTATTATGTATTGTATGCGCCCCACGTTTTTTTATTTCAAATCATTATTCACTTTTCATTTTATTACACATTATTTTATACTTTTTGGTTCATTATAAAAACGTAGTACATTAAAAAGTTTTTTTTTTATTTTTAATATTATTTTATACTTTTTAGTTCAATTAAAAAACGTGGTAGATTGAAAATTTTAACATTATGAGTATCCTAAATATATATTTTCAAAAATTTTAAAAACTTAATTTCATGAGTATATCCCTCTAAATATATTAATATATATATATATATATATATAAATTTTATCGTGTTGTCCAACAGTGCATATTATATAGCATATATATTGTTATCAAGGGACTAAAACGTGTTTTATCTATTTTTTTTAGAGAACACGTAATCGCATGCTGAGTTTCCCGCCATTTTGACGATAATGACGCTATTAGAAATTCAACCAAAATTTATTGTTTTATGCATTGATAGACCATAAAATGAATAAAATACAGTCTCAAATTTTATATGTACAATACAAAATGCTGTAATTTATGTCTAATTGCAATATGAGAAGTTAAAGAATTTTAAAAATTTTCGAAGATGGTTAGACACTAATGTTAAAAGTATATCTATATATAAAATATTCAAAATTTCAATTTTTCCAATATCTCCGTATATAATTGTATTAATATATTTTTCGGTGGGAATATATATTTAATTATATTATCCAACAATGCATGCAAAAATATAATATTGAATATATTAATATATTAATATATTTGATATATTAATATATTAATATATTAATATATTTGATATATTAATATATTAATATATTACTATATTTGATATATTAATATATTAATATATTAATATATTAATATATCAAAAGAAGATTTTTAAAATTTTCGAAGATGTTTAGACACTAATGTTAAAAGTGTATCTATATATAAAATCTTCAAATCTTCAATTTTGCCAACATCTCCGTATATGATTGAATATATTAATATATTGTTCGATAGATATATATATTTTTTTTATAATATTGCATTGTCATCCAGTTCCGAGCTATATTTAAAATTTCAAGTCTCTAGCTCATCAGGAAGTTAGTTTACAATCGGTTGCAAAATTCGTACCGAACAGACAGACAGACAGACAGACAGACAGACACCAAAGCGAGTTAATAAAAACGTAGTAAAAAAACGTAGTAAAATATACGTGAGGGAAAAAATTAAGACTTGAGAAAAGAAAAAAGAAAAGTCTTGAGGGATAAAAAAAATAAAGATTTGAGAAAATAAAAAATTAAGAATTAAGAAAAGAAAACAAGCCTTAGGGGATGAAAAAATATAAAGACTTAAGAAAAAATAAAAAAAATAAATATTTTGGGAAAAAAAAGAATATATTTAAAATAAAAGACACGCCTAAAAACGCAAGGCTACAGCGGAGCTCTCTTGACGAAATATTTTTTATTATTTTTTTTAACGCTTAGTTCCTACGTTTTATACAAAACTTCGCTTCCTTCGGGCGTCCCTAGATGGCACTGTTGTTTTTTTATATGCAATCGAATAAGCTACTTAATTATAAATTATCATTAACGTCCAAAAAATTACAGATAGTAGGTTTTCCGTTTGTTTACTTGAAATTCGAAACAAACTCAAAAACAGCGCGCTCGAACACTATTGGAGACATAGTCTGAGCAAAGTTGTTCCTATAATATATTTATGACAGTGATTCCATAACTCCGGAATCATCAAAAGTTAGTGAAGAGATAGTTATAATGATATGTCTGTCCAATGTAAGAATTGAGAATGTAAAAAAAATTCTCTGAAATTAAGATATAATTAATTTTAGCTTATTAGTAGAAAAATTCGGGACTGAAAATGTGGAAAATAGTCTCAAGAATGGGATTTTTGCGTTTTTTGACCCCTTTCATCACTTTTGAAAATCTTAAAAATATTCATCTTCACAAGAAGTGATTTTTTTTCATAACCTATATTTTGATTGGTAAAAAGATAAAAATAAATTAATTTTAGTTTGTTGGTAACGAAATCGAAGACCGCGAATTCAAAAAATGGTCTCAAAAATCGGATTTTTACGTTTTTGGACACCTTTTAGCACTTTTACAAAGCTGAAAAAATTCGTATTTATGTTAGAGTGATTTTTTTCGAAAAAATCTATATTTTAGGTGTTGAGAGAATCAAATAAAATCTATTTTAGTTTGCTAGTAACAAAATCTGTGATCGAAACTGGGAAAAATGGTCTTGAGAATCAAATTTTTGCGTTTTGGGACCCCTTTTATCACGTTTAAAGATACGAAAAACATTCATTATTGTAATTAAGTGATTTTCCTTAACATAACCTATATTTTAGTAAATGAAAAGATGAAAATGAATTAATTCTAGTTCGCTAATAACGGAATATGTGGCTGAAAATACAGAAAATAGTCTCAGAAATCAGGTTTTTGCGTTTTTAGACCCCTTCTACCACGTTTAAAGATACGAAAAACATTTATATTTGCAATTAAATGATTTATATTATATTCTCCCTATACTATTAAAAATATATCGCCACTGTCGTCGCTATCGTCGTCAGAAATATGCCCCTTATTTTTGGAACTACATTACAGCGTTAAATGGAGCTGGATTGAAGCTTGTAATTAGCTTGGAAATAACTAAATTAAACTAAATTTAAGCTTTAAAATAGCTGAAAATTTGCTGAATTAAGCTGAATTTAAGCTTGTAGTAAACTTCGTAATAACTAATTTTAAGTTTTGTATATAACAATATATCATAACATATAAGTTTAAGAATAATTATTATTATAATAATAGATGAAAAATAGATAATAATATCTTTTTTACAATGAGCTAATTATCCTGTAATCATTGTGAAGTTTTATCATATAAAATAATTATTAATTTTATGATTTTATTTAAAGTATAGGGTTAAAAATATTATTTTGGAAAAGCTGAATTGAAGTATAATAACCGTCTGTTGATTCTTCTTTCCGTATCGGTATATAAATTGTTTTCAAGAGCCAAGCTTTTAAGTTGTATACATGAATCAAAGCACAGCTAAAATTTTCTCCTTTTATACCATGATAGAAACAATAATGATTGCTTGTTCGTGGTAAATTTTTGAAGGAGGGACAGTTGTATTCTTCTAGATTAATAATCTGTCGAGAAAGAATTCGTTTGAATAATTCTTGTTTTTGCGCGCCTCGCACGAAAATACGTACTGCGTTCCTTGCAGCTTCACGTAGTACATTATATACATCCTCTAGATTTGATTCACCGTCGAACCACGCGATCCCGTGATGAAAGCACGATAGGTAGCTGTTTGTTGCTAACAATCCTCTTGTTAATTTTGAACAGCTGTAAGGCGGTTATATCATCCAGTGTGAGATGAAACTACATTCGAATCCGAGAACAGCGATTTCTTTCGGTAAAAATCTCCGTCTTCATCGTGAAATACTTGAATATCGATTATATAATCTATTTTATCCATAATGCTGGCCAAAAAATTACGACTGGACTGTAAAAAGGGTACAAACAGACTGATAGTTCGAAAAGTTTTTGTTGTGTCATGTTTTCATTTATCCGAAGCGATAATGTGAAGGGGAGGGAGATTTTTACGAGTTATAATCAACAACGATTTGACGGGCAGCGTCTATTTCTAATACGTTATCAAACTCTGCATAAACAACACAAATTATGGTTTTCGATAACGCTTTATCGAACCCTACTTCTATTCTAACTGTACCGTTCTTTACAAGATTCCAGTGACCGGAAAAGTGTGCTGAAAGATCTGGCGTAAGATCGAAAACGAAAAGACAAAATCCATTTGCGTAATCCTGTCTATCGAATTCGTTTCCCTCGGTATTTGTTGTCCGTCAACGTAAAGAGACAAAAAGTTTATCCAATAATTTTTAAAATTAAACGGATTAAGTTTTTTGTCTCCGTTGAAGACATTGTTATCAACAAACCTGATTCCAATTCTCTTCGGCAGCTGGCCGAGAATAACATTTTCTAAAGATTCCCCCATAATACCGCTGTGCATAGTAAAGGTTTTCACTTCTACACGCGTAATAGGATATTTGGCTGTAGTTGAACTCAGAGCTTTTGCATGAGCAATCATGACGGTCGGGCTTTTTTTTGCACGACGTACAAGTAAAGTTGCCTCTGTGATATGAACTCCGTAATTATTATCCAAAGCATCCATTAAACAAAAAATATCTTTGGAGCGAACTAGTCTCAAACGCATTTCGACCCCATTAAGCAGAAATCTATCTTGGTTAAAAACGTCGCAGTGTAAATGTCCTATTAAATTTATTGGTCTTATTGTTTGATAAAAAGTTTTGTCTTATTCTTAAGCCTGTATTTTTGTCTGATCCGGGAAGTTCATCCATTTCACCCGCGGTATCGCTGGCCCATAAAACCAATGTTAAATGCGATTGTTTTGCAGCTGGTTAAGAGAATTTCGAGATATGCTCTGTAAGGGTATGCGTTATTTGGTGGTGAAACTAATTTATTATTAAAGTATACATCAACCTGGTTGAATAGCGAATGTAAAAAGTTGTTGATTGGTGCTACGAGACCGTCTGTCTCCTTCTTGTACGGTGTCAATTTTATACTTACTTTGAGTATGGTATGCGCTAGATCTAAGTAGTCCTCGTTTTGTGAATTTACACAGAATTCGATCGGACTCTCGTCGCTCAAAGACGAAACGAGTTTGTAAAATACCCATCTGCTCGATTCTATAGCTGTCTGTGTAGGAGGTAGCGAGTTTTCTCGATATTTTTATCAAGCTCTGTCTTAAGAGAAGCTTCCGAGTGACTGTGTAAAAAAGGCATTTTTAATCAAATATATCACCAACTTTTTTTATTTTCTTGTTATTAATTTTCACTCTTTTTTTAATATTACGTTCTTTTTTGTTTGTTTTATTTTTCTTCTTACTTGCACGTTTAACTTTAGTCACTTTGGAGCGTTTTATTTTCGATTTTGAACTGATCCATCGCGCAGCGGGAGTGTGAGAAGACTGTCGATATCGTTTGCGTGTTGATGTTTTATACCCCGATCCCTCCATCATTTTATTTATTTTATCGGCAGCTTTACATTGAAGATTTTTTTCTGATTCGTTTAGGCGATTCATAAAAGATTCTTTAGAACTCATATTATTTTCACCATCATCCCCAAGAATATCTGCGCCTGCGCGCAGAGCTTCCTTGCCAACAGCACGAGCACCTTTAGCTAAGAACGGTAATGCACTCCGAATCAATCCAGAAAACTAAGACCCCAATCCATGACCACGCATCCGCGGTGCACCAACAAAGACGTTTCTTACCCCGCTCCCTTCTCCCACTTGATGTTGATAATATACATCGTAAATGCTCATAATTATTTATTCAATACCCCCTTTTGAAATGTAGAGCTACCGTCACTGTCCCAAACTCAAATGCTATAGGTTTACTGAATTGATCTCTTATATCTATATCAACAATTTGAAATCTATTGTTTAGAAGTGGAACATAATTAACAGGCGTAAATCTTTTGACTATCGTGGATCCAAAATTAAATTTATTTGCTTCAATATTAACAATTCGTAACAGAGGCACGTAAGTATCTTCTACTATTGACGGTTCGCAAAGATTAGAGTAAACAAAAAGTTGATCAGGAATAGCTCTTGATAGGCTCGCTGGCTAATCACCTACTAGCGTGAGGCCTGTATCGTTTGTCCCTTTTTGTTGCGTTGCATCGTAAACTGCATATGTACCATTTTCAAAACCTAAAATACGTTTAACGTTATCCGTGAATTCAGCTTCTTTTTTATTCTGAAACTGCTTTAAATACACAAAACCACCTTTTTCATTGTATGAGAGCTTTTCACGCACTTCGTTTTCGTGAAATTTAAGTAAACCATCGTTCACAGCATGAATAAGAGTGTGCATAGAGTTATACGTTCCGTGTTGAAACGAATTTACTCCTTTACTTCCTTTATAGTCAGTTATTATTGTATCTTTAACTTGTAAATGAAAACTCGAGCACGTTATATGAATTTTAGAGATTCCAACAACCCACTTACCTATCAATTGTACTTGATCAGGTAATCGTGTTGAATAATTTGTAGTAGCGTTGTTTCAAAAATATTTTAAACTACTGTTGCTTGGTAGTACAATGGTACAATCGTTTTGATTCATTATTACAGTTTTTTCAACTCCGAAGCGGGCACCCAAGAATTGAATTCATCGAGATATCCAACCCAACTTACGTAATGCTGTTTTTTCGATCCTTTTCCTTTGCCACCTAATATCTTATCAATTTTAAACTCTTGCTGCTCTACTCTTTCTTTATCAACGACAACAAGTTCTTAGGGATAAAAAAAACCTTCAATTTCTTCTCCCTGCAAGTCATGTAACTCATAAATTAATAAATTCTGTCTTTTTAAAACACGGAATATTTTAAATATTTCTTCACTCCATGATTTAGTTGCACCTTTTTCAAAAACGTTTTTTGCTCTACTTTTACGTACATACTGTCCAGTTTTGAATCTAGGTTTTTTACGAACAGGCTGTCTCTGCTGTGCACGTTCAACTAAATTTTTTCTAGCTACATTCGCGTTATAAATAGTCACTGAAGATGGTGGCATTTTTATAGTCGAATGAGGTGTCTTATTGTATGCGTCAACTATATGTTGCAAGACGTCTATATAACGTTTTGTATTTTTGAACGTAAAATGTCGATGCATACGTTCTTTTAAGGTTTTGTTGAAACGTTCTACAACAGCCGCTTTCACATCAGGATTTGTAACTTCACGATATCTTATACCATTGTCTTTAAGAAATTTTTGTAATGCCCCTCCAACAAATTCTTTTCCACGATTGGTTTGAAGCATAGAAGGATAGCGGGTTTTGTTAGAGTCTATTATTTTCTTAAAACCTTTAGTAACTTCTTGGCAAGTCTTATCGCGTAAAGGTTGTACCCACACGAATTTACTTGAAACGTCAATCACAACGAGTAAATAGCCGATGCCGTCATTATAATTTTTTAATGATGTTAATTGTATGAGATCTGCCTCCCATACGTGATCAATGGCGTCAACATCGTAATATAAGCGTGGGAATTTTCGACGTATAGTTTTGTGTAGTGTATGTATCGCGCTTCGTTAACCATTTTTCAATTTTTTCTGGAGAATTTTTTTTTTTATTTACTCTGATTAAATTTCGTGCTCCTGAAAACCCTGCTTCATGTTGTGGATCAAAATATTGTTTTTCTAAAATATCCATTTTAAATTAAATTAGTTAACCATTTTTTATTTGACTTTGGTATTGAGGAAAACATGTACTTCTGTTTATTTTTCTTTTTTTCAGAGCTACTGTTTGGACTCTTTCCAGATAAAACTGTGTTATCTAAAAACGAAAAGAAATTATCACTTTTATCAGGTGATTTTGTTGAGTCATTAACCTCGCTATCGTCTTTATTGGATGTTATACTATTTTGAAATTTTATTTTCTTATTCGAAGATTGTTTAACGTTGTTCAATTTCCACAATTCATCATTACCGACAAATTCGCGCGGTGTGTCGATATCTCGAAGTACCTTTGCAAACTGGTCCCTCCCCGCGGCTTTTACTTTTTTTTTATTCCGTAAAGCATCGTTTATTAAATCGATGATATTCAAATGTTGAATTTTTTCGACATCTATATATACAAGACCTTCTTCGTTCCACGTAATGCGATCTTTGCTGGATTTTAAATATTTTAATAATAATTCAGCTTTCTTTTCATATAAATTTGGGACACTTTCTAATATTGAAAAACTGCCTAAAGCCTGCTTCTCATCTTTGCTTGTTTTTAAAAGCGAAAGTTTTCGTTTTTCGTCGTCGATAAAAAATAGATATCTCTGTAACGTTTTCAAGTAATCTTTCAGTTTTTCTTGTTCGTTTTCGTAAGTTGTAGAATCTAGAATTTTTTTCATTTCATTATCTAATCGGGGTAACGTATTACCTACCGTTTGAGTAGATTCCAGTGCAGTCGATCCTACACTAGTATCAGTAATTTTACGATCGTTATTTTTTCATTTTCCCTCTGCATTCATTCAAGCTGTTCTTTAGATAAGAGTATCGCTTTCTTTGCTCTCTCCATTTTTTATTTTCTTATTATCAACGAGAACAACGTATCTAGTATAGGTTGTAATAAAAACGGTAAAAAACTCAGTGACTCTTGACAGTACCTTTGAGTACATTTAACGCGCACTCACAAATGTGATTTATTAATTTTTTATTTGCTGGACGGAAAAATGCAACGCGCTGATTTTTATCCGAATGTCTGAGCACCTGCAAGAGGGCAACATACTTTTTTTCAAACTGAGAGTTCCGTAGCAAACGTCGATCTCGCCGACTACTTTGGGGAGTGTCTTTCTCCATAGTCCGATCTAAACTGAATTGCAATCACGTGTGATAAAGCTTTTATTGTCAAAGATTTAATGCGTATGCGCTATGAGTATATTTAGGTAAGTAAACGTATTGATACTCATCGTCCGGAAATATACTTGTTCGAAATCTAACTTCATCTTAAGTATCTTGCTTACAATCAATCATTGAATATCCAAAACCTTGAGCCGTTGCATCCTGATACGCTTCTTGTAAAAATTTTGAATCTTCGGGGTATATTTGTCTCGCTAAATGTTGAATCTGCGCACGATCTCGCGGATTTTTAAATAAAATTATGTACGAAGAATTTAAACTTATATCTCGTGAATGAGTACCTTTGTGAAAGATGTTTTGTGTAAGAAACAATACGCTGATATTTTTATGGTGACTGCCTTTGGTAAATAAGTCGACAACTATATGATTCGACGATTTGCGCATCAAATCATCGATGATTAAAAGTTTTTTCAAGTGCGGATCGTTTGAGTAATCTTCTGGTTTAGGCAGTCCCTCGCAAAATTCAATTTTATTTCCATTTTTAATAAATTCGTCGTTTTTATATCCGTCTTGCCACTTGGCGTAATAACATAAAATTCGATCCATGCTAGCATCTATCATTTCTTCACGAAATTTTAATAATTTTTTAACAAAAGTTGTTTTTCTGCTACCAGTAGGACCCGCCAGCAAACAAGTAAAGGGATGACGCCACAAAGTGTTCATGTTTGTTACTGATAAATATTTTAATAAAATAATAAATATACAATTATAATAATCAATCAGCGTCTTTGTAAGCCTTATAGTGTGGGGCCACCCGCGATCGGCGTGCTCAAACTGCTAGCGGTGAAATAAGAAAGCTAGTCGCGGGTTCGTAAGGCTGACAACCACGCGCGTATTAGCTGAGTAAGCGGCGGCTCAAAGAGCAAGCTAGATACGATAAGGCTTACGAGCGCGCGTGCGTCTACTAGCTGTATGAGCGACGGCACACGACCAGCGCTGTTTGAAGCTATTCGATACGCTTAGGACTCCCGCGTTGTCTCTCTACGGCTCAAATTGCGTTACTAACAGCTCTAGTTTATAGCTTGTAGTTTACACTAAACTCTGAAAGATATCACACCCTACTAGCTGCGGGAGATAAGTTAAAATTTATAGTCGACGAGTTGTCAAAATAAGTAGCCAAAAAGAAATAATGTGTTGTGGTTTAATGCATTTATTTTTTGATAAAAATTATTACAATTACAGCAGTTTTAAAACTACACAGAATACGGTTTTACACACTAATACAAATATGGAATTATAAACTAATTGATACACACAAAAACTTTATTTATCGAATAACTAATGTTACATTTATTTTTATAAAAATTATTACAATTATATAAATTTCAATGCGCACAAAATACAATTTTTACACACACTAATACAAATATGAAATTATAAAATAAATATTACACACAAAACTTTAATATCGATTATACTTGAAACTAATCGTTTACAATTTTTTTAGTTTTAATATTAGTTTACACAAATGAGTTTTTATCAATTAGAAATCCATAACAATTTGGATCTCTCATTTTTAATAATAGTCTTTCTACAGCATCAAACTCTAAACGATCTTCACTTCGCCAGGCTACATCAGGTGAATTCAAATCCTTGTAACTGAACTTAACTTTGTAGTTACGGGCGTAAGCTACAATTGACAAGTCGAGGTAATTATTTATTCTTGACTGAAGTTGCGTCTTCACTACAGTCGCTTTTTTATTAATCAACTCCCACTCCGTTCCACGAAAGCTTCGTTTGAATTTTTCGTTGCATGTACTGTCACTACATCCGAGAGACATGGTAAAGCTTATACCCAGATCCTGCGACATCCTTTCAACTAAATATAGACGTTTGTGAGCATAACAAAATATTCGCTTGTTACCCTCACCAGAAGCTATCAATTGACATACAGTATGATGAATGTCCTATACCTCTTTTACCGTCTTCTCGAAAATCTTATTCACGCCTTCTATTACGCTGAATAAGGCTGCCAGCACTAGTGTTGCTGTCATTTTTTAAGAATTTCTTTTCAAAATAAAAACGAAAATAATCTTTTAATATTTTTAACACAGCTTGGCTATTGAGTCTTGATAAAATTATTTATCAAAAAGAAGAATATTTAATTTCACACTGTTAAAAATAATTCAAAACTGCACGAACAAATAATACTGGATCAGTTAAAAATGCTTGGTTGATGCGTCTCGATAAAATTATTTATCGAAAACAAAAATATTTAATTTTACACTGTTAAAATAATTTAAAACTGCAGAAACAAACACTGGACCAGTTAAAAATGCGTGGTTTTTAAATAACTGTAGAAGCGAACTTTACTTGGTAGAGGCGAAAAAGTATTTGACGTGTATATTTCCTCTAAAAAGAACTTTGGGAATATACTTAGGTAAAAAAAAAATGTGTCATTGAAAACCCTTAACATACCTCTTTTTAATATCATTACAAGTTTTCATAAAAGATCAAGGACTAGCATGCTGACAGTTGTATTTGACCGGTTAAAAAACATATGTATCGAATTTTGCTCAGTTTGCTAAGCTTTTACTTTTCAACTCTTGATAAAACATACGTAACAACTTTGCAGTACTCTCTTATTTTTAACAAACCAAATACTTTTTTATTTCAATACACCCACCCTTTGTCATACTTTTTTCTTAAAATTTTACTTTTGTAAATTTTAAAATAGAAAATATTTCTTTACACTTTTTATTTTTAAAATTGAAAACTTTTCTTTGAACTTTTATTAATTTATAAAATAGAAAATTCATATACTCGTAAATATTGAAAAATCATTTTCACTTTGAATTATATTTTAACAAATATAATCTTATTTTTTATTTTAGTTTTTAAAATAAAAATTTTTCTCTAATCTTTTGATTTTTAAAACTGAAAATTTAATCTTTCATTTTTTTGAATCTATTCTTCGAATTTTAAAATAGAAAATTTAGCCACATAGAAGGTTGCTATAACAGCAAGTGCGCGCGAGGGATAAGCCTCATCAAATTTGCAAGCATTTTGAGCGCCACGCGATATCCATCCTCTGTAAAGCTTATAGAGATATATATTATATAACGACTTTTAATCCCATAATATATTCAATGCTCTCTGTCCGTGTTTTACTGACTTGAAATATTTTCCATCAACTTGTACGCGAGATAAAAATATACATAAACTAGATAAAAGATTATCGAAAACATTATATTGCTTTCACACCACATCTCGATATATGCGTATACCCTACACTGAGAAAAATAGATTATAACTTTAGTTATAGATAGTAATAAAAATTACTATATTTCATAGGAGAGCTGGGACATTTCTGCATTATAACGATTTTTATTACATTTATAACAAATATTACTATAAATTTGACAAGGTTGGCAACAATCGTTTAAGAAATGAAACTATATCTTATTAGAAAAATTGTTATATTACATAGTAAAAATTATGCTATAGTAAAATTTGTCATGACAGAGTAAAAATATTTGATATTTTATGTTGTAATTAATGTTATAGAAATAATAAATTTTATCATGCATATAATAAATTTCATTATGCATATAATAAATTTTATTATGAATATAATAAATTTTACTATTTCAAATAGTAATGTCGAGTCGATGATGTGTAAATTTATTTCTAACCTCAAAATTTTCTACCAAATTGAAAGTATAGTTGTGTAACATATGTAGACGATTCGAAATTTTATAAGTAACATGTCGTAATGGCGCAGTCGGTAACGTTCACGCTTTTTCCAGTCTCGAGGTCCCGGGTTCGACTCCACTTCAGGTCCGTTTTTTTCTTAGGTAATTTATTTTAAAAAAATTGAGTAATAAAATTTAAATTAATGAATTTAATGAATTTAAAAACTTTCAATGACAAATTTCGGGTACAAAAAAAAAAAATTTTTTTTTCTACATATCTGTTTTCATAAATTTTACTATGTAATATAGTAATTTTTATTATAACGCAGAAATGTCCTATTCGTACTATATAATATAGTAATTTTTAATACAATCTATAGTTATATTTATTATAGGATTTCTCTCAGTGTATAGGGTCCAGTCACACAGTTTTCTGATGCTTCAACAGTGACACAACGTGAGTACTCAAACAAACGTCTTATCGTAATTCGACTCTTTTGACGAGTGTAGAATAGTATAATTGTGAAAATTACGGCTTTTTCAATTTCGGGGTTCGCGGTCTAACATACACGTGTGTGAAGCAATTTTCAAGTGAAAATATAGTAGTTGCGTCGTCTAAAATGGCTCAAGCTATGGTGAAAAGAAGAATAGATTTTACAAGCTCTCTGGAAACTGAAAATAGTAAGCCATCGAAAAAAATTACAATGACCGAAACTTATACTGATAAGTCTAAAACATATTCAAACGCTAATTCACTTGCAACCACTTATCCGCTCAATAACACAGGCAGTGAAAGAGCAATAGTCGGATTAAAATATAATCAAGAGAATAAAACCTTTTTATCGATGATACAACTAACAAATAATCAAAATTTAAACGGATTGACTTTGGATTCGTCAAATTGGTGCCGACTAAAAAATTGTTTTTGATACATTTGTTCGTATTTCAAACGAAAAGACATCATAACGACGCTCCAACAAAAATTGAACTTAAAGATATAGGTGTAACATTCTTATCATCTTTTGCTACAAAAGCAATTATTTTTCATAAACAAAGTAAGTGTAAGAATTAGGCACAAAACAACTGTAAGAAAAGAAAAAATTATTAGCCAGCCATAATTATGCAAAAAAACACATTTTACGGTTTTAAAAACGCAGCTATGTGCATCGAAGATAGATTTCGACGTAATCAGCGTATTGTGCAACAAGTTAATGACTGTAAGGACTATATACTTCAAGAATTAACAGTTTTAATTAATGATACCGATTTACGAAAGGAAAACAGTGATCTCGTTGTGAAAAATATATTACACAACAATATGTTTAAAATTCAAAAGATTGTAAGAGATAAATTCAATGTTTTAATACACAAAGTTTTTCTCGAATTTTATTTTGATATTGTTTATTTAAAATTAGTTGTATTTCACTCCAAACTATTTTATGATGAACTTATAGAGAAGCAATCTAACCAATTTTTATTCAAATCTTAACTAATGTAAAATATATTTTGTCTTATTTTTAATAAACGTATCAATCCAATGTATTTCTATTTATTTCTATGCCCTTCCATCATTTTTTCTCTAAAGTTAATATTTCATTCTTATAATAAAAAAATTTTTTCTTCAATTTTTACAAATTTTTTCTTCAATTTTTACTAATTTTTTCTTCAATTTTTACTAATTTTTAAATATAATTTTTTAATAATTGATTATCATTGATATATATTTATTTATTAATAACATTTATTATTTTTCATTAACATTTATTATTTTAATTTATTGATATATTTTTATATTCTATTTTACAAATTATTTTCTTATTAAATTCTATTTTCCGATTATCGAGAAGCGAGATAAGATCGGAGCGATAAGGGACGTCGCATTATATAGGGCTTCAGTAGAGAGAACTGTGCTATGGCGCACCCAGACGGCGCCAAAAAAATCTTCGGTCTCTCTCGCCGCCTTTCCCTCGCGCGTCATAGACATGAAGGTTCCCCCTCCTCCGGGCAAGATGGACATGGGTTTCCTCTCCCCCGGGCAAGATGGACATGAGTTTCAGAACTTAAGAGAGTAACGAAGAGATTTCTTTCCCCTCTCGGCGCTATAGCTCACATCGAGCTGTAGACACCCCCTCTCTAACTCACTGTACAGGGGCCTGTGAGTGTTGAAGAGAGCAACGGAGAGATGTATACTTACCCTTCTTGGCGCTATAGCATCCATCGGCGTGTAGACATCGCTCTCTTACTTACCGTACAGCCCGTAAGCGTTGGGCTTTGTGGACAGCAGCAAAGAGTACTGCTTACCCCTCTTGGTGTTATAGCTTACAGCGAATTATATGAATTTACTTTAGAAAAATTTAGTTAAAAGTTTTAAATATTAATAAAAAGTTTTAGAAAAAAGATAAAATATGAATGAAAAATTTTTAAGAAAATTTATGAGAAAATTATGTTGAAAAATTTAAAAAATTTTCAAATAGAGTTTTGTAGAGTTCAGTGGAGTAGTGGCTAAGGCGCGTGACTCGTATTCCCGTTGGCGCGGGATCGATTCCCCGTCTGGTCGCTTTTTCGCTGTCTCTGCCGTGGGCTGACACCACGTTAAATAATACGTCAACTGTATTGTCTTTAATTGTTTACGTAAATTGCTATTGGGCAGAAAATGCCCGTTTATTATTGAAAAAAAAAAAAAAAAAAAAAAAAAAAATAATATAAAAGAATGTATATGAAAAAATTTTAATATAAAATTAAATTGAATAAATTTTGGTGGGTTGTAGTGTAAAGTGGATGAAAAAGGTTAGGATGGGTATGATACAGGGTAAAATAAAAACTGAATAAATAATTTTAATATATATATTGAAAACAAAATATTACAAGTTTTATGCATTTAGTCTTTGAATAAATCTTCTGCTGAATTTTTCTAAGTTGTTAAATCTGGATTTCTCCTCATCCAGAGCTTCAGCCTAAAATGAAAAAAAATTTTTAATAAATATTTAATTATTTTATGATGATGATATACAATTTAAAAAAAAACAAAACTCACAGAAAAGGGCTTGTTGATTTCGTCGTCACTGTTGTCAACGACTTCTTTATAAAATTTGAGTAAGCGGTTTGCTGTGATCTGAAATCAACGAAAAGAAAAATATATTTAAGAAAAGATTTAAAATATTATTTTATAACATGTATGTCAAAATACTTACAGTTTCTATCAACGATGTCACAGGTATAATCGTATGGATGCGTATGCCTGGTGTGATTGGCTGAAAAAAAGAAAAAAGGAATGTAATAATTAAAAAAAAAATATCATTATTATAATTAAAAATAAAATTATACCTTGTTACGTGGTAAATTCCCCGGACCTCCGAGTGAATCCCCGAAGCCACGAACTTACCTGGGTTTACAAAATTTATAATTATTTTCAATTGAGCGCCAGTGAACCCTGCTCAGCTAGCTGCGTAGAGCAACTGCAGAGGGGGTCAATACTTACTGGCCTACCTCGGGTTGTAGGCTGGTTCTATAACGATCAGAGTGGTCCAAAAAATCTCAATATAATTTATGATTTTAAAAAGAAAAATTAGGAAGTTAAAATTAACAATATTTTAATATATAAAAGCAATTAAATTTTTAATTTGTATAATAAAGAAAAAAACTATTGATATTAAATAACTCTAATTATTCAAGAAAAATAAATAATATAATTAATTTTCTTTAACTTAATCTTTGTCCTGAAAAGAGGAAAGGGAAAATAAGTAGTTGACTCTCTACTTAAACTTGGATTTTAAACTTCTTATATTATTAGTTAAGAAAACTTCATTACAGATTACAAAAAAAAGAAACGCTGCTCTAATTGCTCTACTATAATTAGGCTGTGCACGTGTGCGGAAAATCAAGAATTTATAATTCTACTACACGTGCAATCGATTTAATCACCTTTTAGGTTAACACCGTACAAAGAATAATTATTTGTAATTTGAATTACGCGTCGCTCGATTTCCTTACCGCGCAGTCGCACAACCTAACAAATTACAATTCACAATTCAATAAAATTTTAAGGAATTAATATTGATATCGCTCGCACTACTCCGTATCAAATAATTGAGAACTTTAGATTTTATTTAATAGCTAACGTATAGCTATCTCGCTCGCACAATTTCGCAATGGCCGCCACGTCACTATTTTTCAATAATATTCAGATTCACAATCAGAATTTAATAAAAGCAGATTTAATTAACTTGAAATATTAAGAATTTCTCATTTAATTTATAACACAAAATGGCGTCGCGTCGCCAAAAATATTGCCTTCGCACGTGGCTTTCTCTTTTCTCCTTTAATTTTCGCTTAATTTTACCTTTATTAATTTTACTCGTATTTTCACTAACCCGCACTGATGTTAATTTTAATTTATCCGCGGTCGCAATCAAGAAAATATTATTATATTAATAACAACGCAAAATTATATCTCTTAAGGAGAACTGAGAGAAACAATGAGAAAAACCAACAGAAAAGATAATTTTACTAGTTCTTACTTGCTAACCCGTTGGCAGAGTTCCACTTACGGTCGCTTGCTGAAGATTTCTCTCAAATAATGCAACGAAGAAGAACGTAGAGCTGGTCGACAAGAAGGAAATCGTATGGTCGAAAACAATGGTGGCCCCAGTGGAGGATCGGTCGCCGAGTCGTCGCCTCTGGAGGTATTCACCGTAGTTTGACTTCTCTTTTCCTTTCCTTGATGGTACGGTCTCACGGCTTCGCTGCTCAAATCTCTCTTTCTTTTTTTTCTTTTTCTCCAATCTTCTCTTCAATTCAATTTAAAGATAGACTTTTCTTTTTTTTATTCTCGAGTGCACTCGATGGTTGCTAAATCAAGAGTCTTAGAAAAAAAACTCTGCACGTGTGTTCCTAATGCCGGCTCAGTCAAGAATTCTTTTTACGTGCGCTCTCGTTGATGGCTTATGCAAGAATCATCTTCTTTCAAGAAGAAGGAAATTACATTCCCCTTCGCTCTGTTGTCCATCTCTGTCGCACCTAGTCACTCTCCATTTTCCATCCTCCTTTCTCGTCGCGTCTTAGTTTCTCCTTTGATCTCTTCAGTTGTGAGTCACTATCGACAGCTTAATCGACTCTTGGTCGCGGATCTTCTATCTCTATCACTCTAGTAAAATTTGTACTGTATTCGAAGTTGCTATGTTGCTTCACGCAGTAGAAACATCGATTATCGAAGATTTCTACTCGTAGCTATTCCTCATTGGTCGATTCCACATCTGTGTATACAGCTATATGGCGCAGCGTTGAAATATCTAAGTATGCGTATATATCTATAGGTATATATACACATTATCTCTATATATCTGTACATATCCCCTCTTCTTTCAGCGGTTTCATGTCTTGTACGTTTTATTCTATTCTGTTTTAATTTATATATATATATATATATATATATATATATATATATATATATATGTATATATGTATATACATATATATATCTAATGTATAGACTGCTCCTCTTGTGTGTTGAGCCTGAATGCGTTTATGCTATCTATCCTTCTCGCTCCTATGTAAATAACTATTAATTACTTTATTTTTATTTTTGGTTTTCCTCTATAGTTTTCTCAACTCTCCTTTTACATCTGTCCATTTATTACACTTAAAAAAAAATCATTTTAAAAAAACGTTACAAAAATAAAACCTAAGATTTTTAAATTTAAAAAAAATAAGTACGCTCGCTTGTTATAATTTCGCTTTTTATATTTAATAACTAATATTTTTAAATTTTACTCCTTGTGATGTATTTTATACATCACAACCTCTAGGTCATATGTCGCGTTGATTTCTCCAGGTGTTTTTACCCGAAGCCTAGGATAATGATTCTGGTCAGAATGTGTTTTCTGAAAAAAAATTAATATTTTAAAAATGATTTAAACTTTAAAAATACGTTAAAGTAAAACATACATACCCAGAAAGCATTATTAATGTCCTTAATTTCTTCGACTAAATTTTTCGACTGTAGCTCCCTACGTTGTAAGCGCATTATGCGTCTTCGTACCTAAAAAAAGGAAACAAAAATTAAATTTTAGTTATAAATTTTATTTACAAAAAAAAAAGAAAAATAACTTACCATGGTTTGTCTGAAATTTTCCATTTTCGATGATTTTTTCGAAAAAATTGGGAGAAGAAATTTAAAATTACTAAGATGTTGACTCGGCTACAGATGGAAGTATAATGAGAAGAAATTTTTTTAAGAAAGATTTGAACATTGAAATATATATATAATAATAGTAAAAAAGATGGTGGGAAAAAAAAGTTTATGCTTACATCTGGTATTTATTGTATACAATTTACTGGTTATGTTTGAAAGTAACTTTTCAAAATATATATTTTTATGAATTTGGGTTTATCCTGTAAAGAAATTTTTCATTATTATTAGGGTAGAGGGTTAGAAATACAAATAAAAAGTCACGAGATACTGAAAATTTTGAATTTATTTTAAACAATACAGTTTCGTCGTACAAGATTGAATACAGTAGCTACCGCCTATGATATTTTTATTTAAAATATGAGTTAATTTGTTACATCGAATAATGTTTTTTTTATTTTTTTTAACTAATTGATTAAAATAGTATAAAATTATTGTGTCGTTTTCTTGTAAATTATTAGTAAACAATATACAAAAACTCTGTAATGAATTGAATTGACACATATAATGTAAAAACACAACACAGTAATTACCGCAAACTGTAGACTCTGGTTGTTGTAAACATTTGGTATTCCAGGTATATTTTCTGCAATTTCTCTTCAAAGCGCTTCGAAAATACGGTGATTGAGGTGGTTGGCCGTAACTGTCGAAAAAGGTTCCTATACCTTCTTTGTCTATGTATAATGCTACCCAATGAGTTCCAGACTGATAACTTCCATCTGTATTAATTACTAATGCTGTCGGTCTGGTCAATATTCGCGGGATTTGATCTGCTGGTACTACCCCTACTGTTAGTGTTGAAAGGTGTTGAATCGCCTGTAATATTTGCCATGTATTCATCTTTCTTACTTGGTGATTCTTTGATAGGGTTCAATCCAGCAGTTGTATTATTTTGACTATCTTCTTCTTTATCTTTTATATTTGATGGTTCATTTTCTTTGTTTTCTTCGGGATCTTTAGCAAGGTAATTCGATAACGTACTTAATATTGTCGATGAAGATGATGTTGAATTGTTTTCCTTGTCACTGTCATCGCATACTGGATTATTTTTACGATATTCACACGCATATATTTCCAAAATTTCAAGAATTTCACCTTCATCCTCATCTTTGTCAAAGTTCAAAGTGCGTGGTTTATTATTTTCTTTAACTTCTTTTGTAATGGAATCTCTGAATTTTATTTTCAGATCGTTGAGCCATTTTTTTAACAAAGCTGCTTTATGCACTGCACAGTTTACCCAGAAACACGATTTTTTTTTATGATAAACGCACGAGGTTAAAATTTCATCTTTATATTTAGAATTCATCATTCTTCAAAACTGGGCACTTCATAATCATCTAAATTAATTACTTTTCGTCCTAAAATGTCCGTTAAAAAATCGACTTTGGGTCGACCGGAAACGTATACATGAGAAGCACTTTTCACAAAGGCTTTTAAATTTTCCTGCACACGTTTAAGCGTTGTATCACCTTTAAACTATTCTATATCGTGCACAAACTTCGTTAACGAGTTATTTGCCCGTTGTAAATAACTATTAAGCTGTGAAAATTCGTAAGGTGGCTTTGTAATCCAATGTAAATACGCGTCTCCTTGAAGAGACATTACGGCAACTTCTTTAGGTATAATTTTGTACTCTTTATCGAAAATAGGTTGAATATCTATAATTAACTCCATTTTTGTTTTAAAAATGTATAGCACACGTAAGTAAAACTAATTTTTTTCAAAATACTGCGTTTAATCAGACGAAATTGACTTTTGAAAAAATTAAGTCGCTACTCGTCTTTTTACTCTCTAAGCTCCGCCCTTTTCCCCCCTCTTTTTAAAAACATTTTTTATAGAGATTCTATTTTTAAATTTATGAGTTAAAGTCAATTATAACTTGTCTTGAAGAGTCGATCTCTAATACATTATCGTATTCCGAGTAAATTATACAGTTTATCGTTTTGGTGAGAGCTGTTTCGAAATGCACTTCTATGCGTATAGAGCCGTGACGAACGAGATTCCAATGATCGCAAAAATTTGCTGATAAATCAAGTGTCAAATCAAAAGCGAAAAGGCAGTATCCATCGGGATAATTTGTACGTGTAATCTCGTTACCTTTATTCGCAAAGTGTATGCCAGTTCTAGAGAAAATCGTATGATAAGCGTCAACGTAAAGCTTATTATTACCAGTAAAAATAGGTTGTAACGGTCTACTCGGAACGGTTACACCATCGATATATAAAGACAAAAACGCTGCCAAGTGCTTTGGCGGAATGCTTTCTCATAGAGCTCTTTGAGTTTCATTAATTTTTTTATATTTATTTAAATGTGATTTTAATATTAAAAAATTGTCTAACATTAATATTTACTCATATTGTACTTTATAAATTTCGAACATTTATGCTAGCTGTTTGCTTTTTCAACATTTATAATTTATTTTAAATCATCAAGTAATACAAAAAAATGTGTTCTATTGAAAAAATGATATAATGTAGTAATAAAAAGAATGATGACAACAAAATTTCTAATCTTTATAAAATGCAATCATATTTATATATAAATACAGTTCATGTTTATGGCTCTATAGAAAAAATTACTCTATGAATACCAATTTTCAATAGCTTCCCGTCTAGTTATACAAAAACATAGATGGCATACAAAATTTGAAGCAAATCCATCGAGTAATTTTCGAGATCTAACTGGTTAAATAAGTAACATTTTCTTTTCAAAATTTCTTTTTCAGAATTTTAAAAATCCTCTAAAATTAAAACTACGCTATAAAAATCAATTTTTAAAAATTTCCCTTCTTTTGGCAGTCGCAAATAATTTCCCTGCAATTTTTAGAACAAAACTATCGAGTACTTTACGTAGAATAAAAAAAAATAAGAAAAGAAGAATCGAAATTTTTTTTTAAATCTTTAAAATTCTCTAAAATTGTAACCACGCAAAGAAAATTAGTTTTCAAAAGCTTATTTTTTTCAGACAATAGCAAATTAATTGTATAAAAATTTTGGAGAAAATTTATAGTATGGTTTACGCAAAATAGAAAATAAATGGAAATAAAAATTTTTTTGAAAATTTTCAAAGTGCTCTAAAATTAAAACTGCCCTGAGAAAATTAGTTTTCCAAAGCTTGTTTTCTTCAGACAGTAGCGAATAAATTGCATACAAATTTTGGAGCAAATCTATTAAATGGTTTTCGTAAAATAGAAAAAAATTAAAAATAAAAATTTATAAAAAAAATTTTAAAAATGCTATAAAATTAAAAGTGCGCTAAGAAAATTAGTTTACAAAATTTTTTATACTTTTGGCAGTCGAAATTAAGTTTCATACAAATTTTCGAACAAATTCTTTGAGTAGATTACGTAAAATACAAAAAAAATGAAAAATCGAAATTTTTTAAAAATTCTTAAAATGATTCTTAAAAAAAAACTACGCTAAGAAAACCAATACTCAATAGCTTCCGCACCAGTTGATCAAAAAATTGAATTGTATGGAAAATTTGAAGTAAATCCATCGAGTAGTTTTTAAGATTTTATTGGCTTAATAAATAGAAACATTTTTTTTTTTAATTTCAAAATGCTCTAAAATTAAAACTAAGCTAAGAAAATCAGTTTTTAAAAATTTATTTTATCCGGGCAATCACAAATAATTTCCGGGCAAATTTTGAAGCAAATTCATCGAGTAGTAAACAAAAAAAAACCAAAAAACGAAAAATCGAAATTTTTTTTTTTTTTTTAAACTCTAAAATGAAAACTACGTTAGAAGAACCAATTATCAATAGCTTCCCAGCAAGTTAGTCAAAAAACTGAATTCCATGCAAAATTAGAAGCAAATCCATCGAGTAGTTCTCGAGATACAGTTTACTAACTGAATTCATACATCCACACACACACACACACACACACACACACACACACACACACACACACACACACACACACACACACACATACATACAGACATTTTCTGGAAACCACTTTTTTCGACTCACCGAGTTCAAATATGTACAAATTAATGAAAAAATAGAAAAAAAATTTTTTTATCGATACAATGCTTTCTCTATGAGAAAGCAAAAATTTATGTTAAAATGTTCAAAATTAAATGGGTTTAATGTACGATCCCCGTTGAATGCTCGATTATCTACAAAACCTAAGATTATTCGTTTAGGTATTTGTCCTAATATAACATTGTCAAGCCTATCATCTAAAATACCAGCAGGCATGGTTATAGATTTTACTTCTACTCTTGTCAAGGGATATTTAGCCGTTGTTTTCGAAAGTGCATTAGCACGGGCTGATAGAATGTTGGGGCTTATTTTTACACGTCTTACGAGAAGTGTAGCCTCAACGATGTGAATACTGAAATTTGCGTCATTCGTTGAGTCCATAAGATAAAAAGCGTCTTTCGATCTTACGAATTGTAATCTTATTTTTACGCCATTTATAAGATGACGATCTTGGTTAAATAAATCACAATGCAGGCGACCGAGTAGATCAACTATTTTACCAGCGTAAGTATGTTTACAACGTTCTACTACACCGTTTTCGCTACCGATTTGATTTTCGTAGTATGCTATATAATGACTCATTTTACACTTACATTTAAAGAATACGCTTAAAATGAAGTGTCAATATGAGAGTTCCATACTCGAATGCTATAGGACTACCGTGTGTGTCTCTTATATCAATAACGATATTGTTAAATGCATTTTTCATCAGTGGTATGTATTTAATAGGCGCAAATTTTTTTACTATTGTAGTTCCGAATTTGTAATTAGCATTGTCCAAAGAAACGATTCTAAATAATGAGGCTTGTGTGTCCCCTATCGTAAAAGATTCACAAACGTCCGAGTAGACAAATAACTGCTCAGGTATAGCACGCGCCAAGCATGCCGGTCTGCTACCTGTTATAGACCCTCCATTATTATCTATTATAAATCGCATATAAGAGAATCCTGGTGTTACTGTTGTTGTTGTTTTCGTTTCAGAGTTTTCATCTTCTGATTTTATCGTGCTCATTATACCAGGATCGTATCCTAATATTTTACCAATTTTTTCACTTATTGTTAAATAATGCGTTGACTCGCAGTTCGTATCACACACAGTTTCAAGTTCATAATATCCAAAAACTTTGGAAGAGCGTGTAAAATTTAAATGATTACGCATGTTAGAGCTAATATTATTTATACTTGCAACTAATTGTTCTACATTTTCATAATTACCGTACGGTATTTCGTGTAGATCGATTGCATATAGTTTGGTAGTTGTTTTTTTTTGTTTTTTTTTAAATCATTTTCAGTATAGAAAAAATTCAATTTTGTTTCTTTAGTTTTATGTGGAATAGTACAGAGTATATGAATCTCTGCAAGACCGACACACCAGTCACCGTGAAGCCGCATTTCATGAGGTAGTTGCGTGGTAAAACAAGTAGTTGTACTATTGAGAAAATATCTCATGCTACTGTTACTGGGTAGCACAAGATAAAATTCGTAAGTACTCATATTGCAACGAGCTCGGATTCGAGAATCCACGAATTGAATTTCTCAGGGTATCCTATCCACTCTACAAGGACTTCTTTTTTCTTGCCTCGACCCCTAGAACGTATAACACGTTTAATCTTATAAGTTTTTGTTTTCATACGATTTTTACCTACTAAAGTCAATTCTTCGGTATAAAAAAATCCTTGAATTTTTTCTTCTGCCAGATCAATTAATTCGTATGTGTAAATATCTTGACGTTTAGAAACTCGTGAAATTTTGAAAATTTCTTCACTCCAACCGTGAACATAACCTTTTTCAAAAACATGTTTCGCGCGACTGATACGCACAAAGTCACCAACCTTGTATTTAGCAGGTTTTAATCCACGTGCTTTTCGGTTTTTTCCATCATTGCATTTCCACAAATTTTCACGCACTTGTATTGCATTGTATATAGTAACAGAAGCCGGTATCATTTTTATACTACTATGAGGTGTATGATTATAACTTCGTACAAGGTCCTGTAATATATCTATACATCTGTATGAATTTCTATATGTAAAATATCGCCATAAACGTTCTTTTAAAGTTCTGTTAAAACGCTCAATAACAGCAGCCTTAACATCTGGAGAAGAAGCAATACCAAATAGAATACCTTTGGTTTTTAAAAATTTTTGAAAAGCACTACCTATAAATTCTTTACCACGGTCAGTTTGTAAGAATACGGGTATTCGACCCTTTGCTCGGGACAAAATTTCAATGAAAGCTTTTACGACCGCCTGAGCGGTTTTATCCTTCATGAGTTGAACAAAAGCAAATTTACTAAATAAATCTATAGCTACTAATAAGTATGAGTACCCATCATTATAATTTTTTAAAGTTTGTATATCGACTAGGTCTAATTCCGAAACTGCATCTATCATGTGTACATTATAATGTAGGCAAGGAAATTTTTTTCTTATTGGTTTATGAAGGGTATATGCATCTTGATTACTCAACCATTCTAAAATACGTTTAGGCGAGTCACTTTTATTTAAACGCAAAAGTTTTCGTGCACCAGAAAAGCCAGCTTCGTGAGCTGGGTTAAAATATTGTTTTTCATACTTTTGACTCATTGCTCTGTTATAAATTCATAGAAAACCAACCCTTTTGCTGTTGTTGCTGCGGGGTAATTAAATTGTTTTGTAATATTTTACTTTTTTCTTTTACTTTTTCCTTTGCGTGAGATGATATTTTACGTTTTTTTGCTTTACGACCATTCGAACTTTCTGTTTCGCTATCGGAGCTGCTTGGTAAAGGCGCTGTTTGTGTTTTCACGTTATCTCTCGAAACAGATTCAACTGATTCGACTTTCCAGTAATATTTATTTCTTATGATTGCGCGTGGCGCGTTAGATGCGCGTAAAATATTTGCAAAATGTGCTCTACCGATAGCGTTAAAACTTTTTCTATTTCTTAATGCATCATTAACCAGATCTATGATACTTGAATTATTTATGACATTACCATCTACAGTAACGATTCCGTTTTTATTCCAAGATAAACGATCGGATAAGTGAGATCAATTGAGTTGCTTTATCTATATATGTTTTTGGGACGTCAGCTAAAATAGACGAATCAGACATTTGAGCATCGTTTTTCGTGAAAGTTGTGTTCGGGAAATCATCTGCTTTCACTTTAGTATTTTTTATAAAAAATAAATATCTCTGTAACAATTGTAAAAAGTTTTTCCATTTTTTACGGTCGTCTGGAAAATCGTCAGATGTTAAAACATTGCTCATTTCTTCATCGAGACGTGAAAATTCATCTCCTGGTGTCTGGAGGCTTTCAAGTGTTTCCAAATGTTTTAAGCCTTTTTTACTTCCTTGACCATCTTGTGCGTTAGTCTGCGCTCCGTCAACATAATCCAAACTGTCTTGTGGAACTATAACCATTTTCCGAGCACGTTCCATTATGTGAAATAGCGTCACTGTTTAGAAAAAAAGGTTATTTCACAGCAAGCGGAAATTTGTCATATATAATAAATAAAAGTAAAAAAAAACGTTTCTACTGATTTACAATATCTTGTGTCTTTCAAAAATTATGTTTCCTGTGTGTGTGTGTGTGTGTGTGTGTGTCTACTTTTTCGTTCACATTCTGTCTTAAAAGCAGCTTTTTTTTAATCTGTTTCTTTTATATTTATTTTAGTTTTTATTTAAAAATTTAGTGATGTTTCAAGATGTTTTTAAACGAACAGATGTATATATTATACTGTTAAAGTACAGGAAATGGGTAATGTTAAAAAGTTTTTATGTTTCCTGTATACACTTATGTTTTTGTTCACATTCCATCTCAACAGCCACCCACTTTAAACACTTAAAACACATATGTTTTTCAAGCTGTTTCAATTAAGTTTATTTTAGTGTTTATTTAAATAAATTTACTGCTTTTTCAAGATGTTTTTTTTTATTTTTTAAACGACCAGATGTTTATATTATACTATAAAAGTACAGGAAATGGGGGACGTTAAAAAGTTTTTATGTTTCCTGTATGCACTTATGTTTTTCGTTCACATTCCTTTTCAACAGTCACCCACTTTAAACACTTAAAGCACTTAAAACACATATGTTTTTCAATCTGTTTCAATTAAGTTTATTTTAGTTTTTATTTAAATAAATTTACTATTTTTTCAAGATGTTTTTATTTTTAAACAAACAGATATTCGTATTATACTATAAAAGTACAGGAAATGGGTAACGATAAAAAAGACGTTACGTTTCATGTATACACTTATGATTTCTCGTTCACATTATGTCCATATATTACCCCCACTTAAAACACTTAAAAACTTAAAACACTTAAAACACTTATGTTTTTTAATCTGTTTCTGTTATATTTATTTTAATGAAAGTATAATTTTTCAAGATGTTCCATTTTTAAACGACCAGATGTTTATATTATACTATAAAAGTACAGGAAATGGGTAACGTTAAAAAGTTTTTATGTATCCTGTATACACTTATGGTTTTTAGTTCACATTCTGTCTTAACATACAGCCACTTAAAGCACTTAAGAGGAGGTCGAGTATATCTGTCCTTTTCTAATCATAGAATTGGTTTTTTTACAAAAACTAATAATTTTAGCAAAAAATAAAGAGAAAGCCGCATCTTGTATTAAAAAAGGAATATTTTCATTGATGAGGAAAAATCGATCTTATCGCTTCGTTTACAAGAAAACTTTGAAAAACTGAAAACATAAAGATTAGGGTAAACAATTCGGTTTTTCAAGATTTTCTTTAAAAAGTAGCAATAAAATTAATTCTTTCTTATCAAAGAAAATTTTGCTTTTTTTAATACGAGATGCGGCTTTCTCTTTATTTTTAGCCGAAGTTATTAGTTTTTGCAAAAAATTAATTCTTTGATTAGAAAAGGACAGAGATACGTGACCTCCTCTTAAAACACTTATGTTTATGAATCTGTTTCTTTTCTGATTTATTTTAGTTTTTTTTTTTTTAAAGAAGTGAAAAAGCGGGTGTTTATATTATTTTTTTAAAATAGCAGACGTAAGCAAATCCAGTAAGGGAGTGATCAATAACGGTAAAAAACCATCTCCGTTTTGTAATATTAGACGCTTTTTCTTTTTCCAAAAAGAAGTTTGTTTATACTTTCGCGCACTGTTATTTTTTTATCCTTTACATTTGTCACGGCTTTGTCAGCGAGTTTTCTTAAAATATTTTTATGTTTCGACAGCTGTTTTTTATTTTTATTTTTTAAAAATAATACTACCCTTTAATGTATTTAGAGCACGCTCACATATGCACCTTATGAGATTTTTATCTGCAGCGCGTACAAGAGTGTCTCGTTCCTTTGACGCTGCGTGACAAAGTGCGTGTAAAAATGCAATGCACTTTTTTGTAAAATGTTTGGGTAATTTTATATTTCTAAAGCACCCACAACTATTTGTCTTTTTTGAAGTGTTAGTTAGGCTCGCTTGATTCGATGATGCTATCGCAGCCATCTCGATTTATAAACTGAAGTATTTATAAAACTAACGATGCTTTTTCTTAGGTATGTACACATAATAGTGTGAATCATCTGGAAAAATGCATGCGCGGAAACGAAAATCATCGGGCGTATCTTGTTTTAAATCTATTAACAATTACGAAAATCCTTTTTTAGTGGCATCAAAGTATATCTCTTGAATAAATTTCGAATCTTCAGGATAAATTTGTCTAGCTAAATACAAGATTTGTGCACGGTCACGAGGATTTTTAAAGAGTATTAGGTAGCTAGCATTGAACGATATATCTCTTTGACCCTTGTGAAAAAGATTTTGCGTAATAAAAATGACGCTTATGTTTTTATGATGACTACCCTTTGTGAATAGATCGGTGATTGTATCGTTTGAGCCTTCACGCATAAGATCGTCAATAATCATAAGTTTTTCACACGTAGTATCGCTCGAATAATCTACAGGATCTGGCAACCCTTCGAAAAATTCTATTCGTCCATATGGTGGATTAAATTGCTTATAAGTTTCTTGCCATTCGCCGTAATAAAACATTAATCTATCGAATTTTACGTCACATATTCTATCGAGAAAATTTATAAATCTTTTTATAAAATTGGTTTTACCAGCTCCGGTCGGACCAGCACGTAAAGCTGTAAAAGAATGATAAAATCTAACGTCCATAGTATTTGTCGATAGTATCTCATTTGCGTGTGTACGCTAGAATCGATGTATTCTTACTAAGTTGATGACGATTTTAAAAAGAAAATATGTATCGACAATAACAATTTTTAATCTATGCTAGCTATTCATCGCGCGGGAGGGCCCCGGGACGCGCGCGGCCGCTGTAAATACACACGCGCTATGTCAGCTAATTTGAGCGCGTGTGTACTTTCACCGCTGATAAGCATGTATCGCTCGATCTAACGCTAAATTAGCTACTAGCTATGTTATAACCGCTAATAAGCACGCGAGAGCACATGCCCTACATCAGCTGATGCGCGTGCTCCGCGGCGTTAATGCCGCTATGTATTAGCTGTAATTGTTGCATGCAATATTATGAAAATTTATGTCAAAATTTTAAAAATAATTAATTTAAAAATGATGTAATAAAAATTATTTATATAAATTAATTTTAAATTAAAATCAATAATTATGGTAAAGAGGGAAAAGGTATAATAAAGAAAAAAATGCAGGTATATTAAAGAAAAAAAGACATGTTTTTTACGGAATTTATTGACACAACCATTTAAAAAATTTTAGTACATTTGTTTTTACAGATAATATCTTCATATGCTCTGTTGACCCGCTAGTACGTGATTTATAATCAAGCATTTTTAACACCCGCCATTTTACAAATTGGAGAAGACTACTGCAGTTTTGATAACTGCAATACTTTTAAAAACGCGTATTTGAAAGTACCATTATACTTTCATTTACGCATCTTTTAAAAATATTGCAGATATTAAATCTACTGTAATTTCAGCTAATTTATAAATTGAAGTGCATTAAAAATGCTTGAACTTAAATCGTGTACTAGCGCATAAACGCAATAAACTACTAACATAATTATTTATATTAATATTTGTACGGAATGTATTTTACAGTATACTGGTTCGGTAATAATACGCACACATACGTATGTATATAAAATTATATATAATTACATTTTATAACGGCGCATTATTACTTAATGATTGTTTTTAAATTTTTATTTTTTATTCTTACAATTTTTTTCAAATTTTAATGTTAGAATAATTTTTTTTATAATTTTTAGAAAAATTTATATGGATTGAAAAAATTTTTTAAATATTTACATCTTAATATTTGGAAACATTTCTTTTCGAATTTGTTCAGCGATAGGTATTATCAAAAATGCTAACATTTCTTCAAAAACTATATTATAATATTTTGCTGTAAAATCACTAGGTAAATCTTCTTTTAATTTACGATATAACAATTCTATAACAGAGTTATCATTTAAAAAATTTTTAAATTCACCTAAATTATCCAACATATTTCTTCGTGCTGTTTCTGATGATACTCGTTGATAAATAATATCACGCGTGTATTCCTTCAAAAATGTTGCACACGAATCTATATTTTTTGTATGTTCCTCAAGACGAGCTATTTATGCGTTGATACATTTACTTACAGTTTTAACGCCATCAAAAGTAACGAGCTGCATTACAATAGTAGATAAGTACATTTTTCCTTTTCTTATTTTGCTGGTTAATATCCGTGCTCTGAGATGAGAGGTCTGTAATTTCTCCGAAAGATGGTTGCTGCTCAATCGTCACAGACTTTGAACCATATGATGTTGTGAAGAAAAGTTAATAATTACCCATAGTAACAACACGTTGTCCATTATATTTTTGTCAACTAATCTGTAAAAAATTTATTTATCCAGGCTTTTTAAATTCATAGCCCCGCCTACTACTAAACGCACACATACATAAAATTTATGTAAATAAGAAGAGAAGAAGGGGATACCAAAATTTTTCTACACATCCATAGGTCCATTCAAGAAAACGCTCTTTAAAAATAAAAAAAGTAGGGATTTCATTTTCTATTTTTAGGAAAGTATTGAGTATTGTAAATGTCATAGATATAATAACTATTAACATTTGCCCCACTGAGAAGAAATCTTTCTTTTCTATAATCTCCTCTCTCTCTTGCATTTTAAAACTATTTTCACCCAGGTTTTCGCATTGTATTATGTTAGTTTTTACCCCGAGTCGAACCCATTTTTTATTGCACTTGGGCTATTTAAGAGTCTACTGTACATAAAAATTAACCCACAGAGAGCACAGATGTTAAAAACCGTGCCAAATTTCCATCCATGTGAAAATCGTCGTATTTTTTTTTTTTTTTTTTGACCCCCACCAACATACTTTTTTTTTATTAAAAAACAAACGTAGGTATTCCGTAGAAAATGAAACAGAAAGATTTTCATTAATGTTTCATTTCTTACACCGAAAGGTTCTCTCATCTTAGAAACACTTTTTTCCAAGTTTTTTCTCTTTCTTACGAGTGATTTAATCATTTTAATTTGAAAATGTCGTCACGTCAAGAGCAGTTTAATTTACGCGACAGTGTCGTTCTTACGGATTTATTTGTGAATAACCGTAACCGTACGCCGCTCGTGGGTGAGCAATTAAGAAGAAGACGCTTGGTATTACGTACGATGTCAATTCATGGGTTGCGTCGTGAATTAAGACAACTCGTTAACAATCTTACGTCACGTAAAATTAGGTGTTTATATCGAAGAAAATTTTATTCATCGATGCATGCATCTCTCATTGCTGGAACGGTGCTTGTAAATCGCGGTTTACGCGATTCACCATTATTTCGAGACATTATAGATGGTCTTGATGAAGCCAACGGTATGCGTTTTTAAAGAAAATTAAAAAAAAAAAGTGATACAAAAGGTGTGTGTTTTAAAGTTTACTAATAAATATGTGTTTTTTTTTCTTTAGCTTTTTTCATTCTTCTGAGGGAGGATGAGGATGTGGTGGAAAATTTACAGCGAGAAAGTGTGGAAGAAAGTGTGGAAGAGAGCAGCAGCAGCTCTGAGGAAAGTGTGCTGAGTGGTAGTGGTGCGGTTAGCGATAACAGTGATGAAAGTGAAGATGAGGAGGTGGGAAACATTTTCGCAAATGGTAATCGCTACGCCACAAGTAGTCCGATACCGAATTCGGACGACTCAATAAATCATGAGGGGCAAAGAATAACCTCTGCACTTATAGCAGGAGGCTTCCTCCATATTGCTGACCAGTCAACGAGGTCAAACATCGATATGGATGAAAACGCTGATATGGAAGAAAACGCTGATATGGAAGAAAACGTTGATATGGACGAAAACGCTGATATGGTTGAAAACGCGCCTGAAGAAGAAGAAGAAAATAATGTAGTAGATGGAGTAGAACAAGACGATGTTAGACAAGATATACCGTTTGATGTCGCACCACTACCACTCGATCTTTCACGACTTTGAAATTATCAATTTGGAGTGCCTAACGACCGGTCAGCTTTAGCAGAAGATAGAGCGCGATTACTCTATGATTTTCATCATAGACCACACCTCAATCGATTCGATGAAGCTGAATACGTGGACGAGCGAGGCAACGTGATATCAACCAATTTCAACCAGCGCAACAGCCACGACAATGTATACAACAGCGGTAAGTTTTTTAAAATATAATTTTATTTTTTATAAGAAACAAAATTTAATATTAATTTAATATTAGTGATATCGACTAATGAGGAAACGGGTGAACCAATTGACAAGCAACTTGATCATATTCAATGGGCACCATATAGATGGCTAGTAGCTACTTTAAATTATAATGACGACGAAAATCAAAACGCGTTACAAATCCCTTTAAACGAATTACGGGATTTATTACTACGTGTATCCGAAAGTTTTAGAGGGGTGTCTGAACCCTAAAAATTAATTTTAACATTTTATAATTAAAATTATTTTATTTTCTATCTTTTTTTTTTAATTTTATAACTAGTATAAAGATTTTATATAAATAGGTATATAAACGTATAAAATTTAAAATACATTTAAAAATTTCTTTTTGACACTCCGTGCGCGAGGCTCGATTTTGCACTTTTCTCTTTACCACATCTACACTTAGTAGCTAAGCGCGCACATGTATTTATAAACAGAGTAGGTATATAAGAGAAAATAAGCGAATGAAAGAGAGAGTGGGAGAATGATTTAAAGGTATGAAAGGTAGTACTTTTAACGCACACAGTTACGTTTGAGCATAGACAACACGTTTTTGAAAGCGATGGGGATAGAATGAGATAAAAAAGAGAGAGTAAAAAAATATAGGTGTTTATATATATATATATATATATATATATATATATATATATATATATATATATATATATAAATATGACAAATTTACACGAATTTATAAAATATATTTTTTTATTGTATTAAGAGGATATCGTGGTTCTGCTCCTCCTAATAATATTTTTATTTAAAGTTTATGCGTAAACAGTGCGTCAAATCAAATTCTTTCACTTCAGTAAGAAAATTTCTAAGATTAATCCTTAGCGTTGATAAGTCAAGAAATTTTTACCCAAATACTATACATAAAAAGTTATAAACAATCTTTTGATGTATACTATTTTGAGGTTAGGTTCATCAAACTTGATATCTATTTTTTATTCAAAGTTTATAAAAATAACAATCGTAAATGATTCTTAATTTAACAAAAATTATTGTATTAATATAGTTTTAGCGCGGACAAGTCATTATATTTGTCCAAATAGTGAATTTAAAAAAAAAAAAAGATATCAGTGAGATAAAAAAGCAAAATCGATTCCAACAACTACGACATCCCGTTAAGGGGATGTAAAATGGACACTACACCTGTACTCATAAATATTCACCATCTTTACATTTTATTGCAAAATTTTCAATAAAAAATGCATTAAGTTGTAGCATGTACCGTGAAGACTATTCAGTTAAATTATTAAATAAATTCATTCATTAGTTATTGAAAATTTTGGGTTCCAAAATTATTTATTAAAATTTTTCAATTTTGTACAGGAATCTAAATATCTTAAAAGCTAATGAATGAATTTATTTGAAAACTTATCAAAATAATCATCATGGTACATACTGCAAGCTAATGCATTTCTTTTCTGGAAATTCAGCAATAAAATAGAAAGAAAGCTAATATCTATAAGTACAGGTGTAGTGTCCGTTTTAGATTTCCTTAAAGACTAGATAAAATACCGACCGGAACGATTTTATTTTTTTACTCTATTGCCAGTCTACTTTAGACTGTATATGTATTTTGTTCATATTGTATTGGTTAACCAACACGATATGTACAAAATACATATACACTCTAATGTGGACTGCTAATAGAGTAAAAGGGTTAGAATTGTTCCGTTCGGTATTTTATGTAGTCTTTAATACAATAAAAAGAAACGCGCTATATGATAAATTAAAATAATAATAATAAAATAAGATTACATAAAAATATTTATTTTTGTCTCTTTTTTTCCTTTTTTTATAGTTAACAGTCTAGAATTGCCGAGACGAGCATATGTGAGTCAAAACGAAGGTGACAGCGACAACGAAGCTGATCTTAATCTTAGAAATATTAAAGATGATTATATAAACGGTAGCGATAAATATATTAGCGATAGTGATAGCTATGATACATATATTAATAATGAAAAATTAATTATAAAGAACGGAATAATATCAGAAAGCGATGAATATATTAGCGATAGCGATAGCGATGATACATATATTAATAATAAAAAATTAATTATAAAAAACAAAATAATAATACCGGAGAGTGAAGGAAGTATGTATGTTAGCGATACTAGTAGCGAGAGTGAGTGTTTTAATTTAGATAATCAGATAATTATTTCAGAAAGCGATGAGAGCAATGAAGAGTCACCGTTTTTCTGTAGCGAAGCGGTACACGGTGACAGTGTAAATGAGAGTGATCGCGAATTCGAATATTATACGTGTGAGGTAAACTCAAATAGTCAAGTAGGTGGTGATGGTGGCAATGTAGCTTCTGATAGAAATACACAAAAGTTTGTTGTAATTTCTCGACAACCAGGTGGAAATTCACAACGTTTCGGTGTGCGTGGCGAACGTCCAACCATTCAAATTGAAATGCCCCCACCAAACACCAACCCTTTGGTGTGGTTGCGAGAAGCAATTATAGAAATTCACGCGTATATTATAGATTTAGCGGAAAATCCTTACGACTACATTACCGCATACATTACAAGCGATGAATTCACTCGCGGGCCTGGGTGGATGCGTTTAAAATACGTAAAAGATTTTCGCCCCGAAGAATTATTTGATATAATTTTCCAAATTGCTCAAAGTAATGCGGAATTCAATATCAATAATAATTTAATTCTGGATATTACTTTAGTAAAAGGAATAACCGGCGGGGCTAGAAATTTTGGTAAACCCATAAACAAAGAAGCCGCTAAAAGAAAGCGTTCTATCATCACGATAGAAAATGATGATAATCTTTGTTTGCCACGAGCAATAACGGTCGGATTGGCATATTTATTGTTGCAATCCGACCCAAAAAATACAAATTTTCTAAAAAAATTGGAAAAGCACGATCGATTCACGACGTGCTTTTCAAAAAAAATGTGCACTTGATATTTTAAAAGAAGCTAGAATTGACCTAAATGATATACCTCAAAATGGGTGTCATATGGAACATATTCGACTTTTTCAAAAATTTCTCGCACAAAAAAATATCGCTCTAATCATTAGAAAAAATAATGAATTTGCGAATAGTACGTCTCAAATCTCGTAAAATGGGCGTATTTCCGAATTTTTTATAAATAATAATGACAATAATACACCATCACCACAAGAAATTCATTTATTATACTTTGAGGGTCCACCAGGACATTTTGCTTTTATAAAATCTTTACAGCAAGCTGGTGGATTCTCAAAGTTTTGCGGAAAATGTAACAAAGCGTACGAACGAAAAGATTTACATAAATGTAGCGATATTTATCCCTGTTGTTTTGCCAAACCAGCGTGTGTGTGTGAGAAAGAAAATATAATCTGTTCCACTTGTAACAGAAGTTTTGTGAGTCAATCGTGTTATGCGAGATACTTACAAAATGGAAGTTACGATCGGAACAGTAGTGTGTGTGCTGTTATATATAATTGTAACAAATGTACAATTAAAAATATTAACAGAAAAAAAATAAACCAGACCATAGATGTGGTACATTTTATTGTAATCGATGTAAAATTATACATTCTTACAATGAAATGTGTTACATTAAACCGCTCAAAATTAAAACAAGTACGCTCAATAAAAATAAACCTGAAAATAGATATATATTTCATGATTTCGAGACGAGACAAGACGATCTTTATAGTGCTAACGTAAATTTACACGTTGTAAATTTATGTGTAGCACAAGTCTGTAATATTTGTATCAATTTAGAATCTCTCACGACTCATTGTAACTTTTGTGGCATACGGGAATTTATATTTAATAAAAATCCTGTTAAAAATTTAATAGACATAGCCATTCGACCAAATACGATTTTCAAAAATACTATATGCATCGTGCATAACGCCAAAGCATTTGACGCGCATTTTATTTTAAATACAATTTTAAAAGAAAATTATAATGTTAAACCAAATATAATCTTAAATGGTAGAAATATAATTTTGATGACTGTTCATAAAACACGATTCATCGATTCGTTAAATTATTTCAATATGAAATTAAGTTATTTACCAAAGGCATTCGGTTTGCCTGAAGGTAACGTTAAAGGTTATTTCCCGCATTTGTTTAACACAAAAGAAAATCAAAAGTATAAAGGCCCGTTACCACTAGCAAAATATTACTCGCCTGATACAATGAGTATTGATGAGAGAGAGAGAAATTTTATGACTGGTATAATGAAAATTTAAAAACGTGTACAGAATTCAATTTTCAAGAAAAAATCATAAAATATTCTGAACTCGATGTAAATATTTTAAGGCGTGCGTGCATTGTATTTAGAAATATATTTTTAGAAAAAGGAAATATGTGCCCTTTTTCACAAGCTACTACTATAGCCTCTGCATGCTCTGTACTATACAGGCAAAACTTTTTACAAGAAAAAACGATCGGCCTTATACCCGAAATATCGCTATATTTAAAAAACCACTCACTTTTATCTAACGTTAAATTGGACCCTAGAGACGCATTCTTTGGTGGACGCACTGAAAATTTTGTCACTTCGTACACCATAAAAAACGAGGAAAAATCAGGTATACGGATATATGTTCATTATATCCATACATCTGTAAAACAGGTAAATTCCCTACAGGCCATCCACAAATTTATGTTGGCGGTGAATGTTTACAGCTGACAGGGAACAATTATAAAAAATTAGCTGAGGTAAATGGACTTGTCAAATGTCTAATTTTACCTTCTCAAAATTTATATATACCTGTTTTACCTGTCAAATCAGGAAAAAAATTATTATTTCTTCTTTGTAAAACGTATTGCGAAGAGCAAAATTTTCAATCTTGCAAACATAAAAATGTTAAAGAGCGTGCTCTTTTAGTTACCTGGGTTTCAGACGAAATAAAGGTCGCCTTAGAAAAAGGGTACAAAATTTTAAATATTTTTGTAATTTGGCAATACCAAATTACACAAATAGATGAAAACGGCGATAGCGGTCCTTTTAAAGACTACATCAACTGTTTTCTTAAAATTAAACAGGAAGCGAGTGGTTGGCCGTCTGAACGTAAAGACGACCTATCAAAAACTAATTATATAAACGAGTATAAAACAAAGGAAGGAATTTCTCTCTATTACAATAAAATCGAGAAAAATTCAGGGCTGCGAGCAGTGGCAAAGCTCTGCTTAAATTCGTTTCGGGGTAAATTTGGTCAATGCGATAATTTACCACGCACCGAATTTGTCAAAAGCAGACAAGAACTTTTAAATATTATTATGGCTAAGTAACAGAATTACTTCTTATTAATGAAAATGTTTTATGCGTCGATTGGGTATTTAAAGATGACGCTATAAAAAGTTCAAGCTATACTAAGGTAGTAATCACCACTTATACCACTGCTCAAGCGCGCCTTGTTTTATACTCATACTTAGAAAAACTAAGGAAGCGTTTATTATATTGCGACACAGATTCGTGTATTTTCGTCACAACCGGTACGTTAGGTGAATATACACCCGAAACATGTAATTTCTTAGGGCAAATGACCGATAAACTGTCTTTTTATGAAGATGGTTCTTATATCTCAGAATACCTGAGCGGTGGCCCAAAGTTTTATGCCTTCAAAGGGATTTCACCATCTTCATTGAATTTCCAAAATACTGCACATATTAATTTTGATAGTGTTGAAAAATTAATAAATAAAGAAATTAATACAATCAAATTATCATTTAGTAGTATCAAACGTACGGAAAATTTTAAAATAATTACTAAGGACGAACAAAAAACATGCTCTGTCGTTCTAACTAAACGTCACTTTTTTCAAGATAGTACGTCTTTACCATTCGGTTACAAAGAATAATAACGTGTGCGACTTTCAAATATTGTATATATTGTATATTTGTCGATTAATTTTGTAAAAAATGAATATTTTCGTAAAATTTGTAAGACCGTATGCGTATTGTATATATATTTATTATTGTTAAGGCTGATTCCATTTCAAATCGAACAGTCAGTATACACTCAAGTCACCAATTACTGCGCTAATGGAGTATGTTATTCTACCCTAAAAATAAGGGTATACGTGTTTTTTTATTTTGCTGAAATATCAAAATTGCATCAGATATCCACTTTTGAAAATTGCATACAAAAACTAAATGTTAAAACTGAAAATGTTGAGAATAACTTTAGAGAGCTTTACCAATTTCCAATGAATTTTGATAACCTTTTTTTCATTTTATTTCGTTTTGAGCCCTCTTCAACTCCGTGCAAGAAATTTAAAAAAAAACTAAAAAATGACTGAGATATATGCATTTTACCAAAAAATGCACTTTTTATGCACATGCATTTTTCTCGAAAAGGCCATTTTTTTTTTGCTGAAATTTTTTTTGCTGATAGAGGACCAAAATACCTATCTAATAGTACTTGTTTGATCCCGGGTTTTTTGGTTTGGAGCGAGAAAAAAATTCACAAATTTTGTTGGTGAAAAATGCTTGTATATACGTTCGGAAGTCTTAAGCAGTCGACATTTAAATATTATCCTTCGTTTAGCATTATCCAGGAACAACGACGTGGACGTAGAAGGATTCTGTTCCCTTCGGGGTGCTTTTTTAGAGTGAGTTCCCCTTGCCTCTCACTGTTGGGATGCGTCAAAAAAATAATTATAGATAATTATTTTTTTTTATTTCTGCGCTTATTATTTTTAGTTTTAAATGTAGTCTCACGACGCTTGGTTTTTTTTTTTCTTGTTTTTCACTTCATTTAGTGCATGTATAGCTGTCCTGCCAATAAATATATGTGATTTTAATTCCCCAAGTTTTTTTAACCACATATGACTTTTTTGGATTCCATTATATTTAGAAACCCCACTCCATTCAATATTTTTCTTTTTTCTAAATCTTTCAATCTCATTTATTGGTAGTAAAATGATTTTTATTGCATTGGTGTAACTTTGAACCCAATTTATAAAATCGTCAGCATTTTGTATCGATTCTTCATGAACTCTTTTCAAGTTATGTGAAGTAGCATAATGCTTTAGAAGCCCACCTATTCCATCAACGGCTCCTTTCCCGTGACCAGTCGCAGAAAATAACCATTTCATTTCATAAAACCAATGTTTGAATTCATGTAGTTGAAAACGATTTTTAAATTGGCTTGGAGCTCCATCTGATATGATAGTGACTTTAGTAACTAAATAATTCTTTTTCATAAGATCGATAATTTTATTTATTGCTAGCAGTGCATATGCAGTATCATGCTTTTTGTCGTCACTAACTATCGCAAAACTTTGTGTTATCTCTCCTTGGTAACAGACTGCAGTAAAAATAGAAATTTGGTTATTTACCCAATGATTTCCTTGAACCGCTTTATTATTTATTACAGACCAATTTTCTGCAAAGTCAACGTGGATGATTAACTTAGTAGGATCAGCTTTACCTTCTTCTTTTTCTTTTTTTATAGCTTCACGTTGAATATTTTTTATGTATATATGAGTACTTGCTTTCAATGCGCAGATTGAAAGTTTTTCTTTAAAAACTGTTAAGCTTATTGTTTGTTTAATAAGATTATCATTATCATACAAAGCAAACGTAATTTCATCTTCACAATTTTGTTTCAGTTTTAACAATTCTAATGTGATACCCGCACCACCGGGACAATCTTTGCATTCTTGCAAGAAACATGAATCAGATGGTTCAGAACACAACATTGTGTTAGTTATTTCTGAACGAATTGAATCTAATTCGGAATTCTTATCGCCTCTAAAACGAATCAAACTTGTAAGAAACAGTTCAAAATTTTCGCAATGTACACAAAGACAAGCTTCCTTCACAGGGCTAGTTAAGACGAAACTTGGTCTTAGACTATAGAATTTCGATTTTCCTATTTGTAAGTTTGGATTTTCTTTTCTTAATTGACTATATGTTTCTTTTAAGCTTCGAGTAAGAAACCGTTTGACTTTTTTAGTTTTTGTGTTATTAATTTTAACAGTTACGACATCAGATTTATTTGGACTTTGTCTACTACAATTAAAATCATCATTTAAAAAATATTCCATAACGATATTTTTTGTGCTTTCATCAATAGGATGACCAGTATATAAATCTGGCTCCGAATAAACTCCTTTATTTTTCACGAGATTTCTTGATTTATTTATCATATACTCGCTTATATTCGGGAATAGTGAGCAAACTTTTATTTTGCTTAATTTTGAAGGTAGTAGAGTTAGAAGTTTTATTTTCTCTGAAATAGAAGAGCATTTTTCTAAAGCCAATTAAAAATTTTCTAAAAATTCATTCCAATTGTTTTCAGTGGAATTTTCGTCCGATTCTATTGATTCAACTGAAATGCCATACGCATCTTCTAATTTACTTCCAACAGTAGCAGAAAAAGCTGAAATTAAGGATTTTTTTCTTTTAGATACGTAATTTCCTCTAAAATTTTCAGGTATTGCAGTTTTTCTTTTAGGGGTGAGATGCATTCAGATAAAACTGAATTAATACTCTCGTTTAATTCCTCTATTCGTTCGGGTGTCTTCGGAATAAAATCATCATCTCTTCCGCTAAAAAGTTCAGTGATTTCATTTTCAGATATAGACTCAAGATCACTTAAAATCATTTTTGATATGCGTTTATGGCAATTTTTACATACATTAGTAGATGGCAATATATTTAAATCTGGATGAAGCTATGCCAAATTAATGGCTAAATCTTCCAACGGTCTAAAACGTGAATTACTGCTCATGTAAACTACCTTTTTATGCATTTGAAAAAAATCGGGACATAAAATTCTTTTAGAAGAGTAAATTTCGGACATTGTTATTTCACAATTTTGTTGAATTTTTCACAAGCCCGAGAAGCACCTTTTAAAGCAGCCGTAAAAATAACTAGCTTCTATATAACAGTTCTAATATGCTGTTTTGGTTATGCGATGTATTTGTCCGCGAGATAGCCTCCTATTGTTTGTACATCGAAACATACATAATATAGATATACACGAATAGAATTCTTTTTTTTCATGTTTAAATATTTATTTTTATATTACGAATTTATACATATATATATATATATATATATATATATATATATATATATATATATATATATATATATATATATATATGACTATTGATGCTATATACATGCATACAAATGTAAACAAATAATGAGCCAAGCATACGACAGTGTTTGAATGCAGACTGCTTAAGACTTCCGAACGTATATACAAGCATTTTTCACCAACAAAATTTGTGAATTTTTTTCTCGCTCCAAACCAAAAAACCCGGGATCAAACAAGTACTATTAGATAGGTATTTTGATCCTCTATCAGCAAAAAAAATTTCAGCAAAAAAAAATGGCCTTTTCGAGAAAAATGCATGTGCATAAAAAGTGCATTTTTTGGTAAAATGCATATATCTCAGTCATTTTTTAGTTTTTTTTTTAAATTTCTTGCACGGAGTTGAAGAGGGCTCAAAACGAAATAAAATAAAAAAAAGGTTATCAAAATTCATTGGAAATTGGTAAAGCTCTCTAAAGTTATTCTCAACATTTTCAGTTTTAACATTTAGTTTTTGTATGCAATTTTCAAAAGTGCATATCTGATGCAATTTTGATATTTCAGCAAAATAAAAAAATACGTATACCCTTATTTTTAAGGTAGAATAACATACTCCATTAGCGCAGTAATTGGTGACTTGAGTGTATACTGACTGTTCGATTTGAAATGGAATCAGCCTTAAACATGTATAAAAAGCTCTTTAAAATATTGTATATTTTATTTTTTGTAAAATTTGTATAACCATATATGTTTATTATATATTTGTTAATAAATTTAAAAATTTATTTTTATTACATATAATAAATTGTATTTTTATCCATCTCCTGTATCATACCCATCCTAACCTTTTTCATCCACTTCATACTACAACCCACCAAAATTTATTCGATTTAATTTTATATAAAAATTTTTTCATATGCATTCTTTTATATTATTTAAAAATTTTTTTAATTTTTTAACATAATTTTCTCATAAATTTTCTTAAACATTTTTCATTCATATTTTATCTTTTTTCTAAAACTTTTTATTAATATTTAAAACTTTTAACTAAATTTTTCTAATGTAAATTCATATAATTCGATGTAAGCTATAACGCCAAGAGGAGTAAGCAGTACTCTTCGCTGCTGTCCACAAAGCCCAACGCTTACGGGCTGTACAGTAAGTAAGAGAGCGATGTCTACATGCCGATAGATGCTATAGCGCTAAGAGGGGTAAGTATACATCTCTCCGCTGCTCTCTTCAACACTCACAGGTCCCTGTACGGTAAGTTAGAGAGGGGTGTCTTCAGTTCAATGTGAGCTATAGTGCTAAAAGGGGAAAAAAATCTCTTCGTAGCTCTCCTAAGTCCCGATACCCATGTCCATCTTGCCCGGGGGAGAGGAAACCCATGTCCATCTTGCCCGGGGGAGGGGAAACCTTCATGTCTATAACGCGCGAGGGAAAGGCGGCGAGAGAGACCAAAGATTTTTTTGGCGCCGTCTGGGTGCGCCATAGCACAGTTCTCTCTGCTTGCCTCGATCCGGCAAACACGTACCCCGAAGCCTAGATCTGGCAAACACGTATCCTAGACGGCATACAAGTTTTGGAGTACGCACGCACCCGCACAAGTGTAGCGTTCGCTCTAACACGGGGCCATTCTATTTTTGGCGCTACTATTACCCCCACCACTCGTACATCTCCATTCATTCTTGTACACTTTCTTATACGTTAATACTAGCTGGTTACACAGACACACACAGTTGTAAAGCTTATATATATATACATCACTTGTACAATGTAGTGTTGATTTTTAGGGTTTTCTCTTTTACGTTTTTCTACTTACTCGTAAAATATCACTCTTTAAATTCGTTAATATATTAATACAGGAAAATATTGAAAATTGGTAAATATAAAGAATAAAAATATACAAACATTAAGGATATACAAATCAGTAAAATATCAAAAAGTTAAAAAACAGAAAAAACTTAAAATATTCTGAAATTATACCAAGTGACAAAATAAGAAAAATATCGATATCTTCCTTGTTATTTCTTTAAAAAATTCAATATTACTAATTTTTTCAATAATTTACTGTCAGTGATTTTAACATTTTTCATTTTTCATTTATTTTATTATTTATTATTAACATTTATTATTTTAGAAAATCATTCTTTACTAAATTCTATTTCCCGATTATCGAGAAGCGAGATAAGACCGAGCGATAAGGGACCGCCTCAGACGACCGATCCGGCATACTGGTACCCCTGGCAAACTGGTACCCCGAGGCGGCATACTGGTACCCCGAGTGACGTCGTATGTGTCTGCCATTTGGATAACCCTACTACTTATGAAAATAGTACATTGTGTACCAAGGGCACAAAATAGTGGATTCGAGGGCGCTAAATTTGCACAAAGGCCGTGAAACCCCTTGCGCCTATGGTACACATATTATTTTTTTATCTAAAGGGTGAAAAATTCGATTTCTATGCTTGTCAAGCGGGCGCAAAATAGTACTTTTGCGCCCTAGGGTGGGAATGTACTATTTTGCGCCCGCTTGACAAGCATAGAAAATCGAATTTTGCGCTCTGAGGATCAAAAAAGTCATTTTCTCATAGCTTATAGCAATTTAAAAAAATTTTTTACTAATTTTTTTTGCTCACATAAAAGTAAATGCCATCTTCATAGAAATTATGATATCGAAAAAAAAAACAAATGAGTTTTAAAACTCTAATAGTCCTCTTTAAAATGAGAAAAGTAAAATGTTTCAATGACTTTTTTAACCATAGTTATGATGATTTTCCGAAAAAAGACCTATTTTTTCAATCATGATTATCTCATAAATTAAGATAGATAGAAAATTTTATGTCTAGAATATATATTTAGTGACCAATAAGTTTCGGAAGAAAAACTTTTTTTACTTATTTTTTTAGGGAAAATTTATGAAAAATTAGTAAAAATGTTAAATTAAACGAGTAAAACAAAATTTTTCTTCCGAAACTTATTGGTCACTAAATATATATATTCTAGACTAAAAATGAAACATTTTTTTCAATATAAAATTTTTTATCTTTCTTAGTTTATGAGATAATCATGATTGAAAAAATAGGTCTTTTTTTCGAAAAATCATCATAACTGTGGTCAAAAAAGTCATAAAAACATTTTACTTAGCTCATTTTAAAAAGGACTATTAGAGTTTTAGAATCCATTCCGTTTTTTTTATATCATAATTTCCATGAACATGGCATTCACTTTTATGTGGTCAAAAAAAATGTTTTTTGACATTGCTACGTTACATGGGATTTAGATGATACGCACTCCTATGGAGAGTGTGAGGAAGCAAAATAATTGGAGAGAGTTAATATAAAATTGACTTAACGTTTATTCTAAAAACAATACAATGTGAGAGAGAGGCTACTTATGACTTACTCTAGCGCGTCCAGCGATGGTCTCACGCTCGTCGTTGTCTAAAACGATGATGTAAGTTGCCCGCGACGAAGTACCGATTCAGCACTTCGCGCACCGTACGACTTTCAGCTTGGAAGCACGGAGTTGCCATTCTCTGAACTTCCACATGAATACAATAAAACAAAGCATTATAATTAAGTCCTTAATGTGTAATTGGTACTGTTTTTATGTACCTGCACGAGCCGGTGCCCGTCTTAGATTACAATTTTTCGATTTTTACTTTATTCTGCTTATATGTTGTTATGAGTATGTTGTGTGCGTTCTATCTTACTCTAACCTTTTATTTTTTTCAATAATTTTTCACTCTAAATACGAATTTCCGTTCTCTCTCTTTCTCATTTTTATATACAATTTTATAGAAAATGTAAAAAAAAATTATACAAATTTACAAGTTTTGATTAATTTAAAAGTAACACTTAATATAGTATTCTTGACTACTAAGTTCTTTCTTGTCTTTTAAAGATATACGTGCGCATCAAGTTGCACTCGATAAGATAAGAGTAGTCTTTACAACACTTCTTTGGATAATATTTATTTTGATTTCAAACCCAATTAAAGAATCTTCTTCTTCTTCTTCTTTGCTTTTTTTTTGTTTAGGTTTGAGTCGGGGTTAAAACGTGGATATTATTTTTTTGCTACTGAATTTTTTACGATGAATTGTTTACATGATTTTACAAAAATTTTTTTTCTATTCAACTGATCACTGATTAATATTCTACTGTGTATCCTCAAAGCTGCGTCTTACAAAATTTATTCACTAAATCTATGTGTTTTTTTTTATTTGACGCTTCTCATCTCATCATCTTATTCTTCTGTTATTGACATTTATTTTTAAGGAAGCGCTACGTCAATCAGAATACGGCCCCGGTTTCAAACGTGGTTGGCTTACAATTTGCCTTTTTTCTAAAATTTCACTGTTAATAATACTTTTCTTTATTATTATTGTTTTTAGTTTTATAAGCGTTGTTACTCGACTCAAATTTTTCATTAATTATCTAATTGTTTTTTTCTTTTAAACTGCTTGATAGTAAAACTCTCGCGTTCGGGTCCTATGAACATTAGGATAAGTTCAGTTATATAAGGTAAGTATTCTATCTTTTTCCAGGATGGTAGTTCATTTTTGAGTTCTTAACATATATATTGGTAATAAATATTTATTTATTATTCAATTTCTTTTTTTTTTTGAGAAATTTGATGTAATATGCATGTGTCAGTTTACTGTGTTAAACAGCCTTATTTTTTTGCACTTTTCTCATTTTTTTGTTATTTCTATAATTTTTTCATGCATGTCTTATTGATTAATTTATTATCATGATGTTTTATTCACAACATAGAGGAGATTACCTTCTCGTCATTATTATTTTTTTTTGTGCAATTTATTTCTTCTTTTTTGAACTTACACGTTTAATTACCTTTCTTTGTTTATTTATTGGACTTTTATTTCTGTAAGGAATAAGTATCGTTCATAAGGAGCTTTAGGCGAGATTTGCAATTAATTTTATACTAATTCTTAATATTTGAGCTGCGTAACTTGTTTTTTTTTCACTAATTATTAAAGTATTTTGTTACAAATTTTTCTTAGTTGAATGATTATTGATTCCGGTTGATTAAAAAATTTTCACAGCCCTATTCTGCCTGACGCTTTGCTGTTCTCTTGAATACTTATTCACTAATTTTCATTTATTTTATTTCTTATTTTTTTTCAATTCATCTACTAAGGATTCGTTTTATTGTTGTACATTCTAACATAATACTTTATTTAATTGTCGCGCCTTCAAGGATATCTTATTATCTTTTATTTGATAATTTAAATTTTGTCACTAATTTTTATTTTCATAAATTTTCCATTTATTTTTCCAATAAGCAGTGACCATATGTCGTTTTTCTTTTTCCTCGTCCAAAGGCCGTGGAAAAATAAAAAAATAAAAGCTTTTCGCTATACTTATTATTTTAAAATTAATTGCTTGATTCATCTGTGAAAGGAAGAGGTACTTTTATTGTAGATGCGCGTTCTTCATGAACCGTTTTTATCTTATTCACGTTCTTTATCGTCATGTTATGCTTCGCGTTATTCACTTTAATAATATCGTACGGTCCTTCATATTGCGCGTCATATGTTCCTTTTTGCGGTTGTTTTAACAAGTAGACGCTTTCACCTTCTCGGAAATGTTTCGTATTTAATTTTCTATCATGATAATATTTTGATCTATACTTTGCTTGTACTAAATTCATTGCCACTAATGTTTGCAACTGAGAAAGATTGTCTACTGTCTCTTTTAAATACTCAACGTATGTTTGCAGATTTTCCTTCGATGGAAAGCTTGATGGTGTTTGTGATTTATAGCCAAAATCAAGTTCGTATGTATTATAACCCGTTGCTTCATGTACTGTACAATTACATGTTAATTAGCATAAATCTAGCCACTCAACCCAGTCCGATTTTTCTCCCATGTACGCTTTCAAATATTCTGTTATTGTATGATGCATGCGTTTACTTCCTCCCTGACTTTGGGGATGATGCGCAGTTGTACAGTATTTATTTATTCTGAATATTTCTGCAAATTCCTCGAGTAATTTATTTATAAAGTGCCTGCCTTGGTCTGTGATTATATCAGATGGTGGCCCGAAATATGCTAGTACTTTTCTTGTAAGAACGTGCGCTACTTCTTCTGCGTCCGCATGTACTGTTGGTATTAAAATACAATACTTTGTTAACCAAGCTTGTACCGTAAAAACATGTCTGTACCCTTCTTTTGTGGGTGTTAGGGGCCCATAAAAGTCCATTAATAATTTCTGAAAAGCTTTCGACGGTGTGTCCGTTATAAGCATGGGCAATCGCGTTTTGACGCGTACTAGCTTCTTTGTCTGGCAATTTTCGCAGCCTAAGACGAATTGTCTAACGTCTGGTCTCATATTTCTTCAATAATAGTCAGCTGCTATTTTCTTGTATGTCTTATTTATACCTCTATGACCACATATAGCTGCTTTATGATATTCCTTTAGTAGCCTATATCTATCTTCTACCGGTGATACTGGAATATTGTTTTGATAAACTGCCATCAAAGGTGTATTTGTAAATTTTTCGTTAAAACTTTCTAGAAAATATGTCCAGTCGGTAATTGAGAGCATTGCCGAATCTCTCACCACGCTAACGTAAGGAATTTCATATTGCAAAATTATCCTTTTTAAATTTTGAATAGATTTTTTAATATCTGCTATTAATACTTTATCGTCTATATGTGTTTTAACGAATGCATAACATATAAAATTATCTTTGTAATTAGATACATGTACATCGCCGACTGCAAACTTTCTGCTTGATATTTCTTCTAGATTTATATATTGCCTCTCTATAAGCTCTTCAATTATTTCTGTATTTAGGTAAAAATCTATTGACATTGTATAAATTGAATTTTCTTTATATTTAAATGGGTAATCTCTTAATATTTTTAATTTACTAAATGGCTGTGGTACTTCGTTATCTAACGGAGCTCAAGGTGGTTTCTCATTCGGCGGCCTTGCATTCTTTACAAGGCAACATTTAAGTGCATCATTTAACTTATGTGATTGACTCTTCTTTCTTTGCGCCAATAAGTCTGTCGTAGGTATAATAGGAGTACCTGGCTTGTTGATAGCATTATCCCGTTGTTCATTGTCGTTTTGGCTCGACGCTGTACTTTCTTCGTTTTCTTTATTATTTTGATGTCTTTTTACTATATTATTTTTCCTTGTATAAAAGTACGGCGTAAAATTCCTTCCTTTTAAATGTAAATGAATAAAATTATTTGAACTATTTGCCTTGAAATGACAATATAGTGTTTCATCATAATCTGTTATAAAATGCACGCAGATGTTTTGATTAAATTCGCAAGAAAATACGCAATCTACATCAACATGTCTTGTCCGTGATGTTAATATATCTTCTGCTGTTTGCGGGTCTCCACATGCACCTAATGATATTGCATCTATAATATGTCTCTTAATTCATTTGCGGACATTCCTAAATTACATACTTTTATTACCGAGTGGAAAAAGCAATTACAGTCTTTCGCTATATTTTCATCCCTTATCAAATCTAACCAGTATTGTGCATATTCATCATTTGCATCTTATACTTCGAATATACCTGCACCATCATAAAAAGGATTACTCTAACTTATTGGCCCATTTTCGTCATTGTTTTCTATTGTTTCTATTACATCCATATGCCTATTTTCTTCGTCAGCTTTTTCTTTTTCAAGGTCTTGCGACTCAGTCTCATTTAAGTCATTTTTATCTGGCTCTTCGTCGCTCTCATTCTCTTCTTGCTCCATGCTTTCGTCTTGTGACTCAGATTCACTGACGTCATGCTTATCTCTCTCGCTTTTGCTCTCACTTATAATTTCTTTCTCTTGATTTTTACTTGAGTCTTTTACTTCAAACTCGTCCTCAAAATATGATTCTTCGTCTGTCTCATTGCTTATAATTTCAACGTCAGAGTTTATTCTTAACGATTTTTTCTCTTTTTCTTTTTCTGAGATTATACTCGGTACTAGTTTGTAATATTCTTTTGGTATTTGTGAACGTATCACCTCTTGCTTTTTGCTCCTATCTACGTCGTAACTTCCTTTTTGTGGTTCACTATTTTTCATTGCTTCCGCAACCAACTCCGCAATCGACTAAAAATCGAGTATGCATTTTTGTTAAAATATCAGGCATCATTTCTAATATACTTTTCTTGCTACTTTCCTTATTTTGATTTGGATTTTCTAAGCCTTCCTGTCTTTCAGTTTTAGATTTATATTCCAATATTGCTATTAATGAATCTGTGTCGTGACCGTTATTAGTATTTTTCAATATACCATCATTCTTAATTTTTCATGTTTCGTTTGCTGGTTTACTTGCATTCGTTCTCTGCTCTTTTCTTGCTGACACTGCATGCGGTATATCCACTGGTGTACTCGCTGCAAGAATTCCTTATCGCATTTTTGTGCTTTTTCGCATATATGCGAGCTTACCGTCCTCTTGTGCTTGACTTATTATGTTTTCGGCCTGAATTAATTCTTTCTTTCTATCTGCTTGAGTTTAACGTGTTTTTAATACTTTCTTGTTTCGTCTTTTCCTTCTATACGCTGATCTCTTCTGAAGGTCTTTCTTTCTTTTTCCATAGTTCTAATTTTCCTTTGATTCAGCATTACTCTCGATTTCTGCTTCATCACTTGTGTTTTGAATGAAAATTTTCTTTTTCGGATTTTCCGAATCTTCTGAACTTGAACCTATTTGTTTTGTTTTATCTTCACATTTCTTATGCACTGCGCGTGTGATAAAAATTCTCGCTGGCGGTTCATACCCGCTAGTTCCTGGATCTTGTTTTTCTTGTTTATCTGCTAACTGATACATTTCTGCGCGTGGTAATTCAAGATTCTTTTCACTATCTGCAATTACTGAATTTCTCGAGAGTGCGTCAGCTGCATTATTTTTTCTACCCAGTCGATATACAACATCAAAAGTATACCCTCACAAGACTGCTTTTAACCTATTAAATCTTAAATCAGGCTTTGTGCTTGTATGAAAATGTTTTAATGGCTCACGATCGGTAACTACTGTAAATTTCGTACCGAACAAATAAAGCCTAAACTGCTCTTTGCCGTAAACTACTGCTGATAATTCTTTGTCATATACAGAATATCTAAGTTCGCTTTCTTTTAGACATCGTGAGGCATATACACAAGGTCGATCTTCGCCGATTTTTCCGTGGCTTAATATTGCGCCTATCGCATAATCAGACGCATTCGTTGTTACTATAAATGGCTCGTCCAACTTAGGCGCAGCCAACACAGGCTCCTCGCATAGCTTTTCACGTGACGTGTCAAATGCTATTTGATGTTCTTCTAACCATATAAATTTCTCTTTTGTTGCACTTATTCTATGCAGTGGCTTTGCTATGCTTGCAAAATCTTTTATAAATTGACGATAATAACCAACGAAGCCTAAAAATTGTTTAACTTTCTTTTTGTTCGTAGGAATCATGCACTGCTTCTATCTTTTTAGGGTCTCTTATAATTTGCCCTTTTCCTACTATATGTCCTAATACCTGGGCCTCAAGTCTTAAAAACTGACATTTCTTCGGTTCAATGCTCAAGTTTGCCTTTTAAATACGTTTTAAAAATCTCTTAAATCTCACTGCGTGCTGTTCTAAATTTTCTGCATTAATTATTACATCGCCTAGATAAATCTTCAATTCTGTACCTTGCAAGCCTTGTAACGCTAGAGCCATGGCCCTACTAAAGGTCATAGGTGCTTCACATAACCCCATAGCCATACGCTTGTATTGATATGTACCCGATGGCCCTAAAAACGCAGTTTTATGCGCGTCTTTTGAATCAATTTTTACCTGATAATAGCCGTCCTTATGGTCTACGGCGGTAATATAATCCGCTGAAGCTAAATTTTCTAAGATGTCACAAGTTAACGGCAGTGAATAGCAGCTTCCCACAGTGATTTCGTTTAGTTGGCGAAAATCTGTCACCAAACGCCAGCGTTTACTGCCCTGAGGGTCAGGTTTCTTGTTAAATATCCTTGCTGGGCTACTATAACTCTACATAGATGGTTCTATAATATCTTTTTCCAGCAATTGCTCTATCTCTTGCTACATAATATTTTTTAATGCTATCGGGTAACGGTACGGTTTCACACGGACTGGCACCTCGTGTGTCATTTTTATTCTGTGTGTTAAAATATTTATAGCTGGCAATAATTCATTATCTATCCCAAAGACGAAGGGATTCTCGGATATCAAGCTTCTAACATGCTCTTTTTCTTCTTTATTTAATTCTTTTAAGTTTAGCACTTCCATTACTTTTCCAACTCTTTCTTTTATTTCACTTGGAGTCTTATTTGCCATGCATTTGTCTACATATTATTTCAGCATCAGCACTTTTTTTTCTGAATTTTATTGCGCGTTTAATCTTTTTGCAATCGTAAACTTCGTTTACTTCGTGGTTGCCGTTCTCACCGGCATAAAAATAATTATCTTTCTTCATAACCTCGCATAGAAAAATTTCTACCTTCGGGGACGGAATTTCAATATTTTTATGATTCGTATTTATACATACTGCATACGCTCTACCATTTTTATTTTCTGTAATAAAATTTACAAATAATATTCCAGGCCCCAAATTTTGAAGTGGCACCCAGTCTACCTTTACATCATTATTAATAACTTTTGCAGCAATAACGCGTTTCATTCTTGCGGGAATTTCTACTGTCTCAACCCGCTCAAAGGAAATCGATAATTTTATAAAATCAATGCACTTATGTACGGCATTTATATGTCCGTTGTACTCACTAATAATTTCCCAGCCTAATAGCCCATCTGTTTTTACAGAAAACCTATCTGGGACAATATGGACCTCACACTTTAGTCCTTGAAGAGTCATATCTGCTCTTTCTAACGTATACATTCCCCCTGGTATGACGCCTGTAATCTCTTAAATATGCTGCTTATCTATACTTGTATTTTCATTTACACATTTGGCTTTTATTATGGAAATATCTGCTCCCAAATCAACATAAGATCTTTCACTATTTTCTTTTAAATTCCGACTTTCCAGTTTAACAATAGGCGGGTTATGACCTGCGCACGCGAGTTTCGTGTTTATTGTGCGCCTAATTTTTACATGCTTATTATTACTAATTAATATATGTTGGTCATTGTTAACCTTTAGCCTGCGGGGGTGGTCGATTTATCGACCAGCAGTCAGGGTGGGGACTTTACCTGAAAAATCCAATGATCTCATGTATACATTTTGCACTTTATAAAAGGTCGTTTAGTACTAAAATTTTCCTGCAGTCAAAAGGTTAATTAATTCCTGCCCGGCGCCTGAGGATTGCGGCGGACATCCTGCGAGTTTAAAGGCTCGCTCATTCTATTTCCTTGCTCACTTACATTTCCTCTTGCGTTTGAGTCCCGTTCTCCATCCGGGTCGCGCGTTTGATTCTCGTTTCTGTTATACTAATATCTCTCACGACTGTTATTCCTACTCCGATTTCTATTAAAATCCATATCATTTCTATTATCATCACGTGCCTTATTGATATAACGCGGCGGTCCTTGAGCATTATAATTACATTCATTATTACGTGAGTCATAGTTTCTGTTTCTATTGAACCCACTGTTGAATCTACCATTACTATTTCTGTAATTATTATTAACATTTTTATTGTTATAATTATCATTGGAATTATTTCTGTTATAATTATTATTATCGAAATTTTTATTGTAATTATTATTACTGAAATTAATTTTGTTATAATTATTACGTGGGCTGCTCGTATAATTTTTGCTATCGTTTGATCAATTTCTTTTACCATTATTAAAATTTTGTGAATTATTTTTATTTTGTGCGTGAATAATACCATTTTTGGCATCATTCCTCAGTATCTGACAATCTGCCGTCGCGTGCCCCATCTTATCGCAATAAGCGCATCGTACTTTATCATATTTCTTCTTAATGCACGCGCCTTTTTTATGGCCTTCTTTGTCACAATAGCTACATTTAACTGCACTTGTACCTGTTTCTATTTTCACAGGCGTAGCTTGCATCGGTTTTATCTGCGCTTCATACACTTTATTTGTATTTAATAACTGATGTTGATTTTGTGTCATTTGCATTATGTTATTAATATTCGGTTGGGGCCATAATGATAACGATTGTGTATTTTGTGCTATCGCATTCCCGGTCTGTAAGCCGCTCATGAATGAGTTTTGCATCTGCGCAAAAAGTCGCGTCTTTTGTTTATTTTCAAAATCAGCTGCAAGTTGTTTTCTTAACGTTTGAGGTTTCTCGCAACGCACTTGCATATCTAAGGACGATATTAATCCGAATAATTAGTACTGTAAAGCGTCTCTCTCTATTAATTGCTTCCTTGCTAATCGATCTTGTACATTTAATACCGGCATTGTATCGTAGATCGTTAATAATCGATTCAATAGAGCTTGTGCACGCGCGCCAATATCTGCTGCTGACGCGCCTTGTTGCTGTGTTATCACTTTTAATTGTGTAGATAAATCTTCTAATATTGTTACATTATTATACTGTGCCTCTAAGTCTGCTATAAGAGCTTCTATCGACCCGTATTGCATCTAGCGCGCCGTAAAAATATCCGCTGTTTTTTTCAGTGAGTTTTGTCGCTAACTTGTACATAATGAAAATTTGACAGCCTAGCTCGAAATTATTTACTATGCTTCGCAGCACTAAACAGAATAAGAGTAATTCATCTAAGCTGCCGTCAAAGGTTGAAATTTTTCTGATTGCTTGATGTAACGATAAATAAGACTGCAAATGGCGCTGCATTCCCGGCACTGAATTTATTTGTTGTGCGTTTATTGCATAATTAGGATTCATTGGTGTGTTGAAATTAGAATTTGAATTCGTTTTCGCTGGTATGTTATTCCACGTTTGCGGGCTATTTTATAAAAAGTTTGTACTTGTGATCGAAATGCCACTATACGGCATTTGATGCAACAAGGTCGCGTTTGGCAAACTCACGTTTTGAGATGTCATGTAGTTATAAGGTTTTGATGTAAACATCGGTGGGTTCGGTCCCGAATAAGTATACGGCCCTGGGTTTTCCCATGCGCGTTTCGCATTATTTCCTACATTTTTGTTAGAATATGAACTTTTTGTTTTCGTTCCCGTTTTTCCTAGATTTCGTTTATCATCATTTTTATTTTCAATATCCGCACATACTACCGCATTAATCGGGATTTGCATATTGCCTCCTTGCTGTGGCCCGTGAATTTCCTTAGTGAAATCCGGTGGACCCGGCGGTAAATCGAACTCCTGCGCCGCAGCTTTTTTGTATTCTTCTTTTATTTCTTTCATTTCTTTCTCCGATAACCCCGCCTTTGAATTTACGTTTGCTCTTGGAGCGTACATCGGTATATATATCGTATTCTGCGACAACGCTGGATATCACATTCCCTCGTTTCCGAGACCGACTAGGTCTTCCTCACTACGTGAACCCTTAATAGGGGACAAGGAACGTCCTCTACGCCTCGTTGACAAATTTTTATTTCGTTTTTTGTCTTTTTTTGAAAATAGATTATAAAGAGACCTGTTCGACAATTTATGGGGATATTTATAACTTTTGAATTTTGAGATGTCGACCTGACAACAATTGAAAAGTCTATAATACAAGTTTCTGAAGTGGCACACACTTCAATAAGGGCTTAAATTACTTGTTTCTTCTAGTAGAATATGTAATTAAATTTTGGTATCGATTGGAAAATTGGTACATAATTTTATACGTCAAAAATGATACTGTTTTTATATTTTTCTACGTGTGTTTTTTGAGCTATAAAAAAGTACCATTCTTTCAATCATTTTCAAATTTTCTGAGCATAATGAATATGGTAAAAACAACAGCTTAAGCCTACCCTGGTATATGTACCCTGGTATTGTGCCCCTCTTTAGGTAGCTGTTTGACTATTTATTGTAAGTGTTATTTTTAGGTGAAAATTCCGGTATACCGGACTTTCTTTATTTCAAAGATTTTTGACCAATCTTTCAAACTCCGTTTGGATTTTGAAAATGCCATCATTAGTTCCGAAGATATAAAACTTTTCATTTTAATAAATTTTACTCTAGGGTGGGCAAAAGTAATTGACCGGTAGTGTATATATATATAAATATATATATATATATATATATATATATATATATATATATATATATATATATATATATATATATATATAAAATCATAACATCATGTCTAAATATTTTAAATTAATATTATTTAAGAGCATGACGAAGCCGTCCGCCTTCTAATAATATTTCCAATCTTAACTTATGAATAAACGATGCGTTTAATTGAGTTTTTTTGCTATAAAGAAAAAATTTGTAAGATTAAATAGTGCGGACAACTCAAGAAAACCACCAAAATATTATGCACACAAAGTTATAATAAAAACTTTCAATATATCGTATTTTAAGGTTAGGTTTGTCGAGTTTGATATCTAATTTCCAATCCAAGCTCATAAAAAAATAACAAGTCCTAATTATTCTTATTTTAACAAAAATTATTGTACTAATATAACTTTAGTGCGGACAAGTCATTATATTTGTTTAATTTAAGAATTTGAAAAGATATCGATAAAATAAAAAAAGCAAAACTCGATTGCTGCAGCTCCGACATGCCGTCAAAGAATAAATAAAGAAAGTTAGTGTAAATCTTATTTTTGAGGAATTTAACGGGATTTGAATGTATGAGTTATATCGAATCGAACTCTACTGTACTTTTTCGTTGACATTCTTATAACCATTGGATTTTTTTCAAGCACACTGTGTAATGTCTAGAGATTTTATTAAAACAATTTTAATCATAAGCAAGTTAAAAATGCTTATAAACAAATACTTCTGCAATTTTTTGTTTGAAATTTTAATTTTGTAGAGCTTTTATTTATCATTAGAAACCTAGTTATAATTCGTTAATCGCTAGAGGCACGCTGATTTTTAACTATTTTAAATAAAAATAGCAATATTTTTGGTTCTGATTTACGGTATTGGTTTAAAAAAAATGAACTCCGTTGTTATATCATAAGAAATAAAAAAGTATTCAATAAAATTTCTGTATTCGTCTTAATTTTTTAGGTATAACAGTTGAAAGAATTAAATTTTTTATAAAAAATTGTTGACTGCTCTTATTAAATTTCTTATCAATATTCGTAATCAGCGATCAAAAATATATAGAAAAAGCTTCGGTGGACTCATCAGAATTGAAGAGGTAACAGTGGCCTTCTGGGCGCCTAGATTGATTTTCATTGATGTTAGGTAAATCAAAATCATTTCAAGTATATCCATTGGCGGAGATTATTCTATTAATTTTCTTTAATGCTGAGTTTATACAAATTTCTTTAGAATTGAAGGATTATAGAAGTAACTCCGGAGCTTATCGAGTCATTCCCTTGCATTAATTGGATTGTGAAAAACACATTTATAAGCGATCAATTTACATAAAGCGATGTAAAATTCTATTTTTAACTGCTTTGGATAAACAGTTATCCCATCCTTCCTGAGTAGAGATTAATTTTCTAGCTTTAGCAGCATCAGCTACATTTAAATAAGTAAAATTTTTAAAAGCCCTTAAATCTTTGAAAGATTTTGCTCCTTTTATATATAATAATAATCATCTCAGATTGCAATTTATTTTAACTCATTTGTATGAAAGCACAATGATGGACTTTATCAATATGTTTGGATAGATATTTAACACACTTAACAGAAGAACAAATTTCCACATTGATATGACAATTAAATCGTAGAAGAAGATAAGGATTATACGGAACGACGAATCTATTGTCAGCGTATTTTTTATTGGATTTTTCATTAAAAATTATTTTTGTACCATTATTCTTTTGTTTATTGATAGGATAACTAGTTGTATTAAAATAAGTTGTATTAAATTCCTTATAAAAGTTTTTGGTACATTTCTGAGTTTTCTCATCCTTGCAAAGTGATGTAAAATTGTTTCCAACATGCCCCATGGATCATCCATTGTTTTACTATACTCAAGAGATGTGGATATTTGATTTTATATAGTTTTTTCACGCTAATGAATGAATCAATATCATTAGGATCATGAATTCTGTTTTCTGAATCCATAAAGAGCAACATATGCATATGCAAATGAGTTTTTTTCTGAAATTCAATTACGTACGCATTAGCGATAATTTTTCTAAATAATTTTCTCTATATAACTTCTCCTTTAAAGATCTTAACATTTTGATAAAAAACTTTGGCTACTAAGTCAGGTCTATCTATTGCTGATTCGTTGACATGTAAATTTTCTTTGATTTTCTTCCACTTTGGATTGTATGTCATGGTAATGAAGAAATTGGGTTTACCTTTTTTTTTGATAAAGTGTCATAAAATCTAAACAATTTTGTTTCATTTTTGTTTTTTAGAAATATAATCCGTAACATCTTTATATAAATCTGCTCTCAAAAACTTTCGATTTTTCTTCAAATAAAATCCTACTGAAAAAATCCAAGTGATTAATCATTTGATTTATCAACTGATTCATCATCTAATTTATCATCTGATTTATCATAGGATTAATCATCTGACTTTATGAAATAATTTTACACCCGATTCATCAAATGATTTATAATGTAATTAATCAGATGATTAATCATATGACTAGTTTCAGATGACTAATCATATGATTAATCATGTGGTTAGTCATGAACCCGATTTTATGTTATTATTTTACACTTGATTAATCAGGTGATTCATCATATGATTAATCATACGACTGATTTTAGATGATTAATCACATGATTAGTCATGTGGATAGTTGTGTACCCGCTTTTATGTCATTATTTTATACTTGATTAATCAAGTGATTTAACATGTGACTAATTTCGGATGACTAATCATATGATTAATCACATAATAAATCTCTTGATTAATCGAGTTTAAAATAATAACATAAAATCAGATGCATGCCTAACCACATGATTAATCATATAATTAGTCATATGAAATTAGACATATGATTAATCATATGATAAATCACTTGATTAATAAAGTGTAAAATAATAAAATAAAATCGGAAACATGACTAACCAAATGATTAATTATATGATAAGTCATCTGAAATTAGTCATATGATTAATCATCTGATTAATTACATTGTAAATCATTTGATTAATCAGGTGTAAAATCATTTCATAAAGTCAGGTGATTAATCATATGATTAATCAGATGATAAATTAGATGGTAAATCAAGTGATGAATCACTTGGATTTTTTCAGTAGGGAATAATCTTGATCCTTCCACTTTAACCTAAGCATAAACTATGTATTTTTGAATTAATTTACCTAAATTTAGGAATGGACTAAATTCTTCTCTTACAATTAATTTATATGAATAAAATTGTAACATCGTTACATTGTTATTAATGTTGACTTGTTTGATATTTGCCTTCGACCAAAACCTCGATTGGGAAAAATTAAAGGATAAGCCATAGGGTCAACGTGTTTACTTATGACAGGTATATGACTAGATTTGTCTAATTTTAAGTATTTACATATGTCATGTTCTGTTGGAAGTGTATTTATTGCATTCGGCCTCGTTATAACGATTTTCATCGTAATTTGAATTTAGAATCAAGAATATTCTTATTTTTTTAGAATGAGATGAAGTTTTTCGAATTTTATCATTGTCATGTACCATTTAGCATAGATATTAATTTCTCTGAAGATGTCATCTAATTCTTATAATAATTTTAAAAGACTTTCGATAAGCAAAATCTTCATTCTAAAAATATTATGAAAAAAAAACATTTAAAAAAGATTAATTAGTACCGAGTGAAAATTAGCGAGCAAGATATAAGATGCTAGTATAATATTAATACGAAATAACTTTTTTTATACTTATTGGTAATATATTTAAACACTTCTATATAATTTTTGCAACAATTATGCATTTTATAATCGTTATTAAATAAACAATGGTGAAAATTTTACTTTTTTACATTCAAAGGGTCAACAACAGAGTAAAGACCGTCTGATCGAAAGTACAGAGCACTCGTTTCCGTAGAATTATGTAATTTCTTCTCTAAAGTATATAGATTAAAATAACTTATTCTTTTAAAAAACTGATTTTCATTAGATTAATCCTGCTTTAACTATAAATATATTTATTATATTTATCTATATGCAATCATAATCATTTTATATAACACTTTCTTAGATTCAAAAATATATGATCAAATAATTAGAAAAAAAATTCACTTACTACAATCGGACTCATCAGAACCATCGGTGCAATCTGGATTATCGTCACACATCCAATTTAGTGCTATGCATTCACTGCTTCCTGAACGACATGTAAACTGTTCTGTTGTACAATTATTATCTATGGAAACAAAACAATATGTTCAATAGATACAAAAGCTTTTTATCAATATAATGCTCAAGAGAAAATCACATATCTCTGTCTTTTTCTAATCAAAAAATTCTTAGCAAAAAAAAAGAGAAAGACGGATCTTTTATCACAAAAAGAAATCTTTTCTTTGATGGGAAAGAATTAATTTTTTCTCATCGTTTTCAAGAAAACCTTGGAAAAATTAAAATTAAAAAGAGAGTTTTCTTCAAAACAAAGTAATAAAATTAATTCTTTCTCATTGAAGAGAATACTCCTTTTTGTATTACAAGATATGCTTTTCTATTTTTTTTCTAAAATTATTTGTATTTGTAAAAAAATGAATTATTTGATTAAAAATGAGCAGAAATATTTGACCTGCCTTCCAAAATAAAAAAGCTGAAGTTTTATACAAATATGCACATAAAATTGCTCAAACACTTTTCTTCGTTGCAAAATATGTTCCTGTTGGAATTAAAAAAAATTTTTTTCATTTTATATATACATGAAAAAGAAATTTAATCATTTCAACAAAAATTTATTCAGTTTGATTTAATGATTTGTTCCAATACTTTCTGAAAAATTTTTATTCAAATTAAGACAAGAATTTTGTGGAGCAGACTAAATATTTGATTATATGAGGATATCTCTACAATTTTCAATCTTTTTATGATGTTTTTGGAAATTCATTCTACAGGCGTTACTGGGTTACCCAATAATGCACACTATTTAAACTAGGTTCATACCTTTTGTACAATCTGGAAACTCTATTTTTTCTGTATCCAGTGAATGTGCCACCAATGGTATGGAAATATCTATCATACCATTAGTGGTACATTCACTAAATTCATAAAAAATAGAGTTTCCAGATTGTACAAAAGGTATAAACTCAGTTTAAATAGTGTGCATCATTGGGTAACCCAGTAATAGCTGTAAAATAACATATCACGGAAAGATTAAAAATTGTAGAGATATCCTCATATAAATTTTTAGTTGAATCAATTAAATATTTAATTAAAATTGAGTTTCAATTTTTTGAAACAAAAAAATATTCATAGAGTTGAAAAAGAATTTAGTGGTTTTAAATCAACAATTTATTTAAATAAAAAAACCCAGATTATTAAAGTCAACCATTTATTCATGCTAAATAAAGATTTATATTAACAAAATCAATATTTAGGAGCAGTTTGAGTATATCTGTCCTTTTCTAATTAAAGAATTGATTTTTTTACAAAAACTAATGATTTTAGCAAAAAATAAAGAGAAAGATGCATCTCGTCTCAAAAAAGGAATATTTTTATTGATAAGGAAGAATTGATTTTGTCGCTTAGTTTTCAAGAAAACCTTCAAAAACTTAAAACATAGAGGTTAGGGTAAACAGTTTGCTTCATTTTCAAGGTTTTCTTGAAAATGAAGAGATAGAATTAATTCTTTCTTATCTAAAAAAAACTTTGCTTTGTTGGATACGAGATGCAACTTTCTCTCAATTTTTTGCTAAAGTTATTAGTTTTCGAAAAAAAAAATTAATTCTTTGATTAGGAAAGGACGGAGAATCATGATCTCTTCTATATTAGCTTGTGGTTAGACTTCCGGTACCTTAGCGTAAAGTAAAGGCACGCAGGTGGATAGCTAATAGAAAAATAGAGTTCACGGGAGCCGATATATCGGCTACCTAATTTTCTTTTTTTTACCTCAATATTTTTGGATATCATGCTTGATTCTTGGATTTTTGTATTTTCAGATACACATAGCCTTACTATTTATAATGCTAATGATATTTTATAAATTTATAACTATTAATTATTATTATGAGCAAATACATACGAAAAAAAGTGAATTGAATTGCATGACTGAAAGGGTTAAAGGGAAAAAGAAAAGATTTAATGAAATTAGTAAAGTAAAATAGTAAGTTTGGATACTAGAAGTAGTGTAAGTGTTATGTACAGAAATAAGTGAAGGGTTGAGGAGAAAAGAACAATTCAAACGCAAAGTGCGGATTTAAGGTTAGAACAGAAAAATATGGCAGATGAAGACAGCGAGAAACAGTGGTCAGAGAATAGTGAAGAAAAGATTATAGTGAAGAAAATAACTAAAAGAAAAGAAGAGGCAGACCTAGAAAAAATGAAAAGGGAAAAACAGAATCGGGAAATAAGAAATAAAACACAATTTTCTTACTAATGTTTAAAATAATCTGAAATATTTAAAATACTATCTTGAAGTAAATATAAACACCTTTATTTTAAGCCCTATTGGGCTTATTTCATTCCAGCCATATTTCCATGATCACTCGATGAACCTTCGAACCCATAATTCCTGCACCGTAAGGTTCCTGATGACCTAATGAACTAATTTAACTTTACCAAATAGATTTGGCTTCAGTATTGATGTCATTCTTGCATGAATATAGAGTTTTGAAATTAAATGACTAGAAGTGGTAAAAAAATCCAAAAATATTTAAATTTATTTAAAAATTGAGATTTTTTGTTAAAAAATTAGAAATTTTTGTTGAAAAGTCAAAAATTTTTGGTTTTTTGAAAATCCCTACATTCAAACAAAATTGACACCAATACTGAAACCAAATCCGTTTGGTAAAGTCGAATTAGTTCATTAAGTCATTAGAAACCTTACGGTGCAGAAATTATGGATTCAAAGGTTCATCGAATGATCATGGAAGTATGGCTAGAGTAAAATAAGCCTAACAGAGCTTAAAATAAAGGTATTTATGTCTAGTTTAAGGGAGTATTTTAAATATTTTAAAATTAATATTAATAAAAAAATTTTATTTTATTTCTTAGTGTCCAATATGTATATATCCCCTTAAGTTATAAACCGGACGCGATGAGTAAGTGTAATTTGAAATATGAATGGAAAGAACGACAAGATAGGAAAAAAATGTTATGTTAAGGGGCATAAGAACAACGAAAAAGGGTTTGAAGGAAGAAGTTAAAAATGTAATAAAAAATAAATCAGATTTACCGATATATATTAAAAATATAAGGGCGATATGAGGGAGACTATTGGTAGAACTTGAATAAATAGAAAATAAAATTGAATCGATGAATAAGAAGAAGTTACTTAAAAATACTAATATGTGGATGAAAGATTATTCAACAGATAGAGAAAAAAAGGTTATAAATGGGCTAGAAATGATAGTAGATGAAGAAAAAAAATATATTAAATGTAAATTAGGCTATTTGGAAATAAGAGTAAATAAGGAATAGTATGTATGAAACGAGAGAAAAAGAAGGCTTATAGAAAATCAGACAAATCAGCTCTTCTGAGAATAGAAACAGACAGACTTAGACATAGACAAATATTTATTCAGTTATGGGGTTAAACCCTGTATGGCTCAACTTAGAATATACAAAGGTGTTAACAATAATAATAATAATAATGAGAATTTAACAAACAAATTAAAAATATTGTTAAATTAATCCGAAAAAATCATTTTGATTATAAAATAAAAATGAAGCTAATAAAGTAATAGCAAAAGGCATAAATATGGTATAGGGTACATAGAAGGGGTTCAAGCAGGAAAAACTAAACTTGTTTGGGGCAAAAGTATGAGGATGTGAAACACAGCGATCGATAGAAGAAGTACAAAGTGAATTTTTGAAAATATCTTCGGGATGAAAAAGTAATACTTCTCGATACATATGAAGAATGGAGACAAGAAAAAATAAAGTTGAAATTGAAGCAATGAAAATGGCTGCAAAATATACGGTAGATATTATCAATATGAATAAAGAGAAGTGGCCAAGAATATGTTTAAGGGAAGAATAAAGGGGGATACAAACAGAAATCCAAATAATTAGGGAGAACGATTAGATATAGCACTAAAGGCAGCTGGAATAGGAGAAGAAATTAATCATAAGCTTACGAAAAAGGAGGCTAGTAAGATTAAAGGAAAATGGGAAAAGGGGCTAAGAATAAAAGTAGAACAGAAAATTCAACAAGACTGGAATAGAATAGATGGATCGAAGTATTGCGAGGACTATGAAGAATGAAAAAAAACATGGGGCAGGAAAAACTATTGGGGAATGAAAAAATACGAAGGACAATAAAGGAACAATGGTTGAGGTTAGGATGTGGAAAAATACAAAGAAGTGAAAATAAAGGTTCCAACGACACAAGATGTAGGCTTTGTATGGTAAAGAAGGAAACGCTAGGACATATATAGGTTTGCAAAGTAGCTAAAAATGAAATAAAAAGAGAGTGGGTAGAAGATATAGAAAATTCAAAGCTGACTTGTAAGGATTCCGAAATTAGGTTAGGTTGAAAGAGTTACTTTAAGGAAATCCGATTGAGATAATGTGCAAATATAACAGGAAATTTGAAAAAATAGTAAGAGAAAGAGAGTTAACTAAAAAAAAAGTAATAGAAAAACAATATTGTGATATCTAGAGATAGCATGTAAATATCCACACAGCATGAAAGCTTCCAGAAAACTTTCACACTGAGCATGAAGGATCCTGGAAGCTTTCATGCTGTGTGGGTAATAGGTAGTGGCTGTTAATAAATTATAAACAAAAGAAACGATAAGAACGGGATTGTCGTGCTAGGGTGAAATGTAAAATCATGGAAATAAATAAATTATTATTATATTGTTATAAAGCCTGTGGTTACCTTTTTCCTAAAATAAAAGGATATTTATTCAAATCAAAAACAAAAAGGCGAGGCTTGTCTACCCCGAGGAACTGATCAAGCAAGTAAAAGTAGTACTGCTGCCTAAAAGAAAAGTCACCCAACTAGTCAAACTCCTGACGCGTCAGAACCCGGAGATTGTCACATTGAGGTGGAGAAAACTTCAGAGTTTGAAACGAAGCCCAATCTACCTCGTCATTGCTGAAATTCATGAAAGTTCGACGGATAGGTTTAAGGTCAGAAGAGGTAAGGCCTTCTTGGGGATGTAAAAGGTCACTTTTCGTTGGGCATCCAGGGACTTGGGAGGTGAGGGGGTAGAAAGGAGGAAGAATGATGTGCTTGTGAAGCAGCACTAGAAATGTCTGACTTACAAACAAATACCATCCAAATTAACTAGCATCACATCAAAAGCGTCTCGGTTAATATAACCAGGCCTAAGTCTGCAAGACCCACATGCTTAGCTATGGCTTTGACCATAGTGCTAATATAGGAGCTGTGGCTTATTCGGAATCGTATTAGAGGTCTGACAGCGGCAAGTAGTGTCTACACGAGTGGGGATCATGAGGCACAAGGAGCTTGTCTGGTCATCAAAGGTTCGGAGACTACACTCATGCAGGAATTCTCTACAAGAGACCTAGCAGTTGCTAGAGTTCATAGCAAATTACGTGAGCAGTAGTGCTCAGAGACCAGCTCAATGAGTAACACAGCGAGGCTTTTTGAGGTGCTTGTTGATACACCAGGAGGTGAACTTAGGTATCAAGCGGCAAGATGGGAATTCTACTAAACCAAACTTTTTTTATTTCAACTCAGAGGCGGAGCTGATACAGGCTCCCCAGTGAGTGAAAATAAGGGCGGATTGTAATACTGCAGGTCATGTGATAACGATGCAATGGGTAAAAGGGTTGGTCCAGTCTTTCGAGCTCTTAAAAGCACCACATTTGGATGATGTTGCCCCAGCGTTAATTCAGCAATGCTTGGAGGAGACAATAAGACCATTAACGGGTTTATTTAGACAATGTGTAGCCTTGAGCTATATGCCTAAATGATGGCTCAAAACGATAATTATCTTAATTCCAAAATCAATAAAGAAGAGCTACATAGAGGTTCAGGATTTTAGGCTAATTATTCTCACATCTTTCTTGTTGAAGATGTTGAAAAAAGTGGTTGATAGATATGTTAAAGAGAGGCCACCGAAGCTATATCCACTTTGTAGGGATCAACATGCTTACCAAAAAGGCAAGGCGATGGTAACAGCACTTCTGTCGGTTGTGCACTTTATAGAGGATCAAATCGAACTTAAAAGGGTATGTATAGGTGTGTTTTTGTACGTGGAGGAAACTTTCAATTACACACACAGGATTGCAATTCGGAGAGGTGCTAAGGAGCACGGTATTCCTGGAAGCATCATCGATTGGTTCATAAGCTTCCTAAAAAATAGAAAAGTGCATAAATCCTGGATGAGAAACACGATTAGCGAGTTGGTCACGAAGGGTTGTCCCCAGGGTGAAGTCTTTTCTCCTCTATTATGGAGGCTGGTTGTAGGCGGCCTACGCGTATTCTCAATGGGATGATACTCAAAGCAATAGGGTATGCAGATGATATGGCTATCCTAGCTAGGGGAGCTTTAGAGAAAGTACTTACGGAGTTAGAATAGAGGGTCCTCGGGAAAACAAAAGAGCGGTGTAGTAGTGGTGTAGATCACTACGCATAAAAAAACAATAGCAGTGGTCTTTACCAGACGATACAAGGTTAGGACACTGGAGTAAATAATGTTAAATTAACACGAGGATACCTTACGTAGAATATAATAAGTATTTTGGTGTGTTTTTGGATAAGGGGATGTCATTGAAAATATATCTAGAGGATGAATATAAATAAGCAATGGCTACATTCTGGCAATGTAGGAGGGCGTTGGAAGCTAGATATGAATTAAGTCTGGCATCAAGGATGTTTCATGCTTCAATTATCTGATGAAACAGAACGTCAAGAAAGAGAGATTGCAAGCGGCTGGACCTGGTACAAATACTGTTTCTTGGAGGTATTATTTCCACGAGAAGAAGTACGCCTTGTGCCGCAATCAAGTTCATGCTGGACATGCCATCTCTTGCGCTGTACATAAAATCGGAAGCAATGGAAGCAGTTTATCGGCTCAGCTGTATACAAAAATGGGATTCCAGCAGCAGTAGTCTGGAAGAAACCCAAGGGCAGGATTTTGCCCATCACTATCAGAGATGGTAGGAACAAAATTCATATTCGTGCGAGAAAAACGTGGAAGATACACAGACCCAAACATGGTGGAATCTGGTTTGCGGACGGGTCTAGGCCGAAGGAAGAGGCGGGAGATGATTTCTGTGAACCAAGATACCAGGACAGATTCGGCCTACGTATCGTAAACTATAATACGGCCTTCCAGGCGGAGATGTTTGCCATCAAGATGTATGCAAAAACGCTTAATGATGGCGGCAGAGAAGGAAAAACCATATGAATCTATTCGGATAGTTAAGTGGCTCTGGAAACCATTGGAAAAGGTAACACTAGTTCGAAATTGATGTAGAAAACGATGTCTTTACTAACACACGGAAAGAGGCATTCACGTGAAATATATACGAGAGTTGAAAATATCATTAATATTCAGATTGATGTTTATTATAATTCGTGTGACATAACCTACGCCAAAAATGATTAGTCACTTGAAATTCACATGATATACTATCACTGTATAAATAACTGTAACATCATGTTGTAAAACACTGATGTCATCACCGAAATACGTGAGCGCAAAAACATCACCCCGTTTTTAAGTTAAAAAAATTGTTGACACAGTCACACACATTGAAAGCAGCATGTGCAACTTGTATGATAATATCAAAGAATATAGACGCTTATAGAAGCGTACGTTAAATGGGCGGACAGAGGACAAAATCTAAAGTAATGTCCCCCAACCTAGAGATAGCGCCGCTACTAAAATGCCATGTATTTTTATATACTGAATTTTTTTTTTTTTTTTCATATATATTGTGAGCGCCCAGGTATATCATTAACTCTCATTTGTTAAACTAAATAATTACAACATAATTACACGCGATAAATAATAATCTATGAATAAGAAATGTGAATTAAAGTATTATAATTTAAAAGAATAAAAGCATAAGCGCCCAAAGTGTGTACGCTTCTGAAGCGCACATACATTCAAAGTCGCTCGTGTACATGCAACATACATCGAAAGCGCGCTTAGGCCTCATATTGGCTCAGCGCGCAAGAGAAAAACAGGACCACCCACGCGAACGCCGGTGGTACCAAGCTACTAGAGAAAAGGGGACTTGAGTCCAGCGCCTATAAAAGCGGGCCAGCAGAGAGAAAGGCTCTCTTCTGCCTCGCCTCAGCTCGAATTAACTTGCTCTTATATCTTAATACGTCGAGCATTGAAGAATCACCAACATCATGATTCTTCCATGCTCGAGCGTTTATTCACTTTACGCTGTATAATTGACTAAATGTAATTTTAATAAAGAGATGCGGCGAGCAACACCTTTCCTTGTCCCATCCTTAAGGGTAAAGCCCCGCGTACTGAGGCACTTGGTCTTCAGTAATAACGGGCATTACCCATAACATAAATAATCATTTACTAATACTGTAAATAACTACACACACATACACACTGACACATTTGAGCCCGCACCAGACGGCATAGCGACTTGTCTGGTTAACGGCTCTACAATTACAAGCTTGAAATAAAGCAAAGGTAAGACTCGTTAGAGTCGATGAAAAGTGCGTCCTACTGGCCATAACCTAGAAGGACGTCACACTGGCGCCCGAACAAAAAATTTAGCGTTAATTGCGCATAATATTTCAAAATCATAACATTTGTGAATTTAAACAAAATATTCGCGAAATAATACATTATAAGAAAAAAATCAAAAAATAAGTTTAATATAATAATATTTGTAAAATCAATCAAAACACTTGGAAAATATAATAAGAAAAAATCATAAGACAAAATATTATATCTAATTTTGTAAATCAAAGAATTTGGCTTAATAAATAATAAAATTACGACAGCAAAATTTATCGAAAATTCTGCCAAAAATAAAAATGAAAATATTAACACAGAAAAACAGCAAACATTACATAACAAAGTAACAACATTTTTAAAACAAACACACCAAACACATAGTTTAAAACGCGAAATAAGAAAATTAGAAATCGAAATACAGAACATACACAAAGAATTAGACTATCTAACAAATGATAATAAAATCAACAATGAAAATTTAGGTAGAATTTTCGAACACTTGAATAAACAACTACCCAAAGCTTTGAAACAAATAAATATTAACACACAACTCATTAACATATTCATAAACAAAAATGAAAAATCAGTTAAGAACGAAATAAACAGAACAATAAAAGAAAATAGTATTAATAACAACAATAATTAACAATAGATAAAAATTTAACAGAAAAGAACCAAACACATTAGTAACAATAAAACCATAAAACAATAAAAATAAATAAAAAATGAAATATACAAAACAATGTAAAAAACTCAAAATAATTCAGAATTAAATGATAAATAATTTAACAAAACAATATATTAATAACATAAAGTAAAAATAACGCTACACGTAGATCATAATATTAGAGATTTCGCGAAACAATCTAAAATGAAATGAACTAAAATTATCAAAATAACTAACATATTATTAAATAAAAGCAATAATAAACTTAAAAAGATCACATAACGCATTGTAAAACTAACAGAAAAAAATCAGTAAATTAAAACTAAAATACTCGTCATTAAATAAAATAAAATCAAATTATAAAGTCACAGTTATAATAAAATTAACAAAGATAAATTCCAAAAGAGAAAGTATAAAATCAAAATCGAGAAGCAATAAATTCCACATACTACAAATCAAAACAAAGGATTGCGATTGACAAGACATACCAGAGGATAAACGACTAAACAAGAATACTCAAAACTCTGAAGTATAAAGTCATCAAATCAAATAATATAATATTTAAAATTTATAAAAGTAAATAAATACAGTATATACTCTGTATAAATTATATACAGTAATAACTCTGTATAGTCTTTAAAACAATTAAATTGAAAATAAATTTACTAAACATAAAATAATTATTCTTTTTTAATATAAAATTTAAATTTTTTGAAATGGCGGGTAGAAGATCATTTCAAATCATAAGAGAAATCCAAGACGATGCAGTCGAGGATAACCAAAACGCTAACAGAGATTGGCAAAACGCGGTAACAACCGAATTAAAGGAATTAAAAAAAGGAATTAAGAGTCGATGAAAAGTGCGTCCTACTGGCCATAACCTAGAAGGACGTCACAATATATATATACACGTAATGTTAGATGTCCCCCAGAAACTGAGTCCCCTTATTTACTTAAGATGTTCGCTTCTATAAGCTCCTATATTCTTTGATAATATGTAATGGCTCTGCTCTGTGTCTATATAAGAATTTACGCGCATGCGTATGCTGCTCTATATTAAAAAAAATTCAAGTATTTCTTTCACCTCGATTTAAGGTGAAAGATTGAGAGATCACCTTAATAATCGCTGTATCTATTTAGCTTCATTTTACGGTAGCATGATATTACTCATAGGGATTTTAAAGGTAAATCAACCAAAAAGATAATGAACGCTCAAGTTGTAATAGCATGATTAACTGTCATACTATTTCGACGTGAACGCCCTTTTCCGTGCAGGACAAGGTGAAGCAAACAATCTCAATCTGACTTGGATTTTGAGATACCCTGGATAGATGGGAAATAAGAGTAAGAACGCCCTTGCCAAACAAGAGTGCAAACAACAACGCCCCAGTGAGCGGGTAGTGGATATCCCTTTTGAGGAGGGAAAAAATAGTATAGTGGAATATGTAAAAGGCCTACGCATGGAAAAGTGGTATTCTACTAAAGGCTGCAAAAAGGCCAAAAACCTATTGGGGGAGTATTGAGAGCAGTTGGAGAAATGAATCGCTCGCTCTCAGTAGGTGGCAGCTCAGAACTGTTTTTAAAATAGTAATTGGGTACTGCAACTTGGAAAGTTTTCAGCACAAAGTAGAAAGAGTAAGATCTCCTCTCTGTGCTAGATACGATGAAGGTAAAGAGGAAACACCAACCAACCTGCTATGTGAGTGTCCAGTGTTAGCAGGCGCTAGGTTTAAGTAATTTGGGAAAGGGATAATGATTGTGGAAGAAATCAGAGAATACAGCAGAAATCGATTTTAGGTTATTATGAAGCAGTCGACTCTTGTCGGTGCTGAGAATGTGGATGGGAACAGGGTACAATGGCAATAGCTAAGTGCACTACACCGTGTGGTCCCTCCGAAGTTAAATCTAAATCTAATCTAAAAATCGATGTAATTTTTATTGTGTCACGTAACCAATTTGATGGCTTATTCATATGAACTACGTAATTTTGTTATGTAATTCTATACCAGTCATGAAATTTCGTTAGAGAATTTCGTACGAATTTTGTATTTTCCAATGAGATAAGTTATTTTGTATAAGTTTCGTTATTCTGTTGCACGATTTCAAAATAATAACATAATTTCATTACATCCCAAACTTGAGTAAATTTTCTTAAATTTCGTAATTTTGTAACGTAGTTCAAGATTTAAATTATCTATTTTGTGTCAAAAATACTTCTTATATTAATTTATTAGTTCTGAATAATTTTAAAATATTAGAACGATAAGGTATCTTTAACACGAAATTGGTAATTTTGTTCTTTTATAATATTGCGCAATTATTTCAAAATTATGTAACGGAATTACGAAACTTATATAAAATTATTTAATATATTATTAATAGAATAACGTCACAAAATAAAAAAAATTCATAAAGAATTTCTTAGGAGCAGGGTAAGTATATATGTCCTTTTCTAATAAAAAAATTAATTTTCGGACAAAAACTAATAATTTTAGCTAAAAATAAAGAGAAAGCCACATCTCGTATAAAAAAACAATATTTTCATTTATGAGAAAGAATTGATTTTATTGCTTCGTTTTCAAAAAAACCTTGAAAAACCTGAATCATAGAGGTAAGGGTAACCAATTTGGTTTTTTAAAATTAATAACAAAGCGATAAAGAGTATGGTAAGGTAAGATAAGCAAAATGACACCCATCAAACATTTGGAATTTTGTTGCATTAGTGGTCGACGTATATAGAATAATAATTTTTGAGATTATCAAAATCCTCTTTCCCCCATAAGGGTAAAAAATTTCGATTTTAGATGACGATTATTGGTGAAAAAAATTCCAACAGCAGCTTATCAAGAAGCATTAATAAAATTGATATCAACTTAAATCTGAATCCAACTGGTTCCTTTTCTCAAGATATACCTAAAAAATTGTAAAAATGCATAAAAATTAAAATCTTAAATGATTACTATGAGAACATATTAGGAGAAAAATATGTATATTTAAATATATATATATATATATATATATATATATATATATATATATATATATATATATATATATATATATATATATATATTTATGTCCTCGAAGGCCGTATTCGTGTCAGTATGTAAAGAGCATGCTAAATTTGTATTGGCATCCCATATGTCTCAGACGCGCTCCTCGACTTATTGCAAGAATTATATGTCTTCCTGAGACATATTGAGACTCAATATGTCTCAAGAGAAATCAATATGGCATCACCGATCCTTCTATGTTTCGTTCAATATGTCAAAGAGCAATCATATTGAACGTAGGTTAGTGAAAAAAAAAATGACTCGCGCTTCGACAGCAGCTATACTCATTACAAAATGTCAATCTAAGAAACAAAAGAAAAAATTAATAGAACTAAAATTTAATTTTAAAAGTATTCAAAAAAAGATTAATATTTTCAACTTATAAGTTATATTTCCTCATACGGCCTACTTCGGACATAAAATCATCTATGTCCTTTGGCCATTTATTCAGGTGGAATCTGAATCTCGAACAATGTTTGCCGCTTGAGCAGAAATCTACCTCGGGCGCGCTTTGCGCGCCCTCGGCAATTTCAGCTCAAGCGACAAACATTGTCCTCGATTCATATTCCACCTGAATACGGCCAAAGGACATATATAACTAAATATATATATATATATATATATATATATATATCAGAAATGCATAATAATAATGTCCCTATAAATGTTGGATGTACACGAAAAGAAATTTGGACCTTTGAAAATACCGAGATTGTTTGATCGAAAAATTTCAAAGGCTTATTATTTTATCACTTATATAATTGAATTTAACTACTTTGGAAATATTAATATTGAATTCCAATACAATATTTATTCTGCATAATTTAAAATATGAAAATTTCCTATACCAAATTAGTCGGTGGTTATAATCGAGATTTGATAAGTCTTGTTTTCTCTAATATGGGAATTTGACGTTTCTAATGCATAAAATATAGTAAATTGAGAATTTGACAGTCGTAACGGATCCGATTGAACGAAATGTTTGCTCTGATAGAAAATTGACCATATTTTGGGTATAGTTTCTGATTTACTGTAACGTGAAATGATATTTATCTAAAAAATTTTGTTCGAAGAATTTCTAGAATTGTTAAATAAATGTCTTTTTAACTTTCAACCCAAAATATGCTCAATTTTCTACTAAGGTGTTTCGATAATGGAATTAAAACAACATATGTTTGAAAAAATATTAAATCTCAATTTAAAGAATGTTCTAGTAAAAAAAATTTTTTCTCGAATGATAAGAAAATTTAATGTATGTATTGTTATATTTAGTATAATCGGTAATAAATATGACTCAAGTTTTTTCACTCCAAAAAAATATTTTTTTTTTCAGACTATCTATTGTATAATAAATGATTGGCATAAAAAGATTAATAAAAAATAAAAATATTTGAATATTTTTAATTTTCCGATGTATCCCGATAATACAAATGAACAATGTATATAGTTCCGAAATATATTTCTCATTTTGAACTACTTTCACACTTTTAATATTTATATATCTATCTAACTTTCGTAGGGACATAATCATTATGTGTTTTTGTTATGTATATATATTTGCTTGTAATATATGTTTTTATAGTAATCATATAAGATTTTTTTTCCAATTTGTTTTATTTTCTTAGGTTTTTTGGGTAATATCTTAAGAAAAGGAACGATTTGGATTTGGATTCGAATTGATATCGATTATATTAATGCTTCCGAATAAGCTGCCGTAGGAATTTTTTTCCACTAACAATGTTCACCTAAAATCGAAATTTTTCACCCATACCCAATTTCTTCCTCACCTCCAAAAAAACATGTTTCTTAATTAATCCCGTATTTAACACCTTAATTACTGTTACACAGTCTTAAAAAATTCTAACATATTTTTTGCATGAGTGCGCATAAAAAAATGTTCTCCTTAAATACTACTTGTTTAACGGTTTCTTAATAGTTTTTTTACTACTAACACCCTATTTGCGCTAATGACAGTAAATTTGATAGCATTATTGGATTCTACGATAAAAAACATATACAAAATTTGTACTATACTAGTAAGAAATATTTTTATTCCTATCTCAACAGAAAAAGGCTACCTTATTAAACCATAAAGCGGACCGGAAGAAAGATATTTTTAACTCCTAAAATTTTGTGGAAGAAATAACCATTTCTTCTTCTTTTGAGAGAAAAATGGATATCACTCCCATTAATTTTATAAATTATAAAATTGAATGAATTTGAATTTTTTTAATAACTAGACGCACTACAGCGGCCCTTCGAACCGCTCTGGCTCGTGTCTTAAACCTTTCAGAGCATGCAAAAATCTTCGCTTTTTCTTCGATTTTATTCTTTTGTATGATAATATAAATATATGTTATGTGAAAAAGATGTATTTTTTCTAATTTAAACTTTTTAAAGTTTTGGATAGAATAATCAATCGAATGCTATAAGAAAAATAAAGATGTTTTTATAGTTCGATAGCTTAAAAGTGAAGTTTTGTGTAAAGTTTTTTATTCAATTTTAGTAAATCTGACAATGATTTAAAATAGTAATACAAATGAATGTTGGCGATTCGAAAAAAAAATCGGTTGAGCTGTTTTGAAACGGTAATCCTTTTAAAGGTTAAAAAAAATTAAATTTTTGATAATAACTTAAAAAAAAATTTTTTTGATAGAAAGTACATATGATTGAATTTCTAAAAAAAAATAAGATACATCTATTCAATATTATTGATTTTTTTTCTAAGAATAATATTTATCAAACTATCATCAAAAAGCTTTCAAATTCAACATTTTTCATAAACAGTATTAACTTTAGAGTAAAATATATAATATCAAAAAAATTAATTTTTTTATGTTCTATAACTTTTATTCTATATTCTTTTCTAAAAAAATTCGTTTTTTATAAATTTTTACCTAAAATTTATTTTTTTGACTGTTTAAAGGGTTGCTATTTAGAAACGGCTCCAAGATTTTTAAAAAAATAGGAACCTTTACTTGCTGTTGTGAACTTTCTGGACCCGCAGACTTGTTTGAGGTAAGTGACAAGCTGATGTTTGTTTTTGGAGGGAACGCGAAGTTTTGGTGGTTTTTGGAACGCGCCAAGCGACTAAGTTTCTGAAATATGCCGCAAAAGATCGCTACTATGGCTGGATGTGCGATATGCAAGCAGCCATCATCTGGCATATGCGGAACAAGGCACTTGTATAATTGCTCAACTTGTCACCAGTGCTGTCATGCTAGATGTACAACACGCATACAATCAGTAAGCACAGGCTACCATTACACCTGCAACAAATATGTAAAGATAAAGCATGAAAAGAGTGCCCCCTCCAGTTCACATTCCCTCGGCGCAGACATTAATAACAGCCAAATACTTAATGTCGGTAAGGCAGATAAGAAGTCGCCCCTCAGCACATCGACTCCATCAAGAATCAACACGCAAGTACCATCAGTTATCGTCGCACAGGGGCAACCAGCAACTAAGGCACTTCAGAAGGCTAGTGGCGCGGCGAAAAATCAAAAGTCTAGTCGGCCGTCCAAAGTATAAAAGTGGTTAACTACATTGGAATCCCATTGGAGTTAAGGTTTTCTCACTTTGGACGGCAGTAGTTCAAATAACATTTCAAGTAATAATTCTATTAAGGCTACGCGTAGTAAGGGTGGCGCTGCGCATGTTACCCCCGCCGCCACTCTAAGAAATGATAAATCAGTAATTTTAATGAATAATAATGCGAAATTAAATAATAATTCTGACATCTCCATTTCTCAGGATGCATTGTTTGAAATTGAGGGAAATTTGTCTCCCCTGTTGAAAATAATGATGTCTTTCCAGTACGTCTTTGGTCGTGTCTTAGATTGGAACAAAATAAGACATCATTTTTTTAATGTTCCGGAAATATAGTAACCAAATTACGTCTTTTTTATAAATAAAATAATTTCAAAGACGTATTTTTCCAATAAATACTCATAGTAAAAGACGTAAATTAAAAAAAAAAAATTCTTTTTTTTAAAACGAATGACGTCTTTCCTGTTGAAAATAATGACGTCCTTCTAAGACGTCTTTGAAGGACATCTTTGAAAGACGTCTTTGAAGACGTCTTTGGTCGTGTCTTAGATTGGAACCAAAAAAAAACGTCATTTTTTCCAATGTTTAGCAAAGTTATTAAACAAATGACGTTTTTTTATTATTTCAATTACGTATATTTTTAATAAAAATGACGTCTTTTCTTACGAATTTTTATTTAAAAAATACGTTTTTGAAAATGTAAAAAGACGTCATTTGTTAAATAGCTTTTCTAAACATTGAAAAAATGACGTCTTTTTTGTTCCAATTTCAGACACAACCAAAGACGTCTTTCAAAGACGTCATTTTCTCGGAATTTAGGGAAAAAAACGTCATTTTTCATGAATTATGTCATTGAAAAATGACTTCACATGATAATCATTTTCCATTTAAGGGAAAAAACAAAATGAGGTGAACCTCGTAGTTTCAACTCTTCGAAAAACGAAGAGCATTTGCGATTAAGCTGAGATCATTCTGGCCTTATATATCTGCGTCTTTGAAATTTGTATAAGGGATCGCAAAACTTGAAAATTGCAACCTGGTGAGTTAAAATTAGATTGACGCAATCAACCATCGATTCGACAGTAAGTCACTAGGTGGCAATTTTCTAGTTTTGCTATCCCTTATACAAATTTCAAAGACGCAGATACATAAGACCAGAATGATCTCAGCTTAATCGCAAATGCTCTTCGTTTTTCGAAGAGTTGAAACTACGAGGTTCACCTCATTTTGTTTTTCCCCTTAAATGGAAAATGATTATCATGTGAAGTCATTTTTCAATGACATAATTCATGAAAAATGACGTTTTTTTCCCTAAATTCCGAGAAAATGACGTCTTTGAAAGACGTTTTTGGTTGTGTCTGAAATTGGAACAAAAAAGACGTCATTTTTTCAATGTTTAGAAAAGCTATTTAACAAATGACGTCTTTTTAAAATTTCAAAGACGTATTTTTTAAATAAAAATTCGTAAGAAAAGACGTCATTTTTATCAAAAAAATACGTCTTTGAAATGATAAGAACACGTCATTTGTTGAATAACTTTTCTAAACATTGGAAAAATGACGTCATTCTTGGTTCCAATCTAAGACACATCAAATATAATTTTGTTTATCTGATGAAATATTTAATTGATCTAATTAAATAAATGAAGTATAGTTTTAACATCTAATAAAATATTTCATTAAAATAAATGAATCTTTAATAAGGTCAGATGCTTATTTAATTTATAACACCTAACATTTTGTTTAGCTAACGAAATATTTTAATAACCCCAGCGAAAAAAATAAATGAAACACTTGAAATCATTCGAAACGTTTTAGAAGTAATCCGAAAGAAAATGAGGGAAACTGAAAAAACAGTAAGAATTGAAATCGATTGGAGAGACTTTGGTAAAATTAGGACGAGACATTCAAAGTATTCAAGTTTGTTTCCGCTTTTTTCGGTATATTTCATTTATTTTCATTTCTTTTCATTTTTTTACAAAATATCTTAGATTCTTTCCAGAATTAAACATTTATTTTTTATAAATATTCAGAATATTTCGGAGTCTCTCGGAAATTTTCGGATGACTTCAAAATTTTTCAAAATTTCTCAGAAGTTTTTAATTTTTCTTAGAACTTTATGAATTTTTTCATATTTTTCCAGAATCTTTTAGAATATTAATTGAAATAATCAGAATATTTTAGAGTATTTTAATTAATTTCTAATTTTTTCCAAACTTTTCAAATTTTTCCAAAAGTTTTCCCTATTTTTTTGAAGTTTTTGGATTTATTCCAATTATTTAAGTATTTCAATTAGATTATTAAAAAATTTGTAAAGAAATTGTTAGAAATTTTCAAAAACTCTCGAAAATTTGTTTTACTAGATTGCATATAAAATAATGAAAAGATATAATAGAAATTCATTCTTTTTAATGATATGTTTCAATCACGAACCATAAAACAATCAAATACAGTTTTTGACATTTACTAGAACTAACAACTGTACGGAGAAAAGGATGTACTGTTAAAATAAGTACTTAATCTAGTATATTTAATTTATCTACTAAGGTATTTGGGAAAAAGTGACGATATAATTTCAAATAAACGAACTGCGAGCAATGCAGTTGAAATATTATTTATTAAGAGCAGGTCGTATATCTCTATCCTTTTCTAACAAAAAAATTCATTTTTCTGCAAAACCTAATAATTATAGCAAAAAATAAGAAGAAAGCCCCATCTCGTATAATAAAAAGCAATATTTTTTTAATGAGAAAAAATTATTTTTATCGCTTCGTTTTTATAAAAACTTTGAAAAACTGAATCGTCCATCCTTACCTCTATTCCTTAAGTTTTTCAAGGTTTTCTTCAAAATGAATCGATAAAAATAATTTTTCCTCATCAAAGAAAATATTGCTTTTTATAATACAAGATGGGGCTATCTCCTTATTTTTTGCTACAATTATTAATTTTTGTAAAAAAATCAATTCTTTGATTAGAAAAGGACAGATATACTCGACCTCCTCTTAAACGACGTTTCGACTTCACTATTGGAAGTCTTTTTCAAGTTAAATTTTTTTATTAACTGATCTAAACGAATAGATGATTAAAAAACAATCTACAAGTCAAAAAAACTTACTCTAAGTATGTACGAAAGCAACGTAAACACAAGAACGTAAGCAGCACAAACACGTAAACAGCATTGCCCGGAGTTGGTTTATTTAAAAAAAATTTTTAAACAATGGAAACTGTTCGTTAGTTCAAAATAATATGATATGATTTCAATTTGAAAAAAGTATGAAATTTCCTGGCTAAAACTATTTTAATCTAGTCATTCATAAAATTTAGTGAGTGCTTTGCTAGTTAGAAACTTATATAGTTCCTAGTTATATAAAAAATTAAATTATTTTTTTTTCAACTCAACATTTGAAAAAGAAGTTTCCCTCCGACGTGTCACCTTTTCTAAATGAAAAACGACGTGTATCCTTTTCCATGCCCGAAATCGGGGTGTCACCTTTTCCAAACAAAAAACGACGTGTATCCTTTTCCACGCCAAAATCGAGATCTCGCCTTGTTCTGACGACCCGACGATTTTTTTTTCACACACATATCTTTTGCGACTTTTTCACTTATATATATATATATATATATATATATATATACATACACTTATGCACATACACTTATCCACATACACACATAGAGATACACACGTGTACATAAATACAAACACATACATTAAGAGGAGGTCACGTATCTCTGTCCTTTTCTAATCAAAGAAATGATTTTTTTACAAAAACTAATAATTTTATCAAAAAATGAAGAGAAAGCCGCATCTTGTATTAAAAAAAGCAATATTTTCTTTGGTAAGAAAGAATTAATTTTATTGCTTCGTTTTCAAGAAAACCTTGAAAAACCAAATTGTCCACCCTAACCTCTATGATTTAAGTTTTTCAAGGTTTTCTTGAAAACGAAGCAATTGAATTAATTCTTTCTTATAAAAGAAAATATTGCTTTTTTTATTACGAGATGCGGCTTTCTCTTTATTTTTTGATAAAATTATCAGTTTCTGTAAAAAATTCAATTCTTTGATTAGAAAAGGACAGAGATACGTGACCTCCTCTTAATACTATTATATTCAAGTAAAACATTAAAACTTTTTCCTCACATATTTATGCGTCTTTTTCACTTATGTATATATATATACTCTCACATACACAAACACACATACGCATACACACATCCACATACACATACACATAACACACACACACATACACATACACATATACGCATACACATACACACGTACACATACAAGTAGACATATACACATAAACACATACACATGCACACATACACATAGACACATACACATACACACATACACATACACATACACATACTCATACAAACATGCACATACACACGCATGATATACACTATTATATATAAATTGGCTTTAAACCTTCTGTAAAATCTTGTGACTCTACTTCTAATGGATTTATTAAATGTGCTACCAACGGCGAAGCAGATAATGTCATATAAAGTAAATTTTACATATGATAAATCGCGCTGATTCTTTATATGTAAAAATTGATGTTTCATAGAAATATTTACTGCGCCGTCTGTGGCACAGAACACACGTTTACTTAATTCTTTGATAAGCCCCCCACCCAAAAACGCAACAACCACACTGCGGAAAACTAGGTTGTTAGCCATGTCTTATTTCAAAGATCTGAACCCTTGTATCAATCCACTGTACTATATTCATAAGAAATAGAGTCACGGGATAACACAAAAGATCTGAACCCAGTTTAAATAGTGTAGATCATATGGCAATCTAATTGCAGTTGTACAGAGACTTTTAAAAAACGTGACTAGAAATTCAAAAGTTTTATAGATTTCCGCATATACATACAGTTGGAACCATAACTATATCATCATCAAGGACTAGTAAAAAATATATTAATTATAGTATAAAACTAAAATATAAATATTGTTAAGCTTAGACTATCCCTTTTCACTTATAAATTTGCTAATTTATACATTTTAACATAATATCTGAAAATTTAACCGAGCGACGTTAAGAGCGAGGTATATTTCACTAGTTTAAAATTAATATTAAAAGATTACTACAATATACCTTTAAGAGGAGGTCACGTATCTCTGTCCTTTTCTAATCAAAGAATTGAGTTTTTTACACAAACTAACAACTTTAGCAAAAAATGAAGAGAAAGCCGCATCTCGTAATAAAAAAAGCAATATTTTCTTTGATAAGAAAGAATTAATTTTATTGCTTCGTTTTCAAGAAAACCTTGAAAAACTTAAATCATAGAGGTTAGGGTGGACAATTTGGTTTTTCAAGGTTTTCTTGAGAACGAAGCAATAAAATTAATTTTTTCTTATCAAAGAAAATATTGCTTTTTTTGATACAAGATGCAGCTTTCTCTTCATTTTTTGATAAAGTTTTTAGTTTTTGTAAAAAAATCATTTCTTTGATTAGAAAAGGACAGAGATACGTGACCTCCTCTCAAGATATGAATTTCTTTTTTTTTTTTTTTAATCTTTGTGTCTTTCACTTAACGTAGTTTATCAACATTTATTAAACCATTAAAAGTATATTAATTTTTATTTTTATGTTTTTAAACAATTTAATTTGAAATACTTACAAGTTTTTAAGCATTTAATCATATTTGGTTTAAGAGGAGGTCGCGTATCTCTGTCCTTTTCTAATCAAAGAAATGATTTTTTTACTAAAACTAATAACTTTATCAAAAAATGAAGAGAAAGCCGCATCTTGTATCAAAAAAAGCAATATTTTCTTTGATAAGAAAAAATTAATTTTATTGCTTGATTCTCAAGAAAACCTTGAAAAACCAAATTGTCCACCCTAACCTTTATGATTTAAGTTTTTCAAGGTTTTCTTGAAAACGAAGCAATAAAATTAATTTTTTCTTATCAAAGAAAATATTGCTTTTTTGATACAAGATGCGGCTTTCTCTTCATTTTTTGATAAAGTTATTAGTTTTTGTAAAAAAATCATTTCTTTGATTAGAAAAGGACAGAGATACGTGACCTCCTCTTAATGAATATTTTTATTATGATAATATTTAAATTTCATTAAAGAGTAAATTAACTTCTAAACATTGAATTTGTGAGCGCACAGTTGCATTATAGAATCTTAACTACTAAATTAAATAGATGTAACATAATTACACGCGATAAATAATTAGATCCAAGAATAAAAATGAATATAAATTAATATAATTTGAATGAAATAAAAGAGTGAAAAGCATAAGCGCCCAAAGTATGTACGCTCCTGAAGCGCACACACATTCAAAGTCGCTCGTGTACATGCATCACACATCGAAAGCGCGCTTAACCCTCATGTTGGCTCAGCGCGCGAGAGAAAAGCAGGACCACGCACGCAAACGCCGGCGGTGCAAGATACTAGAGAAGAGGGGACTGGAGTCCAGCGCCTATAAAAGCGGGCTAGCAGAGAGAAAGGCTCTCTTCTGCCTCGCCTCAGCTCAACTTAACTAGCTTTTGCTTTTTGACGCCAAGCACAGAAGAATCACTTACATGATTCTTCTATGCTCGTGCGCTTATTCGATTCAGATTGTACAATTGTTTAATTTAATTAAATAAAGAGTTGCGGCGAGCAACACACTCACCTCACCTTATCCCATCCTCAAGGTAAAGCCCCGCATACTGAGGCACTTGGTCCTCAGTATTAACGGGCATTACCCATAACATAATCAAGCCTTTACTAATCATTGAAATAAATACACACGCACACACTGACAAATTCGAGCCCGCACCAGACGGCATAGCGACCTGTCTGGTTAACGGCTCTACATTTACAAGAATAAGACTCCTAAGAGTCAATTGAAGTACTACTTACTAGTCATAAACTAGTAGGACGTCACAAATTTAAATACACCTTACTATACAGTCCCGGTCAAAAGTTCGGAATCATTTCTTTTTTTCAAAGACTCAAATTCAAATCGTGATATCTCAGAAACGCTTTGATGAATTAAAAAAATTCAAACGGCGTTTTAAAGATCAGACAAAACACTATCTTTTTATAAGCTGTAGAATATTTTGAACTTTTCTTAACTTAATTTTTTAATGATTGAAAATTTTTTAATTTTTACGAATTTTTGAATTTCAATCTATTAATTGTAACTTTTTAAAGAATTGATGAAATTAAAAAATTCAAAATCGATTACAAAGTAGAGGAAATTTCCTAAAAGACTGTATTCAATCAATTTTAAATATCTATTTCGTGTGTAGAGTTATAAGCATGCGAAAATGGAGCAAATAACAATATAATTTTTCTGGTGCAATAACATTTTCCATGTTTCTTCATGTTTTGGTTTGATTACAACTGTAGTTTATACATAAATAGTGTATACATCAAATTTACAATATAAAGTTGTGAATAGATGCCGAAATATGAAAAAAATATGGAATATCTTATTGCATCTGAAAAATTATTTTGTTATTTGCTCCATTTTCGCACGCTTGTAACTCTGCATAAAAAATATATATTAAAAATTGATTAAAGACTGTCTTTTAGAAAATTTTCTCTTCTTTGTAATCGATTTTGAATTTTTTAATTTCAATAATTCTTTAAAAAGTTACAGCTGATTAATTAAAATTCAAAAATTCGTAAGAATTCAAAAATTTTTAAACATTAAAAAATTCAGTTGAAAAAGAGTTTAAAATATTCTACAGCTTATAAAAAGATAGTATTTTGTCTGACCTTTAAAACTCTGTTTGAATTTTTTTAATTCATCAAAGCGTTTCTGAGATATCGCGATTTGAATTGGAGTTTTTGAAAAAAAAAATGATTCCGAACTTTTGATCGGTACTGTATATGTAAACAAATATTAAAGGAAAGCTTAAGTTTATTACACATACAATAAAAGGTTTAGTTTAAATATGTCATATATAAAACTAGATGTTCATTCTTCATGTAGTTCTGTTCCTCTACATGTATATAAATAACTTCACAGATTTTCAATAAAGAGCAAATATTAGTTGTTTAATATTTGAAATAAAAGTAGCAAAGACAACAATAAAAAATAAATTTCAAGCATAGATTTACTTAATACTGAAAATGAATGAAACTAAATAATATAAAGTAATGGGACAGAACCAGGAACATTAAAAAAGAAATAGAAAACTTAAGCTTTGTTTCCAAGAATATTTCACTTTAAATAGTATATTTTTCACTTAGGGAAAAAAATTAAAGAATGTCCTAAAGGCACAATTCATAAAAGTCGAAAATTAAGCTTGACTTCATAGGTGGCCGTGAGTATCATGTATAATTTCGAACTTGAGTATCGTTTAGATAATGAATTCAGAAGACATCATACAACAAAATTTTAAAACGTGAAACGATTTACGTGTAACATGTAATACCATTGAAAAACGGCTCTCATGTTTAGATTCTTGACTTTAATATATGACTATGAATTTAAAAGATAAAAATAACTTTTTTACGTGAAACATGCTTAAAAACAAATTTCGTGTTTATTTCTAATTATAATATCTTTACATGAGTATTTTATACATACATATGAGGATATCTCTACAATTTTTAATCTTTCTGTGATATATCATTTTACAGCTATTACTGAGTTACCCAATGATGCACACTATTTAAACTAGGTTGATACCTTTTGTACAATCTGAAAACTCTATTTTTTATGTATTTAGTGAATGTGCCACCAATGGTATAATAGATATTTCTATAAAACGTAAATTTTTATATGGATAAATTTCCGAAATTCTATCCATATAATAATTTACGTTTTATAGAATTATCTACTATACACCGTTGGTGGCACATTAACTGGATACATAAAAAATAAAGTTTCCAGATTGTACAAAAGGTATGAACCTAGTTTAAATAGTGTGCATCATTGGGAAACCCAGTAACGCCTGTAAAATGAATTTTCAAAAACATCATAAAAAGATTAAAAATTGTAGAGATATCCTCATATATTGAATTTAAATATACTGTTACGTAGGATTTAAATGATACTCTCTCCTATGGGGAGTGTGAGGGTGTAAATAATTGAAAAGAGATAATATAAATTAGACTTAACGTTTATTATAAAACCGATACAATATGATAGAGAGGCTACTTATGAATTTACTCTAGCGTGTCGGGCGATTGTTTAACGCTTATCGTAGTCTAAAACAACGCTAAAAGTTGGCCGCGACGAAGTGCTAATCCAGCACTTTGCGTACTGTGCGACTTTTAGCTTGGAAGCTCAGAGTCGCAATTCTCCGAACTTCCAGTTCTATACTATTCTCTTATCATATACTTTATACAAAGACTATAATAACGTACTTATATTATGTACATCGCATGGCCTATAATGATAAATCGAAAGGCCAATTAAAGAAGAAGAATGTACGTCGCATGTCCGAGGCTTCGACCCTCGAAGCCAAGAACGTACACATGAATATAAAAAAAAAAAAAAATTTAAATTCTGTTTTCCTTGTATGCGTAAATGTAAATTTGTTATAATATTGTTACAGCCTGAAGAAGGACTCAAAAAAGTCCGAAACGTTGATGAAATAAAAAATTATACCTATTAGCTCAAAATCCATTAATTGTGTTAACTGATTTTACAATTGATATTTGAGCATTAATCACAAATTTTTACCTTATACACATGAATACAATATAAAAATAATTATAACTAGGTCTTAAATGCGTAATTGGTACTTTTTGTGTACCTACACGAGCCGATGCCCGTCCTTCTTACAAAAGTTTCTACCTTTTTCTATTTGTTCTATGTGTTGTATTGTGTTGTTTGCGTGCTATTTGAAATACTTGATTTTCCTATTTTAAAGAACCACTTACTATTATTACTATTGTCTCTCTTTCTCATTCTTATAAACAATTTTATAGAAGATGTAAAAAAATATTATGAAAATTAACAAGTTTTAATTAATTTAAAAATAACACTTATGACAATATTTATAATTGACTACAGAACGTTCTTCCTTGTCTTTTGAAGATACACGTGTGCATCCTGTTGCACTTGATAATATAAGAATAGTCTTTACAATACGAATTCTTCTTTGGATAGTGTTTATTTTGGTTTGAAACTCATTTAAAGAACCTTCGTCTTCTTCTTTGCTGTTTTTTGTTTAGATTTGAGTCGGGTGTTGAACTCTTATGATGAAATTATCACATAATTTTTTGAAATTGTATGACTTATCTAAAACTCAAAACTAACTAATTAGTAGAAAGGCGTCCCTCCTATATTTTTAATCGATTAACCGTCATAAATTTATTTATTTTTATTTTTGATTTCCTTCTTCTAATAAAAATTTTTTTATCAAACTGATCACTAATTAATATTCTACTATGTATCTTTGAAGCTGCGTCTTACAAAAATTTATTTACTAAATCTATGTGCTCTTTTATTTGACGCTTATTTTCTTTTTATCTTATTTTTCGTTATTGATACTTAATTTTAAGAAAGCACTACGTCAATCAGAATACGGACACGGTTTCAAACGTGGTTGGCTTACAACTCACCTTTTTTTTTCTAAAATTTCATTGTTACCAATACTTTCCTTTTATTATTACTAAGTTTTAGTTTTATAAGTGTTATTGTACAGCTCAAAAAAATTCTAATTAGATTTTTTTTTGACTGACTAGGATAGTGTCACACCTCCGGATCTCGGATTTTGCTCAAACTTCGGGATAAGTTTTCAGATGACAAAATATGAAAAAGCTAAATTTATAGTCTCAAACGCTCAACGTTTCCCTAGATACAGGCAATTAAAGAAAATCACTGAAAAAGTTACTAGATTTTCAAACACTTATATCTTTAAAGCATCAATAGCTATAAGCTTGAAACTTTTGTTAAATTAAAGCTGAGCTCGAATCCTTTCAAAAAAGTAGTTATAGTATATCAGAATATTATTTTTTCCCGAAGTTATAACGTAATAAAGATTGTAATAAACTTACCATCTTACCGTTGTCTTGCGCTTGACTTATTATATTTTGGGCCTGAATTAATTATTTTCTTTTATCTGCTTGTGTTTTGCATTTTTTCAATACTTTCTTGTTTCGTCTTTTTAACCGACTTCAAAAAGGAGAAGGTTCTCAATTCCACTTAATTTTTTTTTTTTTTTTTTTGTTATGTCTGTTACCTCATAACTCCGTCATTTCTTAACCGATTCGAAAAAACTTTTGCTTATCTGATAGAGAATGTCTGCAGGTAGGTCCCATACGTGTCCTATAATTATTGGGCCAATATTCGGTTTGTATGACCCAATTATCAAATTAAGAAAAAAACCGGGTGTATTGTTTTCTCATTTACCTCCCTTATACTTCGCCTACTCTCTCTCTCTCTCTCTCTCTCTCTCTCTCCCCCTCTCTCTCTCTCTCTCTCTCTCTCTCTCTCTCTCTCTCCCTCTTTCTCTCCTCTCTCTCTCTCTCTCTCTCTCTCTCTCTCTCTCTCTCTCTCTCTCTCTCTCTCTCTCTCTCTCTCTCTCCTCTCTCTCTCTCTCTCCTCTCTCTCCTCTCTCTCTCTCTCTCTCTCTCTCTCTCTCTCTCTCTCTCTCTCTCCCTCTCTCTCTCTCTCTCTCTCTCTCTCTCTCTCTCTCTCTCTCTCTCTCTCTCTCTCTCTCTCTCTCTCTCTCTCTCTCTCTCTCTCTCTTGCCGTAAGTAGCGCCATACGTATTTTTTTTTCGCTCCTCTTGAAACTTATTTAAACAGCATTTTTTCACTTTGCGGAGTGGAATTTTTTGCAGGGAATCGTCCTACTTGGAGTCCGAGAGTGTTGGCCTCATTCATTTGCATTTTTGCAATTGCATATTGGACTCTGGACGGTTTCTTACTGTGAAAGTGCAGTCTCTCAACATCAACCTGCTTTTATCTCTGACACTGCTGTGGACTCTGCTGCTGCCTGAGAAAGTTGCTGTGGGCCTGCTTGTGTTATTGAGTGTTGTTTTGAGTGCACTATATTGTGCACAATTGCATTGCAATTGGTTTTATTTTAATTGCAACATAACCTCATTCTTTTTTGGCGCAATTACATACTGCAAGAGGGATCATATTTTTTTTAACGCTGATAGCGCCATCTCTTGGATAACGTATACACTAACTTCACTGTTCTTTTGATAAAATCCGCAGTCTCTCAACATCAACCTGCTCTTATCTCTGATACTGCTGTGGACTCTGCTGCTGCCTGAGAAAGTTGCTGTGGGCCTGCTTGTGTTGTTGAGTGTTGTTTTAAGTGCATTATATTGTGCACAATTGCATTGCAATTAGTTTTATTTTTAATTGTAACATAACCTCATTCTTTTTTGGCGCAATTACATACTGCAAGAGGGATCATATTTTTTAACGCTGATGGCGCCATCTCTTGGATAACGTACACACTAACTTCACTGTTCTTTTGGTAGAATCTAGTGGTAACAACGTGGAATTTGCTGCATGTTTGATTTAATTGCTGTATATTACAATAGTGCAGTATATTGTATGCAGTTGTACTGCAACTGGTTTTAAGTATTGTCTACAACATAACCTCAATCTTTTTGGTGCAATCATCTACCACAAGAGGATTCTTATTTGCTTAGTGCTGGTGGCTCCATCCCTTGGATGACCTGTATATTGGCATCTTTGCCCGTCTATGTGATACCTGATGGTAATTTCTGCAGTTAAGGCGCTTTTCCACTATTATCTTGTGCTCTCTCTAATCACAGTCAAACGAATCTTACTCTGTACAAATTAAGCCGCTTTTCCACTTACAATAACTGAAACTTGGAAGCAACTCAGAGTGCATTTGTTAAGCTGCTTTTCCACTTCCAATAACTGAAACTTAGAAACAACTCAGAGTGCATTTATTAAGCTGCTTTTCCACTTACAGCAACTGAAACTTAGAAGCAACTCAGAGTGCATTTATTAAGCTGCTTATCTACTTTTAAATATACAACTGGCACCAAATTTAAAATTAAAATTTAAGATTCGTTTGATTAAGCTATTTCTATCTTGGAGGTCACTATGTCTAATCAGTGTGGTCTCTGTTTTAAAAACTTTAGTGCTGCATCTAAGCCTCAGCTTTGTGGTCGCTGTGGCAAGGCCTATCACAGCTCTTGTACCAAATGGCTCTTAGTCAGAGATAATAATGACCAACAAGTAAAGGTATGTAACTTTTGCATAGCAGCTGCAAATCCTGATTGCAGTCGATCACGTTCTAGTTCTGTGGGTTCTATGAGTGATGTCTCAGCTTCTCTGTCTCTGCCGCGTACTCCAACTCCGACACTACCAGCGCTACAAACAAATGAACTTTTGTCTTCTATATTGAAGAAGATGGAGAAATTAGATAAGCTGGATGATATGGATACCAAGATCAACAATATCGGCACTCAACTATTGACACTGGATGGGAGATTTACAAGTTTGGAGACGCGAGTGGATGGTATTGCTGTGGCATGTGAGGAACGTTGTGGAGCAGCTGAGGCAAGGCTTGACAAGGTTTGTCAGGACTATCGGGAGCTTAAGGCGAAGCTGGAGGAATCTCTCTCTGTTGTGCCTGATCGGGCATTATCTGACCCTATGGCTGCTAAACTACAGGAATTGGACAAGCTCAATAAATCTTTACGGCAACAGTGTGATGTTTTGGCGGCTGGCCAGCAGCGTCTTGAGCGTGCATCAGACTTGGTGTTTGGAGGCCTGGTTCCTAATGAATTTAACGATCTGAAGAACGGTGTCTTTGCTGTATTGGGTTCTCTTAATTCTGGTTTTGCTCTCAGTGACATTGTTTCGGTTCGACCTTTGTCGCGACCTGCTACAGCTCGTAGTACTGATGATAGTACTGCTCCTTCTGCAACAACATCTCAGGGTGGTCCTCCGCTGCTTACGACGCCATTGCTCGTCACTATGAAGAGTGCCTCGTTAGCGCGATCTGTCATCGGAGCAAAGATCAGGATGGGTAGCCTTCATACCTCAAAGATCAGGAGTGACCTTTTGCAGGGAACTTTATCAGTGGAAACACTTACTCCTTCCTTGATCAACATCAATGAATATCTGCCACACTCATTGCACCAACTGAAGTTGAGAGTGCTCAGGAAGGCCAAAGATAAGAGGTACAACTTCCTTACATTTGTGCGTGATGGTAAGATCTTCGTCAGAAGGAAGAAGGAGGATGCAGCCATTCGTGTTGCATCGGATGACGACTTGGATGCTTTTTTAGCAAAGCTCTCATTGATATCAGCCAACGACGATGTAACCACTTAACATCTGACACTGGGGTAAGCTCATTCTCTCTTCCTTCTCACTCTAACACACTTCTTCCTTCTAACAATACTATTTCATCGGTCATTCATGATCATTTCACTACTAAGGATGGTCTCAGAGTTTGTCATTTCAATGCCAACTCTATTAGAGCGCACATTGAGATGATTAGACTCTTTTTGGCTTCTCGCCCTTATTTCCACGTAATAGCTGTTACTGAGACCAAACTGGGCCAGATAGTTTGTGATTCTTTGATTGCTCTTGATGGGTATGTGCTTTATAGACAGGATCGTAACACCAGGGAGGTGGTGTTGCTTTATTTGTACACTGCTCTCTCACTTCTGTGCGTCTCTGTTCATCCTCTGGAAGCTGGAGTGGTAAGCCTGGTTTACCTGAGTATCTCTTCTGTGAGGTCAACTCATCTGACTTGGCTTCACCCATTTTCGTTGGTGTTGTTTATAGACCACCTCACGCTCCATTTTTGGCCAACACGGACTTTATTCCTGATTTGACCACTCATATGCACAATTATAGTACTAAGGTAGTTTTAGGAGATTTCAACACTAATTTGTGTTCTGAATCTGATGATTCTGTGTTCCTGAAGAGCCTTATTAAGGAAAATGCACTTTTTCAGTGCCTTATGGACCTACGCATCATACTTATTCCTCTGATACGTGGCTCGACTTGTGCCTTGTCGATGCCAATGACTTACTGCTTGATTATTGGAAGACTGATGTACCATTTATTGACGGACATGATTTTATTGCTGCGACTGTGAAGTCGTCTCTCTCTAGGCCTACACTTAATAATTTTACTTATCATGATTATAAAGCGGTTGATGAGGCTGCTATTCTTGATTATTTTCGATCGCTGAACTGTGCTGTGTGTAACGGTGACTCTTCTCTTTTGGCTCGCCTTGAATGTCTTTACACTCATCTTAATGAAGCTATCTCACGGTTTGTGCCTGTTAGGCGTGTTCGACAGAGCAAGAGTCATCGTCCGTGGTTTACCTCTGAGCATCACCGCTTAATCTCTGAGAGAGATAGGCATTACAGACGCTTCAAACGTACTAGGCTGCGTGCTGATCTTATATGTTATAGAGATGCTCGAGATCGGGCCCATTCATGCATCGAATCAGCTAAATTACTGTATTACCACGACAGACTATCTAAGATTACTGACGCAAGACAGATCTGGAAAGAACTCAAGAACCTGGGCGTATGTTCCAGCAGTAGTGACTCTCGACATTCTTTTTCAATTAATGATTTGAATCGGTATTTTGGTGGTGTTGCGTTTGATCCTCTGGTCCCCTCCATTTCTGATTACATGAATACACTTGCTCTAGATGAACCACTTAAACCCATGTTTAAGTTTAATCCAGTTACTTTGGAGGAGGTATGGATGGCTGTTTGTCATTCAACTTCACAGGCCGGGGGGTTTGATGCTGTTCCTCAATCTTTTGTCCGTGTGGCATTTCCGGTCATTGGGCCTTTGTTATGTCGTATTTATAACGACTCATTGCGTGAATCCTTATTTCCTTCATGCTGGAAGATCTCACTGGTCACTACAATAAACAAAATCTCCTCTCCTCAAGCTTTTGGTGACATTAGGCCAATTTCTTTATTATCTTTTATGTCCAAGGTTCTTGAACGTCTAGTCCATGATCAACTCTACAATTACCTGACTATACGACAGCTACTGGACCCTTATCAGACTGGATTTCGAACTGGACATAGTACTCAGACCGCACTACTGAAACTAACTGAGGACATTAGACGCAATATGGACAGACGCTATGTGACGTTGCTGTTGCTATTTGATTTTAGCAAGGCATTTGATACGGTATGCCATGTCTCTCTGCTCAGAAAAATGTCTTCTCTTGACATCTCGCATTCAGTTGTGCGTTGGTTTGCGTCTTATCTCTCTGAGAGACAGCAGGCTGTTATTGATGCAGATGGTAATGCATCTGACTATGTAACATTAAATACTGGTGTTCCCCAGGGCTCTGTCCTTGGTCCACTGTTGTTTTCTATATACATCAATGATGTGGCTGCTGACTTCCATGCCGATGTGCAGCATCTTATCTATGCTGATGATCTTCAGGTGTACATTCACTTCCCAATTGCTAAGTTGGCTTCTGTTACTGCTCTCATGAGTGATCAAGCTGTCAGTATTGTTAACTGGGCGACAAAAAATCATCTGAAATTAAATGTGAGCAAAACAAAGGCTATTATTATTAGATCTTATTTCTATGTCAATATGCTGCCCTCATTACACATCACTGGTGTTCCAATAAACGGTGATCTTATTAAGTTTGAATCTTCTGTTCGTAGTCTTGGTGTATGGCTTGATAGTAAGTTGAACTGGAAGGACCAAATTGCGCATGTGTGTAACAGGAGTCACTCATTGCTCTATAGATTAAATTTCTTTCGAAAAAGTACCACCATTGCACTACGTAAGCATCTTATCCGTTCTTTGCTGTTTCCTTTTCTTGATTACTGTTGTTTGGTCTATATTGACCTTTCTGCTGAACTCGATCTGAGGCTTCAAAGGGTTGTAAACTCTGGTATTCGTTACATCTATGGTGTAAGTAGGCGCGAGCACATCTCTGTTTATAGGTCCTCTCTAGGCTGGTTATCCACTTTGGGTAGAAGAAACTACTTTGCTACTACCTTCTTATACAAAATGTTTTTGTCATGCTCACCTTCATATCTTTATTCTAGATATTTGTGGAGCCGGCCTGTGAGGACACTGAGGGGTGATGTGAGACCGTTAACCATTCCTTTTTCATCTACCGAGTATCACCAAAGATCGTTCCTGGTTGTGTCATCGCAACTATGGAACGGTCTACCATCATTTTTAAGAGATTCTTCATCGTTGGCATTATTCAAGGCATCAACATATTCGCACTACCTTTCCCTTGAGAATGAGCCTCTACTCCGAGCTAGGCTTTAATTATTTTAATTACTGTACCATTATTTTAATTATATTTTCACTTAGTATCTCATTTTATATATACTTACGAATTTGTATTATTTTTGTTGTACAACATGATGTACAGTTAATAAATTTAAATATCTATATCTATCTTACCTGAGCTTTAATATGTATACATGCCCATATAACGACACTGTGCTGTTGAGCCTTCTTTCTTTCCTGCTATATATTGCTTGGTGGTGTACTAATGCATGCGTTATGAATTAATAATGAAAGTTTAATGTAATTAGTGAGTCTACCTATATTTGCGTTATTAGTAAGGGGATTCACTAGAAGATAGAAAATAAAAATTTTTCAACGAAAAAAACAATTTAAAAAATGTTTAATAAATAAAAACCGACTTTAAGAGCAGGTCGTATATCTCTGTCCTTTTCTAATCAAAGAATTAATTTTTTTGCAAAAACTAATAATTGTAGCAAAAAATAAGGAGATAGCCCCATTTCGTATAATAAAAAGCAAGATTTTCTTTAATGAGGAAAAATTATTTTTATCGATTCGTTTTGAAGAAAACCTTGAAAAACTTAAAAAATAGAGGTTGGGATGGACAATTCAGTTTTTCAAGGTTTTCTTCAAAACGAATCGATAAAAATAATTTCTCCTCATCAAAGAAAATCTTGCTTTTTATTATACGAGATGGGGCTATCTCCTTATTTTTTGCTACAGTTATTAATTTTTGTGAAAAAATTAATTCTTCGAGTAGATAAGGACAGATATACTCGACCTCCTCTTAAATGTATCGAATAAAAACAAAATTTTTTACAAAACATTGCACTAAAAAATGACAAATAAAAAATTAAAAAAAAAAAAAAATAAACTGACTTAAAAAAATGCACTGAAAAGTAACAAATAATTTATTATCTTTAGAAATCATACAAATAATTGGTAAAATACAATTTTAGAAGTCGGCGTCTAATTCTAAATCTGTGGTGCGTAAACAGAACGACTTAGTCCATTTTTTCAAAAATAACGTTCACATTTATTATTCAAAAATAACGTTTACATTTATTGTTAAAAAATAACGTTTACATTCATTGAGGAATTAGACGCCGACTTCTAAAATTGTATTTTACCAATTATTTGTATGATTTCTGAAGATAATAAATTATTTGTTACTTTTCAGTGCATTTTTTGAAGTCGGTTTTTTTTTTTGTTAAAAATTTTCCTTCTATACGCTGATCTTTTCCAAGCGTCTTTCTTTTTTTTCTGAATTCCAATTTTCCTCCGATTCAGCATTACTCTCGATTTTCGCTTCAGCACTTGTGTCTTGGATAAAAATTTTCTTTTTCAGATTTTCCGAACCTTCTAAGCTTAAATCTATTTATTTTGTTTTATTTTCACCTTACTTATGCACTGCGTGTGTAATAAAAATACTCGCTGGCGGTTTACATCCGCTAGTGCTTAGATGCTGCTTTTCTTGTTTATCTGCCAACTGATACATTTCTGCGTGTAGTAATTCAGGATTTTCCTTATTATCAGCAATTACTAGATTTCTCGAGAGTGCATCAACTGCACTATTCTTCCTTCCTGGTCTACACACAACGTCAAACGTATATCCTCCTAAAGCTGCTTTAAACTATTAAATTTTAAATCAAGCTTTGTGCTTGTATGAAAATGTTTTAACGGTTCATGATCTGTCACTACGGTAAGTTTTGTACCATATAAATAAGGACTGAGCTGTTCTTTTCCGAAGACAACTGCCAATAATTCTTTGTCATATACAGAGTATCCAAGCTGGCTTCCTTTTAGCCATCTTGAAGCATATACACAAAGTCGATCAGCACCGATTTTTTCTTGGCTTGATATTGCGCCTATCGCATAATCAGATGCATTTATTGTTACTATAAATGGCTCGCTTAGCTTAGGTGCAGCTAATACAGGCTCTTCGCATAGCTCCTCACGAAACGTGTTAAATGCTATTTGATGTTCTTCTAGCCACCTAAATTTCTCTTTTGTTAATATTATTTTATGAGGTGGGCTTGCTATGCTTGCAGAATCTTTTATTAATCGACTACAATAACAAACAAAGCCTAAAAATTGTTTCACTTTCTTTGTATTTGTTGACATAGGATAATCACACACCGCTTCTATCTTTTAACGGTCCGTTTTAATTTGCCCTTTTCCTACTATGTGTCCTAATACCTGTGCCTCACGTCTTAAAAATTGACATTTCTTCGCTTCAATAGTCAAATTACCATTCTCAATGCGTTTTAAAAATCTTTTGAAACGAAGAGCGTGCTGTTCTAAATTTTCGGCGTGTATAATCATGTCATCTAAGTAAATTTAAGCTCTGAACCTTGCAAGCCCTGCAAAGCTAGAGTCATGGCCCTGCTAAAGGTCATAGATGCTTCACATAAACCTATAGCAATACGCTTGTATTGATATGTACCCGATGGTCCTGAATACGCAGTTTTATGCGTGTCTTTTGAATCAATTTTTACCTGATAATAGCCGTCTCTAAGATCTACGGTGGTGATGTAATTCACTGAGGCCAAATTTTTTAAGATGTCACAAGTTAATGACAGTGGATAGCAGCTTCCCACAGTGATTTCATTAGTTGGCTAAAATCTGTCAACAAACGCCAGCGTTATCTGCCCTGAGGGTCAGGTTTCTAGTTAAATATCCTTGCTGGGCTACTATAACTCTACATAGATGGTTCTATAATATCTTTTTCCAGCAATTGCTCTATCTCTTGCTGCATAATATTCTTAATGCTATTGGCTAACGGTACAGTTTCACACGGGCTGGCTCCTCGTGTGTTGAAATATTTGTAACTGGCAATAATTCATTATCCAACCAGTAGATTTAGATATTAAACTTTGAACGTGCTCTTTTTTTCTTTATTTAATTCTTTCAAGTCTAATATATCCATTATTGGCTGATTCCATTCAGATTCATGCAAGCCGTCACTGATCGAATTTTTTTTTTTCTTCTAAGTAATGAAAATACCTATTCTATCATGTATATGAAGATAAAATTTACCTCATAGAACGCTCAAAAAATTTTTTTTTTTTTACTACAGCAATTTTAGTGTTGGATGTAAAAACGAAAATTCAAAAATTGAAAATGAACCTCTACTTTTAAATGACTATAGCTCCGTCAATTTTTAACCATTTTGGACGTCACGATCTCGCTGAGTTATTTACGAAAAACCGAAAAAAAGCGATTTTTTTCAAACACGATTTTCTCATAAACTATATTTTTTTTTTGTTGAAATTTTTATATGATTTTATACATAAAAAATACTAACTTTTAGGGTAGGTGAGAATATGCTATTTTGCCTTATTTTTTTTTAAACAGATTTTTAAACGTTTTTTTTATATTTTCGATTTTAAAACATTGATACCATGGCGCATCGTACTATTTTTCCAACTTTACGTGTTCTTACAACTATTTTTATGCTTTTATTTATTAATATGTCAAAAATATCAACAATAATCTTTAAAATAAACCCCGGATCGAATATTTTGATCAATTAGAACAAAAGTTATGACGATTTAAAGTTTAAAAAAAAATGCTGAAACTTTAAATAAATATATTTACTTTGAATTTTGAATTTTGAATTTTGAATTTGAATTTCAAATTTTGAAAAGGTGAATTTTTTAAGTACTAAAATATATTATTTGGTCATTCCCAATGAACAAATAATATGCGATACAATTAAGAAATGAACACTAATGAATTGAGAACTAATGTGAATAAAAAAATCTGAATTTGAATAAAACCTTTCAATTTACTTCTTGCCACTCATGTCTCGAAGTTTTGGCAGTGTAGATTTGGTTTCGTTTACTTTTTCTACAGTGAATCTTTTGAATACCTTTAATTTCTTTTGCATTTCCTAACCATTCCATTTTTTTTGTCTGTCGAAAAACTTCTAACTCATCCTTGCGGATAACAAGAATGTTAATCGACGGAGTATATTTTGATAGGTGAGTGGCGAAATTTTCAGCGTTTCTAATAAAATCTGCATTCTTCTTTGACAGATTATGCGTGGTAGCATAATGTATAACTAAACCACCAATACCATCACAAGCGCCTTTGCCATGACCTGTTGCAGAAAAAAGCCATTTTCTGTTTACTTTTGAGTTTTGAAACTCATAGAATTGATATCTATTTTTAAAATGACTGGCAGCTCCATCAGAAATGGTTATGATTTCATCAAGATCTTGCGCAATATGTTTTTGTTTTAAGTTGTCGATAATTAAATTTATAGTCATTAGGGCATGAGACGAATCATGTTTAATATCGTCACAGACGGTGACATAACTGACTGTCTTATCATTTCCAAAATAGTATACTGACGTAAATATTGATATTTGGTTTTTACTCTAATGATAGCTTTGAATTTCATTTTGAAGCAGAACTGTCCAATTTTCTGCAAAATCGACATGAATAACTAATTGGAAGTCATTATTTTCCGCTAAAAGTTTAACCTCTTTAATTGCTATACGTTGAATTTCTTTGACCAATTCATGAGCTCTTACAGTGAGAGCACGCTCTCTTAACTCTATTAAGAAATTTTCAATTGTGCTAGTTTTATTCAGTAAATTTGATTTTTCTGAATAAAATCTGCAATGTCTTGTTTATTTTCTTTTTTATAATTATTCAAAGCATCTGTAAATATCATATTTATTTAAAGTTTCAGCATTTTTTTTTAAACTTTAAATCGTCATAACTTTTGTTCTAATTGATCAAAATATTCGATCAGGGGTTTATTTTAAAGATTATTGTTGATATTTTTGATATATTAATAAATAAAAGCATAAAAATAGTTGTAAGAACACGTAAAGTTGGAAAAATAGTACGATGCGCCATGGTATCAATGTTTTAAAATCGAAAATATAAAAAAAAACGTTTAAAAATCTGTTTAAAAAAAATAAGGCAAAATCACATATTCTCACCTACTCTAAAAGTTAATATTTTTTATGTATGAAATCATATAAAAATTTCAAAAAAAAAAAAATATAGTTTATGAGAAAATCGTGTTTGAAAAAAATCGCTTTTTTTCGGTTTTTCGTAAATAACTCAGCGAGATCGTGACGTCCAAAATGGTTAAAAATTGACGGAGCTATAGTCATTTAAAAGTAGAGGTTCATTTTCAATTTTTGAATTTTCGTTTTTACATCCAACACTAAAATTGCTGTAGTAAAAAAAAAAAATTTTCGAGCGTTCTATGAGGTAAATTTTATTTTCATATACATAATAGAAGGTATTTTTATTACTTAATAGAAAAAAAAAAAATCGATCAGTGACGGCCTACATGAATCTGAATGGAATCAGCCTATTTTTTTCTACTTTTTCTTTTATTTCACTCGGGCTTTTTTCGGCATGCATCTGTCTACATATTTTATTTCAGCATTAGCACTTTTTTCTCTGAATTTTGTTAAACGTGCTCCGACATTGCGCGTCTAACCTTTTTGGAATCTGAAACTTCGTAACTCGCGGTTGCCGTTCTCACCGAGATAAAAATCATTATCTTCTCTTATAACTTCGCATGAAAAAATTTCTACCTCTGAAGTCGAAATTTCAATATTTTTATGATTTGTATTTATACATACTGCATATACTCTACCATTTTTATCTTCTGTAATGAATGAATAACGCGTCTTATTCTTGTGGGAATTTCCACGGTTTTCACCCACTTAAAGGATATCGATAATTTTATAAAATCAATGCACTTATGTACAGCATTTATATGTCCGTTGTGCTCACTAACAGTTTTCCGGCCTAATAGCCCATCTGTTTTTAGAAAAAAACTATTTGGGACAATATGGACCTCACACTTTAGTCCTTAAAGAGTCATATCTACTCTTCTTAACGCATATACTTCCTCTGGTACGACGCCTGTAATCTCTAAAATATGCTGGTTATCTATGTTTGTATTTTCGTTTGCACATTTAGCCTTTATTAAAGAAATATCTGCTCCTGAATCAACGTAGAATCTTGCATTACCTCCTTTTAAATTCCGACTTTCCAGTCTAACAATAAGCGAATTACACCCTGCGTATGCGAGTTTCATGTTTATTATGCACCTTATTTTTACATGCTTATTACTATTATTTATTTTATGTTGATTATTACTAATTAATTACTGCATGGTGTCTAAGGATCGTGGCAGATATCCTGTGAGTTTTAAGGCTCGTTCATTTTGTTTATATGATCATTTCTGTTTTCTCGTGTGTTTGAATCTCGTTCTTCGATACTTGGATCACGCGTTCGATTCTCACTTGTACCCCGTTCAAATCTCTCCCAGTTGTTATCTCTACTGCGATTTCCATTAAAACCTATATCATTTCTATTATCATTACGTGCATTATTATTATAACGCAGCGGTCCCTGAGCATTATAATTATATTCATTATTATGCAAGTTATACTTTCTATTTCCATTATAAAACCGCTCTTGTCGAGCGCGGTGGCGTAATGGATAGAGCTCTTGCCTTCAACGCGGAGGGCATGGGTTCGAATCCTGGCCAGGTACCTCTAACTTTTTTTTCGAAAGAAAATAAGTGTATGTGCCATTTATATCGCGACTCTTTAAAAAATCCGACCTCATTGGGTATCGGTTGATTGTTGGTTACAAAAGTGGCTGACCATCCATCGGTAGTCAAAGTTTTCGGTATGGTGGGTCTGACAGTCCTAGCCTGATGTAATGTGTTAAACAGATGCCGGGCGGGGGACTTCCTCGACTTCACCATATATGAAAGGTTAATCATATAGAGGACAATATCCTTTATATATTAATCTTTTTATTTTAAAAAAAAAAAAAAAAAAAAAAAAAAAAATTATAAAACCGCTCTTGAATTTACTATAATTATTTCTGGCATTATTATAATTGTTGTTATTCCTATGACTATTACTGTAATTATCGTTATTATTTAAATTCCTGCCGTTATCATCATTGTTTGAATCAATTCTGTTATAATTATTATCATCATTGAAATCTCTGTTGTAATTATTTTCGGCGAAATTATTTCAGTTGTAACTATTACGTGGACCGCTCATATAAATTTTGTTATCATTTGACTTATTTTTTTTACCACTATTAATGTTTTGTGAATAACTTTTATTTTGCGCGTGTATGATACCATTTTTAGCATCATTTCTCAATATTTGACAATCTGCCGTCGCGTGTCCCATCTTATCACAATAGGCAAATCGTACTTTATCATATGACTTTTTAATGCACACGCCTTCCTTATAGCCTTCTTTATCACAGTAGCTACATTTAACTGCACTTGTACCTATTTCTATTTTCAATAAAGGCGTAGCTTGCATCACCTTTATTTGCTCTCATTGTATTTTGTTTATATCTAATAATAGTTGTTCGCTTTCCATTGTTTGCATTATGTTATTAATATTTGGTTGGGACCATAATCATAACAATTGTGTATTTTGCGCTATCGTATTCCCGGTCTGTAAGCCGCTTATGAACACGTTTTGCAACTGAGCAAAAAGTCGCGTCTTTTGTTTATTTTCAAAATTGGCTGCAAGTTGTATAGCTTTTCTTAACGTTTGAGGTTTCTCGCAACGCACTTGCATGTCTAAGGGCGATATTAATCCAAATAAATAATACTATAAGGCGTCACTTTCTATTAACTACTTTTTTGCTAATCGCTCTTGCACATTGCCATTGGGGCTGTATCGTAAATCGTCAATAATCCATTCAATAACGCTTGTGTACGCGCGTCAAAATCCGCTGTCGTTTTGCCTTCCTGCTGTGTTATCACCTTTAATTGCGTGGATGAATTTTCTAATATTGTAACGTTATTATATTGTGCCTCTAAGTTTGCTATAAGAGTTTTTATCGACTCGTATTGCATCAAGCACACCGTGAAAATATCTGGTACTCTTCCCGTGAGTTTTGATGCTAATTCATACATGATATAAATTTGGCAATCAAGCCCGAAATTATTTACTATGCTTTTCAGCACTAAGCAGAATAATGATGTTTTATCTAAACGCCCGTCAAAAGTTGGTATTTGTCTAATCGCTTGATGTAACGATAAATAAGACGTAGTTGGCAAAATTGCGCTCTAAATTCCCGGCGCTGGATTTATTTGTTGTGTGTTTATTGTGTAACTAGAATTCATTGGTGCGTTAAAATTAAGATTTGAATTTATTTGAGCCGGTATATTATTATTCCACGTTTGCGGGTTACTCTGTGAGGAATTCTCATTTGGGAGACCTGTGTGATTATACGTCATTGATGGAAGAATTAGTTTTTCTGAATTTGTGTTTGTACGTAGTTCCGGTGTCATTCATGCGTTTGCTCTTTTATGAGCTTCTGCCGCTTCAAAGTATTCCGCTCTTTTTAATTGAATATTTCCTTCCATTTCACCGTTTGTTTCTACTATTTTCGTCCACGACATTGCACCGTTTGACATCTCTCGACCAATATTTCGTCTTATTTCGTCAAACTCTCTTACAATATCTGATTTATTTCGCAGTGAATTGGACCCTCGCGACGTGGCTATTGCATATCTTTTCCTAATCTCTTTCATTTCTTCTTCAGACACGCTTAGCAATTCTAGCGCGCTCCATACTTGTGTGTTTTTAAAATCGTAAATCGGCTCGAATTTCTTGCATGAACACAAAGTTATAGAATTATTGCTGTTTTCGTTTACAAATTTGCTTACATACTCCTCACTGCGGAAACTTCTTAAAGGAGATAAGGAGCATCCCCTGCGCTTTGTCGAGGAGACGTTATTTTAACGCTTTCCGTTTTTCTTTGAAAATAGATTATGAAGAGACATGTTCCACAATCTATTTACTTTTCAAAACGAGATTTTACAAAGATTCTTCTTAAAATTTTACTTTTTACTCTTCGAATTACAAGTGAGAAAGAAAAGCGTTCACGTTCCCTTATGTGCGCTGATAATTAATTAATCTTGCAGCAAATAATGTTGGTAGTAAAAATTGATTATAAAATGAATATGATTTAAACGTTATTCTTCAACTTTCTCTATTTAAACTTTTTTTACTGCAATGTTAATTGTTTCATTACGTAAATAAGAAAATATATTAATTATAATTTTTTTTGATAATATGTTCTCGAAATTGATAAGAACTTTTTTTTTAAATTGACTAAAATTGATAAGTAACCAGAATATTGAATTTTATTACTCGCACGCATTCATTCATTTAAACTTTATTTCTTTTAAAAAAATTTTATTTATAACTTGCAATTTTAAGTATTACCGGCCGACACTATCGATTTACGCACCCTATTAATTTAAAAACAGCTTTTTATATACATTGTTCCTCTATTACGCTTGAAAATCGATTTTTTTTACTCCCTAACGCAGATTGTATCCGCGCACTTATCAATTTTATTAATAAAATGAGGAAAAAAAATTCTAACTTTACTTTATTTGTTTTCTACACATTTGAATTTTTTTACTTTTTTCACTTTGATTCTATACTACCCTGTGGGGTAATTTAATAAAGATTTATATAAGATTTATTTACTCTTTGCAGAAGTGAGTGAGCAGCGTGTTGATGAGCACTCTTATTTCTTAGGTTCAAATAAAATTTCTGAAAGTCCTTCCTTCCTTCCTTTCTTCCTCTCGTTCTGATTTTCTGAGTTATAAACGCGCGGCAAGCTTTTTTAAAATATTTAAAAATAGACAACCTCATAAATTTATGTTTATCTCGAAAATATTGCGACTTTTAATGATCTGCCTCTCTCTCTCTCTCTCTTTCGATAAAAAAATTCTTTACTTCCCTTGAAGCGTTTTTCTCTCAAGTTTATCTCAAAAAAATTTATTTTTTTTTCCAAAACCCTCGCTTGCGTATTCCACACCACTGCCACCAAAAATGTTACGTGAGATTTAAATGATACGCACTCCTATGGGGAGTGTGAGGGTGCAAATAATTGAAGAGAGATAATATAAATTAGACTTAAGGCGACTACGGAAGTTCGATTCGATTTCATTTTGTAGTTTACAAATTACTCTTTCAGTTTCTAAAATTTTTTGAATTTTTTAATTTTCCACCATTTATTATAATCCGTAGAATGGTGGAGAATTAAAAAATCTGAAAAATTTTACATATTGAAAGAGTTATTTGTAAACTCAAAAATAAAACCTAACCTAAAATCCGAAGTCGCCTTAATGTTTATTATAAAACCGATACAATATGAGAGAGAGGCTACTAATGAATTTACTCTAGCACGTCCGACGATGGTCTAACGCTCATCGTAGTCTAAAACAACGCTGAAAGTTGGCCACAACGAAGTTCTAATCCAGCACTTCGCGCACCGTGTGACTTTTAGCTTGGAAGCTTGGAGTCGCAATTCTCTGAACTTTCAGTTTTAAACTATTCTCATATGATATACTTTATGCAAAGACTTTAATAACTTACTTATATAATGTACGTTACAATACAATTATAAGAGTAAAATAAAATATTTTGGTTATTTTGAAATTCAAATATTTCAAAATAATAAATCGACTATTTGCAATCACCCTACAATTCTTTTTGCATCAAATGTAAATTCTTAATAAAATAGAAATATTGCAAAGTGTATGTATCACAAGTAAGGTTATATTATATTCAATTTTATATTTGTTTTTTTTTATTTTTATATCATTAATATTATAATTTATGAATGAATTATTAATATTAACCCGTTAAGCCCGAGAAAAATGATTAAATTCCCAATTTTTACTGAGTTTAAAATAAAGTAGATCCTCCAGGACCCTCTTGGGCTGAACAGGTTAATAAAGAATTATTATTTAAATATTTTTTTATTGATGACAAGTAACTTTTTAAATATAGTTATATTTGTATTAAAACACAACCGAAAATGTCAATCGAATAACATTTTCATTAAAATAAATTTTAACGCTATGATTGTTCAAATAAAAATTTTTATTCAACTTTCATCCATTGTAATTATTATCTGTGCAATATATATGTATAAATAATATATTTAATGAATAATCATTTTATTTGATGAACAGTTAAATAAATTCATATATTTATAATTGTATAACATAAATTATTCAATTAAAATTTAATTTAATTATCATTTACAGAATAAAGTACTTAAATTCATTTCATGAAAATACATTATTATCTAATAAATTACTTTCATTTAACATTCATGTGACCTTAATCACATATTCATATGTACGTGTATTCATATGAATTGTCATTTATGTAAAATTTTTTAAGGATTAAATGTATTAATAATAATTTCATTAAAGCAATAATATTTGTATTAATTTTTAGAATACGTCTAATGACCTTATTTGAAAAATGATCATTACATAATATAAAAATATTTTTTTTTTATCTTATAAACATACATTTTATAAAATACGGTCTTGAAAATTTATTTTCTTAGTATTAAATTTTTTTCAATAGTCAATTACAAAGATAGGAAAATATATGAAATATGGATAAATTTTTCTGATTATGTCTATAATTATGAATTCATATTTATGATCCGTCTAGATGAAATTAAAATTTCCCATAAATAAGTAAACATTTGAAAGAAAATTTACTCAAGATTTGCGACACATTTATTAAGAATGCGGGAAATAAATAATATCAAATATAATAATTGAAAATAACAATTATTCTATTAGGTTGGATTTGTTATCAAAGTTACATTATATTTCACTTTAAATAATTTATACTTATGAAATTAACATAATATTTTAAATGAACTATGAAAATGATGATTACATATTTAATATTATTTTAAACTATAAATAAAAAATTTACAGAATTATTATAATTAATAACTTATAAATTGTTATATTATTTTATAAAATACAATCTCAACTTGAATATATATATATAATATATATATATATATATATATATATATATATATATATATATATATATATATATATATTCAAGTTGAGATTGTATTTATATATATATATATATATATTCAAGGTGATCGATAACACCGATACATATTTATGTCGTTGATTCAGCGCAATGAATTGATTCAGAGAAAAGTAATGAGAATATTTTCATAATTTTACCAATATATTGCCTTTAGCAATACATTTCTTTTCGCGGATCACGTAAGTAGCGCCACACGTCCTTTGCGACGCTCTGCATTTAAGATCTCCTTTCTGCCGCAAGGCTGCCTTCGGGATTTTTTGTTGCAGGTGTCTTGTGAGCTCTTAATGCTCTGTATCAAAATTGAGAAGTAGGATGCTGTTCTTGCATGGACATTGGGAGTTTTTAGGTGTGCTGTTTCCTTTTGAGGTTAGTGCCTCATTTCTTTGCTTTTAGAGGGAAGAAAGCTTAGGAAAGGGAGAGGAAGACGCAGTTTTTTAGATCTATTGCCAGAGATCGCTGCCATAGAGCGTTGCGCCATATATAAACTACCACCAACAGACGAAGGAGGTGAAAAATTACAACATAACTGCGTCACTTGCTATCAACGCTGTCATGTGAAATGTATGTTGCGCCCATAACCTGCGAACGGCGCCAATTACGCATGTGAAAAATGTCTAATAAAGACAGAGAATGTCTCTTCCACAAACCTTACGCTTGGCACTAGCGCAAAGACAAAAAGAGACAATAAGAAGCGACCCCTCAGTACTTCTACACCTTCGAAGATCGACATGCAAACTGCACCGATCACCCACATACAGGGTAGCGAACAAACGGCTCATCCAAGATACTAACTACGAAAGCAACACAAAAGTGTAAGTAAAGACGAACATTCATAGCACATTCATACTTATATTTATCTTGCACATTATACTCAAGAGTGATTGAACTCCGTACGCATCATGTGTCATGTCTTCTACCTCGAGACTGTGATAGCAAACAATAACGTTATACATCCGCGAGAATGCGACGCAGAAGAGGCAATCGAATTCTCAACTGCATCACATGCAAAATTCAATCAATTTTTTCCCCAAAATTATAAAAGTAACAATAATATTATATATACAAAAGAATGCAACTGTCTCTTACCATAGTATAAAAACCGAAGAGTCTTTAGCTCACAAGCTCAATTTCATACATACCGTCTAAAGCTACGCTTCGCCTAAAATTATTGTACTAAAGGTTAAGAAGGAGAAATAAAGATAAGTTCAATTTAACATTTATTTATATATATATATTCATATTCTTTTATTCTTGGATACCTATCCTAAAGAACCAACGTCCTAATTTACAAAAATAAGTTACAATAACAATTAAAAATTCATAAAAATAATAAATTAAGTTTATTAAATAAAGTTTGATAAATTGAACTTTATAAATTAATAAATTCAGTTCTAACGGTTAACATAAATTGGTGGCAGCTTAAGAGGATAGTGAAGCCAAGTGATAAAAAATGACTAAACAAAACTTCGATGTCTTGGAATATTTTCTCTCAGGAAAAAACGGAGAAGTATAAAAACGAAAAGAGGCTAAGTGATAAAAGATAATTAAAAAAAACTCCGATATCTCAGGATACCTTCTCTCAGGAAGAAACGGAGAGTTTTAAAAATCAAGAAAACTTATCTTTAATCTGGTGACAATAGCCCACGCTCTCAGGAATTGAGTACCAGTAGTTCAAGGGTTCACCAAGCTACGTCTGCATCCCTAGGGATAAACAGAGGATCATCTCTATAATAAAAGAGAACTTCTACACCGCCAGTGGTTGAAAGAGACGCAGCCAACCAGATCTTCAAAAACATCATCTCTTAAAAACCTTGAAGTAAGTCGTACAATAATTTTAAGCACACAGCGGGACTAGCCGGAAAATTAAGTCGTGTTTAACTTTCTGTAACATTTTATTTATAAGGCATACAACGTTTTAAGCCAGAGCTTAATAGCAAGGTGTGCGCATGCCCAATCACGCTTGAGAGGTTGACACATAGGAATATCACCCGCGTATGTATTGTGATTATCGTGAAGACGATAACGATAGCATAAGATCGGAGAATACCGCACGATAATCCGTATCTTTCTCTGACGTATTCAAGAATTTCTACGATACTACCGACGAATTATATAAATTGAAAATAGAATTAACCCTTTCAGTCACAGGAGCCACTATAGTGGCACCCTTTCTCATTTTCTTTTTTTTATTGTTTAATTCGCACTTTCAGTTTAATCTTTATTCTTTTTGCATTTTCATATAAATGAGTGTTCATTTTATAAGTATTATATGATATATTTTAAATATATGATTGTGAAAGGGTTAAAACCCAATAAAATAGATAGTTTGTTGGAGAAATTTAAATCCAATGAAGATATAACACAATGTGATCAAGAAGAACAAAATGTAGTGCAGGAATTACAACGGCAAAAGAAAAAAGCAGATGCTTTAGAAAAACAATTGATCTTGTTGACGGAACAATTACATATTTTAACAACTTAAATAACGGAAAAGAAAAATCCACCACCGCTTCCAAGTGGACCACCTGCAGTTAGGGACAACAACCCTAGAATAAATGTGCATTCAGGACTAACGAGGGAACAATCTCTAATAATACGCGAACTTTTAACAGGAATACGAAAGTATGACGAATCAACAGATGTTAGCGCATTTATTGATCAAATTATTCGTGCATCTAGACAACTTAGCTCTGAATAAAAAATATCAGCGCTTATACGCTAAGTAATAGCCGTGAAGTTAAAAGTTATAGCACAAGAAGCAGTTGAGAGAAATTAAGTCATGACAGCCGTGCAACTTAAAGAAAGTTTAAATACACATTTCGGAAAATTGGAACTTGACTAATTAGCCAAAGTGCGTAATTCTATGCAGCAGAGAACAAATTAAAAGGTAGCAGACTACATAAGAAGATATAGTAACATAAATCAGCGTATACAGATTTTAATAAATGGCTTAAGAGTCCGCTGTATCTCTGTCCTTTTCAAATTAAAAAATTGACTTTTTTCCCAAAATTAGCAACAAGAGGCAGAAATTAAGAGATGGTTTCGATGTGTTTAATAAAATGTAAAATTTTCTTTGATTAGTATGAATTAATTTTATTGCTTCGTTTTTAAGAAAAGTTGGAATAACTTAAAAAATTAGAAATTAGTGTCAAATAATGGGATTTTCAAGTTATTCCAACTTTTCTTGAAAATAAGGCGGTGGAATTAAATTATTCTTATCAGAGAAAATATTGCTTTCTATTACACGAATCGAAACCATCTCTTTATTTTTGCCTGAAGCTATTAGTTTTTATAAAAATTGAATTTTAAATAGATTCGGTAAAACAGGTAACTGTGTCGGTATACAGCTGACTCTTAAGTGACGATTTTAGAGACATGCATAGAAGTTATGAAAATAAAAACGCAATTTCAAAATTTATAAGAGGATTGTATCCAGAAGGCTTGCACTTAGCTGTTTAACAAAACCGACTACACACTCCACCTATCATCTACTAACAAACTTTATACGAAGAAAAACTCCAGAAAGAAGGTGAAGAATTTCGAAATTGAAGTCACAACAAGCATGATGACAGATCTAGAAGTAATAAATATGAAAACTATCTAAGAGATAGAAGCCATTCTAGATATGACCTAAGAAATCGTGAGAAACACCCGATAAAAATTACACACGTGATAGAAGTTTTTCGCGTGATCGACATAAAAAACTATAAATCGGATGAAAGGAAAAATAAACCTACATGCTCTCATTGTAATACATACAGCCATAATAAAGAACATTGTTTTAAACATCAAAATGCGCAAAGATTAAATTTTCGCCTCAATGCCTCAAGGAGCAGAACGTATTTAGAGGATTCGGCGCCATATTCGAACATCACACCCGACCGTCAGAATTATTGGGAGAATCAGGATTGCAAGACGCAATCTTCCCAACAGACGGAAAACACTGGCATCTTTGGATGCGACCCTCAGGAACAGGAGGAAAATTATTAAAATTCCCAGTAGACACAGGAGCAGGTATAACATTTATTAAAGACAAAGTATTGGATCTTAATATTTGCAATTCTATAAAACAGTGACTAGAATAAAGACAAACAATACAGATAGTTAACGGTAATCACACAACGCTGGGCAAATGCAAAAGAAATCAACGAATTATGGTATATAGATCATGCTGAAGAAAGAGGAATAAAATTACTTTTTATTATAGAAGCGCTTTCACGATATGCTAAAGTTCATTAATTGAAAAATGAAGACTGAACTACGCAATCTATGGAAGATTTTATGAGTAAATGGGGAATACCAAAGAGAATAATAGGTGACAATGCAGCTACGTTTACATCAAGGGCATTTCAAAATTTATTAGAAAAACATAAAATAGAATATATACCAACAACTCCATTACATCCACAATCAAATAGTATGGTAGATAATCCTTATAGGGACCTTAAAGAAGAGAAAAATGGAAGCAGTCTTGAACAATAAAAGCTTTCACCTAATTATTACTGCTTTTAGTAGAACAATACACTCTACCACAAAATTTATACCTTATGAATTATTCTTTGGACGAATTTTACCTGAGGAAAATTAGAATCCTGAGAAGTCAAATACACTAAATAAGCGACTGAAAGAAAATGCAAAGAAAGCAAAAGAAGCAAGAAAAAATATACAAAGACAGAAGGAAATGAATAAAAACACAGTAGATAACAGACAAACTTCAAAAATCAACCCACAATCAGGGGATAGGGTCAATTTTAGAACATCACGCGGATTTATAAGGCCAGCAACAATTCTTACAGTCAATAATGAAAGTCATACCGTCCAGCTTTTATTTAAACTAAAATTCTCAGGTGACATTTTAATGAGATCACACTTATCTCGAATCCTTTTTTTGTTATACCTTATTTATTTGGCTACAATGAAGCTCTATCTTTTCTGATTCCTTCAATTTCACTACACCGTCCTAGAAGAGATGGTTGACAAAATCCATATAATAGATGTAGTTCAGGAGGAACACACTTCTGAAGTATGTACATGTCATCATCTTCTTCAACAGTATATCTTCAATAAAAAAAGGGCGATGAACTATACTGTGACATTCTTTTAACTGTTTTTTGTTGTTACCCGTGCTTTTGAATTAAACGTAAGTATCTTTTATGTGTTTGTATGTCTTTGAATTAAAATTTTTATCATCACTGCTCATATCATTTTCCTTAATCATTTTATCATAAATTTTCAATTCACTTAATGTGACAAAACAGTAAGGACAAGGGTACAAAGCCCTCGCCGTTTGCTGTCCATTAACCAGTAGAATGAGTTTTAAATCTCCAAGAAATTTGAAGAGTATCTCATTTAGTCTAGTTAATTGAATCAAAATTTTGAAATAATCATCGGTCTCTTTAATCCAAATAACTATGCATAATAAAATCAATTTGTATACACTAGTCATTACGTTCGTTTGCCATACTTCCACCAATAGAGTAATACAAAACATGCTTATTTTTCAAAGCAATAATTAATCCAAGCAATATTTTTCTAAGTCGTCTTCTAATTCTAGAATTGAAATTAAAATGGAAATTTTAAGAAATCTTGTCCTTTGTCTGCCGTTACTTTTATTTTTGATAATTCAATATGTTCAATGTTTCGCTTCTCTAAAATAAAGTCTATGAGCTCTGAAGCATTAGTATACATAACTGGCCTGTTTTTAATTCCATCTTTTTCTGTTTCAAATTTGTACAAACCTTCTTTATAAATGTTTTCCATCATCTTAGATTTTTCGTACAAATGTTGGTTATAATTCGTAGGAACTGATTTTCTACCAGCAGAACTACGAATGATGTTTGCCAATTTTTTCATGTAATTTATAGACGACCCACTATTAGCTTGAAAGTTATCTAATCTTTGAGCAGAGAGAACTATTTCTTTTTCTTTTTTTTTATTTACAGTCATCCAAACCTTAGATCCCGAAGAATTTGGCAAAAGCTCAGCTCCTTTATCAGTTTTCGAAATTTTTCTTTGCAAAAGATTAGTTACAATTTGATTCTGCTGTTTCTCGGGTAACTGTTCTACTATATTAAAAACATTATCACGTGCACTAGACGAAGAAGAACCTCTGCAAGAATGTGAAATGCCTTTACCGATTTCTTGAAAACAACTGTTACATATTTCAATGGAAGTTCTCGATTTGGTTACATTAGCCTCACTTTCAGGAATTGAAGCATTTTGTTGCATTCTACCGTCAAGGCCATTCTTTACGTCAATTTTTGTGAAGAAATGTCGAACATTACCTTAACCTTTTTTCGTTTTCAAACGACTAGTAAGTCGTGCTGTTAGGCAAATGTAGCAGTTACAATTCATTGTTCTCGTTTCTTTTGCTAAATTAAGATCCTCGTAATTAGGCATAGTTGGACGAGGTCTTCTAAAAATATCTTTTTCATATTCATTAATACTTAGTCGGCAAGAGCTACATACACTTTTTGGGAATTTACTATTATAAATTTTAAGTTAATCATTAATATGCTCCTTTATAACTTCAATATGTTTTTTAGTTAGCAAGAAATGATGGGAAGGTTTATTTTTAAAAATAATTTTTATCCCACACAGAGCGCACACTTTTGTCCGATTTTCTTTATGATCGCATTTATAATTCGGATGCAAAATAGACATTATTGCAGGAACAATGCAGAATTATTCACTGATATATATCAGTGCGAATTTCTATAACTGAAAAATACAAGTCAATCGGCCGAAAAGCTCTTATATTTATATTTTCTACTTTACTTTTTCACTGTGAGAAACACAGATTGCCACTCTGCTATCTAGCAACATTTAACGTAATTATTTTTATCATTTCGTACTTGGAATTTTACAACGATTCACATCCATAGTAATATTAGGATTTATTTAGGAAAGTACTTCTCATATGTATCTAGAATGGTTTCCATCTTAAATATAAAAACATGAATATCTTTTATATAGGAGCAGCTAGGATTCCAATTCAAACGGATTTTTCACTTACAATCATCAATAAATACAGCCCTGCTTTCAGTTTTTGTCGACCTTTTTGTGCTACCTGTCGATGTTTCCTGCCCACCGTGTGCATATGGAGGCGATAATCATATTAACAGTCATGTTAATTAATACATTTTATCACTGCAAAGCAGACATAGAAATTACACCAGCTAATATACCAGTATTACAGAAAAATTACGGAACTGCTCATGTGTTCGAAGATACTTGGACTATTGTTAATTACATAAATCTTACAGCCCTTACACAGAGAAAATAGACATGCAAAATAGATTAATAAGAATCAAAGAAGTATGTAATAATGTTCACTGTACTGTAAAAGATTTCATAATGCATCAAGAAAAACGTCTAAATGAACTATTCGCAAGATTATTTTTATTTTTACATTCAGAGCGCAACAGAAAGAAGAGAGGATTATTCAACTCTGTAGAAACAGCCAGCAAATTCTCATTTGGTACCTTAAATTCTGATGATGCCGATTCTATAAATCAAGAGATAGACAAGCTTGTAAGATTCTCTTAGTTTATATTAAAATTATATCTTTATGACGAGTAATGGAAACTAATAAAATTTCTAATTAGATAATACATAAACCAAGAGAAGCTTGTGTTTTCATTTAACCGCAGAAACAAAGGAAAGTGAAAGTTTTATATGTCCGAATTTAAGTCGATTTTACAAACTCGTTTTAACAAACGGTATGTGTTAAATTCTAGAGGCGAAGCGAGATCAAGCGATTCACGCTATAAACGTTAGGTTCGACAAAAACAAGGGTACCCCCTTGTTTCTTTCTCCTTCTATCTTACGAATTCCAACCTTTTAATATGAATTATAATAGATTCCCTGGCTTTTCAAATAATAACATCATCTGATTGACCTAACCAAACACTTATTATTAGTTTCAAATTAAGATAAATTTAAAATGTTTATTTGATTTTTAGTTAAGCATTTGTTATAACTTTTGGCTTGCTCAATGCTATGATACTTGCATTGAGGCTACCTCAGTTAATTATTGCTTTGCGGGAAATAATGACGCTTCTTTCATTTATTAAAATAACGCCATTAATGTCCCTTACACAGGTGCAAAAGTACTTGATATTATTTTTATTTAGATTAATGTAATATATCAAAAGTTCTGTATTTGGCTAAGTCAATTACTTGATCACGCGGCTACAACCACGCGCAATGCTTAAGTGTGATGTAAAGTGTATCTGTTATGTTCATTTGTGTAGAGGATTGAGAGCTAATCCGTTTGCAGCTAGGACGCCATGCCTAACTGCTTCGGGATCTTCGCTCTAGATGACAGGTAAAAGGATAGGAAAATATAAAGGATTGGTTAAATGCCTCTCACCACTAAACTTCACACAAACTATGATTGTAACTTACAGAAGCAATAGGTAAGAAGAACTCTATTACCTCTGTAAGCTTTCTATTAATAATTTCCACAAGTTACACTACACCGATATAACAAAAACCGTTAAGAATAGACACGGGTTTGCAATCGAGGGTTAACTCAATTGCTTCGCCGTCACAAATCTACTCTTAACGAATAATACCCAATTCAACAAGTATTTAAATTTTAACTGTTTATTGTACTAGAAGAGCGATGAGAGTGAACTCTCTACAATTCTCTTTTCATCGGGACACCTCGCATTCGAGCCGCCGATGTTCGATTCGCCGCTATCCCTAACCCACACAGCATCGACTCGCTCCCACTTCTCGTAGTCGTACGTTGTGTCAATGCTGTAATACATATTAATTTTATCTCATCGAATCTCGCTTTGACTGATTATACATGTATGTGTGCTTTCGATGGGCGTAGCCATGCGCGAGTATAAGAGCGCGTTCAGTGCTTTTATTTTACCCCAACTCGCTCTTATTACATTATGCACATAATGTATGGATGTGTTATCTCACAAGCTATATAAACATACATAAAACTCGTTATTAGCAATTAAAAATCAAACATTGTATATGAAAGAGACTTTCAATTCATTTACAAAAGAATTCTATATATTTAAAGAAAATAGAGATAAATAAATAAACTGGAGTCTTGGAATATCAACAATGCTCAACAATTATCAAGGCAACTAAATTGTATTACTTAGTCTGCAAGAAATTGATGCATCGCTAGAGAAGTACGAAGCCTATGTAACAGACCCATTTAATTCTATAAATATAGCAAGAAATAGAATATTATCACCTGCATTATTGAAACCTGAAATTTTAATAAATGGTCCACAAAGTTTATATAAAAAGCAGCAATACGATGATATGTTAATAACACCGACAATGAAATAGTATATTACACACCAAGGGAGGTAAAGTACTGACGAGTCCATAGCACATATAATTGTTACCTCGAGCCGAAGGCGAGGGTGGCAAATATGTTCTATGGGCTCGCCATTTTACCTCCCGTGGTGTATATGCTATTTTTTGTCATACCCGGGCCGAAAATACAACTTTTGTTTTTCGGTGCCTGGACGAAAGTTGCGCTTTCGGGCAGGGTATGGCGAAAAACTATTTTTTAATATTACAAGTTATGACGTTTACATCATACATTAAGACAGACGGACTCGTAATAGTTACTAAATATCCTATTATCCACAAAGACCCGTACAAAATCCTTAAATGTGGACTTTTACCTATCGAAAGACGTTTCGGAAACACGGCAATATTAGAGATAACCGATCAATATGTACTAACAACCTATGATATATCGAAATATACGACCTTATCGAGTATAAATGATTGTCATCAACTTGGCAATGCAAAAATATGTAAACTACAAATTTTACCTCGGCTAATTGACTCATTATCCGCTTGCAATAGAATATTATTAAATGATATGAGCAAATGTAAAAAACATTATTTCTCTTCAACTCATAATTTTGTAAAACGTATAGAAAATGATAAATTTTATATTGTACCTATAAAAGAAATATTATTCAGCGTATTTCGTAAAAATTATAAGAAAGATATAACGATATCACGAGCTAGTATTGTAAAGCTTGATGATAAATGTTTTATATCAAATAATGCATATTATTTACATACTTCGCATGACTCTACTATATATACAACCACACTTAAAACTTAACACTTAATAAACTATATGAAGATAACTTGAATATAACTCTTCCTTTATTGGCGTTTTCAGAACATGACCTCGGTAGCCTAAGAAATCATTCTTACAACCTAGAACAGATACAAGACGAAATTGAAAGAATAACATTACAAAGACAAAATTATTCTTTTATTTCAACTGCAATAGATTATCTTCATTATTCGGGATACGTAGCTCTCTCTCTATGATTGCTGTTTTTATCGGGTATAAGTTAAACATACACAAAGTAATAATAATAATCATTTCTTATCTTTGGGCAAGATTAAATAGTTTTTGCTGTTGTCACACTAAACGACTCCAGCCCACAGTAACTTACAGTCATTGTGCCAATATTACCACCGCTGCGAACGTTTCCTCAATACAACCTTCAGTATCTTCTTATTATACACCAAAAACTCGCCTGATTCCTCCATCATTTGACAATTTACTATAATTTTTCGGGACGAAAAATTTTAAAGAAGGACGTGTAAACAAAGACAAACATTCGTAGCACATTCATACTTATATTCATCTCGCATATTATACTCAAGAGCGATTGAACTCCGTATGCATCATATGTCGAGTCTTCTACCTCGAGACTGCGATAGCAAACAATAACGTTATACACTCGCAAGAATGCGATGCACAAAAGGCGATCGAACTCTAAACTGCATCATATGCAAAATTAAATCAATCTTTTCCCTAAAATTATAAAAGTAGCATTGATATCATACATACGAAAGAATGCAACTGTCTTTTACCATAGTAGAAAAACCCAAGAGTCTTTATCTCGCAAGCTTAATTTCATACCTACCGTTTAAAGCTACGCTTTGCCTAAAATTATTGTACTAAAGGTTAAGAAGGAGAAATAAAAACAAGTTCAATTCAACATTTATATATATATATATATATATTGTAACGTCATAAACGGGTTTTAATAAATTACTACGAATATGATGCACTTATTGTCAGTTCTATACAAGTACTTTTATTCATTTACCATTTAATCAGCATTGAAAACGAATCGTTCTTTAAAATTCACGATTCAAACAACAAACGCCGACAAAATGGCGGATTCAGCTGTTACAATCTGTTTATAGAGTACGATCTTGGTACTTAATAAACCAATCGTTTTTAAGTATAAGGTTTTTTTGATAAGCGAGTAAGCTGAGCTAGACCGTACACTACAGAGACGTCTTGTTCTGTAGATTCAGGTCCGTATGCAGCAGCTTACTCTTAAATATTTTTAATATTAGTTATATCCTGAAAAAGGAATTACAAAGAAAGGATGCATCGGGTTTCTTGGGCCTTATGTATCGTGACAGGCACGAATTAGTATCAGAAAATCTTCGCGAACACAATTTTCCTTCCAACAGCGTAAAAGCTACAAGCTGCGCTTTGCCAGCTTCACGCTTAGTTAAGACTTAACTGAATCAGGTTACAGCATTCTCACATGATTTGAAACTGTTGGTGTAGTAACAGGAATGCACTTACACACTACACCAGAAAAAACACTATTAATTCACTCTATCAAAATTATCTCTATTTAATTTACTAACAAGATATTATTTATTCACTCACGGTTAGAGAGCTGCTCTTTCGGCAAACTCTTTTACCAACTTTCGTGAATAAATAATACAATAAGTTATAATGACTCGGTAATTAGATTTAATTGGAACTTTATTGTTAAGCTGATGATACACGAGTGCAGGCTCACTCAATTCGTTTTTGACAGATCGCCGGGATGATCTCTCACCGCCTGCTGTCCCACTCCTTATCGATGCTGTAAAGAGAAAGGGATATTATACATTATGATGTATACGCATTACATTTATTCATCGCTTGACTGTCCAAATTTGGGGCGTTGCTGCGCGCTTGTGAAAGCGCGTTTGCTACTTTTCTATATCCCTTTTCACCGTTGATTAACGTGATGCTTCTCTCTCCACTAGAATCATATATGAGAGGTCTCAATATATATATATATATATGGGACATTTCACGCCAACTGATAGAGCAAAATAGTAAAAATCGTTGAAACTCTAAGAATTTATTCTTTTTGTTACCTAAAATATGCAATAAAAATTTCAAGGATCTAGATTGAAAGGATCAAGAGTTACGGGACCTTAAAATTTGAAAATTTTTCAAAATTTTTTGAAAAGTCCCAACTTTATCATTTTTTTTCTGAAAATCCTGATGTTTCAGAGAAAAATGCAGAATAACACTTCTTGTTGTAAATGAAGAAGGGGGTTAGCAGGATTTTTAACAGACCTGAATCTCGCAGTTTTCTGATTGGCTCTTATATGTATAATGTGGTTATTGAAATTATTTAATGTTTGCCGCTGCCAAAATCGGCTTTCGAAGGCTTATTTTTTTCTATTTTTTATTAACTTTAAAATAAATTTTGGTTCGTGTAAGCAAAAGTCACCAATAAGGAGTTATCACAGTTTTAAATATACATTTTCATGTAAAATTTATTTTTCTTATTGAAAATAGCCTGTCACATACTAAACATGATCATCTGGTTTTAACACTCAAAAACTATTATAATAAGTTTAAAAATCATTTAGTAAAATGTCATTTATCATTTATGAGCCTAATTATTAATTAAACAACACTCGTTATTATTATAATTACAATTAATTTCAAAGGAAAATAAGAATTATCCCAAAATTAAATAATTATTTTTCAATAAGAATTTACTTATTTCAAAGAATTGATTCATCAATAAAAAAAAATAATTAAATAATTGCTATTTTCCTTGCCTTAACTTTCTATAAAAAGTATCAGTAAAATGGAAAATCATAATGTCGTTTTGGAACATACGCTTAAAAGAAATGATAGAGGCTTTTATTACAATGAATTACATTAAATGAGCTGTTATAATTAGAATACTGATTTTTAGATTAGCATTAATAATTTAATAATAATTAAATAATTAAATAATTTTATTAGTACTAGTACCAAAAGCCAACGGAGACATGAGAGTGTGTGCTAATTATAAATTGACAGTAAATCCTTATTTAAAGGATTATAATTATCCAATACCAAGAATTGAAGAAATGTTTGCAGCTCTAGAAGAAAGCGAAGAATTCAGCACTCTTGATTTGTCTATGGCATATAATCAGCTTGAATTAAAAGATGAGACCAAAAAACAGTTGGCTTGGAGCACTCATAGAGGCAGTTATTTGATGAATAGATTACCGTTTGGAACTAAGCCTGCTTGTAAGATTTTTTAGGAAATGATAGAAAAATTTATAAGTGGAGTGCCCAGGTGTAAAAATTTCTTTGATGACATCAGAGTAACAGGTGTAAACAGAGAAGATCATTTAAAAAATTTAGAAATGCTTTTTATTAAATTGAAAGAAGCTGGTCTTAAATTAAACTTAGAAAAGTGTAAGTTTTTACAACCTAAAGTGGAATATTTAGGTTATGTTATGGATGAAAATGGCTGGCATAAAAATAAAGATAAAATAGAAGCAATCACAAAAGTTAATCAGCCAAGTAATATACAAGAAGTTCAAGCATATATAGGTATGGTAAATTATTATGCAAAATTTATTCCGCATTTAGCAACAAAGCTAAATCCTATATACAGATTATTGAAGAAAAATGTGAAATTTAATTTTGATGAAGATTGCATAAAGGCTTTTAATGAGGTCAACAAAGAAATAACTTCAGATAGAAATTTAACTCACTTTGACCCAAAAATGCCTATAAAGTTAGTATGTGACGCATCGAAAGTTGGATTAGGTGTAGTTTTATTGCATGTATTTCCAAATGGTACAGAAAAACCTATTTGTTTTGCATCTAGAACAATGTCCAAGGCAGAACTGAACTATGCAGTGATTTATAAGGAAGCATTAGCCATTTTTTGGGCTTGTCGAAAGTGGTACCAGTATCTGAAAGGAGTTGAATTTATTTTACAATCAGAACATAAACCATTGTTAGCATTGTTTGGAGAGAAAAAAGGAATTCTTTAAATGGCAGCTAGAAGGTTGCAAAGATGGGCCGAATATCTAAGTAGCTTTACGTATAAACTACAGTATATCAAGGGAAAGGATAACGGTGCAGCAGATGGCCTTTCAAGATTGCCTTTACCAATTCTAGATAATGTATGCAATGCTGATAATGTAGATTATTTTAATTTTATGACAGAAGAGAATTTACCTATGGATGCAAAGAAGATTGAAAAAGAAAATGGAGTTGATCCAGAACTTAGAAAAATTTTCAAGTATATAAAATATGGATGGCCAGAAAAAGTAAAAGATGAGGTTAAACCATACTACGTAAGAAGCCACAAATTAAGTATTCACAGAAATTTAATATTATGGGGATACCGAGTATTAATTCCAAAAAAATACAGAAAAGATTCAATGGAAGAAATACACTCCACTCACATGGGTTCAAGTAAGATGAAATCCTTGGCAAAGCAGTATTTTTGGTGGCCAGGATTGGATAAAGATTTGGAGAATTTTTCAAAAAACTGTGATGCATGTAATGAAGTTGCAGATAACCCAGAGAAAGCAGCATTAATAAAATATGATCAATGCAAAGAACCATTAGAAAGGATTCATGTTGACTTTTTAGGACCATTCAAGAATAAGTATTATTTTATTATAACAGATGCATATAGCAAGTGGCCAGAAGTATATGAGATGAGTAATATAACATCAAAAAATACTTTAGAGAAATTAAGAGACTATTGTGCAAGGTACGGGTTACCAAAGAAGATTGTATCAGATAATGGAAGGCAATTAGTCTCACAAGGAGAGTGCATTGCATTTGGGTCTTGGATTTTCTTCTAGCTTTAGGATCTTTTTTTTTACATAGAATCATGAAAAAACCGCGTCCATTCGGTCCAACGTTCGATTTTTCCCGAGTTATGAGCAGTTTTCTCTGTTTTGTTGAAAAAATTGCATCTGCTTTATAATTTTACAGTTTTTGAACTACTTATTCTAGAAGGTTTTTACTGATTGCATATTAAAGTTAAGATTAAAACCTTTCGATTAAGAAAAAAAACGTGTCCAAAAAGCTCAAGTCGTTAAAAAGTTATGGGCGAATAAAAATAGAATATTTAGCTCAAAAATTGCATAGAAAATGAATGCAACATTTTAGTCAGAAATTCATTTCATTTTTCATCCCTTCATAAGTTTTTAACAACGAGCTTTTTGGACGCATTTTTTTTTATAATCAAAAGGTTTTAATCTCAACTTTAATATGCAATCAGTAAAAAGCTTTTAGAATAAGTAGTTCAGAAACTGTAAAATTATAAAGCAGATGCAATTTTTTCAACAAAACAGACAAAACTGCTCATAACTCGGAAAAAATCGAGCGTTGGACCGATTGGACGCGGCTTTTTCCATGATTTTATGTAAGAAAAAAGATCCCGAAGCTAGAAGGAAATCCAAGACCTAAATGTAATGCACTCTCCTTGTCAGACGAATTTAATCAGTTTTGTAAATTCAATGGTATTATACTATCGTTAACTGCAGCGTACCACCCATCTACAAATAGTGCTGCAGAGAATGCAGTTAGATCTTTTAAAAGTGGATTAATTAAAGCAACTAAAGATGAGAAAAATGCTAATGTGGATTTACAAACAATAATAAGTAAATATTTACTAGCCTATAGAAGTACACCACATTCATGTACAGGAGAAACTCCAGCTGAATTGTGGCTAAAAAGGGAGTCAAGAACAAGATTTGATTTGATACAAGAAAATAAAGTATTGGATCAGAACATAGAAAGACAGATTAAAAATTATAAAGGAGATAGAAAAATTAGTTTCGAAATTGGAGAAGTAGTCTGGGTAAGAGATTATAGAAATATAAACAAAAAAATATGGAAAAAAGCTGGAATAAATGAAATACTGGGAAGTAGGAACTACATGTGTAAATTGATAGATGAAGGAATTTTATGGAAAAGACACATGGATCAAATAAGAAAAACAGGATCATTTTATGAAGAAGAATATAGACTAATAAACAGCAAAGATGAAAAAAACCTAGAAAAGGATAGTACAGACAACTTAGCTTTTCCTAATAAGCAGATTGAACATCCTAAGGAGATATCGTATGAAGAAAAAGAAATTGTGGAGCCATTAAGTACAGAAAATGATGAAAAGGAAGAGAATAAAAATAATAATCATAGAAAGGAAATTAATAAAACTAATATAGAAAAGGTTGTTCAAACTATTATAAAGAAGGAAAAGAATACTCAAGAGGGAGAGAAGAGGATAGAGAAGAGTGAAGTTCAAATAAACGTACAAGAAATAGGTCCAAGTCAAGAAAAAGTTAATTCTAAAGTGATAAGTTTAGTATCTCCAGTTGTTAAAAAATCTGTTGTGTATAACGTTAATGAAAGACCTAAAAGAATAATAAAGCCACCTGAAAGACTCAATTTATAAAATGTATTCGTTTGAAACTGTGATATAACTTGAGGTGGAGGGATGTAGTACATTAAAGTAACTCATAGAAATATATATGTAAAGTAGACTTAAGCGCCCTCTATTCTTAAGTATAATCATACAATGTTCTTAGTTAAAGTCAGACTGTAGTCACCCGCTCAACGAGTAACATTGCTTTTATACGATATAGTTTAACTGAATAAATATCAATATATATATATATAAGTCTGTGTCCCTTCATTTATTAATCCCGCATCAATATATTACAGTATTATTGGGATATTATTATAAATTATATCTTTGGCAAACAAAAAATTATATTTTATTATTTCACTTCAAATGACGAGATGTTATTTCTGACTATTTTCCTTCCTTATAATTCTTATATATGAGGATATCTCTACAATTTTTAATCTTTTTATGATGTTTTTGAAAATTCATTTTACAGCCGTTACTGGGTTACTCAATGATGCACACTATTTAAACTAGGTTCATACCTTTTGTACAATCTGGAAACTCTATTTTTTCTGTATCCAGTGAATGTGCCACCAATGGTAAAGTAAATATTTCTACAAAACGTAAATTTTTATATGGATAAAATTTCGGAAATTTTATCCATGTAAAAATTTACGTTTTATAGAAATATCTACTATACCATTGGTGGCACATTCACTAAATACATAAAAAATAGAGTTTCTGGATTGTACAAAAGGTATGAACCTAGTTTAAACAGTGTGCATCATTGGGTGACCCAGTAATAGCTGTAAAATGACATATCACGGAAAGATTAAAAATTGTAGAGATATGCTCATATACGGTTCAGAAGACTACCTGATTTAACATACTTTTCCACTGGTAACCGTAGCACGTACCCACTAATTACAAAATATGTTAGAATTATTACCAATAAACTAAACCCTTCAATAAAAAGTATTAGGAAAAGATTTTCTTTATTTTATTATACATTTGAGATTTTTCCTTCTCTAATGGTTATCCTGAATTATTTTATTTTGCACACGAACAAATAATAAACTAAATTATAAAAGGTATTCTCAATTTTACATTCTCATACCATTGAGATGAACAACACTCTCATCTCAATTTACAAACTAAAATTGATACATACAATGAATTTTTACAAAACATATTCAACATACAAAATACAAAAGGTTACATGATTCATAATACAATTATTAAGATTACAAACTTATTAATAGTAAGTTGAACGATTAGGTTGTTTTATTTTTCTACCACTTCTTGTCACAAAATTTGGTTTTTCATTATCAACAGATATTTCTTCATTATCGCTATCGTGTTCGCATAATACATCAGGTTTTAAGATTTCACGCGTATTTTTATATTTATTGACAATAATTTCTTCTATATCCGATGCAGAGTCTTTATACTTTATTTCTAAAGGGTAAATTCTTTGAATCGGTCTAATTAATTCACCGTTTGCTGTTGTCAAGCGAACTACGCCGTAAATCTTTTTTTATTTTTTTACGGTACGCATATCTTTTTTCTAATTTATCATTTTCGATTCTATCTAAATCTAAAACCCCAATATCTTTAAGTTCTTGTAAAAACATTGATGGAGTAAGTGGAACAATTTCTTGTTTACTATTTGACATAAAAGTTATCGGTCTAGAATTAATTACTGCTTCGCAATCTAATAAAATCGTTCACATTTCTTCATAATTACAACAAGATTTTCCAAGAGTTCTACGTAGTAAACGCTTTAAACTTCTGATAAGTCGTTCCCAAAAGCCTTCCCACCAAGCTGCTGTAGGAGGATTAAACTTCCATTCGATTTGTTTAGTAGCTGCTATTTTAGACAATTTTTCAAAATTTATATTTTTAAATATATTATTAAGACCAAAAAAATTCTTCCCGTTGTCACTATATATAATGCTCGATCTCCCCCGTCTGCCAATAAAACGTCTTAGGGCCATTAAAACTGTAGCAGTAGACAATGACAGCACTAATTATAAATGTACGGCCCTATACACAGCGCAAGTAAACAAACAAATCCATGCCTTTTCGCTGTTTTTTAGGTAAATCGGCCCTGCAAAGTCTACACCTACAACTTTGAACACTGCTGCGTCCCTAATTCTATCTAACGATAATGCTAGTGGCACTGATTGCAATGGTTTCGCATCATGCCTACGACAGTTTACGCACTTATTAATTATCGATCTTATTGCCTTTCTGCCACCTAAAATCCAAAATTCTTCTCTTAGGGCACTTAATGTAATTTCTACCCCAGCATGACTTAAATTTTCATGGTTTTCTTTTATAATGAGATTAACTATTTCATGATTATTCGGTAAAATAATAGGACATTTAAAGTTATATGTATCCTCACATAAAATGATTTTAGTATTTAAGCAAACTAATCCGTTTTGGTCTTTGAAAGGTTGTAAATTCTTAATCCGCCGATCATTTAAACAACAATGAAAACTTTCTGCTTGTATTAATTTTATTACTAAAATTTGCGCGTCTTGAATTTTTTTAAACGATAAATTTCCTTTTTTACGAGATTCAGGAACATTTTTTAAATTAAAATAATATCCTTTTATCCATGCCAAAACATTTTTTATTATTTCAGTTTCATCATAACATTCTTCATTTACGGGCCAATTTTCAGATCTCATGCGTAACCAGTCAGGACCCTCCCACCATCTGGAAATTGACAATTGATTTACCGTACAACCACGCGATGGTAAATCGGCAGGGTTCAAATGGCTAGGTACATGCCCTCCACTGTTCAAGGCTCGAAAATTCTCGAATCTGTTTGACCCTATTATATACAAATGTACCCCAATTATTATTTTTACGTACCCATGCTAATACCGTAGATATGTCACTCCAATAATAAACATTAACATTTTCCCATTTAAATGACTTTAAAATCGAATCTGGCAATCTAACGCCCACAGTCGCTGCTAATAATTCTAAATGCGGGATACTTTGACGCGCATCCGAGTTATCTTTTTTCGTAGGAGTGACACGTGTTTTTGTTTGAACAAAATTAACTTGTATACCTGAAGGGCGTCCAATGCGAATAAACGTTACTGCTGCGTATGCTATTTTACTTGCGTCACAAAACGTATGAATAGTGACTTCATCATCAGTTGTAATTATCTCGAGTAAACAGCGTGGAACTTGAATATTTTTAAAGTTTTTTAAATTATCTACCCAGCTTAAAAATTTCTTTTTAATTTTATCGCTTACTTCTTCATCCTACGATAAATTCTGAGCCCATGCTTCTTGTAATAAAACTCGAGGACAAAGTACTACAGGGCTTACAAATTCTGAAGGGTCAAAAATTCGATGCGGAATAGATAAAATATATCTTTTAGTGATTTTTTCATCGTTACAATTTTCAATAAAAGGAACATTTAAAGATAACGTATAGAGTTTTTATCCCATATTAAACCTAATACTGCAGCTTGGTTTTCGTGAGAGTTATCAACTGTATACTCCCACCCTCAAAGGTCAAAACTACCTAACTCCATCGATGTTTTTACGTCTTGAATAAAATTATGCAATTCTTATATTGAATTTTAACTAGAAACACAGTTATCTACATAAAAGCTATTCAAAAGTTTTATAATATTATCTTTAAAAAATTGATTATTTGAATTTTCATTTAGATTGTTAATAATTTTATTCAAATGCATTGTAAGTACAGCACCTAAAATAAATGAACTACAAGAAACCCCAAATAATACTCTACAATGACGAAAAATAATAATATTACCTTCTTTATCGTACCACATAAAACGCAAAAAATTCCTATCCGCAGTATTAATACTTATTTGTAGAGACGCCTTTTGATATCGGAAATTACGCCTAGTTTACCTACTCTGAAACGCAGTAAAATCGACGAAACCAACTCGATGAGATTGGGTCCCTTTTCCAAGCACTCGTTTAATGATGGGTATTGTTTCTCTTTGGCTGAAGCATCGAATACACAGGTCTTATCTTAGTAGCGCTTTGTTCCTTTATTACATGTCGATGAGGTAAATAATGACCCCAGTTTTCTATTTCTTTTTCTGAGACCGTTTTAATTACTCCTTTAGCCAACCATTCCTTGAAAACCGCATCATAATCATCATACAAATTTTCAGTCCTTAATTTTTTCACGGTTGATTGAAGTCGACGCACTGCCAAAATTTTATTGTCACTTAATTGTGGATGATTTTCCACCCACGGCAATTTCACTTCGTACTGACCGTCCTTATTTATTTCGATAGTTTTTAAAAGAGCTTCACACATTTCCTTTTTACTTTTCTCTTTCGATTTATTTTCTATAGGGTCTTTAATCCCCAAAACATCCGAAGACCATGAGTCCGAAATTTTATTGCAGTTCACAAACATATTAGTAACGTGTATAGTATTATTAATTTTATTTTTTACATTATGACTGTACCCATATTCGTCCATCCCAGGTATGTCTTAACGGCCACTAATCCGCATTTAAGTACGTGCCGCTTGCCAGTCAACAGTTTACCTGCTACATAGACCCCTATAAGCACTGAGATAGAATCTTCCCTTGCATTCAAATCCGACAAATTAATATCCAGGTCGGCCAGTTCTTTACACCATGTCCCATTCTTTATAGACGGGATATTATCACAAATGACCCTTTGATCGTAAGCAGCGAAGTTACAACGGTAGCTGTCATCTAAACTACTGAGGTGTATTAAATACTTTTTATGGTTCACGGCCTCAGTTTTTTCTCCGCCAAATAATGAATGGCACATTGCTTGTTCTGACAGTACATTATAATTTACACTATTTGCCGCTTCCTTTGTTATGTATGATCTTTGCGCACCAGTATCAATAACAACGTGTACTATAAATTCTTTATCACCGTTACACAATTTTACGCGCAAAGTTTGTAAAAACACTTCTGTATCATTAGAACAATTAGCTAAACCATAAAAATTCTTATCTGTTGCCAATGCAGTTACAGAATTCATTTCATTTACAATAAATTTTTCACGGTTATTTTTTACGTTATCACTATTTTTCATATTCGGACACATTACATGTCTTTTACCATACCAAGGGCATTTTAAATAAACGCGACAATATCTAAAATTGTGTCCTATATTCAAACAATTAAAACACGCACGTTTTCTTTTTATTACATCTTGTCTCTCTGAAAGAGACATTCTTTTAGCGTGTTCACAATTCGGGCTATCATATTTCATCATTTTGATCTTAGGTAACTTGAATGCGTCTACTTCTTGTGTACTTACAGGTTGTATATTCGATTGCTGCTCACTCGATCGTCCATTTGAACTTCGTACACTATTTTCGGAATTAAGTTCATTTTCTGTGAGTTCAGTGTCTTAAAATTTCCTACTGTACGTATCATTATCTTCGTACTCTGATGTTATATCGGTATCTGTGATTTTCTCGTCATCGAGCATCAGTTCCATAATTTTTTCATTGATTTCGTTTAACTTATTCATCTTGCCTTCCAATAATTTAAATGCTATTATCACTTCTCAATCATTCTGACGAGCACCGAGAGTCCCCTTGAAAGCTGTTAATGCTCTCGAAAATGCTGCACGTTGCGTGTTCTCTGTTTCCTTAACTTATCCATTGTAAAATAAAAAATCACTGATTACAATTTCACTTAATTCACTTTTAATCCCGTCCTGTCACGGTCGCCAAATGTTTTGTTAAAGGGTAGGAACGGGATAAAATGATATTCACTGAAATTTGAAATTCTGTATAACTAAAAAACTTCTTTATTGAAAAAGGTACAATGGATATATGCAGCGTGTGCAAAACTTTAACTGAGACTGACTGTTTTCCTTTCTTATAATTCTTATATATACGGTTCAAAGGACTACCTGAGTCATACTTTGCCACTGGTAACCGTAGCACGTACGCACTAATTACAAAATATGTTCGAATTATTACCAATAGACTAAACCCTTCAATAAAAAGTATATAATCTAAAATGACCAAAAATTGTAATATATTTACGAAGAATAAATTATTTATTATAAGTTGATCTTTTACTATTAATTAAAAAACTTATCTTAGTAGTATATGGGGCGCTATAGCGAGACATATGAATTTTTCCCCCTCCCCTCCTATTGTCTCTTTTGACTACCTGTCTGGGGGTGTTATAGTGTCCATGATAGGTCCTCTCCGTCTTCCCCTACCTCTCTGCTTGGGGGGTGTTATACATAGGGCGGTATAGTTCGAAAATAATTTTTCTCTTTCCCCTCCCCTCTAATATCTACGGTAATTAAAAAATAATCTTTATGTATACTTAATTTAAAATATAATTGAAATAATATGTATACTTACTTTAAAATATAAAAACTTTATGAAAATTTTAAATGATAAATAAATAAAATTGTATATTTTATAATAATACAATATCTATTTAAAAAAAGTTTAAACAAATCATTTGAAATTTAAAATGTGTTATCAAATGAAAAAATTAATTAGAAGAACATAAAAATTAATATTTTGTGGAATATTGTTAATAATTAAATTTTAAAATATGATTTTAAATTTCGTTTTTCTTTTTTATTAAAAGTATGTAACATAAATTTTTAAGGAATAGGTGGATAAGGTGAAAACGAAAAATTAACAAATCAAACGGGTTAAAATTTTTTATTCAATACCTTGATATACATGAGTAGCCGTCGGGGGGTTACTCGATTTTCTATTATATATTAACGAGCGCTGAGGTTCTTGATTAAGAATTGTATTGAATTTTTCTCTAAAGATCACCTCGAAGAATTCTTCCCCTCCGTATGGATATTTCGTCAGCTCTTGATCGCTCTTGTATGTAACGCGAACCTTTGCTGAATTTTGAGCAGCTTTAAACCGCCATACATGATTTATCACATTCATTTTTAATGTTGTGTGCATCATCGCCGGGTATGAATTTGGGCACTGAAAAAAATTAAAATTATAAATACATTGAATTAAAAAAGTAATAATTATCAATAAAAGTTTTCAAATAATTCAAAAAATTTAAAGAATAGAAAAATGTATACATGAAGTTACCCATTTATTTAATTACTAATAATTGAAAATTTATTTAAAAAATTAAGCTTTTTACAATAAAAAAGTAGGCATATAAATATTTAAAAAAAAAAATAATATTGATATTTACTATCCTATTATTTTTGCTTGCAAGTATGATACATTCAGTATCATACACTGCACGCTTTTTTTCGTTATTTCTAAATGTTGGAAATCTATATTCTGGTGAGGTCTCGGTAGTGGAGTTAGGCTGTTGAAAAATTCTTCCTCCGTCAAACTGAACGATGGTGTTGTTATGACGATCGCATTTGCATATAAAATTTCTTGGACCCAATAATAAATTATACGTCTATCCTCGTAACACCGTCGTCGCGCGATTCTATTTGCCAGGAAATCAAGTTCTTCCTTGCACTGGCTTATATTTATTCCTAAATCCGACAATTTTTTTAATTTTTTTATCGGATCTAGGAATGTTGTTTCCCGCACTTTCGCGAAGTTTCTCACTCTTTCGTCGATTATAGCTGTTTTTGTTTTTTTTCTCACTTTTCTTTCATGTACAATTATAATTTCCTCCGCGTCGTTCTTGTTGAGGTTATTAATGTTTTCTTTGTCATTATTATCACTATTATTACTGATATCTGTAAGTTCTTCTATATTTCCTATTTCCGGCATTTTCGATCTTCTATCAATCATTGTATCAAACCACATAATTTCATTGTTTTTTTCTTCTTCACTGTTAACATTTTTTTGGTTATCACTTTTGCAATTGTCACTTGTTCATGAAGAAACAATGTTCCGAATAGATACTTCTTTCGTTGTCTCTTCTTCTACATCAATAGTTTCAGAAACAACAACACTATTCTCCGATTCAGTAATAAAATCCATAATAATTTCTTCTTCTACATTTTCTGGAAGAAGAAAAGTATCCAGCCAATCCATATCGTCACTTTCTTCTTCGTTATTGAAATTTTGGTTAACACTTATCGTTGATTCAGCAATATTTGGTAATATTGTTTTTTCCGCTGCCTCTTCAACAATAGCATTTAACCACGGCATTTCGTTTGATACTTGATTATTCTTTTCCATTTTTTGTTTTAAAAAAAATATTTTTTTGTTGAAAATGAAAAAAAGCAAAGAAAAAAACTAAGAAAAAAGTATATCCTTCTCAATAAGTTTCCAGAATCAAAGTAACAAAACTTTAAATATTGATCTTGCGAAGAAAACCCAGTGTTGGGTATTTTTTCCATAAAATTATCTATGAATATAAAGATAGAAGAAGAAGAAGAAATTAGGGAAAACATATGCTCTGTTAGGTATTTAAGGGTAGCGATAAGTATGTACATCTTGTAAATATCCAAAATATTTTCAACACCTGGTATGTTGATATTGCGTATTATCAGATATTCTTTCTCTCTCTTTTTTTGAAACCTATGTTTTCGCATTTGTAGAAACAGAGGGGTGAATTTTACGTGAAATTATCTGTAAACATTAAATAGTACACGAGCAACTGTTCGGTATTTTGGAAACTGATAAACATGTCCTTTGCAAGGCGTAAGAGAGAGATAGCTAAAATTGTACAATATTTATACATTGCGAGTGTAAGAAAAAAATGTAGTCATTAGAAAAGAAAAGAAGGTTCGGGATTTGTTACACATAGCAGGTAGACAGGTAGATAGGTGTCTATTCATCGTCAACTACTTTTGCCCTTTAATTTTTTTCATACGTTTCTGTAGTAGTAGTAATAAAGATGAGCATTTAAGAAAACATTAACGATTGAAAACTCAACTACAAAAATACTGATATCAATCGGTTTGCATGCAGCTGCCCTGTGCTTAGAATATTTTTATCTTTCTCTGTAATTTTCATCAAACCTATTATCCTAAAACGAAAAATCAAAAATTATATATATATATATATATATATATATATATATATATATATATATATATATATATATATATATATAGATAGAGTTGTAAGTAATGCTTATTCTTATTTAGTTTTTGCTAGAGTAGTGAAACGTTCTCTGTGCGAAGTTAATATTTATTTTTCATTAAAAACAATGATGGAAAATAGTGCCAAAAATAATTTTCGAGTTATCATTTATTGTATAACGAATTATCTAATTCATGTCCAATTGTCCGACGTTGTACGGCGCAAATGTAACTTTTCATGGCGTATAAGAGTAGATCAAATGGTATATTGTGAATTGAAAAAAGAATTTATATTTTTAATATTATGCTGTCCGCTTCGTGTACTTGTCCGAATGCATTCAATGTTCTTTAAAAAAAATCTACTCGCTGTAACAGCAGCAGCAGAATTTATAATATCGAGATATCTGCACGATATATATGTGCTTTAGGACTTGATGGAGGAATATAATCAATATGCATGTAACGTAGTAAAATTTTTAATATATCTATATAAAATATGTTTATAGTCATAAATTCTAACTTTTGCTTGTCGTAACCTCTGTAGAATTAAAAATTGTTATAAAAAATAAATTACTCGATAATTTGACTTTAAATTTTTTATAAGATACTTACAGCTTCGTTTTTTAAAGATCAAGCAATCATATAAAAAAGAGTATTTAAAAAAATTAAGATAAAAAACATTAAAAAAATTATTTAAATTATTTCTAATGAAAATGGATATTGCACAAAATTTTTTATATCTATTTGTAATTGTTTAAAAACTTTTGAATTGAATTGAGATACGTATATTACTTACACGTATTTATACATAGTTATAAATAATTTTAAACATTTATAAAAAGCTTTTTTACAATTCCAAAAATATTCTCTAAATATTTAGAAAAATTTTAAAAGTATGTTAAACTGTTTATATTTTAATATTTTAATTATATATGATTGTTTTAAAATAGTTGAATACAGTTATAAACGGTTTTATACAATTTTTAAAATTCGTCTATAAGTATTCCTTTGAACGTCTCGAATCAAACATTTTAAAAATAATATTTTAAAAAGTAGTATAAACAATTATGAATAAATATAAACATTTATAAACGACTATAGGCAGTTAGAAACAGTTTGTATATTTCTAAAAATTATATAAAGATTTTAAAAGAGAATCTTAAGGGGATGTGAAATACTGACATTACAGTTTTCCAAGTTATTGGTTCTCAATCAAAGATTTTTAAAAATATCCCTATATTACAGTCTTCCATTTCTACTAATAAAGAGCCTAATATAGAGATATTTCTGAAAATTTTTGAACAAAGATAAAATATTTGGAAAACTGTGATGTCGGTAACTACGTAAAAATCATATACCCTATTACATCCCCTTAAAGTTGTGCATAAATCTTTATGACCGTTTTAATTGTTCTTATCTATATATAAATATGTGTACACCTAAGGTTTTTATTACAGAATTTTGTTCAACTGCGCAATCTAAATTGAAAATTTTTTCATGAATATTATCAAGTGCGTGTTTATGATTGGATGCCCATTGACGTATATTCAATCTCCCTCGTTTTAATAACTCGATCATATCATTATGAATTTGCAAAATTTCTTCTAATGTATTAGCACCTGTTAATAAGTCATCTACATATAAATCACGTTTTAAAATCATAGAAGCACGAGGAAAATTTAAACTTTCATCATCCGCAAGTTGTTTAAGTGTGCGAATAGCTAAGAAAGGAGCAGAAGATACACCGAAAGTAACTGTATTAAGTTGATAAACCTGAATTCGATTTTCATGATACCAAAATATGCGTTGAAATTTCCGATCGTCTGGATGCACTAATACCTGCCGATACATTTTTTCGATATCAGCAGTAAGCACGTATGTATACATTCGAAATCTTAATAAAAAGTTTATTTTGTATCGTTGGTCCAATTAATAATGATTTATTTAGAGAGATTCCCGTATCTAATTTTGCCGAAGCATCAAAAACAACGCGAACTTTTGTTGTATTACTAGATTTTTTTATGACCGCATGGTGATATTTAATGAACGCGCAAATGCTTCGGTTATGAAATGAGCTGTCGCGCATGTATCAAGTAAAGCTCGTGCTTTAATAAAATTACCTTTCGCATCCCTAACGTGTACGATAGCGCTCATCATCAATTGTGATTTCAAAATATTTACTGTTGAATTCAATGATAGATTTGCTAGTCATGCAGGCTTTTTAGATTGATCTATCTTAAGAGGCGGTCGGAACCAAATCGGTGACTTAGTTCGGTGCTTGTAATAAATGCTTATAATAATTTATTCATTTATTAATATGGTAAAAATATAGTCATTTCCTCTAGTCATGTATATGAAGAATAATTTAAAATAGTGAAAGCCACGAAAATATACAAAATATTGTTATAAAGCGAAAAATCGCACCTAACAATCGACACGACAGTTTTTTGCATGCGGTATATGTCAAGTCAGTTTGATATTTGTAATAAATGCTTATAATAATTTATTTACTTATTCATATAGTAAAAATATAGTCATTTCCTCTAGTCATGTTTATAAAGAATAATTTGAAATAGTTGGAGCAATAAAAATATACAAAATACTATCGTAAAGCGAAAAATGCTGACTTGACATATACCGCAAGTCACCAATTTGGTTCCGACCGCCTCTTAACGATAGAAATCGAATTAGAATTTGGAACATTTGAATTTCCTGTTACTGAATGTAGAAGAGTATGATGAAATTTATTACATCGTTTACAACGCGTACTACTACATGCTCCTTCATGCGCGCGAAGACAATCCCGACAAAGTTTGTGTGTTTTAATCAAATCCCAACGTTGACTAATATTTAATTTAGCGAAATCTTGACATTGGTATAGTGAATGATTTTCGCGACATTTGATACACGAATTTAAAGTACCTGTAACTAATGCACGTGAACCAAATTCATTCCGACGAATTTTCGATATCTGCGGTTCACGTTCAATACGTCGCTTACCACTAGATTCACCTTTATCACGAGTATTTTCTTGTTCGAGAGTGTATAATCTAAATGCAGTTTCATTTATAAATTTATAAAACTGTGATAAATCAGGAAGAATATCTAAACCTAAAGACTCCTCACACTTTTGACGAATTTTCATTGGTAAAGCTCTTTCTAAAATTCGAATAATAATTTTTTCATCCGGACGTACATTTAAAGTTTCTAATATATTCAAATGTTGTCTAACATCGTCTATTAATTTTGATAACCCGCTCGATGTAACCTTTAATAAAGGACTAATATTTAAAATCGCGTCGATATGCTTTGATACGAGAATGCGTTTTTTCTCGTAAGAATCGACTAGAAGTTTCCACGCATTTTTATAATTTTCAGCACTAGCATTATAAATCGATAATTTGTTTAAAGCTTCTCCTTTCAAAGAACTTCTTAAATACAAAAATTTTACTAAATCATCAATATCATCGCGAGCATCAATCATTGTTAAAAAAGTATTTTTAAAAGCTAGCCATTTTTCATAATTTCCATCAAAACTAGAAAGTTCCGCAACCGGTAATTTTAAAAGCTTCTGTTTTTGTAAAAAAGTTAAATTACCAATAGGTTGTTCAAATTCAAGATTATTTGTTCGCGAATTACTTGTTTCTTGCATGCTTTTAACACGAGTAGCAATATCATAAAATTTATCTTGAATTTCTGTTAGTTCATTTAGTTGTTCGTTTTCAGAATCTAGTAACGCGAGTTCATCGTGTAATTCTTCATAATTATGAAATAATTCTGTTAATCGAGTTAGGCGTAAGTTAGCATTAATTTTATCAATTTTATTTTGCGTAAGTGTAGAAAGCAATTTAGTCAACTGAGACTTAAGCGTCGAACGCTTTTGTGTTATAAATGCGATTCGATCTGTTTCCATATTGACCTAACCCACAAATTCAAATTCAACACGATTCAAAAAGAAAAGAAAATATATATAAATATATCTACCTATGTGTGCTTGCAAGCACACATAACCAAAACCAACTTATCTGCAAATATCCAATGTTACGGGAACGGAATACAGCGATCAGTCAGGAAAAATGTGCTATGTTTACAGCCACAAATGACAATTATAGGTGCGATCGTCTACCGTAATGGAAGCGATGAGTAACGTCGTTGTTGATAGCTGTTAAAAGTTGAATAATCAGTTATCTCAATATTTAAAATGTTTCTCTTTTTTAGGTTAATCAATTTTTATTAAATATTTTTTAATTTATGTGATTTTTGTAATTTATGTTTTTAAAATCTGTAAGATTCATACCTTAATAGGAGGCACCAAAATGTTTGTTATAATGGAAATTTTTAATCTTAAAAAATGTCCATGATATTTTTTAATCTAATTTATGAAATAAAAATTATAAATTGAAATATTCTTAATTAAAAAATTAAATTACAAATGATAAATAATAAAACCAGTAAATTTTATATTGATTAAATTTATTTATTAATAAAAACTGGAGGAAAAGCCTTAAAAGGGCATAAAAACCTCTCGAAATGAAACAAATAATAAATTATTACATGTAAGTTTTTAATTGTAATGTGATTTGAATTTTATGTGTATTAAAAGGAAAAAGAAAAAGAATTTATTAGAATAAAGAAAATAAAATATTGAAATAGAAAATTTAAAAGAAAATAATGTTATACTTAATTCTAGTCAGGAGAAGAACTTCTCTGGATCATTATCGATCGCTTTAAGATGAATTCAGGAAAAGAGTATTTTTCCTACGGACCTTGTAACAAGATCGCGTTTTCAGGAACGTGTTGTTCCTTAGGATCGGTTGATTGCACGATCGCAAGAATAAAAGAATTGATTTTTCCTTTTATTTATTAGTATTAATTGATTGAAAAGAAATATTAAAAAATAATTAAATTAATAACTCTTTAAACAAATCAAGGTTATTTTTTATGACTCAAAATTACTGTCAGAAAGGAAACTAACTCAACTTTTTAAAAACAGTTTGAATATATATAAGAAAAAACAAAAGCATGTTGTTTATATATTCATTCGATTGATTAAAAAATATGTTCGATGGAACAGTGTATAATTAATATAGTTGTCTCAATTTGGACATTTTAAAACTATTTTAAACAGTTATAAATAATTGAGGATAGTTATAAATAATTATAAATAATTATACGTAGTTAAGCGTAAAAAAATCTTCCCAGTAGAATATATAATTAATTTGTAAATTATTTTTACAGCGTTGGAAAGAAATAGAGAGATGGTCGATGATGATGACAGCGATGAAACTTTTTTCGACGAATCTAGAGCGGATCTCGAACAACATATCTTGCCAAGCCGATCGATCGACAATCCTGATTTACCTAGTACATCGAGAAACAACGTCAGCCGTCGTTTGTTCAATGATGATGAGAGTGAAGGTCGTGCAGCCGAAATCATACAAGAACATCAGCAGTAAGAAGAAATCATCACTATAGACAGCGATGCTGATTTTGTTTTGAATGAACCGGTAGAAAAAAGAATAGTTCAGTTACAGAAGATAGAAGAGGACAGAGGAAATTTACATTTAGAGTCCGAAGACTTAGAGTTCGAGGATGAAGAACCAAATGAAGAGATATTACGTCCGACCAGTCGTCTCATGCGCTCAATGATAGTAAACTATCCCGAGTCATATAGCGCAATCCTAAGAGGATTAAATAATAATGGCCCTGGAAATGTTAGAAATAAGAATAAAGAAGAAATGGATACGGTAAACGAAACAGCAGCAACAACAATAACAACAACAACAGACCAATAACGGGCTCGCTTATTATATAGTTTTTATACAGAAGCACCACCTAATACAGAGACATCGTTTCATCAGATAGTCAATCGCACAAGAATGACTTTTCATTCTTTCAATGGCGGCCTGCTGGATCGTCGAGTCAATGAACGTAAAATATCTTTATTATTATTATTATTATAATTATTCTCAATATTATAATTATTATTACCATTATTATTATTATTAGTATCATATATTATAATTATTTTTATTTATATTATAATTATTATTATTGTTATTATTATATTTTATTCTATTATCTCATATTTTATTATCATATTATTATTGCTAATTTTGAAAAAATTTTTAATTTTTACAGTGATTCGGAGAGGAGAAAATGGGAATGATACGATATTTCATTTAAACTCACCTTCTCTAGAGATTTATGCTCAAAGAATTAGGCCCGTTCGACGGGCACAAGAACTGCGTTGGTTCCATACAATGGCTGAGAATCCAACATCGCCATTGTATACAGATTCTACCAACGATTTAGCCGATTGACTAGATCAAGTACGCGACAGCTGTAATGGACCTTCAGAGGATTGATTGTTATTTTTTTTAAATAAAAAATGTTAACATTTAAATAAATGAATTAATAGTACTAATAATAATAATAATGATAGTAAGAATAATAATAATATTAATAATAATAATAGCAGTATTAGTAGTAATCATGTAATAGAAATTTTTAAATTTAAATTTTAAATAAATTAAGATTTTTAAATAAAGTTTCAAATTATTTATTTAATATTATTCCTGAATTTTTCATAGCATCATCATTATCAACATCCTTCGTAGAAGCATCAAGCTTCATGTCTGAAAACCTTTCCGCGCTTCTACCTGCTGCTGCTGCTGCTGTAGGAAGTGAAGGAGAAGAAGAAGAGTAGGGGGTAGCAAATGCATCAGGGAGAGAGAACCGGCTTGAGTCTACCTCTAACTGCAGCAGCGTCAATCATGGGTATAATAACAACAGAGAGAGGGAGTTCAATGTTTATGCAAGCGAGAATGTTGACAGGTATGTGTATGAGCGTGAAAGAGAATAGAGTGTGGGTGAGGTAGAAAGCGCTGCGTTTCAAATAGGTGGCGGTAGACATACTAGCGGTGGCGAATCTTCAATAAGACCACCAAGCGTACGATTCAACATTAATCAACAAAGAAATCATTACATGAGAAAATTCCAAATGAATGCGACAAGATTAGTTCTTTGCATGCTACCCCCTACGGAAAATTTTAGTCCTGTTTTATATTTAGAATTAATCATGTGGGATATTAATGCGCATTCGATATCGTTAGAAGAACAAAATGACTTAATAGGAATAACTGTAAAAAGTATTCACATAAGCCACGGCTCAGTTGGAATGTCGCTTAGACCGGTTGTTAATTTTAATTACAAGGATTTATGGGAACTTATTAGTATTTTAACTCAGAGTAATGCAAATTTTGGAATAGACGATAGTTTTATTGTAGAGGCAACGTACGTTAATTTACCTCGTGGTACCGGACGGGAAAAGTAATATTTGTAATAAAGTCATTCATTTACATAGGGGTAAGCATGAATGTGGATTAAATTAGTGTAAGCTTTGTCGAGGAAAACATTCTATTAATATTCGTAAAAATAAATAAAATTAGACAACGTGGATATGAAGTTCGCTGCATATGGGAATGCGAGTTCGATGAAATTAAACTTGAAAATCCTGAAATAGCGGAATACGTGCGTAATCACCTCTTAACGGCAGGCCGGAGTAGAACCTGATACCGACCGAGTAACAATTGAGTTGTTTGTTATTTACTCAAGTATTATTCGGTGTGTCTTCAAATTAAAGGTTGAGCGCAATAGATATTATTATGAACATCTATGCATAAGAAAAAAAATCTACCGCTTTGTTTTTGAGAAAAGTAGGTAACGCCAAAGTAAAAGTTTATGTTTATAATATTTTTGCGTTACTTACTTTTTTCAAAAATAAAGCGATAGATTTTTTTCTTCTTATGCATAAATATTTGTAATAATAATATCTATTGCGCTTAACTTTCAATTTGCAGATACACCAATTAATACTTGAATAAATAACAAAAATCTTAATTAGACAAGTACAGCGAATCCGGCCTGCTCTTAATGAGTAGAATCACAATGAACCCCCGAGAAGCATTTTCCGGCGGGAGAACTCAAAATATAATTCCGTATTATAAAATTAAAGAAGGTGAAAAAATCAAATATACTGATCCTTGTATCCTTACGTCTGCAAACGGGGCGATTTCCCGTTGGACATCCAACAATTTTCATTGGGGATGAGTATCGTGAACTAACTGGAGAAAATAATAATGGTTTGCAGCACGTCGAAGGTCTAATTAAATGTTCAGTTTTATCACCACAAAACTTGTACTTACCTTTGTTACCCGTTAAAATGCACGGTCGTTTGTTATTTGCTCTTTGTCGTTCTTGTTGTGGGGAGGTGCAAGAAAGTGACTGTAATCACGAAAAAATTTGTGAGCGTGAATTTACGGGTACTTGGGTAGCCGATAAATTACGTAAATCTGTTGAGTAAGTACGCATGGGTAGAACTACTGCGGGATAAAACAGCCCATACTGTGTCAGCTGCATTCGAAAAGATTCTTAAGCGAGCTAATGGACGTACACCTGTCTACTTACAAATTGACGAAGGTGAAGAATTTGTTGAGTCAGGTTTGCAAAAAACTCTAAAAAAATATGACATACAGCTTAGAGTGGCAAGAAATCTGGACATTAAGGCAGCAGTGGTGGAACGTCTTAATCGTACTCTTAAAGAACGTGTTTGGAGATATTTCACACATCACAATACACATAGGTACATTGATGTAATACAAAAGATAGTTTACGCCTACAACAATACAGTACATTCAAGTATAAAAATGAGCCCTTCAGAGGTTAATTTGTATAATGCAACTGAGGCACGAGCGAATCTACAGAAGCGCGTTCTTCAGCAACGAAAAAATCAAAGGCAAATAAAAGTCCGTAAATACAAGGTTGGTGACTACGTGAGGATCATTTGCTCTAAAGGAACCTTTGCGAAAGGCTTCGAGAATTATAGTGAGGAAGTATTTAAAGTCAAATGCTTTTCTGTCGGGCAAAATCTTTATACCTTCGAATTACAAGATTTACAAGGAGAGGAGATTGACGGATTTTTTTATACAGAAGAATTGGCTCCTGTAGGATCCCAGCGACTGCTGGAAGATAAAAAATTTAAGATTGAACGCGTTCTTCGGACCAAAGGAAGCGGCAATAAAAAACAGTTATTTGTAAAGTTGGAAGGATATCCTGATAAATTGAATTCTTGGATTGGAAAAGCATCAGAAGTTGAAAGAGTTCGAAAATAAAAAACAAAATGGATATTCTAGACGACTTTTATTTAGTATTACCGAGCAACCGTAGCATGCGTTATTTTCCTGACAATATGACTACTTGTTTAACCACTTATTTATGTCGAGAAATTAGATTAATTGGTAACTGGCAGGTTGGTCTTGCTAAAATACATGTACCCTGTACTATTATGCATGTTCAAGAACCTGAAGCTTATTATAATTTCAAATTAGGAAGCGCTAAACCCAAAGTTCTGAATGATAACGGGTTTTGTAATTTTCCTCAGGGTATATACACTAGTATCGAACAGCTTGCGAAAGAGATAAATAATGTATACGTGGCGCGTGATCATCAAATGCTTGAACCGACTGAGTTTCAGAAAAGTTATTACACATTAAAACGGATTTGCGGTTGCGAAGAGCCGCATTACACGACTTTCAAAGAAAAAATTCGTCGAATTTTCGGTTTTAAAGATATTGTCCACAGAAAAACAGAAACTTTTGTCACTTTCAACTTAGGGACAAGTACAAATGTGGGTAATAGGCCAGTTAGTTTAGCACGGAATATACCTGATAAGCTTTACGTTTACACAGACGTATATGAACCTTATGCAGTCGGTGATACGGAAACAGCACTTTTACGCATCGTTGCCCTGAAAAATTCCAAGTACAAATTTGGATCAATTGTCGTCAAACACTTTGCACCGATTCAATGCATTCCTCTACTACATCATACCTTTCGAAATATTGTTATCGATATAAGAGATCAACATGGGCGTAAAATACCATTTTAGTATGGAACGCTGATGTTTACGCTTCATTTCAAGCGTAGTCGTTAATTGCATAGCAATATGAGTTATTATATTGATTATTACGACAAGCAAGCTGGTGGTGGTGATATTAAAAACGCTTACTCAGGCTCCGCGTTTCAAAGAGGATGTGGTATTAGGAGCTTTCTCGGTGGATTGTTTAGAAAAATTGTGCCGTATCTTGCCAGTGGGGCCAAAGCAGTAGGCAAAGAAGCTGTCCGAACAGATTTGAACGTGTTAGACGACGTAACGAACAAAAGAGCAAATTTTGAAGAGTCTGTCAACAGTCGTGTTCGAGAATCGGGACGAAATTTAAAAAAAAAAGCTGCGAATAAAATTTCTGATATTATGAAAGGTAACGGATATATGGCTGTTACCGGTAAGCGCGAACGACAGTCAACACGAGCTCGTGTTCCCGTAAACAACGCATCGAGCAGGAAAAGAAAGAAAACAAAAAGAAAGAGAAAGAAGCGTAGTATAGGCAAGAAAAAATATTAAAAATAAAAAAAAACTTTTTAATGTACTACGTTTTTATAATGAACCAAAAAGTATAAAATAATGTGTAATAAAATGAAAAATTAATAATGATTTGAAATAAAAAAAACGTGGGGCGCATGTTTATTATTATGTATTGTATGCGCCCCACGTTTTTTTTATTTCAAATCATTATTCATTTTTCATTTTATTACACATTATTTTATACTTTTTGGTTCATTATAAAAACGTAGTACATTAAAAAGTTTTTTTTTATTTTTAATATTATTTTATACTTTTTAGTTCAATTTAAAAACGTGGTAGATTGAAAATTTTTTTTTTTATTTAGATATTATCTTATACATTTTGGTATTATTATTATTATTATTAATATTATTTATTGTGTTGTCCAACAGTGCATATTATATAGTATATATATTGTTGTCAAGGGACTAAAACGTGTTTCATCTATTTTTTTTAGAGAACACGTAATCGCATGGTGAGTTTCCCGCCATTTTGACGATAATGACGCCATTAGAAATTCAACCAAGATTTATTGTTTTATGCATTGTTAGACCCATAAAATAAATAAAATACAGTCTCAAATTTTATATGTAGAATACAAAATGCTGTAATTTATGTCTGATTGCAATATATGACAAGTTAAAGAATTTTAAAAATTTTCGAAGATGGTTAGACACTAATGTTAAAAGTATATCTATATATAAAATCTTCTAATCTTCAATTTTGCCAATATCTCCGTATATAATTGAATATATTAATATATTTTTCGGTGGGAATATATATTTTTAATTATATTATCCAACAATGCGTGCAAAAATATAATATTGAATATATTAATATATTAATATATCAAAAAAGGATTTTTTAAATTTTCGAAGATGTTTAGACACTAATGTTAAAAGTGTATCTATATATAAAATCTTCAAATCTTTAATTTTGCCAACATCTCCGTATATGATTGAATATATTAATATATTGTTCGGTAGATATATATATTTTTTTTATAATATTGCATTGTCATCCAGTTCTGAGCTATATTTAAAATTTCAAGTCTCTAGCTCATCGGGAAGTTAGTTTACAATCGGTTGCAAAATTTGTACCGAACAGACAGACAGACAGACAGACAGACAGACAGACAGACACCAAAGCGAGTTAATAAAAACGTAGTAAAAAACATTGAGGCGTAATAAGAAAGTATAAGAAGCGTATCCGACATTTTTGGACCCAAATAAATCATTAAAAAAATGGCTTTCTTACATGCGTGCAATGGTGAAGGTATGAAGACCGAACTATATATATTTACTCTTTCTTCGATGCCAACATCGATTGAAAGCAGTTCTTTTCTCTGCTACAAACCTGTATTATCTCTCAACAATGAAAACAATTCACCTTTAGAATTTTTGGTTCCTAGTTCGACCGACCATTACATCGATCTAGCGCATACAATGTTACAAGTAAGCGTGGAAATTTCACTTGTCGGAAACGACGCCAAGAATGCAAAAGTTGCTCCTATTAATAATATTTTACATTCGTTGTTTGAGCAAACGGACATCTTTTTCAATTCAAAGCTAGTTTTACCCCCCAAACAACGCTTATCCTTACATAACTTTTATGGAGACGCTCTTAAATTACGCTTCTCCTGCTTTAAGAGGAGGTCACGTATCTCTGTCCTTTTCTAATCAAAGAATTGAGTTTTTTACAGAAACTAATAACTTTAGCAAAAAATGAAGAGAAAGCCGCATCTCGTAATGAAAAAAGCTATATTTTCTTTGATAAGAAAGAATTAATTTTATTGCTTCGTTTTCAAGAAAAACTTGAAAAACTCAAATCATAGAGGTTAGGGTGGACAATTTGGTTTTTCAAGGTTTTCTTGAGAACGAAGCAATAAAATTAATTTTTTCTTATCAAAGAAAATATTGCTTTTTCTGATACAAGATGCGGCTTTCTCTTCATTTTTTGATAAAGTTATTAGTTTTTGTAAAAAAATCATTTCTTCGATTAGAAAAGGACAGAGATACGTGACCTCCTCTTAACATCACACCTAACCTCTGCACTTTGGTATGCGGACACAGCAGGATGCATGGAGGCGTCACCCGCAATTGCTACGGGAACAGCTGGGGCCAATGTCAGCTCTCGGAATCGTCAATACTTTACAGCTGGCGGTAAAGTTGTCGATATGATTGACCACCTTCATTGCAATGTATTTAATCATGGTAAATTTTTTGTAAACGGTGTTGAGATGCGCGTGAGGCTCGTTCGTAGTAAGGACGCATTTGGTTTAATGGATTTCACCGATGACGGAAAATTTTCAGGGCGCATTAGGGAAGCAATGCTAATCGTCCGACAAGCGAAAATAAGTCCAGCTGTACTATTGGCTCATGCTAATGCTTTGGCCAAGACTACTGCAAAATATCCAATAACAAGAGTGAAAGTTAAATCATTCACTCTACATAGTGGAATTTTAGGAGGCACTCTTGATAATGTTATATTGGGCCAGTTGCCAAAAAGAATCATTGTAGGTTTCGTAAGAAATAGAGCCTTCAACGGTAATCGACAATTAAATCCTTTCAACTTTCAGCATTATTCCATTAATTTCCTCTCTCTTTACGTTGATAGTGTACAAATACCAAGCAAACCCCTACGGCCAAAATTCACGGGAAATAATGAGCTTTATGTAGACGCTTATCACACGCTATTTTCCAGCACTGGTATACATTTTCTCAACGAGGGTATCGATGTCAGCCAAACCACTTATCTGAAAGGTTACTGTCTCTTTGCATCTGATTTGATGCCTGATTTATCAGCTCATTTTTCATCTCATTAGAATCTCATTCGCTCGGGATCTTGACGCATCGAAGTTCGCTTTGAGCAGGTTCTTAGGAAGACAATTGATTGCATTATTTACGCGGAATTTGATAACGTACTAGAAATCGATTTAAACAGACAAATTATTACGAATTTCAATGCCTAAGGTGGGAAAAAAATCGTGGAAGAAACATAATAAGACCATTTGCTTTATTCCCCATTGCTTTAGTTACTTCTTGTTCTTAGCTGTAGCACACACGCGCTCTCGTTTTCACCACAATGGATTACGTAATAGATATTCAAGGCTTAAGAGATAAAGATAATAAATTTCTACCCAAAGAAGTGGCAGTAGTTACTCTACAAGAACAAGTCATTGGTCATTGGATAATAGCACCACCTTACGAATTCGATAATTTACTGGAAGATATAAAAGTCAGTAACCATTACGTGTCGTCGCGCCTCCATGATTTACAGTGGTTCGATGGGGATGTTATTCTACGCAAATTACGCTATCATTTTTATAATATAGCGAGAAACGCTATAAGAATTTATGTAAGAGGTGCTGAAAAGGCTCGATATATTGAATCTGTTATGGCTCGAAACTTTATAAACATAGAAGATTATACTACCATAGGTTTTACCGACTTACAAAGACAGTTCTCTTCTCAGAAAGTATGCTGCTTTCACGCTTGTCAAGAAAGTCTCTATAATAAGGAGTGTTGTGCCATGCAGAGATCACATCTGTTGAGAGAGTGGCTTTATTCACTATTCCCTCAAGAATCCCAAAAAATTTGTCTGAAAAAAGTAGCGAACTATTCCACGACTCTCTTCAAAAGCTTGCCTACAAGAAAAATAATGTTGTGGGATTTGGATCAACCGCTACTTTTACAGGGGTCGATGAGGTAGACGACGACGTCGACGATAATAAAACTGTAAAATATGCAAGTAGTGATGAGGGTTGTAGTTTAACACAAGAAAATAATACAAATGAATACCAGTCAGATAATGAGGGCCCTGGAAGGTCTAAAAGCCAAAACAATTGGCGTATACGCAGCAGATTGAATTCCGAACGTAATGATAACACCGGTCGCTGTAGTGTGTAATATCTATGATCATAAAAGACCTGGTACGCACTGGGTGGCAATGTATGTCGAAAAAAATGGATACGGAACGTATTTCGATAGTTACGGTTTCCCACTCATCTCAAAACACCATCTTGAACGACTCAGAAGAAACTGTAAAATTTTTCTATGGAATACCAAGAAACTGCAAAGCATTGATTCAACGTGTTGTGGTCAATATACTATTGTTTTTATATCATATGTGTAGCGGTGCTAGTTTACGCGCGATTGTAGCTTCTTTTCAGATAACACAAAAAGAAATGATCGAATAGCTGAAAATTTTTAGAAAAGAATTTTAAATAAAATAAAATACAAAAGATGTAAGCGGGCTTGCACATTCGCCAGAGAACGTTTTCGAGGTTCAGGCCTTTGTAATGAAACATGTACTTCTAGGCTAAGATACTCATAATAATATTGTAATCAAATGTGTGCGTTTTAGATTTAAGTATAATCAATGTCAATTTTGGAATTTACATTTGAATAAATTCACTTTTGTGTGCATAAAAATATGTTTTTAATATATTTACTTCCCTCTATTTTCCTCACCCATCCTACTCATCCTACCTATTCATAATAACATCTTATCTACCCGCTAAAGGTTAGCATATATTTTCCAGATTACACCTGCTCTGCTACCAGCTATCTACCGTCTAAAAATAACAGCTGTTTATACATACTTTCCACTTCTCAAGTACACCTGGCCTGCGACTACTATTCTATTATAATAGTATATTACGATACGGGCGACTTTAATTACCTATTATTACACGGCGAAGTTGGGGCCCGAGCGTTAGCGAGGGTTCTAAACGCCGTGTAATAATAGGTGAATTCAAGTCGCGAGTATCGTATACTATTTTATAGCTCAAGTGATTTAAATCAGCTGCACTACGTCTATACTCTCAAAATTCAATAATAAACAAAGGCTACGCACTCCACGAATGATAATTCATTAAAAAAACGAATTCCATATACCAGCAAAACTAGGCATTTTACGAATGATAAATCGTAAAAGAAAAGCAAAAACTGCAAAAAAGCAAAATTTAAGCACTTCGTGAATAATAAATAGAAAAAAAAAACTGAAAATATATATATAACATGAAATTACATTATGTCAAACTATTGAAATCAATTCTGTAATAATAAAAATCCAAATTTCCTTTCATATATGTATTAGAGCCGTATGAGCGACAATTGGTAACTTATGTATTGTATTAGCAGTTGCGTTTAGGGGAATCACAGACGCGACGGAGTCTTAGAGCTTCGAAATGACTACCTCTTCGCTTCACATGTAACACTGATATTAACTTTCGTTTCACACGTATTTTACACGCTTATAATTGTTATTTATTTCGAAAAATATCGATATGAAAGAATTGCAATTATCTACACCTTATTATTATCGATGAATAAACTCTTAAAAATAATCCAAATATTAAAATATCGCTTATCATAAGTGCGTGTTTTAAATGAATTCATCATATTCATTATTGAACAGCGTAAAAATTTATCGTTTAACTCTCGACTCAGCGGGATTTAAGCGCGGATTTAAATCACACAGTGCCATAAAAGTATTTAACCCCCCTCTACATCCTGATTTATTATATAAGGGTAGGGACGAATGTTCTTTCTAAATTTCAGCTTCGGACAGAGCAACTTGTGAAAATGGCTCGTTGTGAATTACGTGAGCCGGTAAAACCGGAGTTGCCAAACCTTTTATTATCTACTACCTACGCGCTCAATAAGTCTAACTCAAAGAGAATTTGTGTTGGTCTTAAATATAGCGATGGATACTATCACGAAGTTATTAAACTAGTTTCCTCAGGTAACACGCACAAAAGTGTTTCTCTTGATCGTCGTAGCTGAGATATTCTTAAAGATCAATTTGACGCCATAACAGCTTATTTTCACAATTCTTATTCTCTTTATTAAGATTTCGGAAGACCAACTAAATTGTTTCTCACCAATCATGATTTGACTTTCACCACATCGTACGTAATATCAATAAATTGCTTTAATTCTATAATTAACTTCATTTTTTTGACTATAAATACAATCACCCTTTTCAATCATCCTTTATTTATTATATAAGAATTGCTCGAAACAGACATGGGACTATGTGCAGGTAAGATTGCTTCATTACGTTCTGCAGACGATAAAATAAAAAGAGAACCATACAAAGAATATTATAAAAAAGAAACGGAAAAATTAAAACGTTTTCAAAGGTGTAACAAAAAAGACAATACTCTTGGAAATATTAATTTAAATAATAACTTTTTGCAATAAATACTTTTCACGCAAAGTCTGGTATCATATTCGTTTAACGCATACTTAACACGATGCGTCAACACAGCTCCAGCAACGCCAAAACGCCTTTATTACAGCTTGACGAAAAAAAAGAAGGAAAATCAACCATCATCTACCTAGAAACAATATTCTGAAAAATTTTCAATCAATACTTACTCTATTCCTGAAAGAAAAAGATACAAAAAATTTTAATTTAAAAAAATTTCTATATACACTGAAAAGGGGTTAGAATACTGATTGTACTCTACGGCGACGAGTGGCGTTAGTGTCGCTAGCGAACATTCATTGTATTACGAGCGAGTAGGCAGTGTTTTCTAGAGACTAATGAGTGTTCTCTGCGAGGCTTCTTTCTACGGAGAGGATAGCAAGTCTACGCTCAGAGAGTAATGAGTCGTCTCTAGAGACTACTAGTTCGTTTTTCGAAGCTTGGACTGACTGTATTCTAAAAATGACACACACTGTACCATAGAGAACAGTGACAGTTCAATTCCCTTTTCAGTGTATGGGTGAAGTTAAAAAAATTGAAAATAGGTGTTTATACATAAATAACTTTTTATGTAAATAATATGTACGTGTCTAAACCCAACAGTTAGCTAGTAACAATCCTAATCAACTTGTTCAATCATTAAAACTTTGATTAAATGACTAATCCAAAGGAATAAATAAGAAAAATAAACAAAAATGTCCGCGTGTCACAGAGGAGAAATTGATAAAGGGTTACGCTATACCACCCCTTATACGCTATAACACCTAGACAGGGGAGGGAGACGGGGGAGGAGGGAAAAATCGTCTCGCTATACCCTGGAAGGAGGGGGAAATCCATATGTCTCGCTATAATGCCCCTGAGGAAGGAGAGGGGGAGGGGGAAAAATCGATATGTCCTATAGCGCCCAATATACTACTTATCTTTATTTTATTATCTGGTTTGACTTGTTTTATGAATTAAAGATAATGGATATATTTGTACTTTCAACAAGGCTATATAAGTAAATGGTCATTTCAAAAGAAAAATTTATTTTTTACATTTTAAAAAAACGATATTCAAGATTAAATAAGAAAGAAAAATCGATTTTGATGGCTTGTGGCACAGTTTAAATCAATTTCCAAAAATAAGAAACGGATTTTTATTTAGGTTTTAGTAGTAAAAGGTGAATTTAAAGAAGAAATCCAACTCGAGAAAAAAGCTAATTCCGCCGAAACCGTAAGGTTTCAACCCTTAAAAAACATTGAAAATATACTCACCCTATTGAAAAAATCCAAATAGATATCCATGTGAATGATCCTCGCATATCCATGTGGATGAACATGGATTCCATGTGCCTTCAAATGTAAATCTGCGTGGATGATCCACGTGGATATCCATGGAAATCATCCATGTGGATTTTCCAGATAAAATATCCCTATTTTTATAACGTCATTTAATAACGTTATTTCGCGTGTCTTGATTTCGGACGAAAAATGACGTTATCTAATAACATAATTTTACAACGTTATTTAATAACGTTGTTAAATGACTTCATAGTTGAAAAAATTAAGTGTCTTCGAAAAAAAAATTTTTGTTGAAAAAAGTACTTTACGGTGTGATAACATTTTTTTAAATAAAGACAACGGCTTTTTCTCAGCTTTGACGTTATTTTTCATCCGAAAACATGACACACCAAATAACGTTATTAAATGACGTCATATAATGACGCTATAAAAAGACGTTATTATTTTTAATTGCGTAACCTAGATTTTTAAGTGGGTAAATTTGTTGTTGATAATGAAAGATATTTTTGATTAAAAATATCTTTAAGAGCAGGCCGGATTCGCTGTCCTTGTCTAATTAAGATTTTGTTATTTACTCAAGTATTAATCGTTGTATCTGCAAATTAAAGGTTAAGAGGAGGTCACGTATCTCTGTCCTTTTCTAATCAAAGAAATGATTTTTTTACAACAACTAATAACTTTAGCAAAAAATAAAGAAAAAGCCGTTTCTTGTATCAGAAAAGCATTATTTTCTTTGATAAGAAAAAATTAATTTTATTGCTTCGTTCTCAAGAAAACCTTGAAAAACCAAATTGTCCACCCTAACCTCTATGATTTAAGTTTTTCAAGGTTTTCTTGAGAACGAAGCAATAAAATTAATTTTTTCTTATCAAAGAAAATAATGCTTTTCTGATACAAGAAACGGCTTTCTCTTCATTTTTTGCTAAAGTTATTAGTTTCTGTAAAAAACTTAATTCTTTGATTAGAAAAGGACAGAGATACGTGACCTCCTCTTAAGCGCAATAGATATTATTATTACAAATATTTATGCACAAGAAGAAAAAAATCTATCGCTTTGTTTTTTTAGAAAAGTAAGTAACGCGAAAATATTATAAACATGAACTTTTACTTTTGTGTTACTTACTTTTCTCAAAAACAAAGCGGTAGATTTTTTTTTTCTTGTGCATAGATGTTCATAATAATAATATCTATTGCGCTCAACCTTTAATTTAAAGATACACCGATTAATACTTAAGTAAATAATAAACAACTCAATTGTTACTCGGTCGGTATCAGGTTCTACTCCAACCTGCCGTTAATTGTGAACAACAAATTCACCTACTTCAAAATCTACGTTGTTTCATTTAAATTTGTTGTTCATAATGAAAGATACCCTGTTCAAAGCATCCAATTGTATTTCCAATTAGAATTTTAGAAATTAAACGTAAAATAGATATTTTTAAGTGACTAAATATTTTTTGAAAATAAAACTTTTTCATGTTTTTCATTGCGACTTATAAAAATCTCTATTAGGTTCATTAAATAAAATAAAACGTGAGAAAGCAGGCCGAAAGATCGTCGTTTTAAACCAAATGAAACTGTCAGTTTATAAGCTCCAAATTCTTTTATTTTTTCATGCGCATTCACTCGCTATAAGAAAGTCAATGGATAGAAAGCGTGGTAGCCCTCTGGCGGCTAATCATCGAATATGAATATACACATTCATATAATAGTACTGATAATTAACCACCAGGAGGCTACCATGCTTTCTAGCTATTGACTTTCTTATGACAAGTGAATGCGCACGAAAAGAATAAAAGAGTTTAAAGCTTATAAACTGACAGTTTACTTTGAACTTAAACGAGAATCATTTGGCCTGCTTTCTTACATACTGTTTTATTCAATAAACAGAGATATTTTTACAAGTCGCAATAACAAACATAAAAAAATTTTATTATAAAACAATATTTGGTCACTTAAAAATATCCATAAATTTACGTTGGATTTCCAAAATTCTAATAGGAATTCCATTATGAATTTCCAATTCGAATTATTAAAAACTAATTTAGAAGAAAAAACGTAGATTTTGAAGTAGGTGAATTTGTTGTTCATAATAAAAGATATTTTTGATATAAACTATCTTTCATTATTAACAACAAAGGGTGCCCCCCTTAAGATAGTCAAAATAGCCCTGTCCCTGAGATTTTTGTTTGACCTGGTAACTTTGTTTTAGATCGAAAATAAATAGATTTCGTCATATTTGCAGACCGCAACCCCCCCACCCCTGTCCACAGTATGAAAAAAATGACTGTTTCACTATTTTTTTTTCTCCGAATCTAGTCGGTAAAAGAAACCAAGAAAATTTTGCTTATAGTTTAAACGTTCACAGATCGTGTAGAATTTTTTCATAAAGATTTAATAATGCAATATAACCAAAAAGGATGAAAAAAAAATTAAACCCTTCTTATTTTCACAGGAAATTTGGTGCAGGGCCAACTCTTGCAAAAAAACTTGTATTTTGTTTAAAAGTACTTGCCTGAATTTTTTGAGATATTTCATTTTTTAATATTTCATCTCATATTTCATTTTTTTAAGTGCGCCATAGTCAAAAATCCAAAAAAAAACTCATTTTATGGACGTTTTTGGCTGATTTTACCACATTTACAGACTTCGTATTATTATTTATGTTATAAAATTGTATTCTAGAACTTTATTTATGAATTTAATTATGCAATCAAGTTAGAAAAATAAGATTTACAAATATTCGCATCATATGTTTGCACGAACCCATATTTTAGATTAGGTATTAAAACACTTCTTTCATGATTTTGTTGATATTTTACTACTTTATATGAGATAAAATCTTTTAAATATTATATTCCTTTAATAAAAGAAAATTTTTTGATAAATGTGTCATTTCACAGGTACAGCTATATTAAGTACGGTCAAATTATCAACTTGAGATTACATATGAGTTAATGAATTTATATTTTGTAAGTAAAACTTATCAATACAAACATTAAAATCATGATTTAATAATATGAACCTTGACTTTGGCATTTTTAACACTATGTAATCTAAATCTACACCTAAGTCACACTTTTGCGAGAGCTATGTGGTCTATTTTTACACTGTGTAAAAAAATGTGAGTACATTGAAATCTTGTTTACATGGAATAGCGAGTTGTTGCTAGACAACGCGCTTATTTCTTTATATATATATATATATATATATATATATATATATATATATATGTATATATATATAGATACAGAAGCAAAGTATTTCTTATATTTGTTTCTGTTCTTCTTCTAGCGTGTGATAGCTCTATATATTGTCAAAGGTTTTAGATTTATTATCTTAACTATACAGGGTGTCCCATTTTAACTTGGACACGTCAATAACTCTGAAAATATAGACTTTTGAAAAAAATGTTTCAAATGAAAGTTGTAGGGTTTCAAGGGGGGCATCCAATGGTGACCTTGATCGTGACCTTGACCATGACCTTCAAGGTTATTTGAAGGTCAATTCGGTTCTCTTAAATGGAAAGTCATAATTTTGATACCGAAAATGGAAAGAGCGGAAAATTTTACGTCCAAATATGACCTTGGCCATAATCTTTATTATGACCTTCAGGGTCATTTCAAGGTCAAGTCGATTTTCTTAAATGGAAAGCCATAATTTTGATCCCGTAAATGGAAAGTGCGGAAAATTTTACATCCACATATGACGTTGACAATGACCTTGACCATGACCTTTAAGGTGACCTTGAGGTCAAGTCAAATTTTTAATGGAAACCTACACTTTGAACATCGGAACGGTAGAATAACTAAATAAAAATTATTATAAATGTGTCTAGAATAATTGTAAGGTTTTTTCAAAATATCTAACGGTAATTAACTTCAGCCTCAACCATGGCCGTAAGTTTTTGATTTTTTGAAAATCTTGTCCAAGCGAAACATTTCCAATTCTTAATAAGCAACCTCAAAAACCCATTAAATTAAATGTGTTACGGGTGATAGCTTCGCACGCATAGTCGAAGCACAAGAACGAAGCAGCAATAGCCGCAACTCAGCATTTTAGGCGAGATGTGCAGTAGTCGCGGTGACGTGCTAAATAAATAAAAAATAGTAATTAAAAAAAAAAGTCACATCGTTCATTTCTACAAATTTGAGCTTTCAGATATTATTATACATTTCAGATATTTTTCTGCGTCTCAGAATTGAGATACTTTGTCGCTGTAGATTTGCCTGTGATTCCAAAATTTATTCAATAATAAGACTACTAAATACTTATTAGTTTACAGCTTTACTTCTAAAATTATTTCTCTTAAAATTAGAAAATTATCGAAAGTTGTTTTAAAAGTTTCATAAAAAATGGCTAATTATTTAGCAAATGATGTGGTTGATATTCTTTTAGTTCTTGGGGAATGTCACAGAAATTACAGAAATGCTTCTCAGCTTTACCGTCAACGTTATCCTGATCGTCGACATCCAGGACCACAACAAATTATAAACATTGAAAGAAGATCGCGTTCAAATGCACTACATCGTCATAGGCGACAAAATCGAGTCCTGAACAATAACGACCCTCGTCTACTCGCTATATTGGGTATGATTCATATAAATCCCCATATCAGTCTCCGTCAGATTGAACGAGAATTGGGTATTCCTAGAGCAACAGCACATCGACTGCTCCAATTAGTCAGATATCATCCTTACCATATTACTCTTGTTCAAGAATTAAATGACAATGATTGTATATTAAGAGTAAACTTTTGCACATGGGCACTTAATGAATTAGATCAAGATCCAGATTTCTTCTGGTCTGTTTGTTTCTGTGATGAAGCCACATTTCATAGTAACGGCAGCCTTAATCGCCATAACAGTCACTATTGGTCGCCAGTTAATCCTCACTGGTATAGAGAGGTATTAAATCAGCATCGATGGAGTTTACATGTATGGGCAGGGATAGTTAATGGATCTATGATTGGACCACATTTCTTTGAAAGAACTATTAATGGTATGATGTATTTAGATTTTCTTCAAAATCATCTACCTGGTTATTTGGAAGACATCCCATTAGATGTTCGACAAAGAATGTGGTTTCAACAAGATGGCGCTCCTGCTCACCACGCTGGAATTGTGACAACGTTTCTTCGGCAACAATATCATGAACGGCTTATCATCCGCAATGGTCCAGTGCCATGGCCTCCAAGATCTCCGGACTTGAATCCTCTTGACTCATACTTTTGGGGATTTGCTAAAGATGCTGTCTACCAGAAAGCTCCAACAACGAGAGAAAACATGATGCAGAGAATAATAGAAGCTTGTCAATCGGTAACGCAAGAAACTTTGCAACGTGTTATGCGTAACTTTAGGAGGAGACTAAAATTATGTTTAGAAAATCAGGGTGGACACTTTGAACACCTCATACCAAGAGGTAACGCCAATGACGATTAAGTAAGATAAATATTTATTTTATCAAATGTACATAAAAGCGTTGGGAACCTTTATTCCTGACCTTAACTGGTTGGGAACGCTTAGTCCTTACCTTAACTGGTTGGGAACCTTTATTCCTGACCTTAACTGGTTGGGAACCTTTATTCCTGACCTTAACTGGTTGGGAACCTTTATTCCTTACCTTAACTGGTTGGGAACCTTATTCCTGACCTTAACTGGTTGGGAACGCTTAGTCCTTACCTTAACTGGTTAGGAACCTTTATTTCTTACCTCAACTGGTTGGGAACCTTTATTCCTTACCTTAACTGGTTGGGAACCTTATTCCTGACCTTAACTGGTTGGGAACGCTTAGTCCTTACCTTAACTGGTTAGGAACCTTTATTTCTTACCTTAACTGGTTGGGAACCTTTATTCCTTACCTTAACTGGTTGGGAACCTTATTCCTGACCTTAACTGGTTGGGAACGCTTAGTCCTTACCTTAACTGGTTGGGAACGCTTAGTCCTTACCTTAACTGGTTAGGAACCTTTATTTCTTACCTTAACTGTTTGGGAACCTTTATTCCTTACCTTAACTGGTTGGGAACCTTATTCCTGACCTTAACTGGTTGGGAACGCTTAGTCCTTACTCTTACTAGTTGGTATCGTGCTATTTCTTACCGAAATTAATTATCAAATTTAATAAGTTATTTAACGTCAATCATGACCTTAGAAGGTCAAATTTTGTAAATGGACAAGGACTTATTCAGCTTTAATATTTTCAGTACCTTTCATAGCGGAGTCAAAAATCTAGGGTTCCACTTAAAAATTCGCCTTAAACTTAAGATGACCTTGAAGATCGTGGGTTTCCATTTAAAAAATCGACTCGACGTTCTAATGACCTTGAAGGTCATGGTCAAAGTCATATTTGGACGTAAAATTTTCCGCTCTTTCCATTTTCGGTATCAAAATTATGACTTTCCATTTAAGAAAACCGAATTGACCTTTAAATAACCTTGAAGGTCATGGTCAAGGTCACGATCAAGGTCACCATTGGATGCCCCCCTTGAAACCCTACAACTTTCATTTGAAACATTTTTTTCAAACGTCTATATTTTTAGAGTTATTGACGTGTCCAAGTTAAAATGGGACACCCTGTATACAAATTATAATTTAAATATTTTGCCCTAATGTTTTATCGAAAGATCTTTTTAAACATCTACAATAATAATTGTAAGGAACCATTTAATATTGAATCAATTTTTATTATACAATGTTATTCTAATATTGTAATATAGCCCCTGAAATAATATTATCGTCTTAAACTATAATTTCGTTAGAAATAAATCCTTACCTAATATATAAAATTAATAAATAAAGGATTTTATTTTTTATAATAATATTCGTAATACTGGTTCAATACTAATATTCGGTAATCTATTTACAAAATATTTTACATGTTACTTTTCTTTAGCCAGAACTCAGGCCCGAATCAATCGTCGTGTTTTGAGTATGAAGTATGACTTAAAAATTAAGTATCATTACTTGAGTATGAGCTGTTACTTCAATTGAGTGTTACATCCTTACCGACGACTATCTTATTTATGTGCTCTGATAGTCTTAAATCTGCATGAGTTAAAAAATCAGCACATAGAACATCAGCTGGTTCATTCAATTGAAGTAACAAATCAACACTTTCTGCTAATGATTTGGTTGATGCATCTTTTTTATTAAATTCAGTACGCAGTTTAGTCTTTAATTCTTCTACTATTTCTTCACAGTCTTTTTGGATACCTTCAAAAGATGGTATATTACCGTATTGGTTTAATACCCTTTGGGCATGAATATAATCTTGCACAGCCTAAAATTTAAATGTAAAAATTTAACAGAGAATCTGTCAAGATTGAGTTAATATAATAATAAATTCAATAAAATAAACAAAGATGTACTTGGCTGTAATTTTCTTCATTCACCATGTATCTTTATCTTTTCATCAATTTGTTTCCAGTCTTGTATATCAGTTGTTGCATATCTGTCCTTGTAGACTAATTTTTCGTTGAATCGTACATCTCTGCTTTCTTATAGTTTACATAAAACCCATTGTGTTTGAATTCATTATTTGCAAAGGTTCAATTGTTCTATGCTTGACTGTCTTAAATGGCAATTTGTTAAACTTTGCAATCATACACACTTCACAGTCTTTCAACGTATCATCAAATACAGCTTATTTTAAAGTTTTGATATTAGGAAATTTTAATTGTAATTTTCTTAAATAATCAATTGATGAATAGCCCATTCGAAAATGCCACAACATAGCGTAGTTGTTTGTATTAATTTTCTCCGTCGCTTTTGTATTTTCAATCTCACATTAAGATTCTTCACTGACTTTAAAATCATGTGATTTATAAATATTTCTGTCTGCAATCTAAATATTTTTCTTCTTTGACTGTCTGATTTTCTTGCTTTTCATTAAATTGATTATTTTCTTCAATATTCTGTTCTTCATTCATTCTACTTGTCGTTACATATACTAGAACCTGTCTTTGTTTTTAATTATTTTCTGTCGCTTCTGATTCAAAATCAGTCAATCAATATGGCTGATTATATATTGGTAAGGATGAAAAATTTTCATTTAAGTTTTCCATGCAGATTACTTTGTCTAAAATAATAAATTTTTCATCAGTCGTATTTGTTTGCACGCTTCCTTCTTCCTTAGATTTAAGATTTACGCTGCAGTCTTTATTTGCGCATTGGATTCCGTCTAGTTGTTCAATAAATGTCCTGAAAATTAACTTTGAATTTGTCAAACGTTCTGTCGCACCACTGTTAGAACTCGGTTCATTAGTCTTCTTGTTTCTAGATTCTAATTGCTTAAAACTGCCTCATTTTTTATATTTTCCTCTGTTATATTTTAAATAATTTTCTTGTCTCCTTTTATTGACAGATTTTGCTCGTTTTTGATTGACAATATTAATTAGATTAGCTATCTTATTTGTGAATGCTGTCCGACCTGTACTTTCTTTACTTTTATTATTATAATATTTTGATTCATACCTTTTTCTGACTTTCTGTCTCGAGTGTCCCTGACGCTTTGGACATGTTGAGATCACATGATCACGGGTAAATATCTGATAAAAGTAACACTTCTTTATGCTATTTCCCTGTCATGAGCAATCGCTGGCACAGTACCCATAACTCTCGCATTCAAAACATTGCACTTTCTGTATCGCCCTTGATTTGACCGTCATAGCTGTCGTTTGATGGCTTTGAACCTGTATAATAAGTAACTTTAGTTTATCATAAGATAACCCTTTCACCATAACAATTTCTGTCATAAAATTTATTCCTTCTATTTGATGTACTTTGCTTATGATAGCATTATAAAAGAAATCTCTTTCGTCTCCTTCAGACAACGATTTAACTTTTGGCATGTTATTATAACTTCTCACTATTTTTTCAAATCTGTCTATAAAATTAACTGCCTTTTCTTTCGCTGGATTATACTGTATGTTGTATTTTTTTTTTTTTTTTTTTTTTTAATACTAGATGAAGTTACATTTACCTCACTTCAATTTAATTATTTCACTTTAATTTCTTTAATTCTGTTCAACAATTCAACTAAATCTTTAATTTTCATAACTCTAGCATGATAGTCTTTATCTATTCTATTTATTAAAATGTCACGAACTTTCATTTGCTACAATAGTACTATCTACAACATACAATAAGTCCAGCGAACTTAATTCAGACATAAAATAATCCAAAGTTTTTAAATGTGATTTGAGTCGTTAATTTATAATAGCGTTTTACTGGTCCGTCTTTTCTAGTTAGTCCGGTTTTAATAATTTCTTTCAATTGTTTAAAAACGTCTAAAATACTGTCATTTTCTTTATTAAGAGGAGGCCTTATCATTCTGTCCTTGTCTAATCTAAATTTTCTTTATTATTAATAAATTAAATATTTTCATAGAAAAGTAAGACAACCGCCCAATAGAGCAAAAGACAAGCAAACGATTCTTCTTTATAAAAAAATATGAAATTTTGATTATTTTTCGAGTGAAGTCTGAAACGGAAAAACAATCGAACTTGATTGAGTTGATTCAACTGTTTTTCCGTTTCAGACTTCACTCAAAAAATAATCAAAATTTCATATTTTTTCATAAAAAAGAATCGTTTGCTTGTCTTTTGCTCTATTGGGCGGTTGTCTTACTTTTCTATAAAAATATTTAATTTATTAATAATAAAGAAAATTTAGATTAGACAAGGACAGAATGATACGGCCTCCTCTTAAGTCTTTTATCAACCTTTATTTGTAATAAACGCGATATTTTCAATTTATTTACCAGTCCTAAGTATTCGTGTAAGACTGTCGAGTTCCCGGAACCTTCTGCGTTAAGAGGAGGTCACGTATCTCTGTCCTTTTCTAATCAAAGAAATGATTTTTTTACAAAAACTAATAACTTTATCAAAAAATGAAGAGAAAGCCGCATTTCGTATCATAAAAGCAATATTTTCTTTGATAAGAAAAAATTAATTTTATTGCTTCGTTCTCAAGAAAACCTTGAAAAACCAAATTGTTCACCCTAACCTCTATGATTTGAGTTTTTCAAGGTTTTCTTGAAAACGAAGCAATAAAATTAATTCTTTCTTATCAAAGAAAATATAGCTTTTTTCATTACGAGATGCGGCTTTCTCTTCATTTTTTGCTAAAGTTATTAGTTTCTGTAAAAAACTCAATTCTTTGATTAGAAAAGGACAGAGATACGTGACCTCCTCTTAAGTGTATGATTTTCAAAATCATTGTTTACCTTATATGTCGTTTTGCTGTCTTTAGATTTATCTGTTCTTTCTGACTCGTTACCTGTAGTAATCCTCCTTTCCCTGCTCAAATTCCTCCTACATTGCGTTCAGAGCCTGGCCGTCAAAGACCCACATGGCGCTTCTCTCCTTCACCATCAAAGCCATCAAATCGTCATCTCCTTTCTGCTCTATTCTTCTTTTCTTCGCCTCTCTTGCTCTTTGCCATTTCTGCCTTAACTGTATTGAGTTTATCCATTACCTTGTCCAATTTGTCAGATAGGTCTGCCAATTTTGCTTCAGTCATTTCATTGATTCTGTTTTCTGTCTCCGTCTTTATTTCTGCCGTTTCAGTCGTATTGTAATGCTTATCTGTCTCTTCTCTGTCTTTAGCTCCGTCTTCGTTCTTGTTTTCATCTGTTTTTCCGTCGTATACATATTTTTCCAATACATCATTCAATTTTGCTGTCAAACCTTTGATTTGTGTTTGTCTTTCCTTATCTGTCACTATTTGACCTCCTGCAGTTACTTTGACTACAGTTTTCACAGAGCCGTCTTCAAAACCGTCACTTTATTCTACTTTTTGTTCTGTCTCGTTATATAGCCCCTCCGTCTCCTCAGACTCATTGCTGTCGTTAATTCTGTCTTTTCTCTCTTTCTTATCAGTCATAGTGTGGCCACCTGTCGTACAATAGGGCATATATAATCTGTCTTCACTCTGTCTTCATCTCTGTGACTGTCCTTATTATCAGGTCAAATTCTTCACTCATAACGTACTTGTCAACTATATAGGAATAGTAAACCAATATAAATAAAATTCATATAATTTTGCCTAACACAAGCAAAACTAGAAAGTTTACGTTAGAGTTAATTATATATATATATATATATTATGAGCTTAATAGACCAAACACAAGCCCTTCAAGCTCAATACATCTATCAAAATAAAGTGAATCAACCTAGTATGCCGAACACAAGCAATATTAGGTAATTCATATTTATGACAATTTAAGAGAATCAATCTAACATGCCGAACACAAGCAATGTTAAATCAATCAAATTTGCCAGTTATTTATGTATATTTTTATATTTATAATAATACATATGTGCTATTATTCCCATACACAATATACTGAACACAAGTATTATTATGTATGTGAAAGCAGTAACTATGATCGATCAATATTATTTTTAAAAACCATGGATATATTTATTAAAAAAATATTTTTATATACGTACGTTCAAGCTTAATAAAATTAATTTGAAATAGTCATTATTCATTATCTAATTTGTATTCAATCTGTCATAATTTTGAATACAATGCTGCCTTCAACAACTGTCATATACATGTTCTCATGAGGATGTTTTGTGAAGTTGCAATAAACTTCTTTCCTCTGTATAATGATAATTTCAATTAATTAAACATTCTTAAATATATTTTTCTTAAAGTCGTTCTTTTCTGTCTTTTTTTTTTAATCGGTCTTTTGTATACATTTACGTAAACTTTATTTTTGTCCGCTTTGATTTAGTTCGTTTCGCTTCACTAATTCTGTCTCTTTCTTAATCTGTCATTTTTATAGCGACGACGCGCACATTCCTATACATATACGATCACACTTATATGCTGTCTCTTTTCTTTATGCTATAACCATGTTATACGTACATATGTACATGTATATACCCGCGAGTTTATTCTCGCCTTTTAGCAGTCACCGTCTTTCTGTCTTTTTCCAATTGCGTGCGCACGTCTTAACGGTCTTTTTATTGTACACGGCGTCGACATCTTTTCATCAACTCGACTTGGGCCTATGGCCGCCATGTTTGTGTGCATTATTCTCTTTCAGTTTGCAGAAGTCAGGCCAATGCCTTTCTTCCTTCAAGCAATCATACTTAGTATTTCAACATAAAAACGCGTCCGTTTTTACATTTATTCTTAATTATAGCGAAATCCAACCAAATCTAAGCGGCATTTTTGCAAATATTAGTTTTCAACCGGTTTTCATTTATTTCTGTCTATACCGTCATAAATCTGTTCAGACCTCGCGCGTGCATCCACTATACATACGTATATATACACACACACATACACACACATATATATATATATACATATACACACATACACATACATAAAAAACTTCTTCACTTCGTGTTGTCGTTTATTCAGTCTATCAATTTTATTTTATGCGTGCATGGTCTTTTCTCTCGTTCTAGATACATACACACACACGCACACACAAAGCATAAAAAAAATAATTTTTCTCGTGCATGCATGAATCTGTCATACTCAAACACATTGCGTCATTTTACCCAACATGGCGACTTATTTTATTTCTCTCTCACTCTCTCTCTCTATAGACTAGCGCACGACGCTATCTATTCTCTGTCCTTTTCTTTCTTTCTATAAGCGTGCATGCGACGCCATTACTGTCTTATAGAATTGAGAGAGAATAAAGTAAAATTCTTACCCGGAGTCAACTCCTTTTTCTCCCTCTGCTGCCCTTCGCTCTGTCTTTTTTTTTATTTGTTCCTTGACTCGCCATCTCTGATGCTTCCACCAGGGGATAAAGAACAATAAAACAATTCACCAAACAGACTGACGCACGCTCCAAACCACACAAACCTCTTTCTCAATTTTATTAAATAAAACGCGCAGTTAAAAGCACTCTGGGCCCATAACCTGTTAAATAATTAATAAATGCAGAGCACAATTTATATTAAATAAAAAGTCTTTATTTGATCTATAAAAAATGAATTAATTTAAATGATCTCTCTATAATAATAAAATACAAGTTCTGGCTTTAACAGACGGACTTGAACTGAACTGAACTGAACGACGACGAAACGCGACTTGATTCTCTTCAACTGTCTATTAAAATATTCTCAATAGGTGGCGACACCTAGTATGAGTGTGTATATTTTCAACATTAAATAATTGACTCTTGACTTCTAAAGTGTAACTTGTGTCTCATAAGTAGTTTTTAGCATGAAAAATTCAATGAAGAAGTTACTATAGTTTTATCAATACAAAATTAGTGATAAAAAAGAATTAAAGAAATTAAAATACTTTTAATAATACAAACTAATATTTTTTCAAAAGTATTAAAATTTACCGATGATTATGCGTTACTAATACTGTACATTTGTATGTATTGCTTACACTTTGAAAAATTTTGAAGATTCATACTTTTTATTGCACATTAATAAATACAGTGTCTTAGTATTCATTACTCAAGTTGTAAATGATAGCTTTCATAACTAACTGTGATAAAAATAGACCACAATGTAAAAATAGATCACATAGCTCTCGCAAAAGCGTGACTTAAGTGCAGGTTTAGATTACATAGTGTTAAAAATACCAAAGTCAAGGTTCATATAATTAAATCATAATTCTAATGTTTGTATTGATAAGTTTTACTTACGAAATATAAATTCATTAACTCATATGTAATCTCAAGTTGATATTTTGACCGTACTTAATTTCGCTGTACCTGTAAAATGACTTATTTATCAAAACATTTTGTTTTATTAAAGAAATATAATATTTAAAAGATTTGATCACATATAAAGTAGTTAAATATCAACAAAATCACGAAAGAAGTGTTTAAATACTTAATCTAAAATTTGGATTCGTACAAACATATGATGCGAATATTTGTAAATCTTATTTTTCTAACTTGATTGCATAATTAAATTCATAAATAAAGTTCTAGAATACAATTTTATAACATAAATAATAATACAAAGTCTGCAAATGTGGTAAAATCAGCCAAAAACGTCCAAAAAATGAGTTTTTTGGCATTTTTGACTATGGCCCACTTCCAGGAAATATCTCAAAAAATTCAGGCAAGTACTTTTAAACAAAATACGAGTTTTCTTGCAAGAATTGGCCCTGCACCAAATTTCCCGTGAAAATAAGAAGAGTTTTAATTTTTTTTCATCCTATAGGTTATATTGCATCATCAAATCTTTATGAAAAAATTCTGCAAGATTTGTAAACGTTTAAATTATAAGCACGATTTTCTTGGTTTTTTTTTTACTGACTAGATTCAGAGAAAAAAAATAAATAGTGAAAAAGTCATTTTTATCATGCTGTGAACAGGGGGAGAGGGTTACGGTCTGCAAATATGACGGAATCTATTTATTTTTCATCTAAAACAAAGTTACCAGGTCAAACAAAAATCTCAGGGACAAGGCTATTTTGACTATCTTAACGGGGGGTACCCTTTATCTGCTTTGAAATCTACTTTGTTTAATCTGGAAAATCCACGTGAATGATTTCCATGGACATCCGCGTGGATCCTTCACGAAAATTTCCATTCAAATCTACGTTAAATCCATGTTTATCCACATGGATATCCAAAAGGATTATCCACGTAGATATCCATCTGAATTTTTTCAATAGCGCATGAAATTTTTAGATGTACCAATATTTTTTATAGTCCCTACCCTGACCACTGGAAGTTGTTTTCTTCTCAAGAACAATTTCCAGTGGTTAGGGCACGTGTCCAATAACCAATTTTCTTCATATTTTTGAATAAGCAACGATAGATTTTTAGTAGAATCGCTCACACACACATATACACCCACGGATTTACGCATCCATGAACCCACGAAAAAAAGCGAACAAGCACACACGCACAGACTGAGGAACACCCACACACACAAACATGCAAATCCGCCCCCCCTCCACACACACACACACATCTATAAATAAATAAATAAATAAATAAATACACACACATCTATGAATAAATACATAAATAAATAAATAAATATATATATATATATATATATATATATATATATATATATATATATATATATATATATATATATATATATATATATATATATATATATATATATATGTATATATATATGTATATATATATGTATACATATGTATATAGATGTGTATATATATGGGTAAATCTTTCATAATGTTAAAATTTCACCTGCAACAAATTAAAAAAAAAAAAATACAGGCACACGTGTAAAACTAATTTTCTCTGAATGTTGACGTATTATAATGAAAGAAAAAAATCGTGTTACTCACTTTTAAGGGTAGTCTTTTTAACAAACATCAAAAGACAGATTTTCGAGTAAATTTTTCATAGTGTTAAAATTTACTTTCAATAAATTAAAAAAATTAAAGACACATGTATCAAATTTATTTTTTTAAATGTTGATATATTAAAATGATAATAAAAGAAAAAATCGCATTACTCACTTTTGAAGATAGCTTTTTTTAATATAAGACATTTAAATATATTCATTATTATCACACCCAGGTATAATATTTTACCTATCTCAGATCAGTTTTTAAGTATTTTGGGCTATAATAGATGATTTTCCATTGAGCTTTTTCATTTTTACATGTTTAATATGTTACAGAAAATATTTAAATACGCAATTTACATTAATAATTACAAAATTTTTTGTAATAAATAAAATATGCCAGAAATGGCAATTTTTTTGGAAAATTCATTTTTGGCGATTCGGGTATTAAAATTGAGTGATATTAGTTACCCAATGGCTTTTGAGATTCCTGATTACAAATCATAAGTGAGTGGAATTTCAATTTATTTTTGCTAAAATTGTCAATCTTAGGGTATGAAATTTGACATAGATTTGTGTAGTTTATGTTTTCGAATAAAAATACTTATATTCCTTTTAACCAAATATTTTAGTTTATTTAATAAACATTAAATCTAAAAATTTTAAATTTAAAATCTAGAAATTTCAGTGATGTTTCAACTCAACGTTCTAGGTGTAAGCTATTAAATACATACTAAAACTGAGCTTTTTAAAGTTTAAACTCTTTAGAATTAAAACATTGATAGAAACTAGGTAATCGATGTAAATTTGGAAAATTTAATAGCCGGGAAAAATTCAATGATTTCCAGAATACTCGAAATAATACTTCAAAAGCAACTTAAAGATTACATTGAGTATTATAAAATAGTAAATTACAAAGTTCACAACAGAGAAAAGATGAATCAAAGCTTAGGTTTTCATATTAGTGGATAAAAACCTATTTTCAAAAGTGAGTCACGTTTTTTAAGTATAATTTCAAACGAACAAAGAACTTTATCTACACTAGGCACACGTTCCTAATAAAAAAATTTCTCTTTGTGATTCTAAATATTACCTTTTGATGTAGTTTAAAATGTCACCGCTGAATAGTCTTTTTTACAGCATCGTATTTTCCAGAAAAAAGTAAAATATATAAATTTTTGGTAACATTTTAATAACCTTTCAGAAAGTACTTTTGTTAACAGGCACACACCCATGCTCTTGATTTTCCAAAAGTATGTGTATAGATAAAGCTTTGGTGTGAATTTCAAATAAAAAAAGCAGTAGTCATTTTTTTTATAGCGGTAATTTATCATTTTACATGGCCTGGTAACATTTAAATTTCAAAAAAAAAACCTCTTTTCCCCATCCGCCATAAAATGACACGTCTAATTATCATTAAAAATATAACAAAATTAGTTTCTAATAACTCAATAAATCAGTGAACATTTGCTAACAAGATGTGCTATCTCATATTTAGGAGAAATGACGCAGTAACATGATTTTTAAAAGTATGAAAGAATTACCCATATATATATTGGGGGTACCCCCTGCTCACTCCGCTCGCCACCCCCAATATTTAATTTAATTTACGTTGGAAAAAGATTTATTTTTATTAAAATATATGTTACATAGTCCAGAGACACTTTGATATGATTTAAGAAATAGCAAGTTTAAAAAAATTTTTTCGAATACCTTTTGTTATTTAATTATTTTTGAAGATAATGGTTTTCCAGAATGCAAAAGAAAAAATAGTAAATCAAAAAACTATTATTATGATGAAAAAATTGATGAACAACAAATAAAAGTTGATAACTCAATGTTAGTACCATATAATTCAACATTACTCAAAAAATACAATTGTCATATAAATGTAGTATATTATGCATCAATACTAACTATTAGGCAGTTTGCTATGCATGCTCGAAACAGGTGGCGTTCTGAGCTCTAGCGCTGTCATGGCGGTCACACTACGACAATTTTTCGATGTTAACATGTATGAGTGTATTCATGAGCCTATCCGTGTATATTCAATGACTTCATATTTGAAAGTAGTGGGGGAAGCCCCTCCTCTAATAGCCGCGCGTCGCGCGTCGTTGCACGCACACAGCTACACGTATATGCTCATCCATGCACACATACGTGGAGAGTACCGCCATGACAGCGCTAGAGCTCAGAATGCCACCTACTCTGAGCTTGCATAGCAAACTGCCTAATAAGATCTCAAGTACTAAGATCTTATTGAGAGGAGGTCACGTATCTCTGTCCTTTTCTAATCAAAGAATTGAGTTTCTTACACAAACTAACAACTTTAGCAAAAAATGAAGAGAAAGCTGCATCTCGTAATAAAAAAAGCAATATTTTCTTTGATAAGAAAGAATTAATTTTATTGCTTTGTTTTCAAGTAAACCTTGAAAAACTTAAATCATAGAGGTTAGGGTGGACAATTTGGTTTTTCAAGGTTTTTTTGAGAACGAAGCAATAAAATTAATTTTTTCTTATCAAAGAAAATATTGCTTTTTTTGATACAAGATGCGGCTTTCTCTTCATTTTTTGATAAAGTTATTAGTTTTTGTAAAAAAATCATTTCTTTGATTAGAAAAGGACAGAGATACGTGACCTCCTCTTAATGTCTATAGCATTAATGAATTATTTATCATTCACTTGAATCATTAAATCTATAAATTTTTTCATTATAAATATATCTCTTCATATTTTTATATTCTTTAATACCGAGGTATATATGAAGGCGTACGACGCGATTAATAATTCTAAAAACTTTAATAAATTAGAATTAAAATGTATGCATTAATGTATATTTTATGAAAAGTAACAACTTCTATTTAATGAAACTTTAAATTAACTACCCTTACCGATATACGGAATCATAAACTTATACCATCGGTACTTATATATCTCTTAAAATTAAATTGTATTATCATGCTATTCGAAAATATATTCAGATTATACCCATTTTAATAGAAAAATTTTGTCTTTGTTACTGAAAGAATGTGTGCTTAATAAAATAATCAATTCAAATTATTACTATTACTACTATTATATTAAAGTTAAGAATTATGATTTTTTTTTCTTACGTGAATATCTTATGCATTATTGTCACATACATACATACATACACATACACACATACACATACATACACATACACATACACATACATACAGATACACATACATACACATACACACATACACATATACACATATCCATATACACACATATACAAATATCCATACGTATACACTTACTCTTGTAACGGCCGTGGGGATCAGGTGGCCGTACGAATTTAGCTGAATGTATAGCTAGAGGTATAATTGGTTATTACACTTAAGAGGCGGCCGTATAGTTCTGTCCTTGTCTAATCTGAATTTTCGTTATAATTAGTAAACTAAATATTTTTATACAAAAGTAAGGGCAGAGCCCAATAGATTTAAAGATGAATAGACGATTCTATTCTATGAAAAAATATGAAATTTTCATTAGTTTTTGAGTGAAGTCTGAAACGGAAAGAGAGTTGAACACTTCAATCAAATTTAACTCTTTTTCCGTTTCAGACTTCACTCGAAAACTAATGAAAATTTTATATTTTTTCATAGAATAGAATCGTCTGCTCATCCTTAAATCTATTGGGCTCTGCCCTTATTTTTGTATAAAAATATTTAATTTAGCCATAATAACGAAAATTTAGATTAGACAAGGACAGAACTATACGACCTCCTCTTAAATATACACATAAAACAAAAAAAAAGAAATCAGCAAAAATAAACAAAATTTATAGAATTTATTAAATGATAAACACTAGCTATACACTGAAAAGGGCGCCAGTCACGTAATACGGACGCGACACTGTAAGTTATCTTAATCGTACAAATATTAAGCCACGCGGTGAAAAGAGAGTCAGCGATGCGTTCGATTATTTGATGTGGGGTATTTGATTCAGAAATCACACAAAAAAAGTAGCTTGAACGAAGCTAGAATGAAAACCGGACGCACTAATTAATACCGCGCACGTGGTCACCAGCACACACGTGCACAGAGCAAGAAAAAAAAACGATATATTTAGCGTTAAAGCCATGGAAATCTAGACTATTATAAAGAATTTATGCTTTAAGCACTCACGCAATATTTTCACTCCTTCACATACAAAAAAAAACTCAAAACAACGTATAGGTAAAAAGCTTTGCCTTGTATAATCTGTTGCACAGTTAATATATAATTTACGTCAACCGACTCGCTGGCTAGCGACAGAAGGAATGAGCATCTCAAGATGGATGCTTTTCCTTCTTCATGCGGCACGCTATGCGCGCTACCTTACACTCTTGCCTTTTCCGTCTACTTGACTGCTAGAGTCAGGCTATGCATAGACTAGGCACGTTGGTTAAGCTTTACTGTATATTGATGATTTCGTGATGTGCTGTACACGCGGAAATACTTAGTGACTTAGGAATGGCTTAAGCTTGACCGGCGCTGTCTCTCTCTCAACATCGCATGAATTTAAGGTCTTCCTTCTGCCGCATATATTATCGTATTATAAAAGCGAGGTTCAAGTAACATGGCAATTTTGCCATGTTACACTCTTATATACATACACACATACACAATATCCGTCACCCTGGTTCCGTCTCCGTCACCAACTCTCCGTATCCGTCCCTCCATCTCCATCCGTCTTCGTCTGTCTGTCCCCGTCTCCCCGTCTCCATTTCTCCATCTCTCCGTAATTGTAATTATATTAAAGTTAAGAATTAAAACTTTTTTCTTCCAAGAATATGTTTTGCATAATTGTTGCATATATATATATATATATATACACACACACATGCATGTACCTACACATATACATACATACACATACATATACGCACATTTACACACACACATACACATACAATTTCGGAAATTTTATCCATGTAAAAATTTACGTTTTATAGAAATATCTACTATACCATTGGTAGCTCACTCACTAAATACATAAAAAATAGAGTTTCCGGATTGTACAAAAGGTATGAACATAGTTTAAATAGTGTGCATCATTGGGTAACCCAGTAATAGCTGTAAAATGACATATCACGGAAAGATTAAAAATTATAGAGATATCCTTATACAAGTTAATATGTTATTTAATTAATCGTCTCTACATATGATTTGAGGAATAAGGAGGATGAGTCAAGGGAGAGCTTAAACAAACGTAAAATAACGTAGAATAACGTAAAATAATGTTAAAAAAACAGGGAAAAAATTGAGGATTTTTTAAGGAGGAGTGAGGAAGGTGGAAATGAAGAGGTGAGGAGGAGAAAATGAAGAGAAAAAGAAGAGAGAAAGAAAAGAAAAAAAGAGACAAAAATAACGTAAGATAATGTAAAAAAGAACGAAAGAAAATGAGGATCAAAATATGGTGAAGGAAAGAGAAAAGGAGGAGCTTGGTCGTAAAAATTTTCCTTACAACTATATAATATATATATCAAAGAAATGCGCGCATAGAGTCCGAATAAATTTATGACAGTACAGACAGAAATACATATATGTATGTATGTGTATATATGTATGTATATGTGATATATATATATATATATATATATATATATATATATATATATATATATATATATATATATATATATAAAATATGACTAATGTATGCTACCGATAAAAACTTGAGTCTGAATTTTTTTTTTACTTTACAATCATGATTGTGCGTGAATGACTGTTAATAAAATTATCATAATAAAAATGGCTGACATGTATGTGTGTGTGTAAATATGGGTTTGTGTATGCCGCGTACTCATGTTCAAGACAAATATATTGGTTTTGTGTCTGCAGCACAAGACTAAATAAAAAGTTGCAAATATACATAGTTGAATAAATTTAACCTATAAATTAATTAATTTAATCTAGATTTAAATTAAATAAAAAAAAAATGTGTTATATAAACAGGTGAAACGAGCCTGTTATTGTTTCTTAAGACGCAAGAGGCAATACTCGATCTCAGATGGAAACATCATGATGAAAGGGTATTTGTCGAGACAACAGAGAAAAGTATACTGTTCGTCACTGAGTCAGAAGTCAAATATGGACTAGGTACCTTAAATAAAATTAAATTTTTAGTTTGATTTTTAATTCTTAATTACGTAATAATATCTGTGTTCGGTATGTTACATATAAAATTAAATAAATTTTATAAATTGAATAAAAAGCTATTAAATTAAATAATTGAAAAATATTTTACATCACTTGAGATCAGTGAGTCATATTGATTCATAATACTAATTTATGATTGGTTTTATAGATGTTGAATTCGTAACAGAAGAAGAGTATGAGCTCGTAAAACGAGCAGTAAACGAAAAGAAAGAAAAGGGGGAGAGACTTTTTATGCCCTACTGTGCGACAGGTGGCCACATTACGACAGAAGAATGACAGATAAAGACGGAGCTAAAGGCTGAGTTAAAGACGGAGAAAAAACTGAAGGGCATAGCAGAACGACAGATAAGTCAGAAAAAGAGACGGAATTGGATGACAGAACGAGTGAAGCGACAGAAGCAAAATTGGCAGGTAAACAAATAGTAGTAAAATCTGATGAAATATTAACAAATGAATTATATATAAATAAAAATTTTAATGTTCCGTCATTAAAACAAATTGAAAACGGTGACAGATATTTTACGGGAAAAATATTTATAAGAATGAAAATTCTCATTTAGGCTTAACTGAAGAAGTGGAAGAACTAAAGGCTGAAGTTGCTTCCTTAAAGTCAGAAATGACAAAAAGTAAGAAAAGTGAAGAAAAGAGAAGGAAAATAGAAGAGAAAAGAACGTATGATTTGGTTGCTCTGATTATTAAAGAAAGGAAAGCTATGCAGAATTTCAATACTGAAACGTTGGATAGAATAAGAGCAGAGTTTAAAAACAAAATGACAATAGATGATATGGCAGAAACGACAGATAAAATTAAAGAAAGCAAAACGACAGTTAAGGTAAACAATGATCTTGATAATGATATATTTTATAATGAAGGTTTCGAGAATTCGACAGTCTTAGATGAACAGAATTTATTACACTTGATTCAGACAGAGATTAATAAAAGATTTAATATAGAAAATAATAGTATTTTAAATATTTCTAGACAGTTGACAGAAACTATTAAAACAGGAATGACTGAAAAAGACGGATCATTAAAACATGACTGTAAACTAGTGACTCAAATTAAATATGAAAACTTTTTAGATCGCTTTCTGTCTAAATTAAGATCATTGGATTTGTTGTATGTTGTATACACAGATATAGAGTACGTGATATTTCAATTAATAGAATTGATAAAGATTATCATGCTAGAGTAATGGAAATAAAAGATCCAATTGAATTGTAAAATAAAATAAAAGAAATTAAAGTAAGTGAAGTAAATGTGACTCCATTAAGTATAAAGAAAAAACTATACAACATACAATATAATTCAGTGAAAGAATAGGCTGTAAATTTTATTGATAGATTTGAAGAAATAGTAAGAAATTATAATAACATGCCAAAAGTTAAAATATTGTCTGAAAAAGACAAAAGAGACACTTTCTTTAATTATATAATAAGTAAAATAAATCAAGTAGAAGGAATAGATTTTATAACAGAAAGTGTAACAGGAAAAGGTTTATCTTACGATAAATTAAAATTACTTATTATGCCGATCGAAAACCGTCAGACGACAGATAAGCCTTCAACGACAACTATGACAGCTAACACAGGTGCCATACAAAAGGTACGATGTTACGAGTGTGATGGCTATGGACATTATGCTAACAACTGCCCACGACAGGGATCCGGCATGAAAAAATGCTTCTATTGCCAGAATTTTACACGTGACCATGTGGCCGCAACATGTCTAAAACGTCAGGGATATTGGAGATAGAACGACAGTAAAAGGTATGAAACAAAACATTATATTAATAAATTTAAAGAAAGTACAGGTCAGACAGCAGTCAAACGTAAAATAACTAATTCAAGTAACCATGACAATCGAAAACGAGCGAAATTTGACAGTAAAAGAAGACAAGAAAATTATATAAAATACAACAGAGGAAAGTATCAAAAGAAAGGCAGTATCAAGCAATTAAAAAGGACAATAAGCAAATGTCTTCGTTTAACATAACGAATATAAACAATGAAACATTGGACAAATCAATACTGGCTAAATTCATAGCTGACAGTGGCGCGACAGAACATTTAACAAACTCAAAATTGATTTTTAAGACATTTACAAAATAACCGGGCGAAATCCAATGCGCAAACAAAGACAGAAAAGCAATTCTTAAATCGAAGGGAGAGGGAAGTGTTCAATTCAACATGACAGATAATAAGCATATAACTTTAGACAGAGTGATTTTTGCAGAAAATTTGAATGAGAATTTGTTGTCACTGCATAAATTTGCAGATGAAGGATTAAGTATTTATTTGGACAGCAAAATTATAGATATATATGATCCAGTTTCCAATGAGTCTTTCTTGATAGGAATTTATGAAAAATCATATTGGCTGATCGAAATAGATTATAATAAGCAAGAAAATAAAAACATAAAACAAAGACAGACAATAGCTTACTTGATGACTAGAGGAATGACAAAAAGGCAGTTGAACAAGGAAGATAATCAACTTAGTAAAATTGAAGAAAGCCAAACAGTTATAAATACTGAAAAATACTTAGATTTCCAAAATACAATTTCAGACAGATTAATACATAAACCAAATGATATTGAAGTAAATGAAGAACTTGGATGTGAAATTGAAAAAACAGAACAGTTAAATAATAAAAACTTAAATGCTCACGCTACGTTGTAGCATGTCAGGATAGGTCATGCATCATTTGAATATCTTAAGATATTACAGAAAAAATTTCCAGAAATCAAAACTTTACAAACTGCTGTATTTGATGATGCAATTGCAAATTGTAAAGTTTGCATGATAGCAAAATTTAATAAATTGCCATTTAAGACAGTTAGACAGAAAGCAACTGAACCCTGACAAATAATACATTCAGACACCATGGGTATTATTAGTCCGAAATTTTATCCAAAAAGATACAGATATATTTCTGTATTTATTGACGACTATTCCAGACTGGCCATGACTTACCCGATGAAAACGAAAGATGAGACGGGAAAATGTCTAGAATCATTTGTAAAAAGCGCCAGAAATTTGTTGGGCAAAGATGCTAAGGTGTGTTATTTAAGAACAGATCAAGGAACTGAATACACCGGTGGATATACAAAGGAAGTTTTGGAAAAACTGGGAGCAGAAAATCAATTAGCTTGCCTCAGCATAATGGAGTTGCAGAGAGGTTAAACCAAACAATACAGAAGAAAGTCAGGGCACTCATGTATGATTCTGGTTTGCCAGAAAATATGTGAGACTTAGCATTGAGTGCAGCTGTATATGTATACAATAGGACACCTCATGCAACTAATAATATGATTTCACCAACAGAAAAATTTAAAGGAAACTATAAGACAGACCTTAATCAGATAAAACGTTTTGGATGCTTTGCATATATGAAAGTACAAAGAAAAGTTGGTCTAAAATTCAGATTTATTGCAAAACGAGTCATCTTAGTAGGATACAAAGAAACTGGATATGTCTTACTGAAACCAGAAGAAGAAAAACTTTATGAGTGCAGAGACGTCAGATTGAACGAAAAACTAGTTTACAGAGACAGATATAAAAAGACAGATATACTAAACTGGGAACACATAAATAAGGAAGTAAAGACAGAAAAATGGTTTGTAGAATTCTTTAATGAAGACGAACAAAATAATGAAAAATTACAAGAAACGAAGGGAGAAAGGACAAAAAGTCCTGTAGGACGACCGAGAAAATTAAAACCAAATATACAAAATACGATTGATAATGAAACTCGTGCATTACTGGCTGGAATAAACAGAGATCCAAGTTCTTATGCTGAAGCAATGAAGTCAAAAGAACGACAGAAATGGACAGAAGCTATTAACAAAGAATTACATTCTATGTACAAGAATAATGTATGGGAACAAGTAGACAGATCTACTGTATCGAATAACGACAAAAAGCCAAACATCATTGATTCTAAATGGGATTTCAAACGAAAGACAGAATCGAATAGTAAAGAAAAATATAAAACAAGATTAGTAATACGTGGATTCAAAGACAGAAATATTTATGATTTACGAGAGACATACGCACCAGTTTCTCGTTTACCTTTAATTAGATCAATACTAGCCATTGCTAATAAATTGGATTTAGAAATATGTCAAATGGATGTAAAGACAGCATTTTGAAATGGATACTTAAACAGTAAAGTATACATGGAAATACCAGAAGGAATGAAAGTCACAGAAGAAATCAAAAGAAATAAAATCTGCAAAATGGAAAAGGCACTATATGGTCTAAAGGTTATTTCAAAATGTTGGAATGAAAGATTCAAAGAGACAGTTGAAAAATATGGATTGAAACCATTTAACAATGAACCATGTTTATTTACTCAACGAGAAAAGGACAGTTTTTTGTTTTTGATTTTATATGTAGAAGATATCTTGTTAATATGTAATGATATGCAAATGCTAGAAAGGATGAAATTAAACTTAAAGAGTGAGTTTGAAATGACAGAAATCGGAGAGCCTAAAAACTTTTTAGGCTTAGAAATCAAAAGAAATCGACAGAAAGGAATCCTAAGTATAAAACAAGAAAAATACATTAATAGAATGCTGGAAAAATTTGGATTTCATAAATCATACCCACAACGAACTCCTATGATAACTAACCAAATGGCAAATCGAGAAATAAGACAACGAGAGACAGAAAAGACTGAAGAAAATTTAATAACTGAAAATGCAAACAATATACCCTATCGAGAAGCAGTGGGCACTTTAATGTATCTTTCAAATGCAAGTAGACCAGATATCACCTATGCAGTAAACGTACTTAGTAGACATCAAAATAATCCTACTGTCGGTGATTCGAAAATGGTAGAACGAGCTTTTAAGTATTTGAAAGGCACTAAAAGTCTTGAATGAAAATACATAGGACAAACTAAAGATTTTGAAGGTTTTTCAGATGCAAGTTTTGGAGACTGCAATGGTTCATTAACAACTAGTGGCTATGCAATTAAATTGTTTGGAGACACTGTAGCCTGGAAAACTCACCGACAGAGATATGTAGCATTATCAACAGGTCAAGCGAAATACGTTGCAATGAGCGAGTGTGCTCAGGAATTAGTTTCATTGTATCTTATACAAAGAGAATTAGCACCTATGTGTTTATGGTGTGATAACAAGGCAGCAGAAGCAAGTGTTAAGACTGGAGGCGGAAACAAATTGACCAAAATAAAAGAACATTATGTAAAGGTATGTGTAACTAGAGGTTTAATGAATGTCAGTTGGATTTCCTCTAAAAATCGAATAGCTGATGTATTCACAAAACCTTTATCATTTGAATTACATGAACGACTGACCAAACAAATACTTAATGACTGATAATATTGACTGATTATATTACTGATATGTATTTTAGTTAAGTTATTAACAAACTTTTTCTCTATATTACAGGAACTAAATGAACGATCAGAAACAAGAACGAGAGAGATGCTACAACACTTTTAATTGAAATATGTATGAGTGTGGGAGAAAGTGTTAAGAATATACACACCCATACTAGGTCTTGCCACCTATTGAGATTTTGTAGCAGACAGTTGAAGAAAGTCAAGTCGCGTCTCGTCGTCGTTTCAGTTCAGTTCAAGTCCGTCTGTTAAAGCCAGAGCTTGTATTTCTATAGAGAGATAATTTAATTCCTATAAGTTTAATTCTTTTTGAATTATTTAAATAAAGACTATTCAATATAAATTGTGCTCTGTTATTATTATATATTTATCAGAAAGATTCAAAGAAGATTTCAATGTAAGCTTCCAACAAACTTCCCGGAGGCTAGATAAAAGTTTTAGTAAGATTTCATTGAAATCTTTCATAGCTTGGCGAAAGATTTAGGAAAGCTTATGCAGAATATTCCGATAGCACTAAATGGAACATTACATATAAGCTTCAAGTAAGCTTCCGAAAAGCTTAAATATTACAGGAAGGTTTTTGGGGAGATTACTTTGTATCTTGCAGAAAGCTTTCAGTAACATTTTGTTGAAGATTCCATCTAAACTTCCTGCAGCCTTCCACAGAATGTTATAATAAGGATATATTAATGTTCATGGAAGGTTACGAGTAAATTGTTTGGGAAATTCCTTGTAAGCTTCTTGTAGGTTAGGTGGAAGTTTCAGAAAGACTACATTGCTATCTTTCATAGAAGCTCCGTAGGAGATTTAGGAAGCTTACGCAAAATATTCTGATAGCGCCAAATAGAACATTATAAAGAAGCTTCCAGTCAGCTTCCGGAAAAATTAAATAAAATATAACAAGAATGTTTTGAGGAAGATTATTTTATATCTTGCAGAAAGCTTTCAGTAACCCTTTGTAAAAGATTCAATCTAAACTCCCTGCAGCCTTCTATAGAATATTAGAGTAAAGATATATTTATGTTCATGAGAGGCTACGAATAATTGTTCAGAAGATTTCTTGCAAGCTGCATGAAACTAATTGAAAGTTTCAGAAAGATTAAATCCACGCAAGATTACCGTTTTCTTCCATGGAAGCTTTCTAAATACTTTCATTGAATCTTTCTTAAAGCAAAGTGCGCGGGATATTTGACGCTTCCAGGAAGCTTATGTGCTATGTGAGTAGCGTATGTACAGATAGCAATGTTTAACTTTGTGGAATTTACTCCATTAATTTTTTGATTGAATGAATTATTGAATAATTAAATAAATAAATAAATTGAGCATTATAATTAATTAATAAAGATTCGTTTTGTCGTGAACAGTCAATAACTATGAGTGGTTCAAAGTTGATAAACTCACAATGAGAGTACATTACATTTGCGTCTTGGATTTTCTTCTAGCTTTGGGATCTTTTTTCTTACATAAAATCATGAAAAGTCCATTCGGTCCAACGCTCGATTTTTTCCGAGTTATGAGCAGTTTTGTCTGTTTTGTTGAAAAAATTGCATCTGCTTTATAATTTTACAGTTTTCGAACTACTTATTCTAGAAGGTTTTTACTGATTGCATATTAAAGTTGAGATTAAAACCTTTCGATAAAAAAAAACGTGTCCAAAAAGCTCAAGTTGTTAAAAAGTTATGGGCAAATGAAAATAGCGCAAATATTTAGCTCAAAAAATGCATAGAAAATAAATGTAACATTTTACTCAGAAATTCATTTCAATTTTCATCCCTTTATAAGTTTTTAACAACTTCAGCTTTTTGGACACGTTTTTTTTTAGTCAAAAGGTTTCAATCTCAACTTTAATATGCAATCAGTAAAAATCTTCTAGAATAAGTAGTTCGGAAACTGTAAAATTATAAAGCAGATGCAATTTTTTCAACAAAACAGACAAAACTGCTCATAACTCGGAAAGAATCGAGCGTTAAACCGAATGGACGCGGCTATTTTCATGATTTTATGTAAGAAAAAAGATCCCAAAGCTAGAAGAAAATCCAAGACCCAAATGCAATGCACTCTTCTTGTCAAACTTTGTCAACTATGGCTGTGGGGCTCTTCCGTAATAGCTTTTCTGAAAATTAGCATACATATCATAGAGAATAGCAAACTGATTCTTAGATATGTCAAGATTAAGATGGTTGTACGGATAATATTGCGAATTCAAGAAAACTCTCACATTATTAGCCCTGGTGAAAAAAATCAGGTGACAAATCACCTGATTTATCAGGTGATTTATCATACTAAAATATCATGTATCGATTTTGTTGGTTTTTACACGTTTTAAACCAAGCTTAGTCAATTCAGAACAACTTATAAATAATTTTTAAATTTTTGAGCTTAGAAATTTTTTTGTAAAATTAGTTAAAATTTTTTCTAAGACTAAATAATCTAAAAAATTTTCTAAGTTTACAATTTTCAAAAATTTTCAAAAATTGTTCTAAATTTACTAAGCATGGTTTGAAACGTGTAAAGACCAACAAAACCGTTACATGTTGTTTTAGCATGATAAATCGCCTGATAAATCAGGTGATTTATCACCTGATTTTTTTTAATAGGGAATATTAAAGTGGTCAAAGCGACTGGCATTTTTAGTTTTTGAACCTTTTTTCCCCAATTGTAATTTCAGAATCACGAAACGTGGTTTCTCCAATTGATTTGAAGTTTTTACCGCCCAGACGTGTTTATTTATTGTTGAAAGGAAAGGGTATTCAAATAACTCCCAAGAACGAAAATTCATAGAAATAGGATTATCTTTGCCAATGAAATTTTACAGCTGGATTTTTGTTTATCTGATGCAATAACATGTGGGATTAACCACTCTATCTTTGATATTTTTATTTGATAAGTTTCATATGTGGTCACATTGTTGGCTACAGTACCTTCCTGTATTCTAGCATTCAGATCATTTCTTGTTCTTGTGAGAATGAGTTCATGCTTCAAATTAACAACAATTTTCTCGTAATCTTCTGCGAAACCTAAAATCATACTTAGAGGGATAGAAACATCAAAATTCCCATGATCATCTAAGATTGTTTTGTTTCCCTCTTCAATACCAAGCTAGCCTGCATTTTCTAATGTTAGAGTCTGATTTAGATTAAATTAAGTGCATCCCTTCATGCTACTACTCAGACCAACATTTTTACTTTCATCTATCTCTACAGCATTAAGTTCATATCGAATTTCATCAAACAGATGACAAATGCCATTGTTAACGAAATTAGTTTTAGTTAGTGTTTGTCTATCTGGTTTTTGTAATTTTCCGCATACATGGATGTAACTACATTATGGTAAGAGGCATAAATCTTGATGCTGAATAGAAATATGAATTTCATCTCTGTTATTGAAACTTAATGTGGAGTATGGTTGATGTGCGTGAACCTCATAATGAGCAATAGACTCATCGAATGCGACACCTGATAAAATGCTTAGAATTTCGTTCATTTTTTTGAAAGCAGCAGAAAATGATACAATTTATCTACGTATTTTGAGATCTATGCTTTTGAGAAACTGGATGCTTTTCCGCGTTAACGGTTTAAGTACCTTTGGACGACTGATGGTGGGTTGACATGATGGCTTACTTATGTGCGCACTTGAATTATAAACGATTTCCATTATACAGATTTTATGTGAAGTCTAACAGTAATTTCCTCTCCTCGTAAATTCACTAAATTTCCGTCTTGATCAATGATTTGGATTTGAAGATGATCTATACTCTTAACATTGAGTGGTAAATATATGACATGCGGTGAAACTTCTATAATTTGATATTCTGGAGGGAATTTTAGGAAAAACTCATGGATCGTGTGAACTTTTTTGTTGTTCGTGTAAGCAGCTGTAGTAATATTACACTCTACTCTGAGTGCATTTATTTTCAATATCTTCACAGGTAAATTAGAGCTGTGATGAATGTTTTCATGAAGAACGCGACGAGTGAAACCAAAAAGACGGCCTATTCTTACCGCCAACGATCTTAAGAGCTTCACGTGCACCTTTTAAGGCGGACTGAATAACTTTGCGAGAATGCTGACTTAGGTTTAATGGTTTTCTACTTGCAGTTACTAATTTATTTAATTTTACACCCATTCCTGTCTTCCCTTTTAATTTCATAGCATTTGCAACAACAGAAGCAGTTGCTTTTTCGCTAAGACTTGCATCTTTGGCTCTAACACGCTGCCAAGCTTTATCAGCGAACTTCATATCAGCTACTTTTCGATCAGCATTTTTATCAGAATAAGATATGTCATGTTCTTTGCATGCTTGATCAAGTAGATTGATACCTGTATCACCTCTTTTTAGACGCTTTTTCAGTTTTGTTTCGGGACCACAATATTGATATCCAGGAATATGCATTTCAATAGGTAAGTTATTGATTACTTTATCAAGTAACCCTTTACTCTTAGGGTACTTCTGTGATTTATGTACGAGCATCTCTTGTTACGTAAACATGTATTTTACTGAGCAAAACGTCAAACTTCCCGTTGCCAACTTTGATTTTGGGAAAACGAAAAAAAAGCGACACGAAGAGTTACTTCCAGAGAATATACGAGCAGTATTCTGTGGCCCATCGAACTGTGAAAAAACTAATAGTTTATTGGCTCTAATTACACACCCTAATGGTCTTAGATTCGAAAATTTGTATGTATACTCCAAATCCTTAAATCAACCGAAATACCAATTTCTTCAAAAAGTTTTAGAACCAATTGAAAGTATGTCTTATCTTCCGTTAAGTGAACAAGCATCCGTAGTGTTTCCAGATGAAGCCCTATCTAATTCAATTATGACTTTTGATGACGTGGCTTGTGAGAAGCAGGATAAAGTCAGAGCTTTTTTTTGTATGGGGAGACACAAAAGTGTAGATAGCTTTTATCTATGTCAGTCATATGCTCATATACCAAAACATCTTATCAGGGACAATATTAATTTGATGGTAATTTATCGTCAAGATGATGTTAATCTTAAAAATATTTATGAAGACCATGCGAATACTGACTTAACTTCGAATGAATTTTGAAATCTTTGTACTGAAAGCTGGAAGAATGACAAGTATGGATTTGTTGTTATTAACAAAGATAGAACAATGAATGATGGTAGATATAGAAAAGGATTTGACTGTTTTGCCATTAAAAAGGACGTATAAATATTAATTTTTGCAGTTTGATTGTAGACAGCATCTTGTTAGCATGCCTGACTTTAAGAAAGAAAAAAATGTTTTTAGCGAGCTCTTACGAGCACATGAGGCTATTAAAAAAAAATACTCTTTATTAAAAAAGGAGAGAGATGATTTTGAAAAGGTTGTTGGTAATACTTTAAGACCAGTTATTACACCACTTGAAAAGCTTGTCGATTCGACAACTGAAAGTGTGTCACATTCTAATCACATTTTAACTATAGACAGTAACGGAAAATCGGCAAAAAAAAGATTTAGATTCGATGAATCAAGTTATATTGTAAACGATATTAATGACTCGGGTTCAGCGTTTGATAATGATGCTTCTAATGGCGATGATTTTTCTCCGATGAATAACACAATAATGAATCCATCATTCAATTCTGCAAATTCATCATTCAAATCTATATATTCCCCATTTGTATCTGCGCATAAAGAAACTGAACCGAAAGACTTTTTATCAATGCTAAATGGAATCCGCAGCAAAATCTATAAGATAAACGGAGTGAGAAAAGTCAGTGGGGTATTCATGATGGGTGATTTACAAATTCAATTCGATGATAAAATAATAAAAGTGAAACATTTAAGTTTTCCTGGAAGCAGTGGTCTAATGGAATTGCTTTTCAAAAAAGAACCAGATGATAATCTTTTAAGTACAACAAATCGCAAAAATTATTACATTATCCTGAAAGTAACAAATGCCCATAGAAAAAGACAGCAAAAGTGAGAATATACGCTTTGTGAAGAGTAGAAAATATTCAAAAATCATAGCACTAATGTTCCGCAGTGATCGTAGTAAAATGTCTTCCAGCGGAGGAGGTCTCAGACCTAAATATAGAATAGGAAAAAAGAATACTTTCATAGATCTAGTCTACTGGGATGATCCAAATGAGCTTGTCGAGAGACTACGATTATTAATAGCCGAACGATCTGCTGAATATAATAATCACGACAATAGAATCCAATCAATTATAGAGGAACTACGTGAAGCCGGACATATATATTGACGTACACAATTTTTTAATCAATAGAAGTAACATGAATCTCGATGTGCTTGGGAGAAAACTTGAGAGCTTGTAAGTGAGTTGTGGTCCTCGAGGTATTGGATTTAATTTCACATCGGATGGTAATTTTGATTTTGAAAATAAGCGGCTTTGGAATACTGGATAGGCTAATTATCCAAATGATGTGATTAGTTTGAATTTATTAAATAATATCCTACAAAAAGAAGTTAATTACTTATCTTCTAAAATTATAGAAGTTGCTAAAGCTACACAAGAATATGTGAACAAAGTTGAAAAATATAAAGCAAAAATGGACGAAAAATTAACTTATCTCTATGATATGACTCAACGAAATTTTGCAAGTATTGAATATATATAATTAAAGAAATTAATAGACAATCGGATATTGCTTAAGTTGATGTTTAAGATGGAACGTCAAAGAGCAGTTGAAAAGCTACACAAGCCAGCCCGTCGCAGGTACAAGCGAAGAAAATATGACATACGTGGATTAGATGAGACTTGGCAAGCTGACCTTGTAGAAATGATACCTTATTTTAAAGAAAACAAAGGTTTTCGCTACTTACTAACTGTTATAGATATATTTTTAAAGTATGCATGGGCTGTACCAGTCAAATCAATGAGTGGCAATGATGTTACTCCAGCCATAAAGTCAATATTAAAACAAGGACGGGTGCCATCAAACTTACAAACTGACCAAGGAAAAGAATTCTACAATTCAAACTTTCAGAATCTTATGAAAAAGTACAAGATAAATCATTACTCTTCACATGGTAATCTTCATGTAAGCATATGTGAGTGCTTTAATAGAACTTTTAAAAATGCAATGTGGTTAGAATTCAGTAAACAAGGAAGTTATAAATGGTTGGATATTCTGCTTAAGTTAGTGAAAGCATACAATTCAAAAAAACATCAGACAATAGGAATCGAGCCTGAAAATGTTACAAAAATAAATGAAAAGGAAATCAAGAAAAATTACCCAACTGAAAAAAGACCTGTGAAAAAACCAAAATTCAAAGTAGGAGATAAAGTGCGAATAAGTAAGATAAAACAAGTTTTTGAAAAAGGTTATACACTAAATTGGTCAACTGAAATTTTCACAATAACAAAAGTTGTTAAAACCAATTCTATAACTTACCATGTCAAAGATTATTATGATGAACACGTCTCTGGCGGCTTTTATGAAATGGAAATACAAAAAACTATGTATCCAGAAATTTATTTTGCAGAAAAAGTTTTAAAGAAAAGTGGTAAACGTGTATATGTTATGCGGTTAGGTCTAACTAGCAACTATAATAGTTGGATAGATAAAAATGAGATTATTTGAATAAGCTAAGATGTATTTTACAACGTATTTTAGTGTAATAAATGAAAAAGAAAAATTTAATTTTATTATGTTTATTAATTTAAGTTATGTATATATATTTTTATTATTGAAATTTTCTTTTTATGATTCAATATAAATCTAATAATTATAAGTAGTGGTGATAAATGAATGTTTAATAATTTTCATTCATTCATTTATTCTTATTATGTACAATTTACAATAAATAGTTCGAAAATAGTTTGATGTGTATATTTTATTTATTTTAAGCCGCATCGTATTTAAAAGAAGATCCTTCCAGGTATATTGCAATCAAACGGAATTTATTTGCATCATCACAAAAATCATAAAAAAATTCTTCATCTTTTAGCATTGCAGATGAAATCTTCTCTGGTAAGAAGACTTGGAAGCTTTGGTCGAAATCTGCCACGACCTTGGTACCGAATCTGGTCTTGACTTGTTTCAGTGCAGTCACCATGTGCTGGTCTTTTTCTAAGTCTGTGACATTATTTCTTGGCAGAAAGTCGCTTTTAGCAATCTTGTTTAGTGTAGATAAATCTATTCTAAAAACAAGAAAAAATTTAAAAACATTAAAATTTCTGATAGAGAAAAATTTTGATGGAAAAAAATAATTTTTTTTTGGTAAAAAATAAATTGTAATTTACTTAAAAAGTTAGTCGATTTTAGATTTTTTTGTGCAAGGTTGATCGTTCTCAAGCTCTTCGATTATTTTGAATGCGTTCCTCATCGTCGTCCGTTGGTTGATATAGCCCATTCCCCATTTCGATGTCTGCCCTTTCCATTGCTACTCGTAATATATCCTTTTTTTCTTGTCCCTAGGAACTTGCCCCCTTTATTGATGGATGCCAGTCATTCATGAACTCCTCTAACATATCATACTCAATGATAATTTGCTTGCCTTCATAAAGTGTCATCCCCACTCACTCTGCACTATTTTCATTAATAGCTTCATCCCTTCTCTCGATTTCCTTCTCTCTTTCATTCTTTGTAGCATCCATCTCCACTCCAACCCATTTTCCAACACTTGTCTAAGTGTTCGATACTAAATAACATACCTCTCCTTGTTCTTCAAAGTAGTGAGAAGTTTCTTTTGTTTCAATCCATGTGGCGCACTATGCTCTGCGCAGAATGGAAAATCTCGATGTTCATCGTGTATTTCCTAAGGATACTCCAAATCTAACTTTGAGAGATTTCTCTCGACAACTTTCAAATACATCTGCCAATAGTAAAACATCCTTTTTTAAGTATAAATCCGAATACTCGCCTAATGTCCTTATATTGAACTTACTCCAGACTTGAATAGCATGCTCATAGTCTTCATCAGCAATATGAGAATCGGTGAGTTGGTTATAAAACTGATTTTTCTCTGGCAATTTTGTAACTAATAATTTATCCAATCCATCTACAAAATCATATGGGAATATACCTTTACGTTTGAGAAAATCAATTTTCTCATCTGTCAATTCATCAGTTCGAAACTCTTTTATCAATATCGGCATATTTTCCAAGTATGATGCAAGCTTTTCTAATGACGGAGGAAGAAAACGCCAAGAATCTATGAATCTAAAACTAAGGTCACTGCCATCTATGTATTTTGTAAAAGAAATATATTTTATGCTTTCTCATAGAGAAAGCATTGTATCGATAGAAAACATTTTTTTCTATTTTTTTTCATTAATTTCTACATATTTAGACTCAGGGAGTCGCAAAAAGTGGTTTTCAGAAAATGTCTGTATGTGTGTGTGTGTGTGTGTGTGTGTGTGTGTGTGTGTGCGATTTCAGTACGCCAAAAATATCTCTAGAACTATTCGATGGATTTGCTTCAAATTTTGCATGCAATTTATTTTTTTGTTTAACTGGGGGGGGTAGCTATTGAAAATTGATCTTCTTAGCTCAGTTTTTTTTTAGAAATATTTTAATAATTTAAAAAAAATTTCGATTTTTCATTTTTTTGGTATTTTACGTCAACTACTCAAAGAATTTTCTTAAAAATTTGTATGGACATTATTTGCGACTGCCAAAAGAAGAAAAACTTTAACTGATTTTCTTAGCGCACTTTTAATTTTTGAGCAATTTAAAAATTTTGAAAAAAAATATTTTTTTTTTATTTTTTTTTTATTTTATAAAAACCATTCAATAGATTTGCTCCGAAATTTGTATGCAAGTTATTTGCTTTTGTCTGAAGAAGACAAGTTTTGGAAAACTCATTTTTCGCCATTCTAACTCTAAAATCGCAAATTCGTTGCTCTTTTTTTGCTCTCATGGCGAAAAATACTATACGCAACTGGTATGGAAAGACTTTTTTACGAAACTCGTTATGACGCTCACCTTCGGTTCGGGCCGTAAACTTCTCGTTTCGCAAATAAAGCCTTTCCATACCCGTTACGTAATGTACTATTCTCAGTGCAGTTTTAATTTAAGAGAATTTTAAAAATTTTCATTCAAATTTTTATTATTTATTTATCTTCTTTCTTAGCGTGGTTACGATTAGAAATTTCGTTGTCATCGTTCTTTTAAAGTACAAATTTATAAATAAATATTAATGTTAGACAATTTTTTTATATTAATATCACATTAGAATAAATATAAAAAAATTAATGAAACTCAAAGAGCTCTATGAGAAAGCATTCCGCCAAAGCACTTGGCAGCGTTTTCTTATTATGTGGCAATAGCGTAACTCGTCCTCCCATCAATGAAGATGTAGCTATTTCTTTTAAAATGAAGTGTGTATCGTGATTGAGGTTATGGAAAACCACAGGAATAAATTTTGAATACTTGTAATTCAAATTACATGAACTATGCGCTGCACCTCTGAAACTAATGTAAAAAAATAGATATTTTTAAATAATCTGCATTATAAAGTAAATTTATTTCATTGAAATATAACTATAATTAATATATTTCCGTCCTGTGAGATGACAGTGATCTCGTACTGCGAGTTCTTCAGCACGGATTAGTTTTCGGCATATGTGTCATATGGTTGACCTCTGGAAAGATAATTCTTCTAAATCCGTAAGTTTTAATGGTTTCGGATTCCTGTAAAGTTTATCAATTTTCTCACTGATTGATTTTAATTGTTGACCAAAACATTGTGCAGGAGTCTGTTCATCTTCAATATTTTTTCTATATGACTTATAAGCAGATAAGCTGTCATCAAAGCTACATTTTATATAATATCCTATGCTATATGATTCATGAAGTTTAGAAGCAGTCTCATTCATTGTAGGCTTCAGTGAACATCTAAAATCAGCATAAATAATAAAAGAAACTTTTTCGTTCTTATAATAACACAGGCCCACGAAATGAAAAAAAATGTCTGAACTTTTGACCGGACATACATATTCCCATGTATTTTTCGACGCTGAATCCGAATCTGTAATAAAAATATAGGGTTTTCCTACCTTTTCTCAGAGTTTTATTGAAAAAACCTCATTTTTTACGGTTTTTTTGCGGTTTTTCGAGTCTAGAAAAAACAAATCATGAGATACGGTTAATTGGACTTCAAAATCGAATTCTACGGGAAAAAATACACGGGAAACCATACCTTCAAATTTTTTTAACGCGATTCTAGTCCTCTGTATGGGGCTGAAAAGATGAGGAAATCGGTAAAAGTCGAAATTTTGCCTAAAATGGATTTAAACAATATTAAAATTTAATCATGCGTCTTTTGAAGAGTCGATAAACATTGGAAATACTATCCTGGGGGTTTTTCCGATTGCTGATCATGAATTTGAAGTCAGATTGTGTAAAAACTACTTCTAGAGGGCGGTGACAAGAACTGTATATGGTAAATTTATCGATTTTTTAAAAATTTTACGTCTGAAATACTAATTTTAGAGTCTTTCATAGCATTGACTGTAAATTCAAGATATTAACTTAGCCTATTGTGTACGTTAAACTTAACATTTTGTCTATGTTTGTCTCTCTCTCTCTCTCTCTCTCTCTCTTCCGATGTTTTTTTTAAATTGGCTTACGCTTACGTACACGTTTCTCTTCGAATGACCGATGTAGTGGATTTCTGACACGTTTTTGTCCTTTTTTCGCAGCTGTATATGCTCCTATACCATTAGCACATTCAACAGTACTTAAAGAAGAGTATTCCAATCTTGAACTACTTTTAACGAAAATAAAATATAGAGAACATAAATGGCAAATATGTGGCGATTTAAAGATTTTATCTATGATACTTGGACAACAATCTGGATTTACGAAGTACCCATGTTATTTATGCATGTTTGATAGCAGAGATAGAGAAAAACACTATGAAAAGAAAATTTGGCCATCAAGAGAATCGTTTGAACCTGGAAAACAGAATGTTATAAAAGATCCACTCGTTAATCCTTCGAAAATTTTGATACCGCCTCTGCATATAAAGCTTGGATTGATAAAGCAATTAGTTAAAGCTTTGGACAAGGACGGTCAATGCTTCCAATATATAAGCAAAGTATTTCCCCATAAATCTGATGCTAAATTAAATGAAGGTATTTTTGATGGTCCTGAAATCCGAACTTTATTTAGAGACGAAAACTTTGAACAAAGCATGACTGATGTTGAAAAGGCAGCATGGTTAAGTTTTAAAGAGGTATCGACGAAATTTTTGGGTAATGCCAAAGACACGAATTATAAAGCTATTGTGAAAAGAATGGTACGTAATTTTGAAAAATTGGGTTGTCTAATGAACTTAAAACTTCATTTTCTTGATTCACACGTTGATCAGTTTCCTGAAAATAACGGAGACTTTAGTGAAGAGCATGGTGAATGATTTCACCAAGATTTAAAGGAGTTTGAACGTAGATTTCAAGGAAACTGGGGTATCAACATGTTAGCAGATTACTGCTGGATGATAAAAAGAGAAACAGCTGCGAAAAAGGACAAAAACGTGTCAGAAATCCACTACATCGGTCATTCGAAGAGAAACGTGTACGTAAGCGTAAGCCAATTTAAAAAAAACATCGAGAGAGAGAGAGAGAGAGAGAGAGACAAACATAGACAAAATGTTAAGTTTAACGTACACAATAGGCTAAGTTAATATCTTGAATTTACAGTCAATGCTGTGAAAGACTCTAAAATTAGTATTTCAGACGTAAAATTTTTAAAAAATCGATAAATTTACCATATACAGTTCTTGTCACCGCCCTCTAGAAGTAGTTTTTACACAATCTGACTTCAAATTCATGATCAGCAATCTGAAAAACCCCCAGGATAGTATTTCCAATGTTTATCGACTCTTCAAAAGACGCATGATTAAATTTTAATATTGTTTAAATCCATTTTAGGCAAAATTTCGACTTTTACCGATTTCCTCATCTTTTCAGCCCCATACAGAGGACTAGAATCGCGTTAAAAAAATTTGAAGGTATGGTTTCCCGTGTATTTTTTCCCGTAGAATTCGATTTTGAAGTCCAATTAACCGTATCTCATGATTTGTTTTTTCTAGACTCGAAAAACCGCAAAAAAACCGTGAAAAATGAGGTTTTTTCAATAAAACTCTGAGAAAAGGTAGGAAAACCCTATATTTTTACTACAGATTCGGATTCAGCGTCGAAAAATACATGGAAATATGTATGTCAGGTCAAAAGTTCAGACATTTTTTTTCATTTTGTGGGCCTGTGTAATCTTTAAATTTCAGAATGTTGTTCTGAGAGTCAGGTAGATTAATTCGACGATAATTCGAATTTTTAAAATCATTTTCATGCACTTGCAATCAGGGTTGCAAATATTTAAATCATTTTTAACTTTAAATAAATTTTAATTCACAAATCCTTTTTGAATTCGTAATTAAAGTTTTATTTAATTAACAATTTCTTTTAAATTAATAATTAAAAATATTTTAATTAACAAATCAAAATCTAATCGTGAATTGGAAAGGCTTTAATTAAAAAATCAAAAGGAATTCTCAATTAAATAAATTTCAATTGAGAAATCAAAATGTAATCGTGAATTGAAAGGGCTTAAATTCCAAAATCAAAAGGAATTCTTAATTAAATAAATTTCAATAGAGAAATCAAAATTTAATCGTGAATTGAAAGGGCTTTAATTCCAAAATCAAAAGGAATCCTTAATTAAATGAATTTCAATTAAGAAATCAAAATGTAATCGTGAATTGAAAGGGCTTTAATTCCAAAATCAAAAGGAATCCTTAATTAAATAAATTTCAATTAAGAAATCAAAATGTAATCGTGAATTGAAAGAGCGTCAGTTATGATTATGATTTGTGAATTCGAGGGCTTTAAGCAAAAATTCCACAATTCCTTTTTAATTAAACGTACTAAGAAATTTTGATCGTATATATGTATATAGAAAAACATATGTGGACGCGCACATACATACGCACCTAGGCTCATATATATACAACATTTCATGTCGACCCACACGCACACATACAGACAAGTTGATATATAAATATATATATGTATATATATATATATATATATATATATTCGTTATATATGTCCTTTGGCCGTATTTTGGCGCTTCGCGCGCCCTCGGCAATTTCAGCTCAAGCGACAAACATTGTCCTCGATTCATATTCCACCTGAATAAACGGCCAAAGGACATAGATGATTTTATGTCCGAAGTAGGCCGTATGAGGAAATATAACTTATTAGTTGAAAATATTAATCTTTTTTTCAATACTTTTAAAATAAAATTTTAGTTCTATTGATTTTTTCTTTTGTTTCTTAGATTGACATTTTGTAATGAGTATAGCTGCTGTCGAAACGCGAGTCATTTTTTTTTCACTAACCTACGTTCAATATGATTGCTCTTTGACATATTGAACGAAACTTAGTAGGATCGGTGAGGCCATATTGATTTCTCCTGAGACATATTGAGTCTCAATATGTCTCAGGAAGACATATAATTCTTGCAATAAGTCGAGGAGCGCGTCTGAGACATATGGGATGCCAATACAAATTTAGCATGCTCTTTACATACTGACACGAATACGGCCTTCGAGGACATAAATATATATATATATATATATATACATACACACATACATACGTGGGACATTCCACGTCAATTAGAACGCACCCACAGACAGGTTCATATATATATATATATATATATATATGGGACGATCCATGTCGTTTCGCATGCATGCACGCACACGTTAATATTCATGGGATTTTTCGTGTCAATTGAAACACAAGCAGACAAAGGTTTATATTTTGATGTCAATTCGCATGCATGCACACAGGCTTTAATAAACATGGGATTTTTCATGTCAATTATAACGCATGCACACACCGGTTTATATATATGCGACATTTCATGCCAATGCGCACGCACACACATAGGATCTTATATATATATATATATATATATATATATATATATATATATATATATATGGGACATTTCATGTCAACTCGTATGTACTCATAATCACAGACTTTTCTATATATATGGAACATTTCATGACAACTCTCACACACCTATCCTAATTCCTCCAGGTTTACATATATGGGACTTTTCATGTCAATTTGCATTCATGCATACACGCTTTTATATACATGTGACTCTTCATGTCAACTCATGTACGACCTTACAGACAGGTTTTTGCATATGTATATGTGGTTCATCTCATATCAACTTGCTCACGTTCACCCGCAATTTTTTTGTTTTATATATATATATATATATATATATATATGGGACATTTCATGTCAACTCGCACGTACTCGCAAGCACAGGTTTTTCTATATATATATATATGGGACATTTCATGACAACTTGTACACACCTATCTAAGTACCCTTAAATTCATATATATGAGACGTTTTATGTCAATTCGCATGCATGCACACACGCGTTCATGTACGTGGGACTTTTCATGTCGACTCACAAGCATGATATAGACATATATATATATACATAAGGGACATTTCATGTAGAATCGCACGTACACACACAGGTTTATTCAAGTTTATATAGAACATTTAATTTCAACTCATAAGCGCACGCACACGCTCACACATACAAACACATATTTAACTTTTTATATATATATACATATATATATATATATATATATATATATATATATATATATATATATATATATATATATATATATATATATATATATATATATATATATATATATATATATATATATATATATATATATATATACATACTTTACCTTATCGATGTAGACAATATTTAAAAAATAGTTATTTATTATGCTGTGGTACCCACGATCGCCGTCTTTGGATACCTAGGTGTTAATGACAACTTAAACATCATCTACAGCTAAAACTTTTGTAAATCAACTTATAGTTTAATAACTACTTTGAAGTTGTTTCAAATGTTATCTAGCCAAACATGGATGTTCCGAGTAAGATAAACATTGTCTACAAGAATATCTTTTGAAATTTAGTCATTATTTATTAATAACATGTACGTTTCCCGAGATGACATCTCACAATATCCAGGTGATCCTGGCTACCTGGAAATCGTCTATATAAATGAATTTTGAAATTTTCCACACCGATTATGAAGTTTACAGACATTTACAGCGACTACGTCAAATGAAACTTGGAGATTCTTTTAGATTTCGATTCTAAGGTTGTTTGATTAGGTCGGAGAGTACTCAGAAATAAAAAGATTTTAAAATAACAATTGTTTAAGATTGATACAAGTTCCATGAAATATGTTGATTTACTCGTAGTCGATACCCATACATAAAGATCATTCATACAAATCATCTTGCATATAAATTTGCGGTAGTATCCCTACTAATTTATGAATTTTTCGTTCGAATAATGCCAGCGAAATTTAACTTCGAGAAAGCATATTACTATTGTAATTAGTAAATAATTTTAACATTTTTTCATCAAACATCATTCCGATATTCAGGTAATAAGCGCTATTATTTAAAAAATTTGAGAATTCATGAATCTTAGCAATTATTTACTCACCACGAAAGTTAAGAAATCATTTTAGTAATTCATTTTATTTGAATTTAATCATTTAAAATCTATATAAGTCAAATTCCAAAGATAAAGAAATTCTAAATTAGTTATGCATTTACATATAATTTTTATTAAATCTTTAACATTTTTGTTTATTTAACCGAACAATAAACATTCTTGCTATTTACATGAAATCATGAAACTTTAATTTTTTACAAAAATAAAAAGTAATATTTTTAAACATCATTTATTATAAATATTATTTCCATAATAGACATAAATCTTTGAAATCATTAGAGATATCTAATACTATTATAAAATTATAGAAAATGAAGATATATTTTAAGAGGAAGAATCATATTTCTGTCCTTTGCTCATAAGAAAATTGGTTTTTCGAATAAAAAAAAATAAATTCAAATGGAGATAATATATTGACTATGAATAAGATTTACATGATTAGACGCATTTATGCATATTGTGTATGGACTATAGATACATCGTATATTAATTATGTGGGCTTATATAAATACACAGGTTCTCTATAGCGGTTTATGCATGACTTCTGAATTTTTTTCTATACGATGTGACCTTATATAAAGCAATAAAACAATTTTTTTCATATCATTTATTTAAATTATTTATTTACTTCATGCTGGTAAAAATTTACAATATTATATGTGGCGATAACTCAGCCAATGTACATTTTTGGTTAATTTTTAATATCATGATTGCATATTTAACACAAGAGTTTGAATAATAACTTTTCAAGTTGCGATTACTCAGCCAATGTAAGTTTTCAGATATTTAATAATATCGCGACTATTTTCTAATATGAAACATTTGAAAAGAATTTTCTAAGTAGCGATTACTCAGCCAATGTGAGCTTTCATATATTTCATAATATCGCGATAATTTTCTAATATGAAACATTTAAAAAGAATTTATGAAGTGGCGATTGCTCATCCAATGTAAGCTTACATATATTTCATAATATCGCGATTATTTTCTAATATGAAACATTTAAAAAGAATTTATGAAGTGGCGATTACTCAGCCAATGGAAATCTTTCGATGATTTTGAATATCGCGATTATTATTTTAAACAATTTTTACCTATTCATATTGAAAGATTGCTTTTATAAAAAATGTTTCTGTATAATTATAAATATTCAATTATAAATTATTAAACTTTTTGCTTATTCATAAAAATAATAAAATAAGTATTATTAAGTTCAAAGCTTTATACCCTTACAAATAACTTTTGAGTCCATTTGCTTTATACAATACTCGTTTTTCGAATTCAATATTGGACAATCTATTGAATTTTGACATGTTCATTAAAGTAGCATAAGAAAATAATCTTTCTACTGGAGCTGAAGAAGGTAATGTGGTATTAAATTTCAAAAATAAGCTTTTAACAACTGGCAAATTATTTAAAGACTCCAAAGACATCGTTTTTTCATTTAAAAACCTCATTAGTTCATTTTCTTCTTGTTCTTGAGGTGCAAAAGCCGTGTTTAGTAATGCATTTGAGCTGTCATCAGCAAAATTAAAAAACGTGTCTTCAGTATCCTCATTATCTGGAACAGCTGATTCCGGCTTTTTAGGCCTAACCAATTCTTCAACAAGCCTTTTTATTTTTGCTTGTGTATTTTTATCAAAGCACGAAATTCATTTTGCTCTAAATTTGGGGTGCGTGAGTGCTGCTATAGCTGCTAATTCGCCATTGTTAATGATTTCAAAAAAATCATGAAATCTTTTGTCTCAAGCTTCCTTTAAATATTTCAAGAGTGGCTCACACATAGACAAACTTTTATTTGTCGATAAAGTATTCCATTTTTTTCGGATAGTCAACAATGTTGGTAAAAGATAACCATAATGACAATCTTTTTCTCTTTGTAAAATATTAATCGCTGAAGCCAGGGGTTGACACAATTTCAAATAATCTTCAATAAATTCAAAATCTTTTTTTCTTAAGATTTTATTAGATTCCAACATGTCATAAATTCTTTCATCATCAATTTTTTCTTTTAACGAAATGATTTGTTTAAAGGCGTCATACGTAGAATTCCACCTTGTTATAACGTGCCTCTGTAAACTGTATTCAAAAATTTTTTTCATTTCTTCTCGTTTTTTTAGTGATCTTAAACATTTCCATAATTGTTGGCATTTTTCCATGACAAATTTATGACACTTTTTAATATTTGGAACTCTGTCAATTGCGTCTACAAGATCTTTTGTTGCAATCAAACTCAAGGTATAGCTGACCTATCGAAAATGACGAGATAGTGTTATATTTGAAAATATTGCTTCGTCTTCTACAGGATTGACATTATCGTTACTGTTCATAAACAGTGATTCTTCGCTTTTTTAATAAATTTAGATTTGTTTGATTAAATTTTGTTTCATGAGAAATTATAAAATCTAAAGAAAATCTACCGATAATTGACAGTTATTAATTTACTTTATTATTAATATTAATTTAATTTAAGAATTGATTATATTCATCCGATAATTTAAATGTCTATTTATTTAATTTTTAATACAATTGATTTAAAATAACAATTTAAATAACCTGTAAAATAATTTTCTGGATTTTCTATTCCAAATTCTTTAAAGGCTTTAACAAAATTTTTCCCATTATCCGTAACTGTAGATACAATTTTTTCAGTAGTTAGCTCGAAAGTCGAATAGATAATAGATAGTTGCTCTGCTATATTGGAAAAGGTATGCGATCCTTCAAATCGTCTACAAGCTAAAGCTGCTGATCTTCTTTCCAAAGATATATCATTAATCTGAAAATAGAAATAATTTTGATTTTATTGTAATTTCTTAACTACTTTATGTGAATAACATGTTATCTTACCCAATGAGCAGTTACACCTAAAAATCTTCTATTCGACCCAGTCCAAATATCTGCTGTTGTACAGACATGGTTTGCATTAGCTAAAGCCATTTTAATCTTGTCTAATTGTTTATAATATAAATCATCAACTTTTTTCCAGCAGTATAATGATTCAAATGCTTTAACGGAGCGTCACCATGTTTAATTTTGTAATCTAAATATTTTAAATAAAATGTTATTCATCAATATAATAAAAAAAATATTATATAAAATATACAACCATTAAATATTTTTCGAAAATCTGCATCTTCAACTAGACGAAGAAAAAGTTGATTTCTCAATAAAAACTCAACAACATTTTTTTCAAAAGTATTTTGAGAAAAAGCACATGTCACACGTCGATAAACAACATCATTTTCATCTTCATCATCACCATCCAATTTTTTAAATTTTTTATATTGCTGATAACTTTGTAGTTTATCTTCATGTTTTCTCTAAAAATATAATTATGTTAAATCATAAAATTAATACAAAATAAACATTTATTATTATTAAAATTTTTTGGTTTTGTATGAAATAGTATATTTTTCACCAAGAGCGAGTAAAAATAAAGAACTCCTGTTTGGCTTGGATGACAATTCACATAAAATTAAAGTCATTCTTCATTTACTCTCGAGGTAAAAATACAAATTTTCCAACAAGAAGCCAAAAATACCATATTCTATTTTCGACGACAGGAGAAAATATGGTACTTTTGGACTAGGTATTAAAAAAGCAATTAGATGACATTATAAAAAAGTGAACACAACATTTTATTCTGTGTTTACTATAACAGATAAAATTTAGTGTTATTGTCACCTACCAACATGGCTGACCTTTTTTTCTGATAAGGTATACAACTTTAATATAAATAATTTTCAATTTTATATATCAATAAGAGAAAATTTATCATTGAACAAGATATTTATTGAAACATGATACTTGATATTTTATCTAAATATTAACTTTATATTTGAATGTACTGTCATACAAAACACCAAAATTTTTTTTCAATTCATACCATTAAATATTGACCTTATCAAGGTATTTTTAAAAAAGTACAATTTTTACTTTTTAAATTTTGCAAGTCACAATAACAATAAATAAATTAGTTTATTTAATAACATATACATATAAAAACAATAACCTTTAAATGGTGATAAAAATTTGATGAAACTTTAAAATTTCCATGAATAATTTGGTTACAAGTCATGCATTTTGCTATGATTTTATCGCCATTTGATTTCGTCAAATCTGCTTCGAAAAATTTTCCATCCAAATAACAAGTTTTACAGCAGACATCTAACATTTCTTTTTGCTCATCACTTAATGAAACAGAAGGCGCCGTTGAAACATTTGTAATTCCTGTAGAATTACTCAATCGTGATAACTCATAATGGGTACCATTATTTGCTGTCCCCTGACTTCCATCATCATGTAATGGTTCACCATCTATACCAACTCTTAAACTAGCTAGCAATTCATCTGTATTATCCACTGAATTTTCTTCACTGTTCATTTTAAATCCTTAAAGTGAACAACAAAACAATGAATAACATAATAAAATACAATGTATTTATAGGTTTATTGATCCAGTAAGAATGATTTGAGAATTTATTTTATAAATAATATTAAATTTTTACAAGGTCTAAAATTTGTAAAGTATGAATTTAATTACAATCTTTTTAACGAAAATTAAATTTTACAAAACTCAACTTTGTTAGAAAAATATATAAACATTAATTTCATGCACTATCTGCGCATTTGACATCAAGTCAGTCCAGCGAATTGTTCTTTATACATATCTAGTACCTTAATTTACATATAGGAGGCGCGGACGCCCCTCATATATATACACTTCCGTTCCATTAGTTCCGTTGCATGTACCGTCATGAAATCAATTCACTCCCGTATAATTTTTTTATATGTCTCTTATGGGAGGTGTATACCGTCGCTAAAGAAGTTTCACTTCAAAATAGAAAATTTATAATGACATTATTGAGAAAAGTACAGAATGCCAAAGTAAAAGGTTATGTTATACAGATATCTGCGTTCCCTATTTTTTTCAAAAAATTGTCAGCCAGTTTTATGTTATTGTACAAAGATTTGCATTTATATTGATTGCGGTAATAAAATAACTGGTGGTCTATAAATTATTCTTTCAGTTACAGATTAATCATATATTTCTATACACAAAACATATACAAAAAATTTTATAGGTCTAAATCATAAAAGTGTTGAAATGAGACAATGTAAACTAAAAAATTTTTTTTTCTATGAATTGTTTAATGAATTCCGTAATGAATTGTTTTCTCGAATACTATAAACTTTAGATAAATACTTAAAACAATAATTGATGTTAAATAAATAACACATTTTGCAAATTATAATATGAAGATATTTGAGTTTAACTAATTGGTGAAATAATATAATTAAATAAAAAAATGTTTTTTTCATGTTGAAAACACGTTGTTAAAAAAAAACCAATAATTGAAAAAATGCACTAAAAAGTATTAAATAAATTAATTAAATTTCTTAAAATTACTTTTATACAGTTACATTGCAATAATCAAGATAAAATTTTACAACAAAAATTATAAAAGAAAAGGGTGTGCACTGATTTTCAGTAAATCTAATATTAATTTCAATACTACACTGAAAAGGGAAGCGAACTGTGACTGTACTCTACGGTACAATCGGTGTCATTTTTAGAATACAGTCAGCCTACGCGTCGAAATGCGAACTAGTAGTCTCTAGAGAAGACTCATTATTCTCTGAGCGAAGACCTGCTCATTTCTTCGAACAAAAAACATCGCGGAGAACACTCAAAACCTCGCAGAGAGCACTCATTATCCTCTAGAAAACACTAGCATCTCTCAAGTACTTCAATGAATGTTCGCTATCGATACTAGCGCCACTCGCCGCCATAGAGTACAACCACTGTTCTAACCCCTTTTCAGTGTATCTTTAATAATTTCTTAAAAAGATTTTAGAAAAAATTTCAGCAACCACACTTTTATTTTTAAATTGCTAATGTAAAATTTTCTATTGATTATTGCAATGAAACAATATAAAAGTAATTTCAAGAAAGTTAATTTATTTATTTTATACTTTTTAGTCTATTTATTCAATTATTGTATTTTATTTTTAAAGCATGTTTTTAAAATTTTGTATTTTCTATTTTCAAGTTAAAATTGTTTTTATTATCATTTAGAGTTACATTGCAACCAGACTTTTCGAAGATTACACTCAGGTACATCCGTTATCGGCGACTTGGTACTCCAGTTCGACCTCTTCATCCTAAATCATTATTATGCATTATAGATTCACTTTCAAACCTCGAATTAGGTTTTAGCAGCCCCAAAATCCCCCGGGGATCCCGCCTCGACCTCGAGAGAAAGCCTCCCCACTTGTACTTCCTCGGAGACGACGTCCATGCGTATTCTGGACAACGTGCATCACTTTGTGGCAATAGTTTGATCTCAAATTCGGTTTTAGCAACCCTGAAAACCCCCGAGAAACTCGCCTTGACCCAAAGAAAGCCTCCCCATTTATACTTCCTTGGAGATGACTTTTCACACCCATTATCATCGACCTGGATGTCCAGGTACCAAAATGACAACTGATTATTGTATTGTCATCCAAGACCAAAGTCTATGCCAATTGTCAGAATTTATATCTGTTAAAAAGTGTCTGAAATCGAGCGCGCAAGATTTGATTACAGACAGACAAACAAACAAACTGACATGAAGGCGAATATAAAAAAAGCGTATATAAAAAAAATAATATATACCTACGTTAAGTCTGCTTTAAGACTAATTATCTTTCGTTTTTTATAACAAAAACAAGTAAATTGAATTTGAGAAAATTTCTATAAGTTACTTAAATTTATAAAAAAGTCAATATAAATCGTCATTTTTGCAGAATTATGAAGATTATGATTATTTTCGCGGAAATTATAAAGTTATGGAAATTATTTATGAAAACGTTATCGATTGGAAAATTTGTGATTATTGCAGTTGAATTTTGTTACATCATCATCAGTTATATCCTCGTTAAAATGACCCGAAAATTTCTGAAAGAATCGAAACAAATATTTTTCCGGTCTTTAAAGAATGTTTAAAAACTATTATGAAATGAAAATTGATAAATGTTTCAAGTTTTCCGAATCGTTCCGACATTGAAATTTCAATCATAGGCCGTTACTCATAAAATTTGGAAAAGTCTATTGTATGCAACTATTTTTCCAGTGATTTAGTTGTAATTTATAAAATTGTGAATTCGGGTGATTCATTATGTTTCTTTCCGTAATATTTATCTAATGTTGGAGCTGCAGCAATCGAGTTTTGCTTCCTTTATTTCATTAATATCATTTTAAATTCGTAAATTAATAGTATATTGTGTAACGAGTAAGGTTTAGTTGACTATTGCGCACGAGGGCAAGTTGGCGCACGAGCATAGCGAGTAGCGCCATTGCCCGAGACTCTCTCTCTCTCTCTCTCATATCTGCCGTACGACTGACTCGCAATAGTATATTTCAATACTTTTTGGTACTATTATTTGTAATTAAATTACATACTTTTAGTTCACCAATTTGACGTATATACGGAATAATTACGATTTCGTTGATGTAAAAATAATACAAGAATAGATGATACGATTTACTTTGTCAGAGGTTAAAGCGAGATAGAGTATAAAATTCATCACATGGTCGATGAGATACAGTATGAGGGCGCTGCGCTTGTATAAACCTTTGCGATTTTACATTAATTACAGCTTTTGCATGACATTATTTTACAGAATGTAACGTATTTACGTGATTTAATACAAAATAATATTATACATAGCTGTGAAACACACGCCCTCAAAAAACAACACACGCAGCGCGCGCTATTAGCTACTTACTACCCCTAAAACGCATGCGCTATAGGCCACTTACTCAGCACGGATGAGAAAAATAAATATAATGACTTGTCCGCACTAAAGCTATGTTAATACAATAATTTTTGTTAAAATAAAAAATCATTTAAACTCGTAAATTTTTTATGAACTTGGATTGGAAATTATATCAAGCTTGACAAACCTAATCTTAAAATACGTTACATTGAAAGTTTGTATTATTACTTTTTATGTAGTATTTTCGTGGGTTTCTTGAGTTGTCCGCACTCGAGTTGAATCTTACAAATTTTTTCTTTGTTGCAAAAAAATGTTATTAAACGCATTGTTTATTCATAACTTAGGATTGGAAATATTGTTCGAAGACTGGGAGCTTCGTCATGCTCTTAAAAATAAAATAAATGTTATCTAATTTTAAAATAATATTAATCTGAATAATATATCCTCATCAGAAAAGTTATTGTAATTTATATATTTTTGGAACCTTTCCAATTTCATGTGTACCACCATGGTATTATATGAGGATATCCACCCAACTTTAAATTCTCTAGTAACAGGTCATTATTTAAACTAGGTTATAATCTTTTGTGCTATCCTGTAACTCTATTTCTGATGTATTTTGTAAATGTGCCACAAACGGCGCAGCAGATAATTCTATAAAAAGTAAATTTACACATAAGATAAATTACGGTAATTTTTTATGTGTAAAAATGAATGTTTCATAGAAATATCTACTGCGCCGTATGTTAAACATTTACAAAATACATCAGAAATAGAGTTACAGGATAGCACAAAAGATTTGAACCTAGTTTAAATAATGTGCATCATGAGGTAACCCAGTAACAGCTGTAATATGACCTGTTACTAGAGAATTAAAAGTTTTGAGGATTTCCCCATATATCAAAAAATATGATTATGACTTCTTCAGATTCTTTATGAATTTCTAATATATTGAATAGTGATTTTTAAAGGGCATATCATAGTATTAATTAAATTAACTTATTAATAAACTGAAAAATTTCCTAGTATTAATAAATCAGTGCGATTTATTGTATTTATTCACAAAAAAAATTTATAGCTCAGTTGTGTAAAATGGCTTTATTTTGGGCGTATATTTTTTTATAACTTCAAAATCGTTACTGAGAATCATAAATAATTTTCACGGTATTTTATTAATAGCAGGTCGTATATCTTTATCCTTTTATAATAAAAAAATTCAATTTTCTGCAAAACCTTATGATTGTAGCAAAAAATAAGAAGAAAGCCCCATCTCGTATAATAAAAAGCAATATTTTCTCTTATGAGAAAAAATTATTTTTATCGTTTCGTTTCAAAGAAAACTTTGAAAAACTGAATTGTCCATCCAAACCTCGATATTTTATGTTTTTCAAGGTTTTTTTCAAAACGAATCGATAAAAAAATTTTTTCCGAATCAAAGAAAATATTGCTTTTTATGATACAAGATGGGGCTTTCTCTTTATTTTTTGCTAAAATTATTAGTTTTTGTAAAAAAATCAATTTTTTGATTACAATAGGACATATATACTCGACTTCCTCTTAAGAGGCGGCCGTATCATTCTGTCCTTGTCTAATCTAAATTTTCGTTCTTATAAATAAATAAAATATTTTCATAGAAAAGTAAGACAACCGCCCAATAGAGCAAAAGACAAGCAAACGATTCTTTTCTATGAAAAAATATGAAATTTTGATTATTTATCGAGTGAAGTCTGAAACGGAAAAACAATCGAACTTGATTGAGTTGATTAAACTGTTTTTCCGTTTCAGACTTCACTCGAAAAATAATCAAAATTTCATATTTTTTCATAGAGAAGAATCGTTTGCTTGTCTTTTGCTCTATTGGGCGGTTGTCTTACTTTTCTATGAAAATATTTTATTTATTTATAAGAACGAAAATTTAGATTAGACAAGGACAGAATGATACGGCCTCCCTCTTAAAAGGGGCCGAACTATCTGTCTTTGTCTAATAGCGTTTTTCATCATTTATGTAAACACTATCCGGTATAACAAGAAAAAAATAGCAGCCCCCGCTAGGTATTAGTATAATAAGTAAATTTTGTAATAACAACCAAATTTTTTCACTGCGTAGTTTTTGAATAATTAGAGACCTACCAAAAAAAGATAGGTTATATTCTAGATTGCTAGTAGGTCTCTAATTAGTCAAAAACTATGCGGTAAAAAATTTGGTTGTTATTACAAAATTTACTAATTATACTAATATCTAGCGGGGGCTGCTATTTTTTTCTTGTTATACCGGATAGTGTTTACATAAATGATGAAAAACGCTATTAGACAAAGACAGATAGTTCGGACCCTTCTTAAGGATCTTTAATAGCTATTAAACTCTTTACAAGATTGTAATAATTCATCTCGATTTACTTCCATAGAGTTCGTGAAGTTTCATTAACCTTTCAATCAATATACAGAAAATATAAAGATTCATCCGTATTCTTAAATGATCTCATAGATTTATAATCATTTAGTTACCAATAATTTAATAAATATATTGATACGATGATAAAACGTAAAAAATATTTCTGAAGAATATTTTAAAATACAATCTAGAAGGTTTCTCCTGAAAACTTTACAGTGCTGTTCAATTCTAGAGCGATCTTAATTGTTCATTCATTGTGAATACGATAAAATTAAGGTTACCATTCCTTAGTAAAACTTAATGAATCAAAAAAGTTCAGAAGGTATCAACGACAATCATGACAATTTTTTTCATAAGAGTTCGCAAAGTTGTATTATGGACTGGTACCAAAAACCGCAAAAGATTAGAAAGGTTCTTTTACATCAGGATCTTTCCAAACCTTAATGTACATTTAAACCGGGGTATTTCACCTGAATACGGAGGACATTTATAACTAATATAGGTAGCTAGGAGAGTTTCCGTAGCCGATGGAAATCCACGGCTACACCAAAGTTTTTCCTATGTATTTTGATGCCCTGAACACGAATTTCGAGGGTGGATAGCTGGAAAATAGGAGAGTTTCCGTAGCCGATGGAAATCCACGGCTACACCAAAGTTTTTCCTATGTATTTTGATGCCCTGAACACGAATTTCGAGGGTGGATAGCTGGAAAATAGATAGGAAAATCTCTAAAGTAAATTTTCTGGTTGTTAATTTTTCGCGGAAAAACATAATTTTTCGTGTTTTTCATCAAATATTAAGTCGAAAATATTCTTATCAATTTTGCGGTACATTGCACCATTTCTCTGTAAAAACATCATAAATATAAAAAAAACTTATTTTGCCGTTTTTAATGATTTTTTTTATTTTATTGCACCAATCATTGGTGACCAATATAATTAAGAATTTTTACATTTTAATTAGCTAAAATTATTCTTTAATCCACCAACTGTTGATAAAAAAGAATGGTTTAGGCTGGTTGCGGTCTTCCTTTAATTTTTCACGAAGAATTGAACCTCTTATTCAGAGAGTACCGCGCAACAGTGCTCACATGAAAAAGTCAGGTCGGAAAATAGGGGAGATTGCTATAGTAACATTAAAGTCCACGGTTCAAAAAATTTTTTTTATATATTTTGTCACTAAACATTAATTTAAAGGGGGTGAAGTCGGAAAATGTCCAGGAAAATTTGTATGGTATAATTTCCAAAATATGAAAAGTCTATTTTTTAAATAAAAAACATTTTGTCGCTTATTTCATGCAATTTTCATGCCAAAGTTATGAAAAAGAATAAGTTTTATAATTTTTTTCAATTTTTCATATTAGAATGAGACTGTTGTTACAGTGCAGCAGAGATTAGAATAGGATTTCCTAAAATTTTATTTCATTTGCTAAATTTATGTTATAATTTATAAATACGTTTAATTAATCGTTATTTGTATTTTAATCTTATTACATTTTTTATATGTAGAATTTTTGCTACAAGAACAATATGTACAGTACGCTATTCATTATTTTATAAAGTTTAAGAAACTTGTGTTCTTATAATTTATAAAATTTTTTAACGAAGTACAATTTTTTTCTGTGAACTACTCTTTTACTGTTACATATTTTGTAAATATATATCTTTTTAATAAAAAAAAATAGGTATATGAATGATTGAAAATATTAATTTTAATTAATTTAATTTATGTATAACCCTGTTGAAAAAACTCACTGACATAGTAACATTTTTTTAACTAATAATAATTGAATTTATTGATTTGTTGATTGTAATTCTTTAATCATTTATTTTATTTCCGCAATTCCATCCAAAATAGCCTTAAGAAGGGGCCGAACTATCTGTCTTTGTCTAATAGCGTTTTTCATCATTTATGTAAACACTATCCGGTATAACAAGAAAAAAATAGCAGCCCCCGCTAGATATTAGTATAATAAGTAAATTTTGTAATAACAACCAAATTTTTTACCGCATAGTTTTTGACTAATTAGAGACCTACTAGCAATCTAGAATATAACCTATCTTTTTTTGGTAGGTCTCTAATTATTCAAAAACTACGCAGTGAAAAAATTTGGTTCTTATTACAAAATTTACTAATTATACTAATATCTAGCGGGGGCTGCTATTTTTTTCTTGTTATACCGGATAGTGTTTACATAAATGATGAAAAACGCTATTAGACAAAGACAGATAGTTCGGCCCCTTCTTAATTTATAATCCTTCAGTTGGAAATTGAGGCAGCACACTAATTATAACACATCCAAAATAATTTATAGCAGCATCATCAATGTCACAACCAAATTTTAAAATTGCTAAGCATAAACTTTCAAAACGAATGTTAGGAAAAAGTAATTAACATTGTAAAAGAATTTTTTTATTACAGATAACTATAATGTTCAGAAATAAAATCATATAATCAAATTATCCATCAAAAAGTAAAACCATTCCTTAAAAATCTTTAAGATTTTTATCAGTATTAATATTAGCAACTTTTCCTAAACTAGAATTTTTTTTATTTTAAGTAACATAGAAAAAATAACCTGTTTGTGTAACTGATTAAAAACTGCTCACTTGTTAAAAAAAAATCTGGTGGCACTCATATATATATATATATATATATATATATATATATATATATATATATATATATATATATATATATATAGATATACCTTGTGTGTGTGTGTATGCGCGCATGTAAATTGACATTCGAATCCGATATATATGTATATACGTATATTCATAAGCTTATGTATGTGTGCGTGCATGCACGTTGACAGGAACAGACCTACATATATATATATATATATATATATATATATATATATATATATATATATATATATATATATATATATATATATATATATGAAAATATATATAAACTCAAGTACGTGTGTCATGCATGTAAATTGACATGAAACGTCCCGTGTATATAAGCCTGTGTGTATCTGCGCGCGTGTGAATTGAAATTAAATATCCCATGTATATGTGTACACAGATATACACACATATATATGTGTATATATATATATATATTCATAAGCCCATGTGTGTGCGTACATGCGAATTAACAGAAACAGTCCCATACATGTAAATACAAATTTCAAATACATGTTTAGATGTGTTTGCGCGTTCGAGTTGACGAGATATGTCAAATATATGAAAACCGGTGCGTGCGTGTTGACATGATACGTCCCATATACGTGAACCTAAGGGCGCTCGGATAGGTGTGTTGGAGTTGTCATGAAATGTCCCATATATATAAACCTGTAAAGGCATGGGTAATAATTGACGTGAAAAATCCTATGTATATTAACGTGTGTGCATGCATGCGAATCGATATGAAATGTACCATATGTAAAGACCTGTGTGTATGTGCGTGCGTTCGAATTGACATGGAAAATCCCATGTATATTAACGTACGTGTGCATGCATGCGAATCGACATGAAATGTCCAATATATATAAACCTGTGTGTTTGTATTCGTTTGAATTAACATTAAAAATCCCATGTATATTAACGAGTGTGTCATGCATGCGCAACGACATGTAATGTTCCATATGTATATATATATATATATATATATATATATATATATATATTATATATAATTCTGTAAACGACATGAAATATCTCATATATATACCTGTATGTGCGTACGTTCCAATTGCCGTGAAAAATCCAATATTTATTAAAGTTTGTGTGCATGCATGCGAATCGACATGAAATGTCCCATATATATATATATATATATATATATATATATATATATATATATATATATATATATAAACCTAAGGTTACTCGGATGGGTGTGTGCGTGTTGTCATGAAATGTCCTACATATATGAAAAAAGCCTATCATTATGAGTATGTACGAGTTGACATAAAATGTTCCATATATAATCCTGCGTGTGTGTGTGTGTATGCGCGCGCGTGCGCATTGGCATGAAATGTCCCATGTATCTAAACCTGTAAGTGCGTGCGTTCCAATTGACGTGAAAAATCCCATGTTTATTAAAGTCTGTGTGCATGCATGCGAATAGACATGAAATGTCCCATATATATAAACCTGTGTGTGTGCCTTTGAATTGACGTGAAAAATCCTATGTTTATTAACGTGCGTGTGCATGCATGTGAATCGAAATGAAATGTCCCATATATATAAATCTAAGGGTACACGAATGGGTGTGTGCGTGTTGTCATGAAATGTACCACATATAAAGAAAACCTGTACTTATGATTACGTGCTAACCGACATCAAATATCCCATGTATGTATGTATGTATGTATATATATACATATATATAAACCAAAATATATACGGGTCAACGGGTGCAAGTTGACATGAAAGGGACCATGTATATATATATATATATATATATATATATATATATATATATCAACTTGTCCGTATGTGTGCGTGTGGGTCGACATGAAATGTTGCATATATATGAGCCTAGGTGCGTATGCATGTGCGCGTCCACATATGTTTTTCTATATACATATATATGATAAAAATTCCTTAGTACGTTTAATTAAAAAGGAATTGTGGAATTTTTAATTAAAGCCCTCGAATTCACAGATCATAATCATAACTGACGCTCTTTCAATTCAGGATTGCATTTTGATTTCTTAATTGAAATTTATTTAATTAAGGATTCCTTTTGATTTTGGAATTAAAGCCCTTTCAATTCACGATTAAATTTTGATTTCTAATTGAAATTTATTTAATTAAGATTCCTTTTGATTTTGGAATTAAAGCCCTTTCAATTCACGATTAAATTTTGATTTCTCAATTGAAATTTATTTAATTAAGAATTCCTTTTGATTTTGGAATTGAAGCCCTTTCAATTCACGATTACATTTTGATTTCTTAATTGAAATTTATTTAATTAAGGATTCCTTTTGATTTTGGAATTAAAGCCCTTTCAATTCACGATTAAATTTTGATTTCTTAATTGAAATTTATTTAATTAAGAATTCCTTTTGATTTTGTAATTAAAGTCCTTTAAATTCACGATTACATTTCGATTTCTTAATTGAAATTTATTTGATTGAGAATTACTTTTCATTTTTTAATTAAAGCCTTTTCAATTCACGATTAGATTTTGATTTGTTAATTAAAATATTTTTAATTATTAATTTAAAAGGAATTGTTAATTAAATAAAACTTTAATTACGAATTCAAAAAGGATTTGTGATTCAAATAATTTTTAATTACTTTTTTTGCAACCCTGCTTGCAATCCTTCTTCATTATAAAAGACTTGTAAACATCTTTCACAACAGAATGATTTTACATGTGTCTTAGATAGTTAAGAACTCAGAAGACGAAACATGTTTTTTATCCAAACGTAGTGGTATTTAGGTAAACTTCTATCATCAGAATGATTATCTTTTTTATACCCATCGATGTAAAAGTCTTAGATGATAAGTAGATTGACATGCTTTTTCTTTTTTTCCGATGTAATGTGGCAAGGTGATATTTCAAACTTTTGTTTAAACTTCTTCAACATGTATACATTTACTGAAATATTATACAGTTCTTCAAATTTTGGAACATTTTTAAGTGTCACTGGAAATTCTATGTTATCAAATTTCAACTTGCTCTCATGCTTGCTATATTGATTAACTCTATTAGTATTAGTTTCACTTGGATATATTGCTGAAAGGATAGCATACTTAAAACATTAATTGTCATTGTTGAGAACATTGAAACATGCTTTTTTCTTTTGTATAAATGGTGGTAGAGGATTGTACGAGCTGCCCTTGATCGAAGAATATTTTTTCATATTTATACTCAGACTTATAGTACTTTTTAGAGCCCAGCCAGAATCTTTTTCCTGAATTTCTTCTATCTGTGTTAAAATAGAATCTTTGATATTTATTTTGAACCATTCTCCTAGATCCGTTGACATGAAAATTAAAGCACTCGTGTTGTAAAATATTTAATATCTGTTCTTTCTTTACTACTTTTCTGTATGGAAAATTCTGCGGTGAAATTCAAACTCACTTTCAGAGCACTATATTTTTCTAAGCATGACTGTGCATGTACTTTAAACAGTTCTTGGGCGTCGTTTAAAAAACTTAAAATATCCACATGATTTATATTTACCACTACGCCAGTTCTAATTCTGTTTTCGAAACCTGACGGCACATCTCGCCATTCAACAGAAGCTTCTGTTTCTTCAGATTGCAGACTACCTCCTCGTTGAAGATGATGTTAAAATTGAACTTGAATACCCGAAAGATGTAACATATAAGTTTGACATCTCTGCTTTTCTCCTTTTGTAAGATCAGAATTGACAATTTTTTCATTTAATTTTTCTAAACTACCTTTGCACATATCTATCCAATAATGGAGATCGGTATTGTTCAGTTCATTTACATTTTGTAAAGTATCACGGAGTAGTTGCACAAGACGTTCAAAGAAATTAATTGAAGACATTTTTTTTTCTTCTTATTTAAAATAACCTTTCACAAACACAAACTTTCATGATTAGTAAAGTTTAGTTCTGATGACTATGTACACTCATGACTCCTCTGACGAAGTATGCTCATCCAGAAAACTTCAGTCCTTTTTAAGGTAAAGTTGATATAAGGAGAAATGGAAAATTCAATTAACTAACCAATGATGAAACGGAGTGCAAGTTTTTCAGGAAAAAGAAAGGTTTTCACGGGTAGGGATGAATATTTTACCTTTTTTTAACTTATCAAAATCATTTCTTAGTTTTAACTAATGAAGGTTGAGCGATTTTCCATCGTCTAATCTTAAAAAAGTTAGAGGCGGAGTTACTATCATCTTTTAGTTCAACCAGTGAAAACTGACCTATTTTCCATCGTCGAATCTTAAAAAAGTAAGAGGGGAAATAGCTTGTCATTAACTTACGATTTCAAAATTTTCTATTCGATTTCCCGATATTGATTTATACTGAAACATCCAACGCTAGGAGATAGCTAGAACCCGTGATTACGATATGCTGTTCAAAAATTATATCATGCAGTCTGCAGAAGAAGAAAGTATTTATATGTGTGATATTCAAGGGTTTCAAAGAATATCAGAGGATTCTTTTATTTTCAAAGAAGTTAGTTTCCTCAATTCTAGAAAAACAGCTTTACCTGCAGTCTATGTTTTAAAATCTCCAATTACATGGAAGGAACTAAATACAGAAGAAAAATGCATGGCTCAGTGGGTGGAAAGGTTCCATCACGGTATAGGATGGAATTCCGGAGATATTCCATATCATCGTCTACAACGTGTTTTTCAAATCTGCTCGCAAGGTATAAAAAAATTATTCGTCATAGGAGAGGAGAAAGTGCAATGGTTTAAAAATCTTTTACCAAGTGTGTGAGTAAAAATATATTTAAATTTTTTATATTAAAATTAAACATTTTCTTAATACTTTTTTATACTTTTCATACTTTTTTTATACTTTTTTTATACTTTTTTATACTTTTTTTTATACTTTTTTATACTTTTTTTATACTTTTTTTTTACTTTTTGATACTTTTTTATTCTTTTTTCATAATTTTTATAATTTTTTTCATACTTTTTAATACTTTTTCCATACTTTTTAATACTTTTTTTATACTTTCTAATACTTTTTTCATACTTTCTAATACTTTTTTTATACTTTTTAATACTTTTTCGATACTTTTATATTGTAGTTTAATTCTTCTGTTTATTTTATTCGCAGGTCAATTTTAAATGTTGAAGATTTTGGCTGTCCAGCATTAGAAGAAATAATAAGTGATAAGCGCCACTTCTGCTTGAACCACGTTTCCTGTATAAGAAAAAAAAGACCCGTGTGTGCAGTTAGTAATGCGATTGCTATACGAGTATGGCTACGAGAATACTTAAATATTAATGATAAAGATGAAGTTGATAGTTATTTTAAACAAAACAAAAAATGAAATGTACATGCTTGTATTTTGCAAATGAATAAATTTTTTTTTATTTTTTCATTATTATTTTATTAAAATACTATAATGATTGTATTTAAAAAAAAAAAAAATAATTGTATGTGATTTCAAAAATAAAAATTTTATTAATGATTATTATAATTTTATTTAATATTCTCAAACCAACTACTATTTTCAATTATAATATATATATTTGAGTGGAACAATTTTTTTTTATTAAATAGATTATATTACTGAAAGGCTCATGAAATAAGCGAGTTTAAATTCAGATTTTATGAACTATTATTTATTATTTTTTTTTTATTGAATTAAAATTTTTATTACATATACATATCTTCCGCCAGTTACAAAATTCTTTTTACATTTACATAAAATACATATACATATACATAAAATTTATTTTTTAATACAATTTTCTAATCAATCAATGTGACATCTTCTTTTATAACGGGACCACTGCATAAAGTCACTATTACTTTATCCTCCTGGGTTGATTTAGGGAACCTGGCATTTTCATCATCCTCCTGGTTCGACTTAGGGAGCTTTGCATTCATGATGATTTTTTTTCCCGAGTTTTTAAGCCGCAAGATTCGTCTTGCAGGAGGAGGTCTATTCTCCTGAAAAGAAGTACTGCCATTCATGTCTGAAAAAAGAAAAAAAAATTAATTAGTTATTCGAATGAATAAACCTATGTGGATTAAATTATAGTTTAATTTTTAATACTTACTCATGTTAAGTCCCGATGGTCCAGGTTTCGGCAAATTTTCCCGAGCGGAAGTTGTTGCTTTCTTTGATGCTATAACAGAAAAATAAATCAAATATTTTATTTCTTTTGCGTTTTTTTTTTTTTTTTTTTAACACTTACCCTGAAGACGTGAAGGTCCGGCTATCGGTGAGTTCTCCCGAAGAGGAGTGACTGCAACCTTCTTTGATGCTGAAACAGAAAAAATATATTAAATTTATTATAAAAATTCAATTTTGAATTATGTAATGAGAAAATAAAATCTACCTTCTGCGTTGTAGAATGTCCTGACCGTTTTCAATTTCTTTGAGTGGCACGAGGAACAAGTGGATAAGATGCCACTAAAACTAGAACTCGAGCTGGACGTCCTGACCCTCGAAGAGCCTTTTCTTTTTAATGTGCGTTTTACTGGGCTCGGGCTTGGGCCCAGTCTTGGGCTTGCCTTAGGGGTTTCCATCCCCTCAAATAGCTGCTGTATTGAGGCGCTTACCGATGGTGGTGGCACTAAAACAAGAAAACAGATTAAATTATAAAAAATACAAAAAAAATTTTTCAACTATGAGAAAATAATTATTAAAAAATAAATATACTTACGTGCTCTAATGGCATCCATTGCCCAACTCAAATAATCCATCATTACTAATAGTAATGAGCCATTCCTCATCAGCCATCGAATACGATCCCGCATAACTTGGATACTATTTTTCGATTTGCTAGGCATTATTTTTTTTTAAATTCACCAAAGTTTAATCTAATGAAAACTTGCCGGAGCATGGGAGAAGACTGGATACTGAACATGACTTGTGCCCTGGTATTTATACAAAAAAAAATTTACAAAAATTACCTACCTGCAGAAAAAAATTTTTTGACTATCCTCCGAGTATTTTCCACGCCCTCTCTTCAATCTAAAAAAGAATGCATTCGCAAAGGGCTTCGTTCTCAAAATTAAATGACCAATATATCGTTTTAGGAAAAAATAAAATAACAGGTGACTTTCAAAAATATAAACCTGTCAAGAAAACCTCTTCTGAAAAGAGAAAAATTTACCAACAACCTTATTTTTTTAACTTAATACATGGGTGTAGAATGGGCACAATAAGAGTTTCAATTTTTAAAGAAATAGGTGTTTTGAAAGAAAAAAAAAGATCGTAAGATTATAAACATGAAAAACAAAAAAGGCTTCCTTTCTCAGTAAAAGAAAACATATTTTTACGGAAAGGAAAAAGAAAAGGTCTCTTTCCCACAAAATGAAAACAAGTGACTTTGAATAGTAAAGTAAAGTGAAAGTGACCAAAGGGAAAATATCTATTGATCAGGAGCAGGTGACCTAAAGAAACTGTCATATAGATGAAAAAAGAAAAAAACATGCAGAGGTAAAACAATGACAAGACCAAAAAAAAACGAGTGCCACCTACAATTTTTAAGTTCTTGCTATTTTCGGATCAGTGATTTATCGTATTTAGGGTTTTCTGCGTATACCTGCACTCAAAGACATTAGGCGCCGCATGTATCTTTCAGCGTTGTGTGATGCGCTGATTGCATTAAGTTTATCGGAGCAATTAGAGTCCATTTTCAGCACACTGACTGCGCCGACTAAGTATCGCTGCGGGGAAGCGAAAGAGAAAGGGTCACAAGCAAACATAAAGTTTTTTGGTGGATGGAGAGTCTTTTTCATAGCGCTGCACACTATGCGTTTTCTTGAACATTGCACAAAAATTTACCTGCTTTTAGGAGAGAAGGAAAAGAATGTTTTTTCTCTCAATGCTAAAATTTTTAAAGTGAAGAAATCAAAAACAAATTAGCTCTACGAAAACATGGGAGGAAAAAAAAATCATTTTTGATTTGTATTTCCACTTTAAAATTGGATTCCTTACTAAAAAACACAACTTTTTTCTCTTTGAAGTTTTTTTTCTAAGATATCCTTTTCGAGATATCAGCTGTTGAAAAAAGATGCATTTTTTTCACTTAAATGAGCATAGCTCTTTGAAAATAGATGTACGGTAGCTTTTAACCTCTCATTTTGAAGAGAAGTATTGTAGCTTTCACCACTTTCTTGAATTTTCAATCTTCGACAATTTTTGATAAAATTACACGAATTTTAAAATGGACGAAAAAAAATGAAGAAAATGGTTTTATTTTTTATCTATAAAAAATTGATTTTTAACTTTTTATATCGGACCCTGCTTTTTATGATGGTTTTCAGGTTAAACTTTGATATTTCGTTCGAATTTTTCAAATCCATTTATTTTTTGCAAAGATATAAATCTTTGAATTTTTGCTGATTTTTTCTTAGATGGCCAAATTTTTGTGAGTGGCAGTGTATATACACACACACAGATACTTACACATACAGATAAAAACATGCAAACACAGACATTTACACACACACAGATACTTACACATGAAGATAAAAACATGCAAACACAGACATTTACACACACACAGATATATGCAGACACAGATAAATACACGCACACGTACACACAAAAACCCACACAGATACAGACACTTAAGTTATTCCTCGATAGCTTCAGAGCAGGCCGAACTATCTGCCCTTGTATAATAGTGTTTTCCATCATTTATATAAACACCATCGGCCGTAACACTAAAAAAATGGCAGTCCCGCTAAATACTAGTATAATAGATAAATTTTATAATAAGAACAAAATAATTTTATCATGTGCTTTTTGAATAATATGAGACCTACTGAAAATTTTAAATATAACTTATCTTTTCTGGTAGGTCTCATGTTTTTTATAAAACTACATGATTAAATTATTTTGTTCTTATAATAAAATTTAACCATTATACTAGTATATAGGTGGGGCTGCCATTTTTTTCGTGTTACAGTCAATGGTGTTTACATAAGTGATAAAGAACACTATTATACAAAGACAGATATTTCGGCCTCTTTTTAAGAAGTTTTTTCTGGTTCTTCAACCATTGATACTGCATCAGTAATAAATGACAAACTACATACGAATCATAAAAATTTACTAGAAACTTGGAACAATTAACCTCAGCAATATGACTTAGGTTTAGGAACGGTGTGGTACATTATCTTATATTTTCTTATAGTTTCAATTGATAATGAAGTATTTGAAGTACGACTTGATTCCTTACAACATTTAGTCATATTAAATATCTGATACAGGAACAAGTTTTATACTATAAACTAGTTTCATTTTTAATAAGTATAAAAAAGTGTAAATGTAAATCATTATGAAAATCATAAATCATTTGCACCTAGGCCAATATAGTTACCCATGTTTAACCCTAAGATCTTGCGCCTCGCTCTAGTAACATAGATGTTGTATTAGGCCAAGTAGTTTCACCAATGGAAATAGCTCTTGAAATTAAAGAACTTCATTATAACAGATCAAAAAAATTCATGCAAAAATCTTTCATCCTTTTTAACTGTGACTGTTAAAGTGGAGTTGCTCTAGTCGGCTTTATACCACTACTGTTGTAACACTTGCCGTTGTGTATGATTCTAAATTTGCCTAAGGATATTATTCTGGTATTTACTGACAACAGATCATGACATAAATATGATTTTCGTAATTCAAGTAATTAAGTAACTCAAAAAAGCCTTTAAGCTTGGGCCAACTAATAACAGCTGAGGGTTAACCATATAAAGAGATACACACACATACATAAATATATATATATATATATATATACTTAGAGAAAAAAAGATGGAGAGTAAAGTGAGCGTCATACACTCCTGAACTTGAAAACAATGGCAATTTAGAGAATTTTTAGAAAATCCTTAGAGAATCGGCGAATTATATTAGTTTCGGTCTGAAATATCCAAGCAAATATTTTGAACGGTTTCCTACATGATTCAAGGAAAATTTTTAAGCAAAGAACGTTCAAATCGAAGTTGCTAGAAAAACGTTATAAGAGCTCAAAAATGACAAAAAATCGATTTTCCAGTTTTTTGTCATTTTTAAAGTGTCGTATTGTCATTAATTTTTGGGTTTCTGAACGATTAAAAAAAAATCATATGTACACTACAAGCTAAAGTAATCACTTTTTGTAAAATTAAAAAATTTTAAGAGTTTCGAATTCCTGTAACTGTTTGAAAACAGACTAAAATGATAAAAAAGTCTCTGCGTTTGAACTGCTAGCTGCGAAAGTATACAATTTTTATTATACCGTACTGAAAATATTCACGTAATATTCACTTGATTATCACGTGACGTTAACGAGCAAAATGTCACCTGATACGCACGTGATACGTACGTGATAATCACGTGATTTGAAAAAAAAAACCTTACTGAAAATAATCACGTAATTTTCATGTAATAATAACGTGATAATCACGTAATTATCACGAAATTATAACATGATAACCACGTGATTGAGAAAAAAATCTTTAACTTAAAATGATCACGTGATTATCATGTCATAATTACGTGATAATCATGTGATTTATTAAAAAAATATCACTACTCAAAATAATCACGTGATTAGAAAAAAAAGTATAAAATTATTGCAATTGAACTTAATAATCACGTGATAATTACGTAAATTATTAGCCTATAATTATTTCTTCTCTGAATTACATAATAATTACGTGATTTTTTTTACTAATGTATTTCTTTTTTATATCACGTGATTATCGTGTGATAATTTCCTGATGATCGCGTGATTATTTTCTGTGGAGTATTTTTTTTATAAATCACGTGATTGTCACATGACATTTTTCTCGTTAATTTCACGTGAAAATCATGTGATTATTTTATGTAGGGTAGGCACTGATTATTATTTTTGGAGACAGCGAAAAGTTAGCTTCCAGGTCCGAGCCGGTCATGGAAGACGTCAATAAAACAGATAAGTCGTTTCTATTTTTATTAAAAATAAATACATTACACAGACACAACAATTTAATACATACATATTAAAATAAATTTATTTTATTTCCTTTTACTTTTCTAATTTTTATTATTTTTTAAAAAATGATTACACGTTCATCTATACAAACAAAAAAAATACAAGTACTGATCCTTCGGAATCAAACATAAATATGTTACAGATGATAAAGGAATCCCAATCAACCAAAGAAGCTTTTAATGTGGAGCAGCGTCAATTTGGATCTGAGTTCGAGAAGGAACAACAAAAGTGCTATAATCTTGAACTGGGATTGCAAGGACAAAACGACTTCCATTGGATTTAATAAGGGGCTATCCACGGGGGCCAAAGGAAGTCCAATTTGGTTCCAATTGTGTTCAGCAACTCAAGTTTAAAAAATGACAAAAATCATCACTGAGTCAAAAAGTTTGGTTTTACAATCCTCAAAGAGAAGAGGGAATGTCACCAAAACTACAAAGTAATTGGGAGAATCCTTATACAATACTCCAGAAAATCAATGACGTTGTGTTCTGTATATAAGGATCGAACAGACACAAAAAAATAAAATTGTACATATTGATCGACTTGCAACTTTTTATGAACGTTCGATTTGGCTGTTCTGCTTATGGTTCTTTTGAACTGTGGTTTTTCCCATGAGCGAGAAGGTGAATGCCGGAACAGGAATATGAGATAAGATTCCACAGTAAAAAAAAATAATTCTTCCCACTCATGTTCACTAAGATTTCCATTAAAACATTGTATATAAACAAACGATAAAAATGTCGAAATTCCGACTCCCGAGATAAAGATTTTTCCATGCAAAGCTATAAATGGAAATAATTTTAGGGTATCACGCCTGAGTTTAAGCCTGAAGAAGAATCAAATTTAAATGTAGTGATAATCTTTTTTTACTCATAATCTTTCTTTTTTCTATAATATGAAAATGCTTTAGGTCTAAGCAAAAAGTCTGCTTATAATATATTCATTCTTCATTAAACTCTAGATCAACATTTTTTTATGTAAATATCAGGAGATATTGTAGCGGTTATTTTGCACGCGTTACAAAAAAGAATTAGCTTTTAATTATATATTATTTTAGCTAAGTCTAGGAATTTAATTAAATGCAGAGTTACTGCGAATTCTAATAAATATGTTGAATATTATGCAACAAACTCTAATATTGCTAGCTAGTAAAACTATTGATAAGCGACAAAATCTTTCGTGATATACTTGCCGCTTGCTGCTCTCACTGCATCTCTCTCTCTCTCTCTCTCTCTCTCTCTCTCTCTCTCTCTTACCTGATTCGAGAGACGCGTTGCCGATAGCACAGTTTTCCTCATGATGCAGATTTACAATTACACTATATCAGACTATGCTCTTTTTTGTGAATAATTAACTATGACTGCTTACGAGGACCGCGGAGGCGTCAGAGTAAGCAATGGGAAATATATTTATTATTATATATATAGACAGGCAATATGAGTCAAATATATATTACTTTGTATCTAAATTTAAGAAACTTTATTCAATAAAAAAAAAGAAATTAATATGATCGAATAAATGTAAATAATGTTGATTTAATATATCGCAAATGAAAAGATATAATCTTACTTAAATTTCGAAGTCTATATATAGTCCAGTCAGTAAAGCATTTCAGCTTGAAATTTTGTCGGTTAGGATGGATTAATATGAAAATTTGTCAGTAGGTAAAGAATAGTCCAAAAAACAAAAGCTATATAATGCCGATGTGCGCTTTTGCCCAGGGGGCGGTGAGAAAAAAAAATCATATAATTCGATGTAAATATCAATTTAAAGCAAAAAGTTTCTAATGAGTTTTTTTTTTAAATGAATACTTTTCGAGTTATAGGTGATTGAAAACATAGATTTTTAGTGTAAAAAAGCATGTTTTCTGACGGTTTTTCATGAAATAATTTGAAAAGTTTTAATTTTATCAAAAAACTCATAACAAACAAAAATAAAACTTGTAAAAAAACAAAACAATTCCATTTTTAATCATTATTTTATATACAATACATAACGAATTATAAATTATTGAATATTAATATTGTTACGCTTGAAACTTTAGGAGCAATATTCAACGTTAAATAACAGAAAAATGGCATACTTTTTAAGGAAAATGTAGATAATATTTTTTTAAGGTATTGAGATTACCTTTTAAATCAATTTTGTTTCAAGTCAAAAGTATAAAAATTAAAGGAGTTACAAGGAAAATAAAATTATTTTATATAGTTTGACAATAAAATTTCAATATTAAAACCACAGTATAAACAATATTAAGACAGGTTTTGAAATATAAAGAAATCCTTTTAGGGTTTATCTTATTTAGGTACCAACTATGTATGATTTTTTTAAAAAATCAAGTTCATATAAAAAAAAAATTTTTTTTATTTTTCAAAAATTCATCCTTTTTGCTTTCTCATAGAGAAAGCATTGTATCGATAAAAAAATTTTTTTCTATTTTTTCATTAATTTGTACATATTTGAACTCGGTGAGTCGAAAAAAGTGGTTTTCAGAAAATGTCTGTATGTATTGTGTGTGTGTGTGTGTGTGTGTGTGTGTGTGTGTGGATGTATGAATTCAGTTAGTAAACTGTATCTCGATAACTACTCGATGGATTTACTTCAAATTTTCCATACAATTCAATTTTTTGCTGAACTGGTGCGAAAGCTATTGAGAATTGGTTTTCTTAGCGTAGTTTTTTTTAGAATCATTTTAAGAATTTTAAAAAAATTTCAATTTTTCATTTTTTTTGTATTTTACGTAAACTACTCGAAGAATTTGTTCGAAAATTTGTATGGAACTTAATTTCGACTGCCAAAAGTATAAAAAATTTTGTAAACTAATTTTCTTAGAGCACTTTTAATTTTAGAGCATTTTTAAAATTTTTTTAAAAATTTTTATTTTTAATTTTTTTTAATTTTACGAAAACCATTTGATAGATTTGCTCCAAAATTTGTATGCAATTAATTCACTACTGTCTGTAGAAAACAAGCTTTGGAAAACTAATTTTCTCAGCGCAGTTTTAATTTTAGAGCACTTTGAAAATTTTAATTTTTCATTTATTTTCTTTTTTGCGTTAACCATACTATAAATTTTCTCCAAAATTTTTATACAATTAATTCGCTATTGTCTGAAAAAAATAAGCTTTTGAAAACTAATTTTCTTAGCGTGGTTACAATTTTAGAGAATTTTAAAGATTTAAAAAAAAAATTGATTCTTTTTTTCTTATTTTTTTTTTTTTCTACGTAAAATATTTGATAGATTTGTTCTAAAAATTGCAGGGAAACTATTTGCGACTGCCAAAAGAAGAGAAATTTTCAAAAATTGATTTTCATAGCGTAGTTTTAATTTTAGAACATTTTTAAAATTTTGAAAAAGAAATTTTGAAAAGAAAATGTTATTTATTTAACCAGTTAGATCTCGAAAATTACTCGATGGATTTGCTTCAAATTTTGTATACCATCTATGTTTTTTTATAACTAGGCGGGAAGCTATTGAAAATTTGTATTCATAGTGTATTTTTTTTTATAGAGCCATTTTAAGAATTTGAAAAAATTTTCAATTTTTAATTTTTTTTTTGTATTTTACGTAAGAACCTTGCAGCAGCACTTTACCCCAGAATTAGATAAGAATTATATAAGTCAAGTGCAAATATATGCCTACTAGTTATATATTAAAATCACATTTGAATAAATATAAAAAAATTAATGAAACTCAAAGAGCTCTATGAGAAAGCATTCCGCCAAAGCACTTGGCAGCGTTTTTTAAAATATCTCAATAATTAACAGATGTACGTAAAAAGTACTTAAGTTAAAAAATATAGCTTTTTTTCATGAATATTTTGCATTTTTTTTTATTTTTGTCCAATAAATATCAACTGAGATATTAGTGTTAGAATTCTGTAATCAGAGCCAACTACCACCTATTTTTGGCCCTTCAAACTAAAAAATCTCAAAAAATAAAACTTTTTAAAAATTGATATTTACATGACTTAAAGATGATACAATTACCTACAAAATCCATTTTGGAGCAATTAAAAAGCTTAAAAATTAGCGGAATTATCATAAAAAAACCAATTGTACTTTTTCGGTAAAATTTTCGGAGCGAATAAATTCGTTTATTTTCGAGTATTTTAGATACATATATATAAATATTTTACAGCTTCTTTGAGTCTGTACGGTATATAGCTTCTATTCTTTTCAGTTCCTATATGTATATTTTGTAAGTGGACACACACACACATATATATATATATATATATATATATATATATATATATATATATATATATATATCATATAAGTATAAACTCAGGTAGAAGAAAAGAAATGAGACTATGTAGTTTGCCGATTTGAAACAGCTGCCGTGTGCGATATATACGTCTATACAAATAAGAGTTCTATACCTTTTCTCTTCTTTTTCTTGTGTGTGTGTGTGTGTGTGTGTGTGTGTGTGTGTGTGTGTGTGTGTGTGTGTGTGTGTGTGTGTGTGTGTGTGTGTGTGTGTGTGTGTGTGTGTGTGTGTGTGTGTGTGTGTGTGTGTGTGTGTGTGTGTGTGTATGTATGTTTTTATATTTGAATGTATTGTACATGTAACGTAAATCTATTTTGCCGAGCGTCAGTATCTTTCCAAAATTGAAAGTGTAAACACATTCTGTTTTGATAATATTTATAAAATAGTTAATATTGTAATGTTTCTGATTTTTTTTGCAAACGCAAATATGGTTGGGAAATAAAAATAATCTTCCGACAAATTGGGGATGGATCCATAAAGATGGTTTTTTATAGTCTACAAGAATGTCAAACCATCCTGCACCAGAACAGCTTCTAAGAATGATTTTTTGCAACTGTAAGACTACTTGCGGTGCTAATTGCAGTTGCAGAAAATTAGGATTATTTTGTAACTAGACATGTGGAACATGCTCCAGTGACAATTGTCTAAACTGTCCTCCGATTACAGATCCAGGAGAAGAAGAAGAAGTCGAAATTGATCATGAATAGAATTAAAAAAAATTTGTTTAAAATTTAAGTGAAATATTTGTATTTTTTTATTTTGTTCTTATAATAATAATAATTTTTAAGTTATGATAGTCTTATAATTCTAACCATAAATAGTCATTTTTAAATGTAAAATACTTAAATATATTTTAAATTCTATAATAAGACATAAAAAATATATTATTAATAGAATAAAAGTTATTAAATTATTAAAAGTACTAAAGACTCGTTTTTTTGGCATTTTATCATCAAGGGTTGTTTTTAAGGGTTGAAATGTTACAATAAAATAAAAATCATTATAAACTGTGAAAAAATGTCTTATTTAATATAAATAAGTCATTACAAAATAATTTACATGTTTAAAATTATTTTTTCCTATTTTTCATCATAAGGGGTAGTTTTTAAGGGTTGAAATAATGTAATAAATTAAAAATTATATCATAAACTTAAAACGTTAATATTTTTCCATAATTGTATCATAAAAATATTTTTTAATGTTAAAAACTATATATGCTCTTTTTATTAAGTCAAAGGGGTGGTTTTTAAGGGTTGTAAAAATGCTTAATATCATTAATTATGTTCCACAATATTAAACAATACTTACTTTAGACATTCCAAGATTATTTTAATTATTTATAAGCGTAAATCGGCATTTTTACTATTTTTCAACTTTAAGGGTAGTTTTTACCCCTTTAAAGCAAAAAGCGCACCTCGCAGATATATAACTTTTGATCTGTAGGGTAATATAAGCTTAATCCTAAAGTTTGATGAAAATCGGTGCTAACTGAAAGAATTTCCAGGTTATACCCTATTTTTGCCTCCAATGACTGGACTAATATTAGAAAGCGATAGAGAATAAAAAGGGAGGATGTGACACGAACTAAAGCTTTATCAAGAAAGAACAAACGCGCGCACTTTTAATACTAGAGTTTCTTCGAGGAAAGAAACTCTAGTTAACAAAATTTTTATAATTAACTCGCCGTTACGAGTAGAGGCTTCTACTTAAAAATACATACTTTGAATATCTTTCGTTCATTTACTAATGCAGCGCAAAACGTAACCTGGTCGATGGAACTTGCCGACAGCAGCCAAAAAGATTGAACGCTCAAGCTGAGTAATATTGGTTAAAGGAAAGATGTAGCCTTGGATGTCGATCGTCTTCAAACAGCATTATCTTCTTTTCTCTCAAAATACAAAAGAGAGAAACCACTTTGTAGATCCACGCCAACGAATTATCACAATTTTACTTATATCAGAGTAAATGAAAAACTAACAATGCGTGCTCGTGGACTGCAGAAAAATGTCTCCTTGCACAAACGTGTGTGCTGATGAACCGCCGGAAATGTTCTAACGCGCCTCGTGGCTTTCTTGCTCTTCGCGCGCTCGCTGCTCATTGAATTACGTGTTTCTTGACGTAACTTAGACGAAGTATATGACTGAGCGCGCAAGATTCGAACACGGTAGAATACCGTGACACCCCTCCACCAGACAAAGCATAACCGGGTTCTGCTGTTCTGCTTAGCGCGCGGGAGGTGTGCAGCTAATTCTTGGAGCAAATTTAATGCTTTTGATGTTTCATCACTGTGTATTCTTTCGTTGGGCACGCATTTTCCTCGGTTAAAAGTCGATTACATTTTCGCTATGCTTTACGTTTGTAGACCCTTTTGGCTTACCACGCTTACGCCTGATCGGTCCGGGCTCAGTTTGATGCATACGCTTTACAGTTAGAGTTACTACAATGGCTGTTTTACGCGGATGACCTCGCTTTCTGTTCGATTTATCGAGTTAAGGAGTATCACCGCAGGCAATCGCACGCAGTCTGAGCCCGATTCTCCGTTGGCACACGGAGTCGCGTCGCTCGCAAGAGACGGGTCGCTCATCGTTTCGTTCGCATGTGTTTGCTTCAACGGTGGTTGAGATAATGGTTCCTCTTCTTGCCGTGCGACGTATGGTTTTAGTTGCTCTACATGAACAGGGCCGTAAGCATTACTATCTTGGTCTATTAGTCTATATGTTTTAGAGCCACATTTAGCTGTAATTACATAGGGGCCTACAAACTTAGGAGCGAGCTTACTGGCAATACCCTGAGCAGCCGAAAAGAGTATTTTATTTATTTTCTGTACTAAATCTCCAATGCTATATTCTATTTCTCTTCGACCAACATTATATGCATCAGCTTGCTTTTGTTGAGCGGACTCTGCACGATCTACAACCTGTTCATGTAGCAAAGGTAATTTGCTCACACGTTTTAGCCAGTTTGTTACTTCTTGTAACCGTTCGTTTTCTTGAGCAGCTCTATCTTCTCTCCTCTTCCACGAGTTAGGAGGTACTGGCTGTATACCATAATTTAAAAATGCAGAACTTGTACCAGCTGTACTTTGTTTCGCGGTGTTGTATGCAAATATAATCTCAGGTAACTTTTCGTCCCATAAGCGATGATTTTCATCAATAAATGCAATAATCATTGTTTTAACTGTCCGGTTTATCTTTTCTACCGAATTGGCCTGCAGGTGGTACGTTGGAGTAGTATTATGACAGATACCTGCTTCATTTAGATATTTATTTACTATGTGATTTTTGAACTCTGAGCCATTATCAGATAAGAAAATCTCAGGCATATCAAACCTTAAAATAATCCTTTCTTTTAGTGCTTTTAAGATCGTGGGTGCATTCGCTTTTCTAATAAGTATGCACTACACCTATTTAGTGAATAGATCTTCAAAAATTAAAGCATATTCGTAACCACGTTTGCTTTTTGGAGAAGGGCCTGTTACATTACCAGCAACGACCTTCCATGGGCTGAAACTTCTCTTTTACCAATTTAGCCTGCAGGTAATTTTTGTTCTACTTTACACTGCTGGCAGATCTAACGGCTCTTAACATACTTTGACACCGTTTTCTTTATATAAGGCCAGTAATTATATTGTTTTATGTGGGTTATGGTCTTATTACGACCTAAGTGGCCAGCTGTTGACTCGTCGTGGCATTCATGCAGTACTTCTGCTCGATTTCCGCTGGGAACAACGAGTTTTCATGCGTCATCGTCTTTCATGGTTTCCTCTGTAAACCTGTCCAGTACAAAGCGGTATAATTGACCTCCGACTATTTTCCATCTCGGGTAGTTATCGGGATTACTCGTAACCTGCTAAAGCAAAGACTTATACCACGCATCGTTTGTTTATGACGCCCAAGTGCACTTAAGAGTGTCATATTCTACTAAATCTTCATGCATGCGTGATAATGCATCGGGCACATAGTTCAATGCACCTTTTCTGTGCTCAACAGTGTAATAGTAACCTTACAGCTTCATCGCGCTAGCCTGCCCGTTGGATTATGTAAATTACATAACCAACGTAAACTATTATAATCAGTTATGACTTTAAAATCATAACCTTCAATATAACAGCGAAACTTTTTAACAGCCCATATATCAGCTAGACACTCTCTTTCTGTTACGCTGTGATTTTGCTCTGCATTGGAAATTGTACGACTGGCGAATTCTAATACACACTCTTCGTCGTTAACTATTTGTAGAAGTACTGCTCCCAGACCTGAGTTGCTAGCATCTGTTTGTATAACGAATTGTAAATCGAACTGCGGTTGATGCAATAATGGAGCAGATGCAATCAAAGCCTTTATTTAAACCAAAGCGATTTCCTGATCGCTTGACCATACATATCTACAGTCTTTTCTAGTGAGACTAGTCAATGACTCTGCTAAAGTGGCGAAATTTTTCAAGAATTTTCTGTACCACAAAGCCTTACTTATGAAACACCTCAGCTGCTTTAGATTTTTAGGAGCTAGGTATTCTACAATAAGTTCTATCTTATCTGGGTCTGGCTTAAATCCATCTATATTTACCAGAACACCCAGATATTTGACCTCTTCTCTGCAGAATATGCTTTTTTCATGACTGATCGTGACGCCTGCTGCTTCTATGCGCAGTAATACCCTCTTTAACCATCTCATATATTCGAAAAACGTCTTGGTTACGACGATTATATCATCTAGGTATAAAAACGCATATGTTTCGAGTTCTGGGCCGATAACCTTATCGATTAATCGCTGAAAGGTGGTGCCAGCGTGGCTAAGGCCGTACGGCATACGTTTAAATTGGAAAAGGCCCATGCCAGGTACCATTAATGCCGTTTAAGCATGTAAATTTTCTTTCATCCTGATTTGATGGTAAGCACTGCTCAAATCCATTGTAGAGATGTATCTCGCTTTCTGCAATTTACGCAAGATATCATTCATTCTATGCAATGGATACGCATCAGGTTTCTAAACCGCGTTAACTTTTCTAAAGTCAATACAGAACCTGAATTCGCCATTTGGTTTTTTTACTCAAACCACAGGGCTTGTCCAGTCGTTCATTGAAGGTTCAATAATATCTGCAGCTAGCATCTCATTAACCTGCTCGTGCATCCATTCTTCGACTTTTTTTAGAAACAGGATAATATTTCTGTTTAATAGGTCGTGCAGAGCCGGTATCGATCTCATGTTCGATTCAGTCTGTGCAGCCTATAAGAGTATCATCTTCTCCTAATATTTCTGTTATTAAACCTTTTACACGAGCACGATCAGCTTCTGATACATCAGCCAAACCGACTGACCCTAACTTAGCAACATGTAATTGCCTAAGCGCAGTGATTTCTAAATTCACTTTCACGTTTGTACCTTTAAAAGAGAGTTTATTTTCACAAGGATCGAAAATAGCCTTAAACGCTTGTATAAAGTTGCCACCTAGATAACATTCTTTATCTAAGATAGGCATAATAGCAGAACGGATTGTTTTTGTAGCTCCACCTACTGTGAAAAGTAAGTCAACATAACCTACTATTAAGCATTGTCTACCATCTGCTACCTTGGCAAATCTGCCTATAGCTGGTATCAATTACAGGCTGCTGTCAACTGCAAACTTGTAGAATTCATAACCGTACGAGACGCACCTGAGTCATATAATGCTCTCATACGGTAATCTCGGATCACTACCGTGAGCCACCATCGAGCTTCATCATCAATATCCGACTGAAACTGCTCTTCTTGTTTACTTGTCTCTGCCTGACAAGTGCGAGACTCGCTCTGCTCTTCTACTAAGGTTTCAGGTAGCTTTTGGTTTAACACCTTTTCAGTAGAGAGTTCCGAGGTCTCGTGATCCTCGTTGGGAACAGTAGATACCTCGTCTACTTGTTTCCTTGCCCTTTTCCCGCACATTGTGGGCGAGACCATTGAGTGTATCCAGGTAGCCCACAGCGATAACCACTGAGGTTAGGATTTCGATTTCTCGTATTTCCTTGATTTCCTCCGTTAGTCTTATCCCTATTTGGGTTTTCCGCCTGATTTTCTTTTTGATTTTGACTTTGTTGTTCAAAGTTACCATTCCCTTGCTTAGGATTTCGAGGTGGTCTCTTAAAATTTTGTTGATTTCTGTAAGGGTTTTTACGTGATGTATTTGGCGAAGCTTGTCCGAACCAATTTATATTAAGAGGTGCAGGTTGTTGTCTCTGCTTTCAGACATCTTATCTAACCAAGAGATTATTTGCATCAGCGTTTTAGCTATTTTAAAGTGTTCTGATGCCGGTAATTTTTCTTGTATTGCGGTGACCTGATGTTTATTCTCCTTTCGTTTAGGCGTAGCACGGTAAGATACGTCAGGTAATAAAGAGTGTTCCGACATAGGAGGTGGCCTATATGTTCTCTCTGCATCTATTGTTAATTCAGCTTCAATTGCTTTTTCTAGGAGCGACTCTACATCTACGATCTCATCTCTTCTTACCATACGTTAAATCTCAGGTAAGAGATCGCGGTTTAGCAGATAGAGCTGTTGTCCTAAATCTGGTGATGGAACCTGTTATAATATGATTGCTTGTAGGCATGTTATATAATCACGCATAGGTTCGTCTTTACCTTGCATGCGTCTGTTTGATTCAGGTCGCAATCTTTGTTAAAAGCGTCTACTATGTCCATACCAACGGAGAGCAGCTTCTTTAAATTCAGCCCATGTATTCCACGAATGTCTATTATTTCTGTACCACGTGGCTGCTACGTCTGATAACAGTTCGGAGAGCGAGGATATTAAGTCGCTTTCGTTAAGTTTAGCCAGCGCTCGACACTCTTCTACTCTCGTTAGGAAGAGGTCTATGCCTTATCCTCGTTCACCTGAGAATGTAACATTCTAGTGGCGCACTATGTGACCTACACTGCCGCCGAGATATTTTTGCCCCCCTTCGTCTAAAATCGACTTATCCAAAAAGTTTTATAACTCTGAAAAAAATGGCCGTAGCCTAAAAATTCCAACGGGATTCGAAAGATTGTTGAAAATTCTTTTAAAAACCATTGGTTTAAAATAAAAAAACCATTTTTTTCGTATCTCTTATCCTTGTTTAAAAAGAAATTTTGTTTAACTTTGTTTTGACTTTGTGAAATAGTGTTCAATTTTAGTAGAAATCGTTACATTAATACAAAACCAAATAGATTTTGAAGCTTTTATTTCGACGATGAAAATGCAATGTCGAACGTCTAGATTCGACCTTCTAAACCATAGTTATAAGATTTTATATTTAAAAATAAGGTTTTTTTCGATGTATGAATAAAAATTGATTTCGAAAAAAATTTTTTTTTTTTTTGTTGGAATGTAATGAAATTTTGATATCTTTAAAATATTGAACAACGTGGGTAGAAAAGGCAAAAAAAAATTTTTTTTCCGAAATCAATTTTTTATTATATATTATTATTATTCGACCAAAAAGGAACATTTTTCTCTCTGACAAATTTTTCTATTCCTCTTAATTTCAGAGATATTCATACATCGAAAAAAATCTTATTTTTAAATATAAAATCTTATAACTATAGTTTAGAAGGTCGAATCTAGACGTTCGACATTGCATTTTCATCGCCGAAATAAAAGCTTCAAAATCTATTTGGTTTCGTATTAATGTAACGATTTCTACTAAAATTGAATACTATTTTACAAAGTCAAAACAAAGTTAAAAAAAATTTCTTTTTAAACAAGGATAAGAGATACGAAAAAAATGGTTTTTCTTATATCAAACCAATAGTTTTTGAAAGAATTTTCAACAATCTTTCGAATCCCGTTGGAATTTTTGGCTGCGACCATTTTTTCCATTGAGTTATAAAACTTTTTAGATAAGTCGATTTTAGACGAAGTGGGGTAAAAGTATCTCGGCGGCAGTGTACGTCTGTATTTTTATTTGGATTTGCTGGACGGTCACTCTGCCTGGTCGGATTAGCGTTATCCATCGTACTGTTTGCAGTGTGAGGGTTCCCTCTGCCCTCGACTGTGCGTGCTCCTGCCGTACCAGTTATCAAAATATTACGGTTTCTATAGTTTTGCTGATCCGTACCTGCATTGTTATTCGCTTGGCTATTTAATGGGCTACTACTGTTATTGTAATGTATACTAAATGTATCACAAAAAGCTACGTGCTGTTCATTACTTTTATTTGCTTGGTGGTTTTCGCATCTAGGTGTTTCTCCACCCACTGCCTGATCGAACAGATGTGTGCTTAAGGATATTGGTTGCGAAAGTACTTCAACTTTTTGTGATGAATAATTCACTGTAGTTGACATTTCTCCCATCCTAGAAGACACCTCTTTCATCTGGTTGTGCATAGCAGTAAGATAGTTTATCAGTTCTTTTGGTACGTTAGAGACATCTAGTGCTATTTTACTTCTTTGTTGCACGTTCGGATTCTCAAGTACCACCTGATCGTTACGCATTTCGTTTTGCGTAATATTGCTTAACGTAGCATTTAAATTTTTCACCACCGTTTCGTCATTACGCAATACGGTGAGTGGATGTTCTTCATTTGGATCCACTTTATCATCATAGATCGTAGATTCTGTCTTTTCAAAAGTAGTTCTTTCGATGAAATCTTTCCTGACCGCAAGGCGGCGTTGTCACGTCGCCATTTCATTTTCTTCAGGGTTAGACTGTTCGAAGTCTACTGCCGTATAACAGCCATCGTACTAATCAGTATGACTGTTCGAAATATAACCCTTCTTGCTTCAATTCGAACGTTTGAAGCGAGTCTACTAGGTCGTCTTCGGACAAGCACGTTGCCCATTTATGGACGTTCGAGTGGCGGCTTTGTAACTTTTGTCGCCCGTTTTCTGTTGTACTGCCATCTTGTATGGATATTGCTATTTTCTTTCTTGGAATATTCTCTGTTTATGCTAACGCTCGCTGTTCTATTGACGCTTGCTGTGTGTGTGTACGCACGTTTAATTATGAAAAAATTATTTTACTGGTCGTTTGTATGTGGTTATAATAGAACCATGCACATACGTAATAGTTAAAATTTATAAAATTGTATATAGAAATTAATTAAAATTAAATGTTTGGATTTTTGGATTTATATTAAATTTCTAGTAATGACCATCAATTTTCCAATTTAGAATACAATATATTGTTACGTTTTTTTCACATATATATATATATATATATATATATATATATATATATATATATATATATATTGTGACAACCTTGGGGATCAGGAGGTTGCACTAAGGTATGTATCAGATAATATGCGGGTTCCCAAATAATTGAATAAAAAAGGAGCTTTATTTTAATAACCATACAAATATAGCCCGTGCGCTCAAAATGGACGCCAGCCGCATATAGCGTACGCGACGCCACTTGTACTAGCAAAGGAACTATCGGCACGACAAAAATCAGATAGTTATATAAAAAAAAAGACACACGCAAAAAGAGCACGAGCACACAAAAAAAAGAGTTATAATAGCACGAAGGGAAAATAAGCAATAGGACGCGCACAAGATCTCCCAGCACACACTTCGCAAAAATAAAGCAATAAATGACGTTATTTTATGTAGCACTAGAGCACTCGCAATAACACGAGTCTTGATTTTAACAAAATAAAAGATTAAGCTAATTAGTTTCACTCACACAATATATTATAATATTATTGCGCACAAAAAAGGGTACTGTATATTACAACAGATCGTAACGCTCTTTACCGGACGCTGGCGACAGTAGAAATGATGCAATGCCTTCTCGTCTCTGCTCAGCTTCATCTCTTGTGCTGTAAGCTGCGCGTGCTACAAGAGAGAGACAAACGATCCTAAACGGACCCAAGCTCAGCTACTCGAGTCAAGCTGCTTGCTATCCATATGAGGGCACAGTATACGTGCTATAAAGATTCGCACGTGTGTGTCAATGATTTTGGGTTATGCTTTTAGATATTTGACTCGCGTGGTCTGCTTTCCGTCTCGCCAGAAGTTGGATGCTCCCTTCTGTCGTCTATATGCGCTACAAATATACATTTAAGTAATATGGCCAATCCACCATGCTACAATATATATATATATATATATATATATATATATATTTATATTTTATTATGAGGTAGTGTGTATCTTTTGTATCACGACTGATCTTGGTAAACCCAAGCAGTCAGTTTGCGTGAAGAACTAAATAGATACTCAGTAATTATGATATGAAGATAAGTTTATTAATACTTTCGTCAAGAGAGATATATGTCCTATAATTATTTCGTCGCTTAATACGTTCCTTACTGCCTGCTTCAATCGGGCGTACTCTCGTCGTTCGTGGCTGAAGGTTGGTTTCTTACTCTCCCATCTCTCTGTCGATTGGTCTACTGACTGACTCCTCGTGGGATGCCCGGCTGTATTTACACACGCCAAATTCGTTGTTTTCACATGCCTATCCTTCTGGAATATTCGTTATCAATTGGAATTTGCAGATCAGTCCGTCGGCGATTTTTCGTTCTGGTCTTAACCTGTCGTTGGGTGGTCAGCTCTTTTTCTTTGGTTCTCGACGTTTTTCATCGTTTCCAGGCAGATTATAACTTGTTAGTATGACGGTCAGCGTTTTCTGTCTTTACTTGTTGGAACGTGTATTCTTCGCATTCTTTGTATATTGCTGATATTAATTCTTATTTATCTTATAGGATATAGAATCCCTAACACGTCTGAGGCCGTGGTATCAACGCCCTCGACGATTAATATCTTTAAAAAAAATTTTTTTTGTTTTACCTGAGGCTTTATATAATTCAATGAAATTTATTTAAACTTGCCTAATTGTATGTGTTACATTGATTATGTGAAGTAGTGTTATATACCTATCAAATACATTTCTATTCTATATCTCTCTCTTTTATATTTACAGTTAAGTTTTGACTTATGTTTATATGATTGTTTTTGATTTTCGTAATTTTAGTTCGTTGATCCTTCTTCTTCTATGATGTGGATTTTATTCAGTGCTTGTAATGATAATACCATTATGTTATCTTGTCGCAAAATATCCATTGGTTCAAATTGTTGCATCTCTTGGCTAGGGTTGTGGATAACGTATTCCCTGTGGACGGTGTTGGTATCTGAAATTACTTTTTCGTGATTAGTTTTATGGGAACCCCCAAATGGCTGGAGACTTTCGATTTTTAATATAAATTTTCAAGTCAGCTATAATTTTCATAATCTTTATTTTTCTTGGTTCATTAGTCCCTGTATGCCTGCAACACGTACTGCGAGTAATTTTGATTTTTTTATTATTGTTCGATAAGTTTATTCATTTGTTAATATTTGATTCTATGTCATTAATTTTTTACGTTAGTTTTATATTTTTAAATTCTTTGTTAAGTTAGGAAAAGTTTTGTAAAGAATCTGATTTTTTATTTATTTTTATAACTAAAACCATTTTATTAATTATTATAAGGTTTTATAGTAGATATTTAGTGGCAAAATCATATAAGGTTGTTTATTAACCCTTTTTAATATTTGCTGAGACAATTAATTAATATTAATTATTTAATTTTTCGTTATTGGAACTGTAAGACTGTCTTTAATTAACAATTTATAGTCAAGTGTAACATTTTTATAATAATAATTTTGCGAGATATTTGCATTCAATTAATATAATTTCATTATTTGCGCTAAAGGATAGTCTATATTTATAATTAAGTTAGTTTACTTTTAATGTAGATTTTATTAATTATTTTTTCTCTTCAGTTATGATTTATTTATTCTTTTGGCTCATATTTATATGCATTCAATATTCTTGGTTAAGTTGTTCATCTATATCTATTTCTTGATGTTAACGTTTATGGCTCTTTACGCGTTCTTCTATTCCTCTTTGTGCGATGATTCTTTGCTTGCGCACACTGCTATATGGCTTGCACGTATATAGCCTGTGTATTGGTGGTGGTATAACCCAGGCGTTAATGTGTATAAATCTTAATGTACTCTTGCTTGTGTTTCCGTGTACGTGTGTTTGGACGGAATAGTGGTGGTTTATACGTGTATTTTCGACAACAAAGTGGTTGTATTTTTTTCAATGTAGATCATATATGTCGATATAGGTGTGATTACGACAACAGAGTGTTGGTGCTATAGAAGCGTGGCGCGCGTATTAGTGTATGCATGAGTATCGTGGCAGGTAAATTAGTGCGTATGTGAGCCATTTAACAGCTTGATACTTATTTTTGTTTTTATATATTTTCTCTCTTAATATATTTTTATTTTATAAGTTTAATCATTTCTATTTTGTTGTCGTTGTTGTTATTAGTTATTTGTTTAATTAATTACTGTATATTTTTATTAAGCTTTGGATATAATTATTTTGTAGACTCTAAATAATTTATTTGAATTATTACCGTTAAATATTGGTTATAATATATGGATATATTTTTAATGATTTCGTGCATATCTATATTTATATGCATTTAATCAGCATTTCTAGATAATTTTGTGATTTAATATTTTTTGTTGTTAATATTTAATGCGCGCATTTTATGACTTTTTTATGCAAGTTTTCACTTAGCTTCCTTTTTTCTGTAATCGTATAATTGTTTGTTCCTTCTTCTTGCATTGTGTGCTGTTTTTATCCATTATTCTTTTTTTTTTTATTTGTCCATATTTCTTTTCTTTTACTTTTATTTCTTAGACGCATGCATGAACATATATACTTTGTTTTCAGTCGTATTACATGTCGGGTTTTGTCATCACTATAAATATTATTACTTTTGTCAATGTTATTATTAATATTATTCCCGTAACCAATTTTGATAAAGTTTTTATTATAATTTTGTTTTTAATTTATAATAATCCGTCTCTTGATTAATTAAAATTTTATTCTCGTTCTTTTTTTTGTTTGGTACCAGGTAATTTTTTTGACGCATATTTTTTTTTGCGTTCCTGGTCCGATAATTTCTTAACTTTTTATTGTGAATTATAGCGGACATATCATACACTCTTAGTGTATGGTGCCATTTCTTAGAGTAATTTTGGGATTCCACTTGTGGATCCTCTTTCCCTCCTGAAAATGATCGCGGAATTTATGATGCAATATTTTGCGTCACTTTTCGCGTCACTTTTTATATCACTTTTCGTGTCGCTTTATCAAGCTAAAAGTGACGCAACTTTTTGCGCAACTAATTGTGCAACTTTTCCAAAAATATAATATTAAATAAATTCTAAATATTTTTTATTAATTTTATTATACATAATTTAAAAGATGTTGAATTACAGAATTAAAAATATTTAGAGCATGATTTGATTGTCCACGTTTAAAGAATTAATTTTGAAAAAATCTCAGAAATCAATTGAAAATTCTTTATCTACATTATTAAAGAAGTGTTGATAGTCCAATCGATAGAGCAAAAAAGGCTTTTTTTAGACATTAATTGGGGGCTTAACGAAACCAATATAAAGTTGTTAAGGGCGATGAAAGAACATACCCTATATAAAATGTATCAAAAAAAAAACGGTAGAAAATGCTCCAGGAGGCTGCAAAGTTGGCCAAAACAGCTTTTTTAATTATCTGAAGCAACTTATGCATTTTAGCAAAAAAAGTAATTAATAAAAGTATTAGAGAATAAAAAACCTACAATTTGAGTACTTTCACAAATATATTCATCAATTAGTTATTGCAAAAAAGCCAAAAAACCATAAAAAATGGCCATTTCTTGGATATCAAGTATTTATTGCGAAAATAATTTTTTTAATATTTTCAAACTCTTAAAAGAAAGCCTTTATAAATACGAACAGAAAGAAAGGTTGTAACAGCGAATTGGTTAATTTGTTGCTGAGATTTTTTCTATTATTTATCCCAACACGCATAATGTTTATTGCTATAATTTTTTTTGCCTAAACATATTGAGTTGCATAAGGGCTTAAACTCTTCATAAAGGCTCAAATTTTCATATTTTGTTGAGAGCAAATGAGTAAATTGAATTGCAATATTTTCTATAATGCTTCAAAAAAAAGGTGTTTTTTTATAAATAAATGAAGCTGGGGCTTTATTTATAAATTTTACGAATTTTCTATTTGAATATTCTTATAGCTGTGTTCAAAACGAAAATTAAAAAAAAAAAAAAACTTTCTAAGGCCAACAGGAGCCGAGATAAGATTTTTTTTTTAAATCACAGCCACTTTCTTTATAACAATTAAAAAAAGAATCAAGCGTCATTTTTTAGTTGAAGACTTATATTTTAAAAATCTATGATTAGATTTTAAAAAATGCGACTCTTTATTATTAAAACTAAAATAATAATAATATACAAATAACAACGTCAAAGTCGGAGTCTTGGTGGGAATGCTTATCTTTGCGCGTGAGGAAAGTTAACAAAGTACCCCGTTCCAATATTTTTAGACGTGTAATGTCTCATTTTAAAGCTAAAAGAAAGAACATTAAAATGAGATATCATGAGTTCTGCCGTGTTAAGTAAAAACTTACATGTGACATAGTGACATTTCGATAAAAAATAAATTTTTTCTATCAATAGATCCGATAAAAAAATAGCCTATTAAATGAATAAAAAAAAGTTGTTTCAAATTTTTCGCTAAAAAATGAGGAAATAAAGATTACTAAAGTATTGAAAAATTAAAAATTGGATCAAACAAAATTGATATTATTTCACTTTATTACTTTTATTTATTTTACACTTATGTAAGTTTTTACTTAACACGGCAAAGTTATATTACAATCAATATTTACGAAATGCGCACGGATTTATGTAAATGTTGTAAATGAACTTACCTTATTCCTCGTAATAATTATTATATTTTGAACCCGGAGACAAGTTTAATTAAAATTTTTATTGTTTTTATATTATAACCAATTATTATAATTAATTTTTAGATTCAATGAATGAAAAAATAATTATTAATAATTGCAAAAATTTTAATAGTAATAATAAAAATTATCTTATTTTTTTTTTTTCTCTTTGTTTTTCATGCAAAGAAATTTTTTCATCATTAAATATATTTTCATTTTCTTTCTAAAAGTCAACTACTAAGATTTTGATGTAAGGAATATTTTTAAAATAACACAGAAAAAATCGATAAACAAAGGGTAATCAGAAAATTTATATTTGTATTTAAATAAACATTGAATTTCAGCAACAGCTTCTCATATATTATATAGGTTAAAGTTATTTTTCTAGCAATTGTAATGTGGAGAGCTGCTCCAACGTCGAGGCAATCGAAATTAAAAATGACGCATGCGAAGAAACGAAAATAAACATTTTTTTATGCTTTTTCCATAAATTTTATCCTTTTATATCATAATTGTTTCAACGTATATTAATATTTTATAAATAAATAAAAAATAAAAATAGTTCCAAATAAAAAGCAATTTCTATATCAATTTTTCTATTATATTTAAGAAATATTCCTTACATGAAAATCGTAGTAGTTTAATTTTAGAAAGAAAATAAAAACATATTTAATGATGAAAAATTTTTTGCACGGAAAACAAAGAAAAGTAAAAAAAGATAACGAGATAAAAATTTTTATTATCACTATTAAAATTTTTGCAATTATTAATAATAATTTTTTTATTTATTAAATCTAAAAATGAATTATAATAATTAGTTAAAATATAGGAACAAAAAAAATTTTAATTACACTTTTCTTCAGGTTCCAAATGTAATAATTACGAGGAATAATAAGGTAAGTTCATTTACAACATTTACGTAAATCCGCGCGTATCTCGTAAATATTAATCATAATGAAACTCATAATATCTCATTTTAAAGTTTTTTCTTTTAACTTTAAAATGAGACATTACACGTCTGAAAATATTGATTTGGTGAGCCACAACAATCATTTGCATTTAAGGTGTCCGTATTAGGTAAAGTTGTTTTAACTTAAATACATCTTATTTTGAAAAACTATTTGCACCAATATTGATAGTTTATCAAGGTTCCCGAAATTAAAAAAAAACATCAAAACCGGTTCATTATTTACGGAGATACGGTTAATTTTTATGACTTTTATTGGAACGGGGTCCTTCGTTAACTTTTTTTACGCGCAAAGATAAGCATTTCCAGCACGACTCCGACTTTGACGTTATTATTTGTATATTATTATTATTTCAGTTTCAATAACAAAGAGTCGCATTTTTAAAAATCTAAACATAGATTTTTAAAATATAAGTTTGTAATTAAAAAATGACGATTGATTCGTTTCTTAATTATTATAAACAAAGTGGCTGTAATTTAAAAAAAAGCTCATTTAGGCTCCTATTGGCCATAGAGTTTTTTTTTCAAATTTTTGTTTCGAACACAGCTACCGTATTTTTTGGTTACATTTTACATAGAGTATGTTTTTCTATCCCTCTTAACAACTTTATATAGGTTTCATTAAGCCCCTAATTAATGTTTAAAATAGCCTTTTTTGCTCTATTGATTGGACTATTAACACTCCTTTATTAATTGAGATAAAGAATTTCCAATTTATTTCAGAAATTTTTTCAAAATTTATTCTTTAAACGTGGACAATCAAATTATGCTCTAAATATTTTTAATACTGTATTTTAACTTTTTTTCAATTATGTAAAATAAAATTTGAAAAAATATTTATAATTTATTTAATATTATATTTTTGGAAAAGTTGCGCAATTAGTTGCGCAAAAAGTTGTGTCACTTTTGGCTCGATAAAGCGACAAGAAAAGTGATATAAAAAGTGACGCGAAAAATGACACAAAAAGTGACGCAAAATATTGCATCATAAGTTCCGCGATCATTTTCAGGAGGGTTGCCATAGGTGCATACGTGCTATCTGATGAATGCCTATGCATTCATCAGATAGCACGTATGCAACCTAAGAATTATTTCTCGACTGCTTGTATCAGGAGTTTTCCTGACAATAGTTAAGATTTAGTGTGCTTATAATTTTCTTTTTTCTTTTTCTCTTAATTATTTCAATGCTTTCGAGGGAGGGATTATTTTATATTTGCTATTTTAATAATTTAAGTCTTAGTTCTTTATTTACTTATTTAATAATCTATCCCTCATTTAATTAAGGGCCTGGAAACGAAAAGGGCTTATAGCCTATTTAAATAACATTAACTTTAAGCCCTTTTCGTTTTCACGCCCTCAATTAATCGCGGGAATATTCTTTATTTAATATAATTATTATTTCAATTTTATTTACTTTTTCTCGACATATATATGTATATTTTGCGAATATTGTTCAGTTTATATAAAACTTTTTTGTTTAGGTTTGTTTTATTTTAAGATTTGATTTCTGCTCCATCGATTATTGTGAGATTTGCGCTTTGGAATTGAGTTTTCTTCTTAATTATATGTGCGCGATCTTTATTCCTTTTGTTCTTTTTCTCTTTTATTCTTTATTCTTCTCTTTTATTATCTCTTGATGATTTTATTATTTTTCTTATTTTCTTCTGCTACTATTTTCTATAAGCTGACCAGGAATATTTCTGTTTCCCTGATGTATGGTTTATCTTATACTATTCCGTGTATTACTTTTCTTTTTTTTTTATTAATAATGCAAGGAGAAGGATATTTAATAGTTAAGTATAGCCAGGTTGGATGTCTTTATATAATCATAATTTGTATGTTATATTTTTTTTAATATAAGTGAATTCTTGTATAAACGAAATAATTTTATATCTCATTTCTTTTATTCTCTTTATTTCTTCTAGAATTGCTGATTGTAATAATATCCATTATCTTATTATTTATTTAATTCAATTTTCTTATAATATATTTTAAGGTTTTTTTTTTAATATCAAAGAAACTTGTCTATTAATTTATTCGTATTTCATTATTATAAGTATGTTTGTTGTTTCATTTGATATTTTTTGCTGACTAAATTTTTTATATATATGATTTTATTATAATAGTACCTGAATTTAATAATTAAATCTATAGTTACTTTGTAGTTACTAATTTATATTTGCAACCATCGTCGGCGTCTGCGGGCCGTGAAAAAATTTTATTTTACTAAATTAATTTATTATTTATAGAATTTTATAGTTATTATCCATATTCTTTATTCATTTTCTGATGTTTTGGTTTCTTCATTAAGTAAACCATTCCTTCTTTTCTGAAGTGTTTAATATTTTGCTTTTGATCATAATAACACTTTGATTTATAATTGGATGGTGTTAGATTAATTTTTGGTGGTTTTGACACTATCCACATATATAAGGAATACGGGTTCTCCAATGGCTTAGCACCTCACGATTCCCAATTTTCTTCTATACATTGGTGTCTAAATCTTGTGGTTTTTACTGGTCTTTCTGTAATTAACTCATTGTTATGCTTTACTAAATGTGTTTTTCTTAATTTTTCCCCAGGTGACTCAAATATAAATGGTTTTTCTTCTATAAGTTCGTTAATATTTTCTATTTTTTCTATATTTAAATGCTTTGATATTTTAAATTCAGTTTGGTTAAATATCTTTGCTGCTTTATTCTCTTTTTCCTCGCTTGATATGTGTAATTTTTGTGCACATAACATCCTCTTATTCGCTTCATTATTATTTATTCTTTTATTATTATTTATTTCGATCATTTTTTCTTCTTTATTTATAATATTCATGACCTTGCATACATCTGACTTAACTTCTGGCGGATTCAATTCTACCGCGCTGTCATTAGTATTAATACACATGGCATATGCTTTACCTTCATTATATTTGGCTATTAAATCACCAACTAAGATACCTAATCCTATATCTTGGAGCGGTACGAATTCTATATCTTCACTGATATCTTTCACACGTGCATAATTAATTTGTCTTGTACGAGGAGTGATAATAGAGCATTCTTCTTCAATAAATGGTAATATATTGCTATTTAATTCTAGGCATTTACGAACGGCATTAACTTGCCCTTTATATTTATTGATAATGTCCCAACCTATTAATCCGTCTGTATCTATTGGAAATCATCTGAGACTACTTGTACTTCAAATAATGTTTTATTCAGAAATAGATTTATCTGTCCTAGTGACATGCATTCACCTAGAATGACACCGTTTATTGAAACAATCTTATGTGGATTTATATACATATTATTTGATATTGTGCTTTTCTTTATAATAGCTACATTAGCGCCTGTATCAACGCAAAAACGACCTTTTCTAGACTTTAAAAATGGCCAACTCAATTTAACTATTGGGGGCTTTCTTCCAGCTTGTATAAATTCTATAGTACATTCCCGTAAGCTGGACCGTTCATATTTCTTGGCCTGATTGCTTTGTTACGTCACAACGTATCCCTATATATTACTTTTTAACTTACAATTGTTAAAATATCTTTTTACTAACATGATATTAATGAACTAATTAAACAGTCATCGAACAATAAAAGAATGTGTTAACCTAAGCAGTAAAGAAACTTTAAGTTGATATTAAGCAACGAAATTCGTTGCTTCGAAATTATTTAATCATAAAACAAGCAAGATCCACTCCATTATTTAATGAAATCATGTCAAGATAAATCTTATAAAAGCTGACTGAAATTAACGACAGTCGGCACTACCCCAGGATCATCGTTGGTACCAAGTCGTAAATCCTGTAATTCAAATTTAAATTCAAATTCAAATTCAAATAAAATTATTGTATTCAATATGAATTATTTTTACAAGTGTCTAATAAATATCTTAAAAGTTACTTATATTCGACTCGAGTCTTATTTCAAATCGTGCCTATATCTATTCTTTGTCTGTCTGTATCCAGCCTTTATCGACTTGAATCAATCAAGGTAAGAATTTTCAATTTATATATTCTCTACTCAAGTACTCTAAATAAATATTCTCCAATATATTTCAATTGTGAGAACGATTTACTCAATTAAATATTGGTGGAGTTCAATTCACCACTAGATTATACATATATTTATCTTTCATAATAATAATTTAATAATTAATTCAATTATTCCAAATTAATTCAAATTCATGTTTAAAATCATACAAAAATATTCAACATAATCAAATCATACACTTTTATTTAGTCCTGGTGAAAGCCAGGACTTAACATTTTGGTTCCGGTACAAACTTTTTAATTGAGGAATCGTATTGAATATATTGAGGGATCATTAGAGAAAATTCTTTCTCTCTCTCTCTCTTTCTCTCTCTCTCTCTCTCTCTCTCTCTCTCTCTCTCTCTATATATACAGGGTGTCCCATTTTAACTTGGACACGTCAATAACTCTGAAAATATAGACTTTTGAAAAAAATGTTTCAAATGAAAGTTGTAGGGTTTCAAGGGGGGCATCCAATGGTGACCTTGATCGTGACCTTGACCATGACCTTCAAGGTTATTTGAAGGTCAATTCGGTTCTCTTAAATGGAAAGTCATAATTTTGATACCGAAAATGGAAAGAGCGGAAAATTTTACGTCCAAATATGACCTTGGCCATAATCTTTATTATGACCTTCAGGGTCATTTCAAGGTCAAGTCGATTTTCTTAAATGGAAAGCCATAATTTTGATCCCGTAAATGGAAAGTGCGGAAAATTTTACATCCACATATGACGTTGACAATGACCTTGACCATGACCTTTAAGGTGACCTTGAGGTCAAGTCAAATTTTTAATGGAAACCTACACTTTGAACATCGGAACGGTAGAATAACTAAATAAAAATTATTATAAATGTGTCTAGAATAATTGTAAGGTTTTTTCAAAATATCTAACGGTAATTAACTTCAGCCTCAACCATGGCCGTAAGTTTTTGATTTTTTGAAAATCTTGTCCAAGCGAAACATTTCCAATTCTTAATAAGCAACCTCAAAAACCCATTAAATTAAATGTGTTACGGGTGATAGCTTCGCACGCATAGTCGAAGCACAAGAACGAAGCAGCAATAGCCGCAACTCAGCATTTTAGGCGAGATGTGCAGTAGTCGCGGTGACGTGCTAAATAAATAAAAAATAGTAATTAAAAAAAAAGTCACATCGTTCATTTCTACAAATTTGAGCTTTCAGATATTATTATACATTTCAGATATTTTTCTGCGTCTCAGAATTGAGATACTTTGTCGCTGTAGATTTGCCTGTGATTCCAAAATTTATTCAATAATAAGACTACTAAATACTTATTAGTTTACAGCTTTACTTCTAAAATTATTTCTCTTAAAATTAGAAAATTATCGAAAGTTGTTTTAAAAGTTTCATAAAAAATGGCTAATTATTTAGCAAATGATGTGGTTGATATTCTTTTAGTTCTTGGGGAATGTCACAGAAATTACAGAAATGCTTCTCAGCTTTACCGTCAACGTTATCCTGATCGTCGACATCCAGGACCACAACAAATTATAAACATTGAAAGAAGATCGCGTTCAAATGCACTACATCGTCATAGGCGACAAAATCGAGTCCTGAACAATAACGACCCTCGTCTACTCGCTATATTGGGTATGATTCATATAAATCCCCATATCAGTCTCCGTCAGATTGAACGAGAATTGGGTATTCCTAGAGCAACAGCACATCGACTGCTCCAATTAGTCAGATATCATCCTTACCATATTACTCTTGTTCAAGAATTAAATGACAATGATTGTATATTAAGAGTAAACTTTTGCACATGGGCACTTAATGAATTAGATCAAGATCCAGATTTCTTCTGGTCTGTTTGTTTCTGTGATGAAGCCACATTTCATAGTAACGGCAGCCTTAATCGCCATAACAGTCACTATTGGTCGCCAGTTAATCCTCACTGGTATAGAGAGGTATTAAATCAGCATCGATGGAGTTTACATGTATGGGCAGGGATAGTTAATGGATCTATGATTGGACCACATTTCTTTGAAAGAACTATTAATGGTATGATGTATTTAGATTTTCTTCAAAATCATCTACCTGGTTATTTGGAAGACATCCCATTAGATGTTCGACAAAGAATGTGGTTTCAACAAGATGGCGCTCCTGCTCACCACGCTGGAATTGTGACAACGTTTCTTCGGCAACAATATCATGAACGGCTTATCATCCGCAATGGTCCAGTGCCATGGCCTCCAAGATCTCCGGACTTGAATCCTCTTGACTCATACTTTTGGGGATTTGCTAAAGATGCTGTCTACCAGAAAGCTCCAACAACGAGAGAAAACATGATGCAGAGAATAATAGAAGCTTGTCAATCGGTAACGCAAGAAACTTTGCAACGTGTTATGCGTAACTTTAGGAGGAGACTAAAATTATGTTTAGAAAATCAGGGTGGACACTTTGAACACCTCATACCAAGAGGTAACGCCAATGACGATTAAGTAAGATAAATATTTATTTTATCAAATGTACATAAAAGCGTTGGGAACCTTTATTCCTGACCTTAACTGGTTGGGAACGCTTAGTCCTTACCTTAACTGGTTGGGAACCTTTATTCCTGACCTTAACTGGTTGGGAACCTTTATTCCTGACCTTAACTGGTTGGGAACCTTTATTCCTTACCTTAACTGGTTGGGAACCTTATTCCTGACCTTAACTGGTTGGGAACGCTTAGTCCTTACCTTAACTGGTTAGGAACCTTTATTTCTTACCTCAACTGGTTGGGAACCTTTATTCCTTACCTTAACTGGTTGGGAACCTTATTCCTGACCTTAACTGGTTGGGAACGCTTAGTCCTTACCTTAACTGGTTAGGAACCTTTATTTCTTACCTTAACTGGTTGGGAACCTTTATTCCTTACCTTAACTGGTTGGGAACCTTATTCCTGACCTTAACTGGTTGGGAACGCTTAGTCCTTACCTTAACTGGTTGGGAACGCTTAGTCCTTACCTTAACTGGTTAGGAACCTTTATTTCTTACCTTAACTGTTTGGGAACCTTTATTCCTTACCTTAACTGGTTGGGAACCTTATTCCTGACCTTAACTGGTTGGGAACGCTTAGTCCTTACTCTTACTAGTTGGTATCGTGCTATTTCTTACCGAAATTAATTATCAAATTTAATAAGTTATTTAACGTCAATCATGACCTTAGAAGGTCAAATTTTGTAAATGGACAAGGACTTATTCAGCTTTAATATTTTCAGTACCTTTCATAGCGGAGTCAAAAATCTAGGGTTCCACTTAAAAATTCGCCTTAAACTTAAGATGACCTTGAAGATCGTGGGTTTCCATTTAAAAAATCGACTCGACGTTCTAATGACCTTGAAGGTCATGGTCAAGGTCATATTTGGACGTAAAATTTTCCGCTCTTTCCATTTTCGGTATCAAAATTATGACTTTCCATTTAAGAAAACCGAATTGACCTTTAAATAACCTTGAAGGTCATGGTCAAGGTCACGATCAAGGTCACCATTGGATGCCCCCCTTGAGACCCTACAACTTTTATTTGAAACATTTTTTTCAAACGTCTATATTTTTAGAGTTATTGACGTGTCCAAGTTAAAATGGGACACCCTGTATATATATATATATATATTGCGACGAGTATACATACCCGCGCATTTAAATTTCCCGCCTAACGGCCAGCTACGATAGAACAGTAGTTCTGAGCTCAGTCGCTAGGCGGCAACCTCAAACGTCGTTGCACTCAACGGGAAAAATGAGGTCAGAGTATATAAGAGGCCGAGAAGCACAGCTAACCAGAGCAGTACAGACTACGGTCTCCTCTCTCTCTTTACCTTAGTGAGCACGCTAGGCTAAGAGAGAGTGGGACAAGTAGTAGCTGGGTGCCTTCTCTCGTAGAAGGACTAGCTTCTCTCTCTTGCACATGGAGATAGACCGAGTGAGCACGCTGGTCTAAACTCTGGTGCATATGCTGGCAGTGTTAGAGATACGTCGAGTGAGCACGCTGGCGTAAATCTACCTGCCTAGAGCACACTAGTTATTTTTGCCGCCGCCGCAATGCCGAACTTGCGCCGTTGAATTTAAGGGTGACTTCCACCCATAATATTATATTCTATTTCACATTCCGCCGCTGGCTTAATTAAGGGTCTGGTTAACCCGTAGCCGACGCGTCCGCCGCCGCGTGATTATGGAATATATTAAGGGTGTCGTCCACCTAATTATTTAACTCGTATTAGTTTAAGGGACTCCGTCCGGCCGCGCATAAATATTAGACATTAGAATAAGTTAAGGGTGTCGTCCACCCAATACATTTTTATATTAGTTAGAGGACTCCGTCCGACCGCGTGTAAAATATTAAAACTTAGAATAAGTTAAGGGTGTCGTCCACCCAATGCATTTTAGTTATGTTAATTAAAGGACTCCGTCCGTCTGCCACGTTAAGATATTAGAATAGGTTAAGGGTGTCGGCCACCCATTGTCTTTGCGTCACTTAAAGGTCCCGCATGCCTATAGAGATTTGTAATTCAGACAATTAAGGGAGCCGGCTACCCACTATTGATGTTACCGTAGCATTAAGTATAGCGTTATTAAATGCCGCTGCCTAGTTATATTATATTTAATTATTAATTACTTGTTTCTTTTGTTTTGCACATTGTTGCAGGTAAAAGCCGCCGGTATAAACTAAACCGTCCAGGCCGTAGAATCACTTAGTTAAAATAAACTATAATTCAGATTCTTTGAAGATTATTGATTGATTGATTTCACTTATAGAATAGCCGTCAAGTGGCCGATTTAATTAAAGAACTAATTATCTTTGTACATTTCATTCCGTTAAGGTTAGGTTAGTTATTTGCATTATATAAGATTATTAGGTTTAGCTTTGGATTAATACATTATTATCATTCTATATTTTATAATCGTCGTTGTAAGAGTTTTATGAGTACAATAAAGCCAAGGTACTCCATAGCATAACCAAACGTGTTAAACCCGGTTACTTTCCTTTACTCTCCGCCGTCCGATCCCTCCAACTCCTGCCGATCTTACCCTGGTAACTCACTGAAGCGTTTGGCAACAGGAGTTACACGTATTTCCCCCTCCCGAAAGGGAAAAACGTTACATGTATATATATATATATATATATATATATATATATATATATATATATATATATACGAAGCGCATAAAAATATATATGAAGGACCAATTATAAATACAGTGTTTAAAAGTAAATTAAGAAAACGCAAAGTGCGTCAAATAAAATATTATATTTTCAAGGGCACAATAAATATTATACACAAAATAGCGTCCATTAAATAAATTATTTATACGCGAAGTGCAATATTTAAAGCGAATAGCGTCATTAAAAATAAACACGAAGTTTGTCATTAAATATTAATAGTGTTATCTAAAACAAATAAATATATATACGCGAAGTGCATTATTAGCGAATTGCGTTAATTAATAAAAATATATATATTGTATTTAAATACATATATCATACGCATAGTGCGTAATTAAAATATACAATCGTCAAGTGCGCGATTAAAAATTATATACAATTAAAATAATTGAATAAATAAGTTCATACATCAATTATTCTTAATGATTGTAAAACTTTTTTTTCCATTTTCTAAAAAGTTTCTTGCATTGATTTTATACTATCAGTAATCTGATACATTAATAATTCATTAAAATCGTGAAAATAACATAATACATAATTTTGAAAGTGAAATACGTTTCGGTGAATAAAAAAAAAACCTGACTCAACGTTAAGGATTGTCAGAACAAAACGGCATTTAAAAAATAGACATTAGTAATTAAATAACTGTAAAGAGTATCGAACTCATAAAAATATTGACTCAGCAAAATTATCGTGTGACATACTATCAATATACATATTTTCAACAACAGTAGGTCAGAAAAAGAAAAGAATTCAAAGCAAAAGTCAGTATTTTTATCTATTTTTTTCAGTAGGTCAGTGTCAAAGAAATTTTAAATGCATTATTTTTGGTTAACAAACGATATTTAAAAATATGATCTTAAATATTTATAAAATAATATTTCTTTTTTTATTTTCGTGTTATGTGATCTTTATTGGAAAGTAAATAATGAATATTACAAATGAGTAGAATAAATTTTAAAGAGCTATCGGATTATTTAAAAGAAGGGAGAACACAGTGTTTATTATCATACTCTAAATTAGAATTATTTGAAATTTGTCGAAAATTTAAAATACCTACTAAAGAGAACGAAAATATTAATGCTATTTGCGATAGAATCAGAAAATATAGTAAACAAGCGATTTCAAGAGAGCAAAAAAAAAAGGAAAAGCATATCTACGAAAATATCGATCCATTTCGCAAAAGTACAAAAGTTGCACGTTCTCCAAATAAAACTTAAGATACAACAATTGAAAATAATACCTTAAATTTAACGAATATTTCACAAGAAACAATCGAAAATAACACCGCAGATCTAACAGAGGAAATAAATATTCCACAAGAAACAAGTGAAAATAATAGTCCAAATACAAGCTGTACAGATATTTGAAACAAACAAAATACACCATTAAGTAAATCTACAGGAACAGTTCCAAAAATAATTTTCAAAAGTACTAAAACAACACAAAAAAATAATCAACAAGACAGTTTTTTAGACAAATATACTTTAACGAGAGACGTGACGATTTATTCTAAAAATAATACAACAGCAGACGGAATACTTAACGATACAGAAAATTTATCTATCAAACAAGAAAGTTATCAATATATAGACGAAGAGAATATTCTTGTGGGAAATAATAACAATTCGATTGTCGAAATTAGAAACTTACTAGATAACACAAACATGGCAAATACATCAGGATACTCACTGAAAGTAATTTCAAGATTAGAACCTGAATTTGATGGAAAAAATTTACCTTTAGAAGATTCTATAGAAAAATTAGAAATTGCAAAAGACCTATTAAGTGAAGAAGAACAATCGAAATTCGAATAAATTATTTAAGATTTAAGGTATCAGGAACAATTCGTACTGCTATAAAGGGTAGTAGAATTGAAACTATAGAAGAATTTATTAAATTTATAAAAAAATTATATCCTGAGATTGATAATTTACACTCTTTATATGCAAAATCAGAACGAATTCAACAAGCAAAGCATGAACCAGTGGTCGATTACATAGAAAGAATAACAAAATTAAGCTTAAAAATTAAAGATAAAAAGGAAAATGAAAATGGCATAATGAGAGATGCTTTACAACGTTTTAGTAATGAACTGGACGCACATACACTAAAATATTTTAAAGAAGGCTTAAGGGGTATCCGCATACCGGCATAGAATTCTACCTTATCTACATTTGAATTTTGCATTTTAATAAATATTTAACTATTAATGACTGAAATTGATAGAAGAGGCACATTGTTAACATTCTAAAGAATTGATTGCAATGTTAAGAGACAGTATAAAAGTGAAAATAAAGACGAAAACTGCAAAATACGATTATTCATAACTACATTGGAAAGTTAATCGTATTAAGCAGTTTTCGTCTTCATTTTCACTTTTATACTGTCGTTTAACATTGCAATCAATTCTTTAGAATGTTAACAATGTGCCTCTTCTATCAATTTCAGTCATTAATAGTTAAATATTTATTAAAATGCATAATTGAAATGTAGATAAGGTAGAACTCTATGTCGGTATGCTGATTCCCCTTAAATAGTGAAATTAGATATGAAATAGGAGAAGTCTAGGATTTTTCACAAGCAACTGAAAAAGCTATAAAAGTAGAAAAAAATTTGGGAAAATATAAAGATATTAGAACACAATCAGATCAAAATACAAAAAAAATTATGGTTAGTGATATCTTTGAAAAATCACCGAAACAAATAACATGCTGCCAAATATGTAAAGATATAGGTCATGAGGCGTTATGTTGCAATATTGCAAGTTGTGTATATTGTAAAGAACCAACTCACTCGTCATATCAGTGCACTAATACAAAAGATAAAATAAAATAAATATGCAAATTTGGTAATCAACTAGGACATTCAAGAGGTATGTGTACACTTTTAGATGAAAATGAACAATATTGTCAATGCTGCCAAGAAAATAGTCATCAAGTAAGTCGTTGTCCGATTATAAAAAAATATGAATTATGTTGGAAATGCAAAAAGAACGGACACAATTCTGAATTATGTAATCAAATCGAAGAAAAGATTAATATGCCCACACAAACTTGTGACATTTGTAATCAGAATTACAGCACTACAAATTGCGAAAAATTCAAGATATTTGTAAATCAAATTAAATCAGATGATCAAATAAGATGCCAATTATGTGACAGATGGGGTCTCTCAGGTAGAGACTGCAGAAATAATTATAATGGAAATAATCGATATAATAATGAATATGGACAAAGAGGTCAACATAAATTTTGTAGATACTGTAAAACTAAAGGACATAATATAGAGCAATGCAAGAAACGAGATTATTAAAATAAAAAAACTCAAAACAATAATCAATATATACAATGTCCATATTGTAAAAAATTAGGACACTTACTTGATACATGTTTTACAATTAGAAATTTAGAAAGAAGGCAAAAGAAATTTTGCACATCATGCAAAAAAACCAATCATATAAATGAACAATGTCAATCAAAAATAACCGAATCAAATAATACGAAGGGAAACGCTTAGACTCATCTTGGAGAGAGCGAACAAGAACTCCTCTTCATAATCAATTTCGTGTTCTCTAGCAAAATATTGAATGTCTTCATAATTATTGAGCGACTTTTGTTTTGTAACTACAAAACAAAAGTTGCTCAGTAATTATAAAGACATTTTAAAATTTTGCAAGAGAACACGAAATTAATTATGAATTGGAAACATGTGACACATTGCATAATATCGATATAAATAATTTAAGTGTTACATTAAACTGTAGTATAGAGAAAGAAATGCTATACGATATTATAGAATTCAAACCACAGGTGAAAAATGACTCAAAATCAGTAATAATACATGAAAACAAATCCAAAAATATGAACAATATAAATAAAGAAACTGAAATAAGTAATTCTGAAAATGATATAGATAAAAATATACCAATCTACATATTTAAACTAGGGGATACACTACAATTTATTGAAATAAAAACTCCATTTACATACGAAGTATGTAAATTATTAATAGATACAGGTGCTCAACTTAATATAATAAAAGAAAAATTAGTACCACCTAATTCTATTTATGATAATATTAAAATATATTTATCAGGAATTCCTAATACACCTATGAAAACATGTGGTATAGTTAATTTTCTTATAAACAAATCACAAACAAACTTTCATGTAGCGTCAAAAAATTTTTGGATACCCTATGACGGAATTTTAGGTATAAATGTTTTAAAAGAAAATAAATTAAGACTAGATAAAGGATATTTAGAAATAAATGGAAAAAAATATTACATTCAAACAGACTATAAAGATGAAAAAAATTCAAGTTTAAATTTATGTATACAAAACAACGAAAGAAATGACGCAGCAGTTACTAACACATTTCAATTATTGAATTGTATTACGCTTATGCAAGATACTAAACACATATCTTCGATTACGCAATTTTTCCAAGATAAAAATGAAAACATACAAAATTTTATGAAAGATATTAACTGTATTTTAGAAAAAAATCAATTTAAAGATGAACAAGAAATAGATTTTTATAAATTCCTTTTAAAATTACAAGATAATATAAATTTTAATATTGAAGATAAACATAAACAATTTCTTACTTTTTTTATTGAAGAAGATATTGCAACATTAAATATGCAGGAAGAAGAACCTGAAGAAACTATAACACATGAAAACAAAAATCATATGTATGAAGAAAATATCGATCGTAAAGAAAAATTATTAAATAAAATAATTTTAAATCATTTAAACGAAGAAAATAAACAAAGTATAAAGGATCTAATTATTCAAAATGAAGATATATTTTGGCTTGAAGGAGAAAAAAAGGGAAAATGTAATTTAGAATATCATGAAATAAATTTAACAGATAATAGACCAATATACGTTAAACAATTCCCATTATCATACAAATCAAAAGAAATCGCTATAGAAGAAATACAGAAATTAATCGACAATGATTTAATAAGACCTTCTAAAAGTGCTTATAATACACCAGCATTTGTAGTAAAAAAGAAACCTGGTAATGATGGAAAACCAAGATAGCGTTTAGTCACAGATTATAGAAAATTGAATGAAAAAACCATACCCGATCTATACTTAATACTATCTATAACAGAAATCTTCGATGATCTAGGTGGAAATAAATATTTTACAACTGTAGATATGGTTTCGGCCTTTCATTGGGTACCAATGAGAAAATCTGATATTCATAAAACAGCTTTTAGCGTACATCCCTTAGAAAGATTTGAATTTAAAGTTGTACCGTTTAGTTTAACTAATTCTCACAAGCAGGCTATATTTTTTGGGAACATTTACCAGAATACGAAATCTTATATAGAGGCCCCGCAAGAATAATAAATTCAGAGAATCAAAATCGTATTTATACTGTAAATTCTATTAAGACAACATTTTCATTATCAGCGTTGAATAATATTAACATTTGTAATAGGATATTAACAAAAACCGAACATGCTAAATTATTTATTTTAGACCTTTTATATAATAAATTATTATTTGACAATAATGAAATGAGGAAAGAGATAACGAACTTAGATATATTTACTTACGTGAATTCTAAATTTGTATATATCGAAAAACATTTTAGGACTGATCTTAAAGATTAGTATTTATATATCTTAAAAAAAAATGCGGAATTATATAAATAAACTTACAACATTTGGGTCAATAACTTCAGCTATAATAATGATTTTAATCATTCTTCACATAGTTAAATTAATTATGGATACTATTATAAGGGGATATATCCTTCATACAATATATGGCTGCTCTATACACTTATTAGGATTTAGCTCCATTACGCATTTAATAATTATATTAAATAATAATCAAATGAAAAAAATACCAAGATATGAAGAAGTAGAATTGAAAGAAGTGAAAATAGAGAAGCCAGTCATATCAGAACCCATGGTTTTACAATCTCCTTTGCCTCGACCAACGCCCCCACCTTTACCAAATAAATCACCCTATATAACACTACCTCCCACAAGTACATCTACTCCTTCTAAACCAGCATCTCAAGAACAGAAAGAGATTCGTCTATTCAATCTTAGTCGTAATTAGTTTTTTTTTTTAAAAAAAGAATATATATAATAATAAATTTCATAATTTGAAAAATATAAAATCAGCCCATAAATGTCGTTCTATTAAATAAGCATTATCATATATATAATCAAATACATATAAATATATCCGATAAAAATTATTTGTTAGTTATAAAAACAATTAGTAAAACTTTTTAATTGTGATTTGAAATAAATCATATATACATAATATTCAAATATAATAAAAATTATGCATATTTCATTGTTTTGTGTTACATAAAAGAATGAAAGACACCATGCGCGTGTGTCATTCACCTAAACATGTCGATATTAATTGACATCGTAAGCATATTTAATCCAACAATAAAAAAAAAAAAAAAGACAAAAAACAACATATTATGGATGTACGATACACATCTATATTAAAGCGATTATAAATTTCATTTTTTCTGCGTGTAATTTATTTATATACTTTAGTAAGCCCATATTTCATTTAGATTTTAAATATTATTCATCGAAATCTTAACCTTCTATGAATACATATAAGAAAGATAGGGAGGAAACTAAGATAATAAAAAAAATTAATTATTTTACAAGTTACATTATTTAGCATATTATTATTCAAGAAATAATCTAACTAAAAAATATAGAATAAAGTTATAATTTTATAAGAGATGAGTCTTTTATGGAACTACAATTTAAAAATTTGATACTTGAAGTTTATTAAGAAGTTAATTTTACGTTGATTGTAAAACAATCTTTTTATTCTATTTGCTGAATCGGTTCCGATTCAACTTCGTGCGGGAAGGGGTGAATGACACTAGTCATATGTCATTCATATTTCGTTATCCTTGTATTTTCTTACTTTTTTATATCTATTTGGTTGTTTTTTTTCATTCAAATATGAGCTTCTTTTTTCCTTAAAGCCTCATTTGCACGTATTTGTTCCAATTCATCAGTATTTTTTTTTCAATTTTTTTTTTTATTATCTTATTATTATTTAATATTTTTCATATTTATAAGTAGATAAGCTATAGGCATACCGGATCACCTTCATTCTGGATTACCCCCTCTCTCTTCAAAGTGATCGAGAATCCGATGTGTGTATAAGCCCATAAAAGTATCCCCTTCTTCGAGCGATTTTTTGAATTTCAGTTTTTATTTACGCCCACCCTTTCCTACTCCACGTGATCGAGAATCCGACGTGTGTATAAGCCCATAACAGTATCCCCTTCTTTGAGCGATTTTTCGAGTTTCAGTTTTTATTCACGCCCACCCTTCCCTACTCCATGTGATCGAGAATCCGACGTGCGTATAAGCACATAAGAGTAGCCCCTTCTCCGTGTGATTGCTTGAATTTGAGTTTTTTTATTCACGCCCACCCTTCCCTACTTTATGTAATTTGGAACCAAATGTGTGTATAAACCCATGAGAGTTGCCTCTTCTTTGTTTGATTTGTAGGTGGTCCCACACGGTAGGGAGTCCCAAGATGTTTTTTTCTTTTAAGAGATTCATAATTACTATTGCATGGCTTTCTTTTTTCATCTCTATGACTTTTTTTTTAAGGCACCTGCTTCTGATCAATAGAATATTTTCCCTTTGGTCACTTTCACAATACTTTACTATTCGAAGTCACTTGTTTTCATTTTGTAGAAAAGAGACCCTTTTTCTTTTCGTAAAAAATATTTTTTCTTTTACTGAAAAATTTTTAAAAGAATAATGTTTACGATTGCATGTTTTTCTCCAAGCCACCTGCTTTTGATCAATAGAATATTTTCCCTTTGGTCACCTTCACAATACTTTACTATTCAAAGTCACTTGTTTTCATTTAGTGGGAAAAAGACCTTTTTTCCTTTTTGTAAAAAATTTGTTTTTTTTACTGAGAAATTTTAAAGAGAATAATGTTTACGATTGCATGTTTTTCTCCAAGCCACCTGCTTCTGATCAATAGAATATTTTCCCTTTGGTCACCTTCACAATACTTTACTATTCAAAGTCACTTGTTTTCATTTTGTGGAAAAAAGACATTTTTTCTTTTCGTAAAAAAAATGTTTTTTTTACTGAAAAAAAGAAGCCTTTTTTAGTTCTTTTTTCATGTTTATAGTCTTACGACCTTTTTTTCTTTCAAAACATCTATTTCTTGAAAAATTAAAACTCTTATTGTGCTCATTCTCTATCCACCGAAAAACTTTACGCTTGCTAGTGTCCCTTCCACTTTCGCTTTCCAGCAGCGCCACTCAATTGGCAAGGTCAGTGTCCTAAAAATTGACTCTGATTGATCTGATCACCTTAACGCAATCGGCGCTTCACATAACGTTGAAGGATACATGCAGCACCTAAAGTCTTTGAGTGCAGGTATACACAGAAAACCCTAAGTACCGTAAATCACTGATCCAAAAATAGCAAGCACGTAAAAATTGTGGCTGGCATTCGTTTTTCGGTCTCGGCATTGTTTTACCTTTGCATGTTTTTTTTCTTTTTACATCTCTATGACAGTTTTTTTAAGCCACCTGCTCCTGATCGATGGATATTTTCCCTTTGGTCACTTTCACAATACTTTACTATTCAAAGTCACTTGTTTTCACTTTGTGGAAAAGAGACCTTTTTTTTCCTTTTTGTAAAAATATGCTTTCTTTTGTTGAGAAAAAAAGCCTTTTTTTCTATGTTTATAATCTTACGATCTTTTTTCTTTCAAAACACTCATTTCTGTAAAAATTGAAACTTTTATTGTACCCATTCTACACCCATGTATCAAGTTAAAAAAATAAGGTTATTGGTAAACTTTTTTCTTTTCAGAAAAGGTTTTCTTGACAGATTTATATTTTTGAAAGTCACATGTTATTTTATTTTTTTTGAAAAAAGAGGTCTTTTACTCTTTTCCTTAAACGATATATTGGTTATTTAATTTTGAGGACGAAGCCCTTTGCGAATGCATTTTTTTTTTAGATTGAAGAGAGGGCGTGGAAAATACTCGAAAAATTGTCAAAAAATTTTTTTCTGCAAGTAGGTAATTTTTGTAGATTTTTTTGTATAAATACCGTGGTGCATGCAATGTTTAGTATTCAATGGTCTCTCAAGCATCCTAAAGTTTAGTATTAGATTGGAGTTAAGATATTTTTTTTCAATGTCAAATAACAAAATGACAAGTAATAGCCTGAAAGTAATGCGGGAACGCATTCAGTGGCTTATAACAAATGGATCATTATTATACTAATGCTAGACCATGTTAGTTGGGCAATGAATGCAATCAAAAGTTGTAAGTAGATTTAGTTATTGTTATTTTAATAATTATTTTTCTTTTTTTATTTATTTTTGTATTTTTTATAATGTAAACTTTTTTTTCTTGTTTTAGTGCCACCGCCACCGGTGAGCGCATCAACGCAGCAGCTGTTTGAGGGGATGGAAACCCCTAGGGCAAGCCCAAGCCCTAAACCTAAGCGCTCTTTGAAAAGAAAGCACACTTCGAGAGTCAGGACTCCCAGCTCAAGTTCAAGTTCCAGTTCGAGTTCGAATGACACCTCATCGACTTGCACTTCTTGCCATTCGGAGAAATCGAAAAAAATCATCAAGAAAGTCCACAACGCAGAAGGTAAATTTTTTTTTATTTATTACATTATTAAGAAGGGGCCGAACTAGCTGTCTTTGTCTAATAGCGTTTTTCATCATTTATGTAAACACTATCCGGTATAACAAGAAAAAAATAGCAGCCCCCGCTAGATATTAGTATAATTAGTAAATTTTGTAATAACAACCAAATTTTTTACCGCATAGTTTTTGACTAATTAGAGACCTACTAGCAATCTAGAATATAACCTATCTTTTTTTGGTAGGTCTCTAATTATTCAAAAACTACGCAGTGAAAAAATTTGGTTGTTATTACAAAATTTACTTATTATACTAATATCTAGCGGGGCTGCTATTTTTTTCTTGTTATACCGGATAGTGTTTAAATAAATGATGAAAAATGCTATTAGACAAAGACAGATAGTTCGGCCCCTTCTTAAAAAGATTAAATTTTGCTTCTGAAACATTCTTGAAATTTCAATTTTTACTTAAAATTTTTAATACATTTTTTAACAGCGTAGAGAAAATATAAAAAAATAAAATTTTTTTCTGTTTAAGAAACAAACAAGGATGCAAGTACTCCTGTTCGGGAATACTCGCCGCAACCTGGACCTTTAGGACTTCACATGGGTAAGTAAAAAAAAAAAAAGAATAAGAATAAAATATTTAATTTATTTTTTTTCTGTTTCAGCAACAAATAAGGATGGAAGTGCTCCTGTTCAAGAGAACTCTTCGAAAGCTGGACCTTCAGGTCATCACATGGGGAAATGTTAAAACCAAACGAAAAAATGAGTTCATCTACAAAATCAAGTTTATTTTACTATTTATTTAACATTTCTTTGCAATTTTATATTAAATGTGTATTTTTTTTAACTATACTGTTATGCGTGTATTTTATTATAATTCTGTGATATCATTTTCTCACACGCATTTTGTATATTTCTACAAATAAAAACTAATACATATATATAAGGCGAAATTTGTTGCGGCTAATCAGTAAGAAGAAACAGATTAAAGCATTCACTTGCCCTAGAGCAATAAAGAATGATGAGGAATCAGTTTCATCATGCAGTGGTCTTTAAAAAAATGTATATTTAATAAAAAATTTTTATAGTTAAATTGTAAAATTTTAATAAAAAAACATTTATGATAATAAAAATTTTAGTTTTAATAAAAAATAAATAAGATTTCATAATATCTGAGGTTAAACCCATTTATTTCACAAGCGTTCCTTAAAAAAATATAATATAATTTATTCATAAAATTTTTGTTTTTCCTTAAATATGCTCATTATAATTAAAAATAATAGTTGGTTTGAAAATAATAAATTCAGCAAATAAATCATTCATAAAATTTTTATTTTTCTAATCTATTACATACATTTATTTTTTCTTTTTAGTTATACTATTTAATAAGATGAAAATAAATAAAAAAATTTATTCATCTGCAAAATATAAGCATGTACATTTCATTTTTTTGTTTTGTTAAGAATAATTATCAACTTTATCTTTATCATTAATACTTAAGTAATTTCGTAGCCATGCTCGTATAGCAATTGCATTATTAAATGCACACACGGGTCTTTTTCTTTTTACACAGAAAACGTGGTTCAAGCAGAAGTGGCGCTTATCACTTATTATTTCTTCTAATGCTGGACAGCCGAAATCTTCAACATTTGAAATTGACCTGCGAATAAAATGAACAGAATAATTAAATTAATATAAAAGTATGAAAAAAGTATGAAAAAAGTATTAGAAAGTATGAAAAAAGTATTAAAAAGTATGAAAAAAGTATTAAAAAGTATGAATAAATAATAAAAATTATGAAAAAGTATTAAAAATTCTGAAAAAAGTATAAAAAAGTATGAAAAAGTATAAAAAAGTTTAAAAATAAAGTATAAAAAAGTATAAAAAAGTATTAACAAAATGATTAATTTAAATACAAAAAATTTAAATATATTTTTACTTACACGCTTGGTAAAAGATTTTTCAACCATTGCACTATCTGCTCTTCTTTGACGAAAAATTTTTTGATTTCTTGCGAGCAGATTTGGAAAACTCGTTCTAGACGATGATATGGAATATCTCCGGAATCTCATGCTATACCGTGATGGAACCTTTTCACCCACTGAGCCATGCATTTTTCTTCTGTATTTAGTTCCTCCCATGTAATTGGAGATTTGAAAACATAGACTGTGGGTAAAGCGGTTTTTCTAAAATTGAGGAAACTAACTTCTTTGAAAAAAAAAGAATCCTCTGATAATCTTTGAAAGCCTTGAATATCACATTTATAAATGCTTTCTTCTTCCGCAGACTGATTGATATAATTTTCAAGAGCATATCGTAATCACAAGTTCTAGCCATCTCGTAGCGTTGGATGTTTCAGTCTGAATTAATATCGGGAAATGAGAATAGAAAATTTTCAAATCGTTAGTTTATGACAAGCCATTCCCCCTCTTACTTTTTTTAAGATTGGACGATAAAAAATAGGTCAGTTTTCACTGGTTAAACTAAAAGATGATAGTAACTCTGCCTCTAACTTTTTAAGATTGGGCGATGGAAAATCGCTCAACCCTCATTGGTTATGACTTAAAAATGATTCTGATAGGATAAAAAAAAAGGTAAAAAATTAATCCCTACCCGTGAAAACCTCTCATTTTCTGAAAAACTTGCACTCCGTTCTACTATTGGTTAGTTAATTGAAGTTTCCATCTCTCCTTATGTTAACTTTACCTTTAAAAAGGACTGAAGTTTTCTGGATGAGCATATTTCGTCAAAGAAGTCGTAAGTGTACATAGTCATCGGGACTAAACTTTACTAATCGTGAAAGTTTGTGTTTGTGAAAGGTTATTTTGAATAAAAAAAAATGTCTTCAATTAATTTCTTTGAACGTCTTGTGGAATGACTACGTGATACTTTACAAAATGTAAGTGAACTGAACAATACCGATCTCCATTATTGGATAGATATGTGCTATGGTAGTTTAGAAAAATCAAATGAAAAAATTGTCAATTCTGATCTTACAAGAGGATAAAGGCAGAGATGTCAAACTTGTGTGTTACATCTTTCGGGTATTCAAGTTCAATTTGAACATCATCTTTAACGAGGAGGTGGTATGCAATCTGAAGAAACAGAAGCTTCTGTTGAATGGCGAGATGTGCAGTCAGCTTTCGAAAACAGAATTAGAACTAGCATAGTGGTAAATATAAATCACGTGGATATTTTAAGTTTTTTAAGCGACGCCCAAGAATTCTTTAAAGGACATGCACAGTCATGCTTAGAAAAATATAGTTTTCTAAAAGTAAATTCGGATTTCATCGCAGAATTTTCCATACAGAAAAATAGTGAAGAATTAACAGACATTAAATATTTCACAACCACAAGTGGTTCAATTTCCATGTCAACGGATCTAGAAGCATGATTAAAAGTAAATATCAAAGATTCTATTTTAACACAGATAGAAGAATTTCAGGAAAAAGATTATGGCTGGGCTCTAAAAAGTATTATAAGTCTGAGTATAAATATAAAAAAATATTCTCCGATCAAGGGTAGCTCGTACATTTCTCTACCACCATTTATGCAAAAGAAAAAAGCATGTGTCAATGTTCGTAACAATGACAATCAATGTTTCAAGTATGCTATCCTCTCAGCAATATATCCAACTAAAACTAATACTAATAGAGTTAATCAATAAAGCAAGTATGAGAACAAGTTGAAATTTGATAACATGGAAATTCCAGTGACAATTAAAAATGTTCCAAAATTTGAAGAACTGAATAATATTTCAGTAAATGTATACATGTTGAAGAAGTTTGGACAAAAGTTTGAAGTATCACCTTGCCACATTACATCGGAAAAAAAGGAAAAGCATGTCAATCTACTCATCATCTAAGACTCTTACATCGATGAGTATGAAAAAGATAATCATTCTGATGATAGGAGTTTACCTAAATACCACTACGTTCAGATGAAAAACATGTCTTGTCTTCTGAGATCTCAACTATCTAAGACACATGTAAAATCATTCCATTGTGAAAGATGTTTACAAGTCTTTTATAATGAAGAAAGATTGCAAGTTCATGAAAATGATTGTAAAAATTTGAATTATTGTCAAATTAATCTACCTGACTCTCAGAACAACATTCTAAAATTTGAAGATTATTATAAGAGCGAAAAAGTTCCTTTTATTATTTATGCTGATTTTGAATGTTTACTGAAGCCTACAATGAATGAGACTGCCTTCCAACTTCATGAAGCATATAGCATAGGATATTATATAGAACGTAGCTTTGATGACAGCTTATATGCTTATAAGTCATATAAAAAAAATATCGAAGATGGACAGGCTCCTGCACAATGGTTTGTTCAAGAATTAAAATCAATCAGTGAGGAAATTGATAAACTTTACAAGAATCCGAAACCATTAAAACTTACGGATTCAGAAGAATTATCTTTCCAGAGGTCAACCATTTGTCTCATATGCCGAAAGCTAATCCGTGGTGAAGAACTCGCAGTACGAGATCACTGTCATCTCACAGGACGGTAAGATATTAATTATAGTTAGATATCAATGAAAAAAATTTATTTTATCGTGCAAATTTTTTTAAAATATCTATTTTTTTACATTAGTTTTAGAGGTGCAGCGCATAATTCATGTAATTTGAATTACAAGTATTCAAAATTTATTCCTGTGGTTTTTCATAACCTCAATTACGATACACACTTCATTTTTAAAAGAGATAGCCACATCTTCATTGATGGGAGGACGAGTTACGCTATTGCCACATAATAAGGAAAAATATATTTCTTTTACAAAATACATAGATGGCAGTGACCTAAGTTTTAGATTTATAGATTCTTGGCGTTTTCTTCCACCGTCATTAGAAAAGCATGCATCATACTTGGAAAATGTGCCGATATTGATAAAAGAGTTTCAAACTGATGGATTTACAGATGAGAAAATTGATTTTCTCAAACGTAAAGGTATATTTACATATGATTTTGTAGACTGGATAAATTATTAATTACAAAATTGCCAGAGAAAAATTAGTTTTATAACCAACTCACCGATTCTCATATTGCTGATGAAGACTATGAACATGCTATTCAAGTCTGGAGTAAGTTTAATATAAGAACATTAGGCAAGTATTCGGATTTATACTTAAAAACAGACGTTTTACAATTGGCAAATGTATTTGAAAGTTTTCGAGAAACATCGAAAAACAAAGAAAAATTGCTCTAAGTCCTCACTATGATAAGAGATTTTTATTGCCTAATAGTACAGATACTTTACATTGGGGACATTATAAAATTGAAGAAATACAGATGGCGCAAGCTGCACTCGAAGTAAAGAGGGAATATGCAAGAAAAATGGCTGCTGAAAAAAAAGAAAAAGAGCGGGAGGTAGAAATGATGAGGGGAGATACACGAGTGGAGATGGATGCTACAGAGAATGAAAGAGAGAGGGAAATCGAAAGAAGGGATGAAGCAACCAATGAAAATATTGCAGAGCGAGTGAGAATGACACTTTATGAAGGCGAGCAAATTATCATTGAGTATGATGTATTAGAGGAGTTCATGAATGACTCGCATCCATCAATAGAGGGGGCAAGTTTCCAGGAAGGAGAAAAAAAGGATATATTACGAGTAGCAATAGAAAGGGCAGACATCGAAGTGGGTAATGGGCTATATCAACCAACGGACCACGATGAAGAGCGCATTCAAGTAATCGAAGAGCTTGAGGACGACCAACCTTGCACAAAGAAATTCAAAATGGACTAACTTTTTAAGTAAGTTACAATTTATTTTTACCAAAACAAAAAAAAATTATTTTTTTCCATCAAAATTTTGCATTAACAGAAATTCTAATTTTTTTACTTTTTTTCGTTTTTAGAATTGATTTATCTGCACTAAAAAAAATTGCTGGAAATGACTTTCTGCCAAGAAAGAAAGTCACAGACTAAGAAAAAGACCAGCAGTACGTGCCTTGATAAAAAAAATCAACTGATAAATCACCTGATTTATCAGGTGATTTATCATGCCAAAACATCATGTAACGATTTTGTTGGTCTTCACATATTTTAAACCATGCGTAGTCAATTTAGAACTATTTTTGAAAATTTTGGAAAATTTTGAACTTAGAAAATTTTTTAGATAATTTAGTCTTAGAAAAAATTTTGACTAATTTTACAAAAAAATTTCTAAGTTCGAAAATTTCAAAATTTTTCAAAAATTGTTCTAAATTGACTAAGCATGGTTTAAAACGTGTAAAACCCAACAAAATCGATACATGATATTTTGGCATGATAAAACACCTGATAAATCAGGTGACTGCACTGAAACAAGTCAAGACAAGATTTGGTACTAAGGTCGTAGCTGATTTCGACCAAAGCTTCTAAGTTTTCTTACCAGAGAAGATTTCATCTGCAATCCTGAAAGATGAAGAATTTTCCTACAATCTCTGTGATAATGCAAATAAACTCCGTTTGATTGCAATATATCTGGGAGGATCTTTTTTTAAATTCGATCGAACTTAAAATAAATAAAATATACTTATCAAATTATTTTTCGAACTATTTATTGTAAATTGTACATAATAAGAATATATGAATGAATAAAAATTATTAAATATTATACAATTGTTTTTATTTATCACCACCACCATAATTATTATATCTATATTGTATCATGGAAAAAAAAATTTGAATAATAAAAATATATTTACATAACTTAAATAAATGAACATATTAAAATTAAATTTTTTCTTTTTCATCTATTACTCTAAAATACGTTGTAAAATACATCTTAGCTTATTCAAATAATCTCATTTTCATCTATCCAACTATTATGCTTGCTACTTAGACCTAACCACTCAACATATACACGTTTACCACTTTTCTTTAAAACTTTTTCTACCAAATAAATTTCTGGGTACATAGTTTTTTGAATTTCCGTTTCATAAAAGCCGCCAGAGACGGGTTTATCATAATAATCTTTGACATGGTTAGTTATAGGATTGGTTTTAACAACTCTTGTTATTGTGAAAATTTCAGTTGACCAATTTAGTGTATAACCTTTTTCAAAAACTTGTTTTATCTTACTTATTCGCACTTTATCTCCCACTTTGAATTTTGGTTTTTTCACAGGTCTTTTTCCAGTTAAGTAATTTTTCTTTATTTCTTTTTCATTTATTTTCGTAACGTTTTCAGGCTCGATTCCTATTGTCCGATGTTTTCTTGAATTGTATGATTTCACTAACTCAGGCAGAATATGCAGCCATTTATGACTTCTTTGTATGCTGAATTCTAACCACATTGCATTTTTAAAGTTCTATTAAAGCGCTCACATATGCTTGCATGAAGATTTCTATGTGAAGAGTAGTGATTAACGTTGTACTTTTTCATAAGATTCTGAAAGTTTGAATTGTAGAAATTTTTTCCTTAGTCAGTTTGTGAATTCGATGGCACCCGTCCTTGTTTTAATATTGACTTCATGGCTAGAGTAACATCATTGCCACTTCTTGATTTGACTGATACAGCCCATGCATACTTCGAAAATATATCCATAACAGTTAGTAAGTAGCGAAAACCTTTGTTTTGCTTAAAATTAGGTATCATTTCTGAAAGGTCAGCTTGCCAAGTCTCATCTAATCCACGTATGTCATGATTTCTTCGCTTGTACCTGCGACGGGCTGGCTTGTGTAGCTCTTCAACTACTCTTTGACGTTCCATCTTAAACTTCAACTTTAACAATATCCGATTGTCTATTCATTTCATTAATTATATATTCAATACTTGCAAAATTTCATTGAGTCATATCATTGAGATAAGTTAATTTTCCGTCTATTTCTGTTCTATATATTTCAACTTTGTTTTTATATTCTTGTATAGCTTTAGCAACTTCTATAATTTTAAAAGATAAGTAATCAACTTCTTTCTGTAGGATATTATTTAGTGAATTTAAACTAATCGTATCGTTTGGATGATTGGCCGCTCCAATATTGCAAAGCCGCTTATTTTCTATATTAAAATTACCATCTGATGTAAAATTGAATCCAATACCTCGAGGATCACGACTCACTTGCGAGCCCTCGAGTTTTCTTCCAAACACATCGAGACTCATGTTACTACTATTGATTTGAAAATTGTGTACGTCAATATATATGTCCGGCTTTACATAGTTCTTTTATAATCATTTCGATTTTATTGTTGTGATTATTATTTCCAGCAGATCGTTTGGCAATTAATAATCGTAGTCTCTCGACAAGCTCATTTGGATCATCCCAGTAGACTAGATCTATGAAAGTATTCTTTTTTGCTATTTTATATTTAGGTATGAGACCTCCTCCGCTGGTAGACATTCTACTGCGATCACTGTAGAACATTGGTGCTATGATTTTAGAATATTTTCTACTCTTCGAAGAGCACATATTTTCACTATTGCTGTCTTTTTCTATGGGCATTTGTTACTTCCAGGATAATGCGATAGTTCTTGCGATCTGTTGTACTTAAAAGATTAGTATCTGGTTCTTTTTTGAAAAGCAATTCCATTAAACCACTGCTTTTAGGAAAACTTAAATCTTTCACTTTTATTATTTTATCATCAAATTGAATTTGTTAATCACCCATCATGTTTACCCCACTGATTTTTCTCACTCCGTATATGTTATCGATTTTGCTGCAGCTTTAATTTAGCATTGATAAAAAGTCTGTCAGTTCAGTTCCTTTATGCGCAGATACAAATGGTGAATACATAGATTTGAATGATGAATTTGCAGAATTAAATGATGAATTCATCATTGTGCTATTTATCGGAGAAAAATCATCGCCATTAGAAGCATCATTATCAAACGCCGAACCCGAGTCATTAATATCGTTTACAATATAACTTATTCGTCGAATCTCAATCTTTTTTTGCCGATTTTCTGTTACTGTCTATAGCCGAAATGCGATTAGAACGTGACACACTTTCAGTTGTCGAATTAACAAGCTTTTCAAGTGGTGTAATAACTGGTCTTAAAGTATCACCAATAACCTTTTCAAAATCATTTCTCTTCTTTTTTAATAAAAAGTATTTTTTTTAATAGCCTTATGTGCTCGTAAGAGCTCGCTAAGAACATTTTTTTCTTTCTTAAAGTCAGGCATGCTGACAAAATGCTGTCTACAATCGAACTGCAAAGATTAAGATTTATACTTCCTTTTTAATGGTAAAACAGTCAAATCATTTTCTATATCTACCATCATTTATTGCTTTATCTTTGTCAATAACAACTAATCCATACTTGTCATTCTTCCAGCATTTAGTACAAAGATTTCGAAATTCATTTAATGTTAAGTCAGTATTCATATGGTCTTCATAGATATGTTTAATATTAACATCATCTTGACGATAAATTACCATCAAATTAATATTGTCCCTGATGAGATGTTTCGGTATATCAGCATATGACTGACGTTAAAAGCTATCTGCACTTTTGTGTCTCCCCATACATAAAAAAGCTCTAACGTTATCCTGCTTCTCACAAGCGACATCGTCAAAAATCATAATTGATTTAGGTAGGACTTTATCTGGAGACACTACAGATGCATGTTCACTGAACGGTAGATATGATATACCTTAAATTGGTTCTAAAACTTTTTGAAGAAATTGGTATTTTGGTTGATTTAAGGATTTGGAGTATATATACAAATTTTCGAATCTAAGACCATTAGGGTGTGTAATTAGAGCCAATAAACTATTAGTTTTTCCACAGTTCAATGGGCCACAAAATACTGCACGTATATTATCTGGAAGTAACTCTTCGTGTCGCTTTTTTTTCGTTTTCTCAAAATCAGAGTTGACAACGGGAATTTTGACGTTTTGCTCAGTAAAATTCATGTTTACGTAACAAAGTCAAATCTAAGATTCACCTTTTCGAATTATAAACGCTTGTTTTATATTTTGATCATCAGTTGTAAATCAGCACTCGAAGAGAGACGCTCGTACACAAATCACAGAAGCACCCTAAGCGTAAAGGGTTACTTGATAAAGTAATCAATAACTTACCTATTGAAATGCATATTCCTGGATATCAATATTGTGGTCCCATAACAAAACTGAAAAAGCATCTAAAAAGAGGTGATACAGGTATCAATCCACTTGATCAAGCATGCAAAGAACATGACATATTTTATTCTGATAAAAATGCTGATCGAAAAGTAGCTGACATGAAGCTCGCTGATAAAGCTTGGCAGCGTATTAAAGCAAAAAATGCAAGTCTTAGCGAAAAAGCAACTGCTTTTGTTGATGCAAATGCTATGAAATTAAAAGGAAAGACAGGAATGGGGTAAAATTGAGTAAATTAGTAACTGCAAGTAAAAAATTATTATAACCAAGTAAACGTTCTCGCAAAGTTATTTAGTCCTCTTTAAAAGGTGCACGTGAAGCTCTTAAGATCGTTGGCGGTAAGAAAAAAATTATCATTCCACGTATTCTACCTGTTTCATCAAAAATAGGTGGCGCTCTGCCTTTTCTCATACCATTGTTCGCAGCATTAAGTGCAACTGGTGCTCTGGTTCGAGGAGCTGCTGGAATAGCTAAAGCAGAAAATGAAGCTCAAGCTGCACAGAAAAATTATGAAGAAAATAAGAGGCATAATAAAACTATAGAAGCCATTGCCCTAGGAAAAGGTCTCTATCTTAAACCATATTAAACTGGAATGGGATTATTTATGAAACCTCATATCGATCATGGTCAAGTTGAAAAAAAAAAATTTTGATCTAACTTTGCCAAATCGTGCACTGACTGACTATGATCTTATAAAGTATGCTCGTATGATGCGAATCCCATATTTTCGAGGTGTTTTCATGAGAAATAATCTAGCTCCTGATGGTCCATGGCATAACGAATTAGCTATAGTTAACTTAGATGATTTTCAAAACAAAGGCACTCACTGGGTATGTTATCGAAAACGAGTTTCTGAAGTAATTTATTTTAATAGTTTTGGTGATCCCTCTACAGATCTTATGTTATATTTTAACGTGAAAGAAGTATAATATAAATACAATTATAGTATAAATACAACCATAAAAGATATCAGAATTTTGACTCATTTATTTATGGACATCTTTGTCTTCAATTCTTGTGTGAAAGACTATAAAAGAAGAGTTTTTAGACAAGCAGGATCATTCTTTTTCAAACAGTCATGAAAGATAGTTTTCACTTTGAGATTTTTAAGGCAAATCTTCTGTCTTAGAAGCGCAATATTTTCCTTCAATAGAACCACCACAGCATAAGAATTTTGTTTCAGATTTAGTTGAACTTTTAACATTCAACTCGATTCCCAATGTTGACGATTCGAATAATAAACTTTATATAAACGGAGAGAAGATTATTACCATTCCTACTGGCAGTTATGAAATTGAGGCTATTAATCAATTTTTACAAGAAGATTTGAAATCTAAAGAAATCGAGTTTTCCTTGAAAGCTAACAACAATACTCTCGGAAGTGAAATTTATTGCAATCATCAGATAGATCTTAGACCTCACGATTCAATAGGTCGTCTTCTCGGTTTTACGCGTCGCGTTCTTCATGAAAAAATTGATCACAGCTCTGATTTACCTGTGAAGATATTGAAAATAAATGCACTCAGAGTAGAGTGTAATATTACTACAGGTGCTTACATCAACGACAAAAAAGTTCACACGATCCATGAGTTTTTCCCAAATTTTCCTCCAGCATATAAAATCATAGAAGTTCTATCGCATGTCATATATTTACCACTAAATGTTAAGAGTATAGATCATCTTCAAATCCGAATCGTTGATCAAGACGGAAATTTAGTGAATTTTTGAGGAAAGGAAATTACTATCAGACTTCATATAAAATCTGCATAATAGGAATCATTTACTATTCACTGCTGCTTTCAGAAAAATGGATGAAATTATAAGCATTTAATAAGGTGTCGCATTCGATGAGTCTATTGCTCATTATGAGGTTCACACACATCAACCATACTCCACATTAAGTTTTAATAACAGTGATGAAATTCGTATTTCTATCCAGCATCAAGACTTATGCCTCTTACCATCATGTAGTTACATCCATGTATGTGGAAAATTACAAAAACTAGATGGACAAGCACTAACTAAAACTAATTTCGTTAATAATGGCATTTGTCATCTGTTTGATGAAATTCGATTTGAACTTAATGCTGTAGAGGTAGATAAAAGTAAAAATGTTGGTTTGAGTAGTCTCATGAAGGGATGCACTTCATTTAATCCAAATCAGACTCTAACATTAGAAAATGCAGGCTGGCTTGGTGTTGAAGAAGGAAACAAAACAATTGTAGATGATCATAGAAATTTTGACGTTTCTATCCCTCTTAGTATGATTTTAGGCTTCGCGGAAGATTACAAGAAAATTGTTATTAATATGAAGCATGAACTCATTCTTACAAGATCAAGAAATGACCTGAATACTATAATAACGGAAGGTCATGTAGCCAGCAATGTAACCACATATGAAACTTATTAGATAAAAATTTTAAAGATCAAGTGGTTAATGCCATATGTTATTGTATCAGATAAACAAAAAATCCACCTGTTAAATTTCATTGGCAAAGATAATCCTATTTCTATGGGTTTTCGATCTTGGGAGTTATTTGAATATCCCCTCCTTCCAACAACAAATAAACACGTCTGGACGGTAAAAACTTCAAATCAATTGGAGAAACCACGTTTCGTGATTCTTGTATTACAATCGGGAAAAAAGGGTTCAAAAACTAAAACTGCCAGTCGATATGACCACTGTAATATTAGTAATGTTAGACTTTTCTTGAATTCACAATATTATCCGTACAACAATCTCAATCTTGACATATCTAAGAATCAGTTTGCTATTCTCTATAATATGTGTGCTAATTTTCAGAAAAGCTCTTATGGAAGAGATCCACAGCCATTGTTGACAAAGTCTCAGTTTATCAATTTGAACCACTCATAGTTATTGACGGTTCACGACAAAACGAATCTCTAAAGAGCGCTCCTGTCGATGTTCGTCTCGAATTTGAGTCTCAAACTGACTTTCCAGCTAATACTTCAGCTTATTGCATGATCTTACACGATCGCATCGTTCAGTACAATTCTATTAGTGGAGATGTTCGGAAGCTTGTCTGAATCATCTTCACTTTTACGTAAAAAAATTTCTATTTTAAAATGGAATATGCTGTAGATATGATTGGTTTTAAGCAAATAGGTGGTGAATATGTTCTAAAGGAAATAGCAATCATTACTCTCAACGACAGTGGTCATACCATTGTTCATCTGTTCAAAAAACCTTTCTTATGGAAAAGGCTCTCTGACAAATTGCAAGAAGAAAACATTCGCCTCAAACATAATCACGGAATAGCTTGGAATACTGATGGGCTTGACTACTCTCAAATTACAAACTTACTTCGTGAATATTTACATGATGCTACCAAAATTTTTGTTATGAATGAATTCAAACGAAAATGGCTGTTACGATTCAAGTTTCCCGCTTATAACATCAATCAATACGGCTATCCATCAAACCCATCTTTTAAGTGTTTTACCATATGCACAAATCATAATCTAATTTATAAAACTGTCTGTGCACTACACAATGTCAAACTCATGAAATTATTCTATCACTCACAAAATCATTTGTAAGAAAGAAAAGACAAATAAAAAAAATAGTAGAAAAAAAATAGTAGAAAACGCTATAGGCATTCTGGATCACGTTCGGATTCTAGATCACTGAGATGATCTACAATGCGTACGGATTCTGGATCACTTTGAGGAGAGAGGGGGTGATCCAGAACGTAGGTGATCCGGTATGCCTATAGATTATTTACTTTTATATGGTCTATCTTCTTTTATTTTCATATAATTTTCTTTTACGTAAAGACTATGAATACGCCTTGGTTTTAATTTGTTATTAATTTTGTGCTGCATTTTCATAATCATGTCTTTTTATGAATTTTCTCTATATTCATTCGATAGTACTGTTACTATTTTCATATTAAATCCTGTTATACATAAAGCTTTTTTGTCAACTATTTCTTTTAATTCTTTTTTCTCTCCATTTAATATAATCTCATCAGTCTTAATTTTAATATCGTTATAATTATGTGGATATCATCGAAATCCATTAATTCATCATTTCGTTTCAAAAAAATTGTATCTGATATGTCACTGTCGATTTCCATCTGGATCATTTCAAGATTTGAATTCTTCCAATCACGACGCATTTCCATGATATTTTTTTGATATGCTAATAAATGCATTTGTCAGTTTTTTTCAAGAAGTTCAATCTCGGCAATCACGGTGCTTCGGAGTGAATTTAAATAAAAATTTAATGTCACTTCAAAATTCTTTTTGAGAATGATTTGCGAACATTTAGGCATCATTTTTAAAATCGGTTTGCATGGCTGATTTGGAGAAAAATAGGAATAAAAAGAATAATTCAAAACCAAACAATTTTATTTTATTTATAACAAAATGCTCAAAAGTGTTTGGAACGTAGGTATAATAGTAAAAATATAACAAAATTGAAGAATATTGGCCTTATGTTATGGAGCTATTGGACTTAAATATTTAAAATACTGTCGAAAAATAATTTTATAGCTACTTACGTATGAATACATAGTATTCAAAGAATGTAGATATTTACATCGATGCCATCTGCTAATATATTCTTTAATTTGTTGAAGCTCATTTCATGTCAGATTTCAAGCGATTCAGTCGTAATTTAAAACTTGCTTAGCTAACAAGGAGAGGTCCTCACCTCTAATAAACGAATTTGGCTGATACTGAAGGTTATGATTCTCTGATAAAAAAAATGAACCCGGGTTCTTTCTTTTCGTCTAATAAACCCAGAGGCTAAGATAAAGCCATTTTTTGAAAACATAGTAAGAAGAAGCGCTTATAAAACCTTGATTAACCAAAGAACTAAAACTCTCACAGCAAAATATAAAAAAGGAGTATAAGTTTAATACTTTGATTTGAGCTTTATTGCATCAGAAAGTCAATTCAAAAGGTATAGCTAGCACAGCATCAAGAATTTCACTAAAATATTGCGAAATCTTTCACTGGAATATCTCAATGGAACCTTCCATGCAGGTTCTAGGAAGTCTTCACAAAATATTTCAAAATATTCCACTAGAATCTACCATTGAAAGCTTCCAGGAACATTTATGGAATATTTCAAAGAAATGTTTGAAAACTTTTTCAAATTATTCCATGAAATATTTACGGAAGATTTCTGGAATATTTCATGAAGTATTACATTCAATGTTTATCAAATATTCCAGTGGAATATTTCATGCGAAATTCCAGGAAGGTTTCATAAAGATTTTACTAAAAGATTCCGAAAAACTTCTAAATTGTAAAGCGGAATATTACACAAACCTTCTAGAATTATTCCATAAAATATTTCACAGAAGGATTTTAGTAATCTTACGGTGAAATATTTCATGAAAGATTTTAAGAAGATTTCACAAATATGCCGCTGGAAGATTCCGAAAAACTTTAAAATTCTACAGCGAAACATTACATAAATCTTCCAGAAATATTCTACGAAATATTTTACAGAAAGATTTAAGTTATCTTTCAGTGCAATATTCGATCAAAGATTTCAGAAGGATTCCATAAATATTTCGCTGGAAGTTTCCGAAAAACTTCGAAATCGTACAGCGGAATATTACATAAATCTTCTAGTAATATTTTACGAAATATTTTATAGAAAGATTTAAGTAATCTTACAGTGGAAGATTGTATTAAATATTCTAGAAGGATTCCATGAAATTTCCGTTGGAAGCTTGTGCGGAATGTTACGGGAGATTTCCAGTGACGCCGATAGGCGTCGTTCGTTAAATGGGACTTTTATTCCCAAGTGGTTGGGCAATACCTTACTCACTATATAAGCGAAAGGGTCACCGCTGTGTTGCGTACAGTCGAAGCGATTATGTAAATGAGATTTTATTACTTAATGTCAATGTTTATGTATGCGTATATGTATTGATATATAAGTATAAAGTGTTATTATATAATATATATACTATTTCCTCCCAGCATTTCTAAATCTTTCATAAAATATGCAAGAAATATTTTGTGGTAGATCTGAAACCCTAAATCTTTTATCGTAACCTTCCAAAAATCTTCCAGGAACATTTCATGAAAGATGTGAGATTACTCATTAAAGTATTCTTGATATCTTTCAAGAATATTTCATGGAGTATTCCAATGTACACGGAGAGAAAAATCAGGTTATTTTCTCATGATAAATTTAACACGTTAAAATTATATGATTCTTCATGTAAGATTCTCATGAAATGAAGTTAATTTAATCAGAATAGCATCTAACTTAAAATGCTATAGGTGCCATGTTATTATTACTTGGACGCTCACGGGATTTTCACGTGGAACTCAAGTGAATTTAACGGTGGTAGGGCCGATCTAGTAGCACAGGCTTTGAAAGAGAGAGAGAGAGAGAGTAAAGAATATGTGTATATTCGTAGCAGCAGTCAGTTAGAATACACATACTGTGCGAGTAGAGTGGGGGTATGTCGATTTTTATAAGCTAAACCCTTTGGTCTTGGTTACTTCGTTTCTCTCTCTCTCCCTCTCTATCTCCTTTCAAAGTCCGTGCTACTGGTCGGCCGCACCACTGATGAATTCACTCGAGTGCCACGTGAAAATCCGGTGGGCCTCAAGTAATTTTAACATGATGCACCGCCATCTATTAAAAACATGGATATCATCTAAAAATCACTTGTTTCTTCGATAATATTAGGTGAAAAAATATCGTGTGATAATCACTTGAAATTTCATGGGATAATAACCTGATTTTTCTCTCCGTGTAAGAAGAATCAAGGACATACGAAATTAGAGGAATATTCCACAGAAGTTTTCTGAAATAATCCTAATCTTCCGTGTCAATATTCTACAAATCGTCCATGAATATTCCATGGAATATTTTACGATGGATTTCTAAAATCTTCCAGAAATATTGTATGGAATATTTCATGAAAGCTTTCTCAAATCTTCCATGCATATTCCATGAAAGGTTTAGAAAATGTTTCAAATCTTCCGTTTCAATATTTCCAAAATGTTCCATGAATGTTCCAACGAAATATTTTATAAAATATTCCTGCAAGATTCCTGAAATGTTTCAATGAAAGATTTGAGATGACCCAAATCTTCCAATGAAATATTCTTGGAGTTTTCCAACAATATTCCATAGAATATTCCAATATAAAAAGAATCAACGAATATTACAGGAATATTCCATGGAAGATTCCTGAAATATTTTAAATCTTTCGTGCCATTATTCCAGGAAGCTTCGATAAATATTCCATGCTGTGTACGAGGTGATTAAAATATGCTAATTAAATAGTGTAAAAATTAATTATGTGTTACATGCTAAAAATATTAAGAAAATATGTAGCAATATTTAATTCAGCATAACTTTCGAACCACAAAAACTTTTTTAACACAATAAGGTTTAAAGTAAAGTGTTCAACTTGTACTTCTTTATCTTTCATGCACTTTTTTGTAAGAGTTTTAGTTTTTTGGTTATTAAAGTTCTTATAAGCACTTCTTGTTACTATATTTTTGAAAGAAACGACCTTATCTTTGTCGCTGGGCTTATTATAGGAAAAGAAACAACACGGATTCATTCTCTTGATAAAAAAATCATAACCTGCAGTATTAGTTTAATCGGTTTCCTAGAGGTGTGGAGACTTCTCCTTATTAGTTATGCAAATTTCAAATAACTACTTAAAGTGTATATTAACAGATGTCATCGAATTTGCATTCTCTGAATATTATGTATCTATATGTAAATAGCTAATATAGAACTACTTTTCGACATTAATTTTAATAAATATTTGAGCTAAATAGCTGCATAACATAAGGCAAATATTCTTTAATTTTATTATATTTTTACTATTACACTGACGTTCCAAACATTTTTGAGCATTTGTTTTATAAATAAAATAAAATTGGTTGGTTTTGAATCTTTTTTTCATTCTTACTTATTTTTCTCCGAATCGATGATGTGAAATGATTTTAAAAGTGATGCCTGAATTATGTAATGGACCTACAAATCATTCTCAGATGAAATTTTGCAGTTACATTAAATTTGTATTTAAACTTCATCGGAAGCACCGTGCGATTTCTAAATTTAATGGTATTTTATTGAAACATGGTTTATGACAAAAACTTCTTATCATGTTCGATGGATTATCGTAATTAATATTTGTATTATTATGATTATGTAAAAAAGGAAATATTCTGCTTTGTTGCGTTTCAAAAATACCTGATAAATGTAATCTCATTAGAGAAATATCATATCTTGAAAAACATGGACATAAATTATAAAGTATTGCAACAGCAAAAGCAATTGCAAAAAGGCGGCAATCATAATTATTTGTTTGTGATTGTACTGTTTCGAAAACTGTGCTCAATTTTAATTTGTTTGGAAATAATCTGTTCTTATAAATCTTATGCTCATCTTGTAGATATTTAAGATTTAAACTGTCATATATATGAATTGTTTTATTATTATAATACATACAAATCCAGTGATCTTTTTTAAAATTTCCGGAAAACAATGCTTCTTCATCAGTCGGTACTAAATTAATATATTGCGGTACTTGAATTGGTAAAGTGGTTTGCATATTTAATGAGGGGCACCGGTTTTAAAGATCATTAAATCCCAATTTATGAATATCAGTTAACATGTAAGTTATTCCACTATATAATACTTGTCCTTTAACAATCAATTTATCTTTCTCAGTCAAGCCCATTATTAGAAATTCAAAATCTTTAAAAAATTTTTATTTCTTTTAAATGAACTTTTTTTTAAAATATTCACAATAGAATTGCTTTTATATTAACTAATTCAATTTAGTGTATTTTTACTTTCAAAAGTTGAAAAAGATAAGAAATTATGGAAAATGCTTTGAATTAATTGTAATAAGATAAAAAATTACAATAAAATCTGTGAAAATGATATAACGATTTGAAAATGGTGATTTTCGGCGATTATATATATATATATATACATAACAAAAAAACATTGGATGAGGTTTTTTAAAATTATTAATGGATCAAAGTCTTATATTTAATATATATTCAAGGTAAAAAGAATTTTTATTAATAAATATCATTAAAAAAAAAAATTATGACTACATTTGAATTTTTTTTTTTCAGGCTCAAAATCCATCCTGATACCTTTAAGAGTTTTTAAATGTAAATACCGTGAATATCTGTGAATAATTATAAATAATTGTAAATAATGCAATTATTATAAGTAACTAAAAATAATGTTATTCCTGTTCTATTTACAACAAACCTTTCTGAATAATTAAATACATATTTATATAATATTATAATTTTTAAAGGCAATTTAACAATAGTACTTTTTGATACTAGTGCATCAAATTATAAATATTTGTGCGGTTGATATGCACGAAAGTTGGCCAAGCCAGCCCAAGTGTCATAGCAATCACCCGAACATTTATAATTTAACGCACTAGTAAAAAAAAATAATTTTTGTCACAGAGTGCGTAGAATTGCACATCAAGAATTTGGCTGCGTTTCATTATATGCAATTTTACGTACACTGTGTCAAAAACATTTGTTTCATTACTATTCCAAATACAGAATTATTATATCATTTATATATATATATATATATATATATATATATATGCAGGGTGTCCCATTTTAAAGAAACCACCAGGATATTTTCGACAGTTGGCGTTGTATAAAAAAATTTTTCAGACGAAAGTTATTCGAGACAATGGGGGCTATCTTTCTATGAAATCAGTTTTGACCTTGAGATTTATTTTCAAGGTCATTTAAAGGTCAAAGTGATTTTTTTAATATGAACCCCCATTTTTGATCCCGGATTCGAAAAGAGCAAGAAATTCTACGTTCAGATAAGGTATTATGTGTGGGGTACGGTTGACCCCTTTGAGGTCATGTAGGGGTCAAATTTATTATTTTTTTCATCTATGCACACGAATGATCGGGCAAGGGTGAGGTTAATAACTTAATAACCAAAATAAATAAAAAAGGTCCACTGTTTCCTTCAAAACACCTAATTTTTTATTTCGGATTCGGAAAGAAAGTTCAACAAAATTGTCTTCAGTTGTAGGTAATAGAAGGGGTCAAACAACAGTAAAATTGAGTTTGAACTTCATTTTGATTTTCAAAGCCAAATTTATGTATTCGAAGCCTTCATGAGAAGAATTATTTTCCATCTTGTGGGAAAACAAATTATTTTTATTCTCTTTTCTGGTGTGATTCCGGACAAGCCTACAGAGTTTCATCTAAATCATTAAAAAACACTTCTTTAGGATTATTTATGACATAGGCGACTCGTGAGCAGCCCTTCTCAGGATAATTCACGTGGAAATTTCTTAGTGTCTATCAACTCAAAAGGACCAAATATGCCGGATTATTCGAGAAACGATTGCCTAGATTGGTTAGATTGATTCATGTTCCTAATTGTGGTCTGGACATACGTAATAAGCAAATGTTCAGATAAACGGATTTTTATTTATTTAGGTTATTAGGTTTTCGTTAATTGGGTTATCGGGTTATTGGGGTTTTGGGTTGTTGGGTTATTGTTATTATTATTATTATTATTATAATTAACCTCACCCTGGCCCGATCATTCGTGTACATTGATGAAGAAAATAATAAATTTGACTCCCACATGACCTTGGAGGGGTCAACCGCACTTCACACATAATATCTTATCTGAACGTAGAATTTCTTGCTCTTTTCAAATCTGGGATAAAAAATGGGAGTTCTAATTTAAAAAATCACTTTGACCTTCAAATGACCTTGAAAATAAATCTTAAGTTTAAAACTAATTTCATAGAAAGATAGACTTCATTGTCCTGAATAACTTTCGTCTGAACAATTTTTTTATACAACGCTAACTGTCAAAAATATCTTGGTGGTTTCTTTAAAATGGGACACCCTGTATATATATATATATGTGTGTGTGTGTGTGTGTGTGTGTGTATATATGTGTATTTAATTATTTAGCAAATTTTGTTGTAAATAGAACATTAATATTATTATTTTCCGTTATTTCTAATAATTGCATTATTTACAATAATTTATAGTTATTCACAGATATTTATAATATTTACATTTAAAAACTGTTGAAGATATCAGAACTGAGTTTGAACCTAAAAAAAATTCAAATGTAGTCATAATTTTTTTTTCTAATGATATTAATTAATGAAACTCCTTTTCACCTTATAAATTAACTATAAGACTTTGATCCATTAATAATTTTAAAAAACCTCATCCGATGTTTTAAATTCGTTTGAGTTGTCAAAAACTCGATTTTTGAAAATTTTGGTACTTTCCGTAGACTTTTCCAGCCAATTCTCAACTAATTAACTTTAAAATTTCTAGAGATCTTTAGTATACATATCTTCACAAAATAACGGTTCTGGAATTTTCATAAGATAAGTTAAAGTAAATGTTGAATTAAACTACTTATGGGACGTTTCACGTCAACTCACCCGACAAAAAAATAGGATTCGTCGAAAATCTGTGAAAATGTCCTATTTGATACCCAAAATATACAAAAAAAATTTTAGAGGTCGAGGTCAAAGGGGTCAGGATTTAAACGTGATGGAATTTTTCGAATTTTCCAAATTTTTTGCTAAATAAATATTTTAATGAATTTTTTCCTCAAAAACTATCAATTTTTCGTTAAAACTTAATACAAATTGAGACAAATAAATAGAATACTTTTTCTTGGAAATTAGATGCAGAATTTACCTGAATTTTTGAAAATTATAATATACTGATTTTTATGCTTACTTGATCGATTTAAACATACTATTTAGTATATCTAAAAATCGAGCAGGTTAAATTGGCTTTTTAAGGTCTTATTTTTTTTGTTTTTTTATGAGGAAAAAATATACAAAGCCTCCAGTTGGGCAGCCTTCTCAAAGTTACTTAATTGTGCAAAAAAGTCTGAATAAATCGTTATTTTGGATCAATGATGAGATTCGTGATTTTTTTTCTGAAAAAGTATTGATTTTTGGGACAAATGTATGAAAATGTTTTTTATTGGAAATCATGTGTAGCAAGAAAAAGTATTCTATTAAGTTTTAACGAAAAATTGATGGTTTTTGAGGAAAAAATTCATTAAAATATTTATTTAGCAAAAAATTTGGAAAATTCGAAAAATTCCATCACGTTTAAATCCTGATCCCTTTGACCTGGACCTCTAAAATTTTTTTTGTATATTTTGGGTATCAAATAGAACATTTTCACAGATTCTCGACGAATTCTATTTTTTTGCTAGGTGAGTTGACGTGAAACGTCCCTTATATAAAATTCACAAAAATATGTATTTTTATCAACTTTTTAAACTAAACTTTTAAATTCTCTTTATTTTTAAAAACTAAAACTGTGATTTTGTGAAAATATATAAACTGAGGATCTCTGGAAACTTTAAGGTCAATTGGTTCAAAATATGCTGAGAAAGTTTGTGGCAAGTACCAAAATTCAGAAAATTAAGTTTTCGACTACTCAAAAGAATTTAAAATATCAGTTATGAATTTTAAAAATTATTCATGGATTAAAGTTTTATATTCAGTATATATTGATGTTAATAATAATAATATATATATATATATATATATTTAATAATAATTATATATATTTTAATTATATATATATTAGGGTAGCGCTTATTTCCCAAAATGCTTGAATATCGTCTCCCGTCCCGGGGATCGGTCGTTACTATTCAAAAACTATAAATGAATCCACAAAATCCGGTATAGAAAGTTTTAAACACGTTTCAATTTTAAAAAAACGCTTTTTTCTCATTTTTTCCAAATTTTTCGTACTTTGATGCTCTAATTCTTTTCTAAATTATTTTTGGGACTTTGTGCGCATATAAATTATTTCTGTCAGTAAAAAAAATATCCCCCATAGTGCTTTAAAAGCAAAATAATTTGTTTTCACCGAGATGTAGCTTGTTAATTCAGTAAAAAATTTTTAAAAAAGTACTTTTTTTTCGTGTTTTCAATTTTATATATGGGTTTTCGTCACTAGAAGTGCAAATGAGTTTTACTATGCAAAAGTAGAGTTGAAAACCTCTAATTTCATTTTTTATACAAGTTTCCAAGTGCTTTCATTACCGAGATATGATCATTCAAAGTTGGTACAAAAATCGAAGTATGAAATCTGTGAACTAACTACTTTATTTCGTTTGTGAAAAGATCTAACAAGGAGAGTGTTTCACCTTCGGGTCACCGATTGGGCTCAAATTTGGAAAATGTTTTCTGGATGCAGAAACATGGAGAAAGCTAAAATTTTAGAGGCCAACGCTCAAAATTTCTCTAGTTATAGGCCATTGAAGAAAATCACGAAAAAAGTTACTAGATTTTCAAATGCTTATAGTTCCTCAGCATTGTTAGCTAAAAACTTATACCTTTTTTAAATGAAAGCTGCGCTCAAATCCTTTCGAAATAGCACCTAAGGCATCCCAAAATATTATTTTTTCCCAAAGTTAGAGCGCAATGAAGATTAGACCTAATTTCAGCTTTTATTATTAATTAATGTTTTAAACAGAAAATTAAGGTCAAATCTTCATTGCGCTCTAACTTTGGAAAAAAATAATATTTTGAGATACTATAGGTGCTATTTCGAAAGGATTTGAGCTTAGCTTTCATTTAAAAAAAGGTACAAGCTTCTAGCTAACAATGCTGTGGAACTATAAGCGTTTGAAAATCTAGTAACTTGTTTCGTGATTTTCTTCAATGGCCTGTAACTAGAGAAATTTTGAGCGTTGGCCTCTAAAATTTTGGCTTTCTTCATATTTCTGCATCTAGAAAACATCCCCCAAATTTGAGCCCAATCGGTGACCCGAGGGTGAAACACTCTCCTTGTAAGTTAATATTACACAATTAAAATTTCTAATAAAAGCAAACAATATATTTAAAAAAATATAGTAAACAAAAATATATAATATGTTATAAATACATTTTATTAATTTCTTACGTCACTCTGTTCTCAGTTTCTTAATCAATTTTTTTTCATCAGCACTGGCTATTAAATTTTGTCTACTTTCATCAATAAACTGGAGTAAATACTGTTTTTGATCTTCATCACGAGATCGAGTATTGACATATTCTTCAGCTAAGTGAATCGCTCTTTCGGCGCAGTCATTCACTACAACAAGATGTTTTAATTTTTCACGGCACTCTAAGTAAGAAGGATTCTTTTCCCATAAAGTACAATCCTGTTTTAAAAATGTTTTATCTAAATTAAACCTACTAAAAAAATTCAAACTTTGACTATTTGTGAAATAATCAAGTGTTTTGTCGTACAATGATCGAATGCCCTCATCAGATGGATCAAATTTTTTCAAAATATCGTCATCTGAAGGTTTGTTTTTGAGTGATTTAATTATTCTTCGTTTGGTACTGATATCAACATCATTATCGAAAAGTGAAAGAATAGTGAGTTCTGGTGACAAGTACCATAAATGGTTTCTAAATTTATGTAAAGTAGCATCCGATATGCTTTTGTCGGTATCTTTGAAATCAATTAATGATTTTATTAATTTCAAATCTTTGTTTGGAGTGGAAATAGCTAAAGGAGCGGTGTACCATGGATCGAGATATTTGAATACAATGAATTTACATACAGCATATAATTTAGCTTCGTCGCCCTTACTCATTTTGAAAGATTTTCTGAATAAATACATTTTTATTGTGTAGATAGCCTTAGCCATCCAGCGAGCATGGTGAATTGCTTCTGGCTTTTTAAAAGTTATGGTTTCGTCAATGCCCAAGAAAATTAAACAGAGCTCTAATAATTCTTTGTAATCATTTCTAGGCTGCTCTTCTGCTAAAAATTCTTTTATATTTTGAATCGCATCAGGAACTTTATCCTTCAAAGATATTTCTAGTCCGGGTAGTCCATTTTCAAAAGAATTCAAATCAAAATTAGACAATTGCTCTCTAAATCTTTTAAACATCGGCATATCTGGACCACTAGTGCCAGGAAATTTCACTTCAAATGCTGCTCTTAATAAAAGCTCAAAAACGTGATGACGACAAGCTAAATAGAGCAAATCTTTTTCCATTAAATCTTCTAAAAGCATCGCTGTTCCGCTTTTGCATCCTAAATTCACATTTGTTGTGTCACAGCAGATTGCATTTGTTAATTCTATTAATCCCCAATCTTTCAAAGATGCATAAACTGCTGAAGCTAACGTACTTGCTTTTTGATCTTGCAATGCTGGCACATTGATGAGTTTTGTAAATTTATCGCTGGATACTAAAATTGGCAATCTATCAACCTTCTTGCAAGTTATATCATCTGGAATAAGTTTACCATCCCAGTGAACTATTAAAAAATCCATACGAGTATTTTCAATCAATTGCTTCATTTTTTCATATTCGTGCTTTCTTATTTCAGCTCTTGCAATATTGATAGATTTACGATTGAGGATTAAAGTATCAAGATCAATGTTTAATTCATTAGCAATAAGACCGGTTATGAAAACAGCATCTCTGTCAGAAACTTTAGCTTTGTCAAAAGCTGCCACGACTGCTGGAGACATCACATTAATAGAACCTCTTTCATTTTTTTTTTCATAGTTCCTTCCTTTTGCAGTATAAACTATATTAGATCTTTACGAGCTTGAAGAGGTTTCTTCACTAGATGATTGCTCTGTTTGAAGCAATAACAGAGCTTTTGATCCTAAAAACAAATATAATCAAATGTGTAACTAAAATGAATGAAGACATTCTTGAATGACGAAAGTAAAAGTAAGAATAGTTTTCGACATATTAATCACCTTACTGAAAAATCTCAAATGAGACCTCAAATGAGATTTCAAATGAAATCTCATGCCAACATCTTATTTGACAATATTTCTTATTTTAGTAGGTTTGAAATCATCGATTAGAGACTGTTTTTGACAAATTAGTACTTGGGAATTTTTTTTTTTAATTTGAATTTATAAAATTTTTTCCAAGTCCCAATTTAATAGTCACCAATAGATGATTTTAAAAAAACCAAAATAAAAATTATTGCTTAATGAGATTCCGGCATGAGATCTAATTCCAGATTTAAATTGAGAATTTTTTGTAAGGCATGGTTTAACGGTGACTAAAAATATATTTACTTGTCATAATATCTGTCTCTGAGACGAAATGTTCACTCTTAATAGATCCAGCTTCACTAATTGATGAATTTTGGCTGAATGTTTGACAGAGTTTTATTTCCGGATCCACGATTTTCGAAGTTGAAGGTTGTAGCAATTGTTCAATATTTTCTGGGGTCAAAATGTTTTCATCTGTAATTAAATGTAATCATAGAAAAACCAACTACAATTGTTACGAATCAAATTTTTACATATTATAAATGCATTATTACCTGAAATGTTTTCAGATTCTATTAAAGGTAATTTGATTTTTATGATATCAATTGGTTTCGACAGAAAAACTTTTTTTACTGATTCGTCCATTTAACCCAATAGTGTCATTGAAATATCTTGGGAAATATCAAATACATCAGCCATTTTTTCAAGAAATTCAGTGACTTTTGCACTCGGCTTATTCTGAAATTTTCTTACTTGTGTATAAGACTGGTATAGATTTTTTAATTTTTCGATGCAATAATCGATTCTTTTTACTTTTATGGATGATTCTTCCCATATACCTAAAATTTCCTTGATTACAATCCGAACAGCATCAGCTAATTTGGATTTTTCAATTTGAGTCTTGTACAGTAGTCTTTTAAGAACAACTAAATTGGATGGTAAATATCTGTCATCGAATTCAGAAATCAAGTTATTTGTTATATCAGATAACTCTAAATTCTGTTGATCAGACGCCATTTTTCTCTCTAATGAAAACTGTCAAAATCTTATAAGTTCACAATTGGTTGATGTCACCTATAATGGACAGCTTGTGAAACAAATAATCACGTCGTTAAAATAATTAAGCGTTAAAAGAAAATTGTTATAAAAAAACTCGTGTGGCTAGAAATTTAGTTCTAAATTTAGCAGATACTATAAATATTTTTCAAAAAAAATTTGGTCAAGTTTGTTTTAAGACAAAATAATAAAATTTAAGTTTTGTTTTTCATGATTGTCTTGTGCAATTATATTGTATCCTTTATATCCATGAGAATATTAGATTTTTAATAAAAAATGCTACTTGATTGATAATAAACACAATCTCAAGTCAAAGCGTAATTTGAATTAAATATTTATGAAATATCCGTACATAAGATAATGTTTAAGAAATAAATTTTCTCATTCTGAGTTTTTAAATTTATAAGTTAGACCAGAAATATTGATTAAGAAAACATTTATTAAAATTAGTAGATAGATAGCTCCGGATATCAGATTTTAATGAAATTTCGTGGTTAGTTTCTGTTCGATATATCTAAGAAAAATCCAGAACCTTAAGAGGAGGTCACGTATTTCTGTCTTTTTCTAATCAAAGAATTGAGTTTTTTTACACAAACTAACAACTTTAGCAAAAAATGAAGAGAAAGCCGCATCTCGTAATAAAAAAAGCAATATTTTCTTTGATAAGAAAGAATTAATTTTATTGCTTCGTTTTCAAGAAAACCTTGAAAAACTTAAATCATAGAGGTTAGGGTGAACAATTCGGCTTTTCAAGGTTTTCTTGAGAACGAAGCAATAAAATTAATTTTTTCTTATCACAGAAAATATTGCTTTTTTTGATACAAGATGCGGCTTTCTCTTCATTCTTTGATAGAGTTATTAGTTTTTGTGAAAAAATCATTTCTTCGATTAGAAAAGGACAGAGATACGTGACCTCCTCTTAAGGCCTATTGCTGACTTGTTTTTGAAATATAACATGTCTTCTGAAATTTTCTCCTTTCGTTGTACTGCAACATCAAACTTTTTATTTTAAATATTTTATATTTATTCAAAGCAAATAATTTTGCTTTAATTTACTTGAAATCAGCTAAAATCGTTGATATATAATTATAAAATAAAATATTTTATTAAATAAAATACCATTAAAGGTAAAAATTTAATTGAGTTTTTAACTTACATCGAAGTCGATGGTTTCATTATCAATAAAATTATCTAAGAATTTGAATAATATTTTTGTATAATTAAATATTATCATTCACTTTTTTTCCATAATTTTTTAATGATTTATTCCACTATAAATCAGGCTTATAAGATTTATAGTGTAATAAATCATTGAAAAATTGTAGGAAAAAAGTGAGTAATAACATTTAATCATACAAAAATATCATTCAAGTTCTTAGATAATTTCATTAATAATCAAACCATCAACTTCGATTTAAGTTGAAAATATTAAATTTTCACTTTTAATGGTATTTTATTTGATAAAATATTGTATTTTATAATTATATATTAACAATTTCAGATGATTTCAAGTAAATCAAAGCAAAATTATTTGCTTCGAATCAATATAAAACATTTAAAATAAAAAGTTTGATGTTGCAGTACAACAAAAGGAGAAAATTTCAGAAAACATGTATGTTATAATTCAAAAACAAGTCAACATTAGACTTTACCCTACTGAAAAAATCTACCTGGATTTCCACGTGGATTGCCCATGTGGAAATCCACATGGATTTCACATGGATTCCTTGTGGATTTGCATAGGAATCCACGTGGATTACCCACGTGGATTTCCACGTAAAAAATCCATGTGGATTTTATGAAAGCCATGTTGATTTTATAAAGCCCTTGTGGACTGTTAAAGAATCTATATGGATTATATGAAATCTATGTGGACTTTCAAGGAACCCGCATGGATTTTATAAAATCTGTGTTAATTTTATGTACTTCTCGTGGATTTAAAAAAAATCCATATGGGTTTTGTGAAACCCATGTGGATATTTAGTAATCTATGTAGATCTTTGGATATCTATGTTGATATTTAGAAAAATCCATGTGGATATTTAGAAATCTATGTAGATATTTAGAAATCTATGTAGATATTTAGAAATCCATGTGGATTTTTAGGTAATCTACGTAGATTTTTTACTTGGATATCCAAGTGGATTTAAATGAAAATCTACGTGGAAATCCACTTGGATATTTTGAATAGGAAATAACTCAATATTTATTTCGCATTTACAGTAAAAACCAAAAACGAGGTTAACCTCGTAGTTTCAGCTCTTTAAACATCAAAGAGCTTCTACGAACTAACTAAGAGTATTCTGGCCTTATATATCTGCGTCTTTGAAATTTGTATCAGGGATCACAAAACTTAGAAAAACGCCACCTATAGATTCAAAATAGAATCGACGAAATCAATCATCGATTCGACAGTAAGTCACAAGGTGGCGTTTCTCTAAATTTTGTGACCCATCATATGAATTTCGAAGTCACAGATATATAAGACCAGAATACTCTCAGTTGAATCATAGAAGCTCTCTGATCTTCAAAGAGCTGAAATTACGAGGTTTACCTCGTTTTTGGTTTTTACTTCGAATGCGAAATAAACATCGAGTTATTTCCTATTTCAAACATCTATGTGGATTTCCACGTGGATTTTCATTTAAATCCACGTGGATATCCGATTAAAAAATCTACGTAGATTACCTAAAAATCCACATGGATTTCATAAAATTCATATAGATTTCTTAAAAATCCACGAGAAATACATAAAATTATCACAGATTTTATGAGAGAGCGCGGTGGCGTAATGGATAGAGCTCTTGCCTTCAACGCGGAGGGCATGGGTTCGAATCCTGGCCAGGTACCTCTAACTTTTTTTTCGAAAGAAAATAAGTGTATGTGCCATTTATATCGCGACTCTTTAAAAAATCCGACCTCACTGGGTATCGGTTAATTGTTGGTTACAAAAGTGGCTGACCATCCATCGGTAGTCAAAGTTTTCGGTATGGTGGGTCTGACAGTCCTAGCCTGATGTAATGTGTTAAACAGATGCCGGGCGGGGGACTTCCTCGACTTCACCATATATAAAAGGTTAATCATATAGAGGACAATATCTTTTATATATTAATCTTTAAAAAAAAAAAAAAAAAAAAAAAAAAAAAAAAAAAAAAAAAAAAATCACAAATTATATAAAATCCATCGGGATTCCTTGAAAATCCACATAGATTTCATAAAATTCATATGGATTCTTCAACAGTCCACAAGGGTTTTATAAAGTCAACATAGCTTTCATGAAATCCACATGGATTTTTTCACGTGGAAATCCACGTGGGTAATCCGTATGGATTCCTATGCAAACCCACAAGGAATCCATGTGAAATCCACGTGGATTTCCACATGGGTAATCCACGTGGAAATCCAGGTGGATTTTTTCAACAGGGTAAGGTCTTAGAGTCTAACGATAAGTTCTTCATGAAATATAAGGCATCATATATTTTTTTAGTTTTATTGATTTTAAAGCACTAACATCAAAATCTTTATATGTTGCATATATTATATTTACTCAAAGCACTTTAATTAGCTTTGATTTTAATATAATTTAATACAAATAGTTTCTTATACGTATGAAATATAATATTTAATATTATTAAGCACTTTGAGAAATAAAAATTCAATAAAATTGTGAACTTACCCAAGCGTCGACAATGCAATTGCTAATAAAATTATCTAATAATTTGATTAATGTTTTAATATTATTGAATAAAATCATTTATTATAATTATATAATAAGGCATATTATAACATAAGGCAATATTTCTTATAACATTTTCTAAAGGATTATCGTGTTAGGATTTCTTACATAACGATTGACAGAATTTTGAATAGGTTATACACGGAAAGACTTTTGCCTCAATAAACTTGATGCGCGCCCTCACTAGAAAAAGTGATGCCTTCTGCTACGTAAATCATATGTATTGCCTTACATTTTATAATGCATGCATCACTTTTTTTCGTGCATTGATCGTAAAACACAGCGCAAGGTGGCGCCGCATCGATATTTATCTTGCATATTCCAAAAATATTGTGCATGCGCGCCACCTTGTAGAGCGTTTCTAAAACGCACTATCTTTTATGGTGCAAAAGTCTCTCGGTGTAGGTTTTTTTACTCGGACGGTTGAGATGACAAAGAACGGGTTATTTCATTTTAATTGAAGAAGGGCTATTCCAATTTTCATCATGGTACACTTTAAGTATTTTCGCCCTGCAGTATTTTCTATATTAATATTTCTGTGGTGATTTGTATAAGAATTTAGATAGTATTTTAACAAGAATTCGTATAGTCTTTCCTATTGGGATTTCTATGGTATTTTTTGTAGTATTTTCTGCAGGCGTTTTTGTTGTATTTTATAGAGTGTTTTCTGTTGGGATTTCTATTATATTTTTCTATAAACATTGGACAGCATTTTTTAAAGAATGAAATGTTATACCTAATACATTTTTACCATATTACAATAAAATTTTATTACAATTCCATACATATTTCGTGAAAAAATTACTTGCATATTTTCCTACAAGATTTCATAAAAACTCTACGGAAAAAACTGTAGAAAAATGCTGCAGGAAATACTGCAAATAATACAGCAGGGAGTACGGTAGGGTCAGTACATAAAGTATCGGATTTCTTGCAGAAAAACTTGCAGTTTCTTTTTAGGGTACATTTATAATATTTTTACCCCACGGTTTACTAATGTGCGCATTGTTGTCATTTTTTTGCAGAACTTTATATAGTGTTTTTGTAAAAATTGAAGTAGTATTTATTGTATAAACTATTTTACAGTATTTCCCACAGAATGCCTTTCAATAAAAACTAAAGACTTTCATGTAGTAACAATATATGTTTTTTCTAAATTACTATTAGAATTCACAAAAATTTCATATCTATTTTGTAAAAGAATTACTTGCAACATTTTCAACAAGATTTTATGTAAAATAACTTAAGAGCATGACGAAGCTGTCCGCCTTCTAATAATATTTCCAATCTTAACTTATGAATAAACGATGCGTTTAATCGAGTTTCTTTGCTACAAAGAAAAAATTTGTAAGATTAAACTCTAGTGCGGACAACTCAAGAAATCCACCAAAATATTATACATACAAAGTTATAATAAAAACTTTCAATATGTCGTATTTTAAGGTTAGGTTTGTCGAGTTTGATATCTAATTTCCAATCCAAGCTCATAAAAAAATAAAAAGTCCAAATGATTTTTTATTTTAACAAAAATTATTTTATAAATATAGCTTTAGTGCGGACAAGTCATTATATTTGTTTAATTTAAGAATTTAAAAAGATATTGATAAAATAAAAAAAGCAAAACTCGATTGCTGCAGCTCCGACATGCCGTTAAGGAAATACAACAGAAATCTACTGGAAATGCAGGAGAATTTTCTGTTTCAAAAATTATAGTTTTTTTAAATAATAAAATATCTTTGCTCTGCAGTATTTTCTATACGAACATTTACGTTGTTATTTGTATAAGAATTTATACTGTATTTTAACAGGAATTCATAAAGTATTTTCAATGGGGATTTCTTTTGTATTTTTCGCAGTATTTTCTGCAGAGATTTATTTTTTAAATTTTAAATTGCCTACAGGAATGACATTTACCCATTCAGCATGAAAGGACTTTGAAAGGATTCTGAAAGTATTCATGAAAGGACTACAATCTTTCAGAAATATTTCACTGAAAGGATTCTGAAATAATTCTATGTCCGAGGTATTATTCTTTTAAAAATAATACATAAAAATATTTCATAAAGAATTCACAAGACATTTCAAAATTCTTTCAATGGAAGAATTCTGTAAGGATCCATGAATACTTTTGGTAATAATTCGTAAATCGTTTCATACATCTTCCATAGAAAGGATTCTGTAAGAATAATATAAAATATTTTTAAAATATTTCATTGTATTATTTCTAAAAGGAATATACCTCGGACATAGAATTATTACAGAATCCTTTCAATGAAAGAATTCTGTAAGGATCCATGAATTCTTTTAGTAATAATGCATTAATCTTTTCATACATCTTTCATTGAAAGTATTCTGTAAGAATGATATAAAATATTTTAAAAATATTTCATTGTATTATTTCTGAAAGAAATATACCTCGGACATAGAATTGTTACAGAATCCTTTCAATGAAAGAATTCTGTAAAGATCCATGAATTCTTTTAGTAATAATGCATTAATCTTTTCATCTATCTTTAGTTGAGAGACGTGTAAAGTTCTAGAAATTTTATTCTTTCCTGTATTATTTAAGAATCAATTTAGAATTAATACACACACACACACACACACACACACACACACACACACACACACATACATATATATATAACGGATCTGATGATATAATTATTCAGAGGATTACGAATAGTTTTACAGCGGTTAAAATCGAAGTTATTATAACACAGACATCGCACGCATAACAATTTATAGTTTCCATTTAACAGCAGGCCGGAGTAGAACCTGATACCGACCGAGTAACAATTAAGTTGTTTGTTATTTACTCAAGTATTAATCGGTGTATCTTCAAAATAAAGGTTGATCGCAATAGATATTATTGTTATGAATATCTATGCACAAGAAAAAAAAAATCTACCGATTTGTTTTTGAGAAAAGTAAGGAACGCCGAAGTAAAAGATTATGTTTATAATATTTTCACGTTCCTTACTTTTCTTAAAAACAAAGCGATAGATTTTTTTTTCTTGTGCATAAATATTTGTAATAATAATATCTATTGCGCTTAACCTTCTATTTGCAGATACACCGATTAATACTTGAGTAAATAACAAAAATGCCAATTAGACAAGGACAGCGAATCCGGCCTGCTCTTAAGATTCTTATTTTCCTTATATATGAAACGGGAAGCACTCTTACCGCTTGCAAGAGTAAGAGATACCGCCATCAAGCGGATAAATTCTAAACTAATCCGGAAAATATTTCTAAATAATTCTGTTATATTTCACGTTTTCTTTCATAAAGTCCTTTCAAAGTCCATTCAGTAAGGATTCATGTAATAACTTTTATTCTCGTCATAAGTTATTTCATGAAATATTTCAAAAAGATTTCGAAATTATTTCATGTATGTTTTCTTGAGACTTTACCAAAATATTACATGAATTATTTCATAAAAGCTTTTTGGAAGAATCTTGAAATTATTCGGTGAAAGAATAACTTAAATTATTCCGAAAATCTTTCTGAATTATTTTATGAATTGAATCGTTGGAAGATTTCTGAGTTCTTTCTTGTTTCCTTTCAAGAAGTCTTTTCAAAGTCCTTTCAGTAAGGATTTATGTAATAACTTTTATTCTCATCACAAGTTATTTCATGAAATATTTCAAAAAGATTTCAAAATTATTTCATGTATGATTTCTTGAGACTTTACCAAAATATTGCATGAATTATTTCATGAAAGCTTTTTGAATGAATCTTGAAATGATTCGGTGAAAGAATACCTTAGATCATTCCGAAAATCTTTCTAAATTATTTTATGAATTGCATCGTTGGAAGATTTCTGAGTTCTTTCTTGTTTCCTTTCAAGAAGTCTTTTCAAAGTCCTTTCAGTAAGGATGTATGTAATAACTTTTATTCTCATCATAAGTTATTTCATGAAATATTTCAAAAAGATTTCAAAATTATTTCATGTAGGATTTCTTGAAACTTTACCAAAATATTGCATGAATTATTTCATGAAAGCTTTTTGAATGAATCTTGAAATGATTCGGTGAAAAAATAACTTAGATTATTCCAAAAAATCTTTCTAAATTATTTTCTGATTAATTTTGGAAATTTGGATTTTCTGTAGAGATTTTTATTTTAAAATTTGGGGTTTCCAACAGAATAACATGGAGTAACTAATATATTTTTTCTCGAAATTCTTATTAAATTGTGTCAAAATTCCACATATATTTCGTGAAAAGATTATCTGCATAATTTTCTACAAGATTCCATAAAAATCATACAGAAAATTTTGCAGAGAAACGCTGCAGGAAATACGGCAAGTAATAAAGCAGAAAATATTGTATGTTCACTACGAAAAGTACAGCATGATTTTCTGTAAAAAAGCTTACATTTTTTTTATTAGGATGTATTTAAAATATTTATTCCTGCTGTATTTACTATTAGAGTATCTCTGTAGTATTTTTTGTAGAGATTGAGGTTATTTTTTATTGCATAATCTTTTCACAGTATTTCATACAGAATATCATGTAGTTACCACTACAAAATGACATGTAGCAACTCCAACGCATTTTCTTACAATTAATATCAGATTTCATATTAACTTTATACATAATTTTTTCCATTTCATACATACACTACTATAGAATCAAAAAAAAAAAAGATTCATAATCAATTTCTAAAGTAAATTACTACACAATTTTTATTATTTCCGCAAAAGTTGTTTAATTATTAGTAAAATGTGCAACAAAAAGTACTGTATTTTTTGCATGTGTAGCATTTCACATTAATAGTTCGCTAATATTTTATGCGCGCATTTTTAAAATATCTTTATAAGGACTTTTTTACAAAAGTTCCAACATAGTCTTTTATAAGAACAAAATAAATTTTCTTCAAAATTCTTAAATAATTGAAATACGGTTCTATGTAAATTTTGCAAAAGAATTATTTGTTAAATTTTTAGCAGGATTTTTTATTAACTTTACTGGAGAATCAAATAAAATTCTTACAGAATTGTTCAAATTTATAACGGCATATTTTCAAAACTCATAAGGCAATATTTCTTATAACATTTTCTAAAGGATTATCGTGTTAGGATTTCTTACATAACGATTGACAGAATTTTGAATAGGTTATACACGGAAAGACTTTTGCCTCAATAAACTTGATGCGCGCCCTCACTAGAAAAAGTGATGCCTTCTGCTACGTAAATCATATGTATTGCCTTACATTTTATAATGCATGCATCACTTTTTTCGTGCATTGATCGTAAAACCCAGCCCAAGGTGGCCCCCCCTTGTTTTTTTTTTTTTTTTTCCCAAAAATTTTTTTGCCCCCCCCCCCTGTAGAGCGTTTCTAAAACGCACTATCTTTTATGGTGCAAAAGTCTCTCGGTGTAGGTTTTTTTACTCGGACGGTTGAGATGACAAAGAACGGGTTATTTCATTTTAATTGAAGAAGGGCTATTCCATTTTTATTTAAAAAAAGGCTATTTTTGAAAAAAATTTTTAGCAATTTTGTAGTGGTATACCGTAGCTATAGCCCTGACAATATTGCTTCGCTTTTCGAAATTAAATGTTATGTATCCTGTATACCGGGGGTTTTTTAAGTAAATGATGAATTTAAATTTATTTCTTTAATTTTAATAAAAAGCAACATTGTCAAGGTCACGATTACAAAATTGCTGAAAAAAATATTTCCAGAAATATAATTATAGCCTTTTCTTGATATAAAATTGAAATGGTCCTTTTCTTTAACTAAAAATAAAATAACCCGTTTCTCTGAATCGTCGAATCATTGTAGGAGTATTTACATAAATCATAATACATTTTCCACAGTTTTACTCATGAGGAATTGCATAATATCTAGTAAAATTATCTATAATATCACTAATAACAATTTGTTTAGAATTAGTTGTAGGATCTTTTTACAAATTCTTATATAATTTATACAGAATTCTGTCCAAATTCTATTCAAGGATCACATGCAAAATATTTACTGAAATTTTTCATCAATTTCATCACAATCTTTTAGAAAATTTCATAAAAAATTTATCATGAAACTATTATTTAAAAATAGTAGAGGAACCAGTATAAATAATGCAGTAATAATTGAGAAAGAAGTTCTATACAATATATTTCATAAAATCTAGGACGAATTTCTACAGAAAAAGCTCTAGAAGTTCTGATGAAAAATATTGTGTATAGATATTTATAGAAAAATCAACTAACCTTTCTTGCTGCTTTGCTGATTATCTGTTGAGTACTTATGTAATTTTTTATAATATTCTACTTAATACTCGCAAAATTTTTCATTTTATTTTTTGCAGTCTTTATTATGAATCACTTTAAAATGTTTTTGATGATAACTAAAGGGTTACATATAAAATTGACTACCATATCACCTACAATATTAAAAGGTTTTTATAAGATTTCCCTATAAAATCTTTGCATTATAAAATTCCTTCTTCGCTACATTTATTATACGAATGATTGAAGAATATGATTATGAATTTTATACCATACAAATCATATATCTCATTAAGATAGATTGAGTGTATAGTTTTGTTTATTATACGATTGAATGTAAAAAATCTATTATCATTGAACATAATTTATATTTTTAATCGGTTTCATGTCTGTTTACAAGAGGAAAAACGTATGACAAGCCATCTAGACGATTGATGATTACACATTTTGTTTTAATTGATGAGACATGACAACATATAATAGAAGACGTTTCTTTAGTAACTAAGGAAAAATACCTGGAACTACAACCATGATGCTTGCATAAATCTTGATCTTGAATTATCATCTTTTTACCTATAATAATATTTTTTTCTTCTTGCGATATTAGAGTTTTCACTTTCGTAATATTGGAAATAAGTATAATTGAATTCTCAGTTGTAAGAATGCAACAATTGTTCCTTTTTCTTAATCGTTGGTAATTTGCTGCATGGAAAAGTATCTGATTATAAATAAATCTTGAGAAAACTACGTTTTCATTTGCAACTGCTTCTCCTAATAAATTTTCTATGACAACTTTCTCCCTCAGTTGAAGAATAACTTTTTTTGCCTTTCCAAATAATCTTAGAGAGCTTCCATATTCGATACAATTTTTAATTTTACATTGATTCATTAATGTTATGAAAGTTTTCCGAACTTTTTCAACACATTCATTATTGTTAACGGCATGTCGGAGCTGCAGCAATCGAGTTTTGCTTTTTTATATTTTATCGATATCTTTTTAAATTCTTAAATTAATCAAATGTAATGACTTGTCCGCACTAAAGTTATATTAGTACAATAATTTTTGTTAAAATAAAAAATCATTTGGACTTGTTATTTTTTTATGAGCTTGGATTGGAAATTAGATATCAAACTCGACAAACCTAACCTTAAAATACGATATATTGAAAGTTTTTATTATAACTTTGTATGTATAATATTTTGGTGGTTTTCTTGAGTTGTCCGCAGTAGAGTTTAATCTTACAAATTTTTTCTTTATAGCAAAAAAACTCAATTAAACGCATCGTTTATTCATAAGTTAAGATTGGAAATATTATTAGAAGGCGGACAGCTTCGTCATGCTCTTAAGAATATTACTGTTATTTTTGATGAATCTAAGTCTAAAATACAGTTTTGCTATTTGTTCTGGTATGTATTGTGTACCATGAAACAATTTTTTTATCACACCATTATAGTGTTCAAAAGCAAAGGCAGACCATGCCCATAAGCTTCCAAAATTCTTAATAAAATTTGGTAAATGAAGTAATACATGTACATTGAATTTCATGAATTTTTTTCCGTACAATGTTTGTACTCCTTTGACATACTGTTTGATTGCTCTGTCGGCTAATGTTTTTTCCTGATCCAGTATCTGTGTTTTTGTATATATACTTATACTAAAAACAAATAAGAACCAGTGTTTATAATATTTGTCGTGCATCAATCCCTTTAGACATGGAAGAGAATAATACAAAATAAAATTTTTCCAATCGCTTGCGTTATATTTGTTATCTATGATTGACTGCGGTGTTCTAGTGATCTCACAAGGAGGTTTGATTCGAAGTAATTTTTCATCAAATTCTCTATTTTTTGAGCCTAGATATCATGGTTCGTCACTATTTTTTGTATCAAACCATGCGCATCCGAACAATTTACCGACGCCTAATAAGCACGAATGCATATATTCAGGAGGGTAGCTATGGGTTATGCTTAAGAGCAGGCCGGATTCGCTGTCCTTGTCTAATTGGCATTTTTGTTATTTACTCAAGTATTAATCGGTGTATCTGCAAATAGAAGGTTAAGCGCAATAGATATTATTATTACAAATATTTATGCACAAGAAAAAAAAAATCTATCGCTTTGTTTTTAAGAAAAGTAAGGAATGCGAAAATATTATAAACATAATCTTTTACTTCGGCGTTCCTTACTTTTCTCAAAAACAAATCGGTAGATTTTTTTTTTCTTGTGCATAGATATTCATAATAATAATATCTATTGCGATCAACCTTTATTTTGAAGATACGCCGATTAATACTTGAGTAAATAACAAACAACTCAATTGTTACTCGGTCGGTATCAGGTTCTACTCCGGCCTACCGTTAAGTACGGAAGTAGTGACATTATTGACGATTTTCTTATTTTTGACAGCTTTGTCAACAAATTTTTCGTGTTTATTATCTGACCGCATTTTCATATTAGCATCATATGGATATATAAGTGCAGTACCTCTACCTACTACAACTTGTTCCCCTTTTACGTAACAATATGAACATCCGTGAGAACCGTTATACTGTTTCATATTTAGAATAAGAGGTCTTGCAACTGAATCCACTGAGCATAAAATTGTATGTACCTTAATATTTATCACCTCTTCGTTAATAAATGTTTTGCAATCTATTCCATATTTCGATAAATGTAAAAGTTCCTTAGCAAAGGGTTCAAGATAAAGATTTATACAAGGTTTTTTATCGTACCATAATCCACACGAAATTATGTTACTTCTTCTTAGTCTGTAGGGTAATTCATTTATTGAAATTTGTAAAGGCCACATAGATTTTTTAGATGATTTACACAAGCTAACTCCATCAGTATTCCAATTAATCGGAATATCGTTATCACTTATTACATTGCTATTTCTCAGTTGCGCATAAATATCTGAGTTTATTATATCACTTTCATAATAACTATTTTTTCTAAAATGTGTATATAGATTAGTGTTTGCTAAGTCTATTAGTTGTTCTTTTAAAGGTATATAAATAAAATATTGTTTGATTTTTTTTAAAGTAAATTGCTAATAAACTTTTTCACAAATTTCGCAATTCGTACTATCATTTTTAAATGTTAAGATAACAAGACAATCAGAGCAAAAGTAATACTCAATATATTTTGGATAATTGAATGATTTTAAAAAATTATATTTTGAACCAAATTCAATATGAGGGAGAAAACTATCAATTACTCTTAACATATTACTTAAGAGCATGACGAAGCTGTCCGCCTTCTAATAATATTTCCAATCCTAACTTATGAATAAACGATGCGTTTAATCGAGTTTCTTTGCTACAAAGAAAAAATTTGTAAGATTAAACTCTAGTGCGGACAACTCAAGAAATTCACCAAAATATTATACATATAAAGTTATAATGAAACTTTCAATGTATCGTATTTTAAGGTTAGGTTTGTCGAGTTCGATATCTAATTTCCAATCTAAGCTCATAAAAAAATAACAAGTCCAAATGATTTTTTATTTTAACAAAAATTATTGTATTAATATAGCTTTAGTGCGGACAAGTCATTATATTTGTTTAATTTAAGAATTTAAAAAGATATTGATAAAATAAAAAAAGCAAAACTCGATTGCTGCAGCTCCGACATGCCGTTAAGAGGCGGCGCTATTCCCAGGCGCCGTCTGAGAAACATAAATATTTTTACCAGCAACATTTCGAGACGACAATATACTTTTAAGGATTCTCAGCCATCTATATAGAATAATAAATCTATCTTGTTGAAAGTCTAAATATCTAGCGAAAATCGAGCAACTAGACCGATGAAACACCACCTTCCCTAGGCAACAGAGAGCAATACTAAGAAGATGAGCAATGTACGCGACTCACCTCGCGCCGCTTTTTCGCTTTACAATATTTTAGACTTTCAACAGAAATTAATAATTATTCACATAAGAAAATAAGATTAAAATATATTATTTTTCATAAATTTTAAATTGCTGATAAAAATATTTTATATTCTCCACCGACCACCCACCACCGAAGCCGACCCCTCTTAAGCCAATGTCAGGTATATTGTGTCTTAGTACAAATGCCATTATTAAAAGTTCTCCCTCTTTTCTTCTTATATCAGCATCTCTATACAAAGTTGAGCATTCCTAAAAAAATATATAAATGTAATATATATATATTATATACACGTATGTGTATGTTTTCTGAGCAAACTTATTAAAAATAGAATGAATTATATTTATATAGAAATTAATTGATATTATATTGACTTAAAATAACAAACAATTTTTATGACTACACATATTTAAATATTTTTAGCGAAGAATTTTATTACTAATTACTTTTAAGAAACATGATGCTTTTTGACACTGTACGTTAAATTGCATTTTACCTACTCTACCAAATTCTTTAAATGGAATTTTACGCTAGTGATATAAAAACATAGCTTCCAATTTAAGTGCGTCAAATTATAATTACGCATGCTATTATTAACATAGAGAAAGTTCAGCGAAGCTAGCTGCAGTATCATAGCATCGAAATATATTTCATGTAATAGTATATATTAAAAATATTACCTCATCTTTTTCCATTTCTATATCTGAATTTTCGAATGGATTGTTAATACAATAAAAATCATCATCGTCTTCGCATTGATTAATATCTAAATTATTATCTGCTTCATTCTCTTCATAAATATCATTATTAGAAATATATTCGTCATTATCTGAATCAAAACTTGTATCACTTGAGCTTAGCGATTCGCAATAACTTCTTTTCTCAAAATCAGATACTGTACTGTGATCAAAATCTAATTCTCTTTTATTTATTTCATAGTTACTTTCATCAGATGAAAGTTCATACGAAATTTTTCTTCCTTCATGTGGTGAACTATATTGAGTTGATTGCTCATTATAAACATTATTTTAATCAATAAAATATATTCAGATTGCTATCACAAAAATTAAAAAATTAAAAATAAACTCTTACAAGAGAAATTTCCGATTCATCGCTTTCTGATGAACCTTCAAATTTTTGTAGTGTAACATTCTCCTGTAATACATATTGTAAAAGAAAATTAAAAACTTTTTGTTATATTTTGTGTTTAAAAAATATTGAAAATGTGAAAAATTTTAAAACGAAAATATTTAAGCGAATATAAAAAAGTTTGTGGATGTCAATAGATAAATTTATATTATTTCCTATAGGATTTCTTACAATCTAGTTTATTGCTTAAAAAATATTATGTAGAATTTCTTACAAGGATTTGATTTGCCTGATTTTTTTTATTTCCTGCTGATGAATCTGTATGATTTTATAAAACTTTTACACAAGATTTTCTGGATTTGCCGGATATCACATAAGGAGTTTTACCAAGTTTATAACTATAGATATAATTTTAATAAAACAAAATGTGACTATGAAAACCCCCTCATGAATAAAACCTCTAAGAAAAACAGCATAAAAATATACACGAAAAAGTGAAGGAAAATCTATAGGGTATTATGTACTTTTGTATGTACGTTATTTTATAATAAAACAATAGGTGTGACTGTAGGAATTAACGTTATATTACTAGTTTTTTCGCCTACAGAATTACCTGAAAAAAGTTTTGTCATTTTTCAACATTTTTTCGAAATTTATTCTGAAACTTTCATCTGCAAATAAGCCTATGGAAAATGTAGCAGAAAAATCTATAGAAGAATATGCAGGCTATACTATATGGCTTTGTGCATAATCCTGTAGTAAAATAAGAATAGTCCCTGTCAATCAAATTTCGTTAAGCTAAATTAAATATTTTAACAAAAAAGGGCAGAGCCCAAGATTTAAGGATGAGCAGACGATTCTATTCTATGAAAAATATAAAATTTCAAATCGAGGAAGTCTGAAACGAAAAAGATTAAATTTGATGAAGTGTCAACTCTCTTCCGTCAGACTCACTCGAAACAAGAAAATTTATATTCAGAATAGAATCGTCTATTCATCCTTAAATCAGGGCCTGCCCTACTATAAAATATTTAATACTAAATAACGAAAATCAGAAGACAAGGACGAACAACCCCCTCTTAAATGTATGACTAGGACTTTCTATAAATATTAAAATAAAAAATTCGCTTATAATTTTCTATAGAAATTCATACTGACTTTTTTACAGAAAATTTAAAAGAATTTCCTGAAAGTTTAAAAAAAGAAAATATTGATTTATTTCAGATTCATATAAAAAACCAGGTAATCCTCGAAGTGTGAGCTGTTACTGATACTGCATTAATATAAATTCCTACAGTCACACTTTTAGTTTTCCTACAGGAAAGCATATACAAAAGTAGTATATCTTATAGATTTTTATTTAGTTTTTCTTGTGCATTTGTCTGTAGTGGTTCCTACAGGGTCTTTTCATAAGGGCCTGCAATGGAACTTGCATACATGTTTGCAATAATTACTGAATTATATTCATATCGATTTTAGTTGAAATTACAAAACTCTTTGTTTAGTTTCTTAAAAAAAAAACCTTTGCATCCCAAGTAGATAATATAATTTTTCTCATGAGATTCGAAAAAGAGAAAATAAGTTGCGACGTTGAGGTTAGAATGAGAAAAAAGTAAGAAATTTTGCTAAAATCGTTCTATTAATTTAACTTCTGAATAGATAATCATTACGTTTGTTTTAAAAACTGTTACACTCTTAGTTCTTTAAATTTAAAATATTAGAATAAAACTTTACTATACATTGTTTTTGAATAAATAATAATAAACAAATATACTTTTTTCATTTTATATTATAAAAAAAATCACAAGAAATTGTAATATTTACAAATATAAATAAATATTAAGTTTGCGCATTTTAAAAAAATTTTAAATAAACAAAATAACGAATTTAAACAACGTTATTAAAAACAATTGACAATATCTTTCCTTCTTACGTCCAAGAAATACAATTAGCGTGCAAAATACAGAGATAATCCATCGAATAGTTTTTATGCGTTAACTTATGAACTACGTGTACACTCGCGCACTCGCATGTACATATATATATATATATATATATATATATATATATATATATATATATATATATATATATACACACACATACGTGTTGTTTAAATAACTTTATTGACTCTGGGTGTAAATATAGAAAAAAATTATTTTATTGATGTAATTCTTTCTTTACGAAAAAGAAAAAATATTAAATAAATATAAATTTTTTCCTTATTCACAAAAAATGACAATATTAAAAAAAAATTTTTGGTTTCATTTGAAAAAATTTAAAAATGTTAGAAATATTTATATCAAGTATATTAAAACAAAATACAATAAAGAGTCTTCAATTTTTCACGGCAATTTAACTTTCATTGCGGTTACATTATTTCAAGATGAGTTAAATAAGCCTATATTTCATGTATAAATCAAATATTTTTAACTAACCTTTTCTCGCTTCTCTCGGTATCGTAATATCGACACTGGAACTTTTAAGCTTTTGTCTTTTAAATATTTTTTATAAGGTCCTCTGTTATTCATTTCGCGTTCATCACTCTTCGAAGAACTAACAAATGCAACTTGCACTGTAATTTTAACACTTTTGTTCACGTATTTACGAAATTTTACAAATCTTCCAGAATTTTCTGAATGTTGAGAATTATCTTATCTCGTTTAAAATTTACGTCGTTGAAAAATATTAAAATTAGGTTTGTACAATAACTTTGCAATAATGAAATGAAAAAAAGGAAAACTTTGATGATACCTAATATTTTTATAATTTCCGGACTGATGTATTTTCTAGTTTTTCTCTTTCTTTGTCTTGATTACTTTAAGGGGATGCATCAGTCCTACTGTATCATTTTTAAAAATAATTTCGTTACTATGCGACATAGATATACAATATAGCTGGTTGCAACGTTTCTCTTGTTCTCGCGCATATCAACGACTATAGCGGTGTCAACAAATAAGAGTAAATTTATCTTTCTGATATTATTTAAAAACAAAAATAATAAAATTTAAAAATATGACATAAAATTAATTTTATGTTATTTAATGAAAAAAAAACATTAATTAATAATATAATAAATTTAATTATTTTAAATGATTAAGCCATTTTATTTTTATTAATTTAAATTTATCGCCTTTCAAAAACAAAATTTTTAAAATATTTATTCTGGGGTTAATTTATCTGGCTACGTGGCGCTTATAGCGACATAACCAAACGGAATCCGACCCCAGTGCAACCATCTTGATTTCATACTGACTGATACGGCTTTAACTTTTGTGAACAATCGTTGCGAGTAGTGGCAAAAATAAATTTAATATTGACTTCAAGAAAATCAACGGTTTCTTAACATACAATTTCTACCTTATAACTTTCTACGTCAAGTTGAATCTCATACTATATCAGTAAGTAATCACAAAAAATTTTTTATCATATAATTTAATTCAAAAATGCAAAAATGCAAAAATAAAAAAATCAATAACCTTGGCAATTTTCAGAAAGTACATTACAGTTATTACAGGCTTTATTAGAATATTTTTTTTAAAATACTATTGAATGAATAATTATTAAACAAATATTTGTAATATGAAAATTTATTTATATAATTGTTGATCGATTTTACAATGTCAAAACAATAAAAAAGTAATCGGGGAGCCATTTTGAAATAATAGAATACAATTATAAAAGGTTTTGTTATAGTTACATTATTTTGTAAAGTCACGATAAGATAAATAATTTTTAATAAAAATCATTTTTATTATTAAATATTATATGAAAACTAATCAATATTATTTTTTTAATAATTTTCAACAACCAAAATTAGGTATGACTTCCGAGACATGGAGGAATAAACATATTAAAAACCAAAAATGTGTATTGGTTGAATTTGTCAACGAAGATAATAGGACGCAGATAGGATTTATCGACTGGCTTGCTGATGACGGCGATATAAAAAATGTAAAGGAAGTGATTAATACGAAAAAAATAGTCATAACCTATTGGCCAGTAGGTGTTGATCCATGTGAAGCTTCAGCTATGAAAAAAATTAAAAATATTCGTTTTTCGCAACATGCAGTTAAAGTACTTGCTTTTGGAGGTAACCTCGCAGTATGAATATTTATTTTATTTTTTTATTCTAATCTTAAATGGTAATACGAATTTTTATTTTTGTGGTTTAAATGACGAGCTACAAAAGAGCTTAGAAAATTTTGTACATTCATATGTACATTGGAATAAAACCCCCTTAGATAATTAAAAATAGAATTAGAAAGTGATAGAAAATTAAATAATATTGATTTCCATTTATATCTTTTAAAAAAATTTCAGAAGTATCTTGAACTCTCAGTAATTATAACTTTTTAACAAGTATATTTGGAAAAAATATATATGGTTAAAATATTAATTTTATTAATTTTAAAGAAAAAATATAGATATTTCTTTCGTATTAAGAAAGAACATTTAACTATGCTGCCTATTTTTTTTGGACCAAATTAATTGAATTTCATAAACTATAAAATGTATGTGTAGTATTTTAATTTCTTATATGTTTCAAACAGTTAATTTAATAAATGAAACTCGTAACATTTGAATAAATTTTATATAATTATTATTATTTAACGGAGATAACGGAATATTTTAGAATAAATAAATTTTGGAACACAAACAAATTTTAATGATATATTTTTTGATAAATTTTAACATTGAAGCGACTATGATAGTAGACACAAATGCCCTACTTTATCGACCGATGGTCAAAAATATCACATGAAGTAATATGCAAGACTTGTTTTAACTCTAATTTTATTTTCAATATACAACAAATATAAATAATTTAATGTTATTATATTTATTACACATTGAATGTATTAATATTCTCTTTTTATAATTATTTATACAATATTTTATCAATTTTAAGAAGGGGCCGAACTATCTGTCTCTGTCTAATAGCGTTTTTCATTATTTATATAAACACTATCCTTTATAACAAGAAAAAAATAGCAGCCCCCGCTAGATATTAGAATAATAAGTAAATTTTGTAATAACAAACAAATTTTTTACCGCATAGTTTTTGACTAATTAGAGACCTACTAGCCATCTAGAATATAACCTATCTTTCTTTTGGTAGGTCTCTAATTATTCAAAAACTACGCAGTAAAAAAATTTGTTTGTTATTACAAAATTTACTTATTATACTAATATCTAGCGGGGGCTGCTATTTTTTTCTTGTTATACCGGATAGTGTTTACATAAATGATGAAAAACGCTATTAGACAAAGACAGATAGTTCGGCCCCTTCTTAAGAATGAACAAATCTACGTCAGCAACAAAACAATTTACTGAAATATGGTGAAACAGAGACGACAAGATCTAACAGACACATTTTGAAAAGAAAAGATGATGAGAATCCAACAGAACAGAGCATGTCAAATTCAAATAAAAAAGTAAAACATTCTGAAAATACCATCAATCAAAAAACTCAGGCAACGCTAGAAGAAATGAAAACTAAAAGCAACCCACCTGTCAAGGTAAATTCTTTTTATTGCATGAAAGTTATTTCTGTAAAATTTTATTTAATCTATCTGTTTGGATTTTGGCGGGATTAGAGACGCTGTTTGAAGGGAGCGACAATGGCGCGCGATGGAAAAGGAGCGGGTAAGCGGATGCGCGCGCATGGCGTGGCCTTTGACGGTTGCGCGGGGTGGGGATGCCGGCGGTTTGTGCGCGGGACCTCGTGCATGGGCCAGTTAGTTAGTTTCAGCAGCCCGTCTGTGACGGACGTGAAATTGGTGCGCTAGTGTGTGTCAACGCGGATCTTTAGTTGGGTGTAGTAATAGTGTGATAAGAAATTATTACGGTAGTTTTTTTTCTTCATATGAGGAGTTGAGAGTTACGGCCGATAAGTCGACGTAACTGAACAGTGCACGGATTCGTGGGTGGCGTCGTACGTGTGCGCGACGTCACCATTACTGTTGGTGGATGTGTGGGTCGAGTGTTGCGGCCGATAAGTCGACGTGACTTACCTGCACATCAGCGTGTACATTTTGTGGCGTCATGGCCGATGTGTCGACGTGGCCCACTCGAGTGTAGTTATAAAAAGCATAGTATTGTCTTCGCGTGCGTGGTGTAACGGCCGATTGGTCGACGTGGACCACCCGACCTTTGTTTGTAAGTTTCCCTTTTATTTCTTTCAAGATATCATTATTAACAGTTATTAAATGTATTATTTGTGTTATGTTGTTCTAATAAAATTAATACTATCTGAGTTAACTGTCTCATTGTTGTATCAGCCTTCCACCCATTCTATCCCTTTTCATTGAAATCTATTATTAATAATTATGACTCAATAAAACGAATAATAAAAACATGGTGCCCCGGGTGAGGATTGGGTGATTGGCTGGTTCATCTTGTGCGTCGGTTAACAGTGAAGAAGCCCAGTACGTAAGTGTTTACTTGTGTCATTCGGTGTGTTGGAGTGCCTTTTCGGTTTATACTCCCGTTCTTCGCTTGCCTTTTCAAGCTGAGAATTCTATTTCTTTTCTCTCTTTCTTGTTTGAGTTTTCGTTTCCCTTTGGTCTTTTGTTTATGCATTTGATTTGCCTTCCTTCTTGTTTTTATTGAAACTTTCATTTGTTTCTTCTCCTTTTTTTTGATGAGAGCAACTTCTTGATGCTCAGAGTTTGAAGGTTTCGCCCTTTGACATTTCATTGCATTTGTTTGATTTGGCTCTAATTCCATGATGGCTCCGCCTGCTTTGAAAAAGCTTATAGCATTGCAAACTTCTCGTTCATCGGAGATGAGGGCAATGCTTGAACGTATTCGAGAAAAGCGGGACAATGAACTCAATCCCGCGATAATTCAAACTCGACTAGATAATTTGCACAGTATTTGGCATGAGGTGCGTCGGACACACGATGACATTATAGGGAGAGAGGGAAACGAGGAGGAGTCCTATGTTGTTGAGAATGTCTTCTCGCGGATCCAAGGAGAATATGAGGATGTTAATGATTTCCTTTTGGTTGTTCAGAGGCGACTTGAAATTGCGGAGCAACCAGCACCTCTGATTGAAGTTTCAAACGTTTCGACTAGGGGGGATGATCCCGCAATCGCTAAACTCCCTCGTATGCCTCTCCCAATCTTTTCTGGTGAATATGAGGATTGGGAAAGTTTTAGTGATTTATTCACCTCGCTAGTGCATGACATTCCTCGATACTCGAATGCAACTAAGTTGCAGTACCTGAAATCGTGCTTGCGAGGCTCCGCGGCGGAGCTTGTTAGGGACGTAAAGGTAACGAACGCAAATTATAACAGTACTTGGCAATCTCTTAAGGCACGGTATTATAACCCTCGCCTAATCATTTTCAAGCACTTTGTTGCTCTCATGCAGCTACCTTATTTGAAGAAAGAGTCAGCCGTTGAGTTGCGGTGTTTCACTGACGAAGCACAGCGCATCGTACGAGCTCTAGAAAATTTCCAATTACCAGTAGAGCAATGGAATTTGTGGTTCGTGTTTATCATAGCTGAACGTTTGGATCCAGAATCTAGGAAGCTCTGGGAGTCAGAATTAAGCTTGAAAGATCGGGAGGCTGTTTCCAATATAGGTGCAGCTGATTTTAATCCCATCGATCATCTTCCTACATTCTCTGCTCTAATCGAATTTCTAGAAAGACGTGCACAGACCTTGAGCATGTTGAATTCCGAACAGTTGACCGTCCGTGCTTCTAGTAGTAGGGGTGAAAAGAGATCGGCCTCTATTAGTAGGGCTGATCGAGGCCCTCGGAAAATATTCCATGCGGCAATCCCCTCATCTTCGCCCGAATCGTCTAGTCGATATTGTCCTCATTGTAAAGGACTGCACCCTCTTTATAGGTGTTTCAAATTTAAGGCTCTAAGTCATCAAGAGCGACAGACTGAAGTCAAACGTCTACGGCTCTGTTTCAATTGTTTTGGCCAACATAGAGTGAAATCCTGTAAATCTTCAGGACGTTGCTCAACCGCAAATTGTAATGGTAAGCATCACACGCTGTTGCACAAGTATCATGAGAAAGTGCAATCTCAATCCCCGGACCAGGCACAGACCGATACTCCATCGTCCGAGCTGGCAGGCTCCTCCAGTACCATTAATGTACATACAGCCGGGGTCTCCAGCGGTGGAAGTGGGGTGATTCTACCTACCGCTCAGGTGATTGTAATGGACATTGGGGTCACCCTATGGCAGTTCGGGCCTTGCTAGATCAGGGGTCTGAAGCTTCCTTTATTACAGAAGCTATCGTACAGCTCCTTGAGCTCCCAAGGCGCCGTGATGAAATTCCATTGTCGGGGCTGGGTGGCTGCGCGGCCGGCACTGCTCGGTCTGTAGTACGGCTTCAGTTACGCTCGGCCTGTGACGTGAATTTCAAGGTTGAAACAGAGGCTTTGGTACTTCCAAGGCTTACCTCTCGGTTGCCAGCTCGTCAACTTGTAGAATTTGACACTCATCAATTGAGAGGCCTCGCACTAGCGGACCCTCAATTCCTTACACCCAATTCTATCGACCTTATCCTTGGAGCTGATGTTTATGGACAACTTTTACGTTCAGGACTATTACACTTTGCTCCGTCTCGTTTTGTCGCTCAAAACACTGTATTTGGTTGGGTAGTATCAGGTGCAATAGGGATCGAGTCGTCATGGCGGGCGGGAAGGACAACAGACTCATATGCGCGAGTTCTCCATGGGATCACTCAAGCTGGTTTGGATCAAACATTACAGCATTTTCGGACATTGGAAGAAATTCCGACGAACCCCAATAAATGGACTCCTGAAGAGGAACGTTGTGAGAACCAGTTCAAAGAATCCTATACTAGAAATAAGGATGGTAGATATTTGGTCGCTCTTTTGCTAAAGGAGGAGCCTCCATCTCTAGCATCAGAGACTCGTCGCATGTCTTTGGCTTCACTAGTACAAACTCACCGTAGATTCTCGCGCGATCCGGTGTTGGCTGAGTCCTATCGCAATTTTATGAAGCTTTATGAAGAGCTTGGCCACATGACACCGATTCCTAGAGAGGAGATTAAACAAACACGAGCATGGTATCTTCCTCATCATGCAGTAGTCACATCCTCCAATCGTACAAATAAAACCCGTATTGTCTTCGATGCATCTCGTCAGACTCATGACGGAGCATCCCTTAACCAGTATTTAATGAAGGGCCCTAAGCTTCAGCATGATCTTTCGTTGATTTTGCTGGGCTGGCGACGGTATCAGTACGTTTTTACTGCTGATATCGTCAAAATGTTTCGACGGATCCTCATGTTGGAGGGGGACCGAGATCTACAAAGAATCGTTTGGTCACCTGAAGCTGGTGTGGAGCCGGTAGATTACCGTTTGAACACGGTGACCTGTGGCACGGCCTCGGCCCCATTTTTAGCAAATCGAGTTATGCTACAGTTGATTAAGGATGAAGGTTCCAGATTTCCACTAGGGGCCAAATGTTTAGAGTCTCATACTTACGTGGATGATATTTTCGCTGGTTCAGATGATTTCTCAGAAGCTGTTCAAATGAGAGTCCAACTTTGCTCGTTGCTGCGCACCGCTGGATTTGAGCTGGATAAATGGGCTGCCAATTGCATAGAGTTGTTACCTCCTCTGACCCCTCAGAATTGGTCTAAGCTCATTGATGAGAGTGAATCCGTGAAAACATTGGGGATTTATTGGAAACCAGCTCAGGATGAGTTTCGGTTCAGAGTAACAATCGCTGAGCCGTCAAGCCCCCCTCCAACGAAACGGATGATTCTTTCAAACATATCACGTTTATTTGATCCTTTAGGATGGTTGGCTCCAGTCACCGTTACAGCGAAGATCCTTATGCAGGATCTGTGGATTTTGAAGTGTGGTTGGGATGCTCCATTACCAAATGAAATTCAGGCTCGTTGGATTCATTACTGTAATTCACTTTCCACTCTCTCAGCTGTAGGTATTCCTCGCTGGTTTGGAAGTTCATCCGATCAACCGTATCAAATACATGGTTTCTCGGATGCTTCTTCTCGGGCCTATGCCGCTGCAGTTTATGTTCGCATTGCAATGAGTGACGGGGATGCTCATACTGTGTTGCTGACCGCTAAGACCAAGGTGGCACCTGTAAAGACCATCAGCGTCCCTAACTTAGAACTCTGTGGAGCTGTCCTTCTGGTTAAGCTCATCCTTCATGTCGCTAAACTCGACTTCCTCCAAAATGCGACAACCTTCGCTTGGTCTGACAGTCAGATCGTGCTAAATTGGTTGCGCAAACATCCTTCTTATTGGAAGACTTTCGTTGCCAATAGGGTATCATACATACAAACTGAATTGCCATCTACCACTTGGACACACGTTTCTTCAAAGGAGAACCCTGCAGATTTAGCAACCCGTGGCTGCGAACCGGACGAGCTAGCTGAATGTAATCTCTGGTGGCATGGCCCCTACTGGTTAGCCCAGTCTTCAGAACATTGGCCTCGGTCAGTTGAGGCTACTGCAGTTTTTCATTCCAGGATCACCCCTGAGGAACACCCCCTCTTGACACGATTTTCTTCACTGAGTAAGCTGACTAGGGTGATAGCATATTGTAGGCGCCCTCTGGTTAGATTACGTCAAGGGAGAGCTGGGTTACAGCCACTACCGACCTTCCTTACGGTATCTGAATTATCAGAGGCGCGCGTGGTAGCCATACGTCTTGCGCAATCTGTTGCCTTCGCAGCAGAAATTCAACTTCTAAAAAACGGAAAAAGGCTTCCTAGACGTCATTTTCTTAACAAGTTAAACCCATTCGTAAGTTCAACAGACGATCTTTTGCGGGTTGGAGGTAGACTCGCTCATTCGAATCTTCCTGATCAATCAAAGAACCCTCCCATTTTGCCGCGTGACTCAACCTTGAGCCGTTTATTCGTGCGTCATGCGCACCACATCTGTCTCCACGGCGGCCTAACGCTTACTTTGAGTACTCTGTTAAGACAAGTGTGGATATTAGGCAGAAATCGTCTAGTGAAATCCATCATTCACAAGTGTGTGAAGTGTCAAAGAGTTAAACCAAGGTTGGCACATCAACTCATGGGTGATCTCCCCTCAGAACGAGTGACTCGTTCTGAGCCTTTCTTCTGCACCGGGTTGGATTACGCTGGACCATTTCAGATACGCACCACCAAGGGTCGTGGTCACAAGTCATACAAGGGGTACATAGCCTTGTTTGTGTGTTTTACCACACGTGCAATTCATCTGGAATGTGTAAGTGATCTAACCTCAGCGTCATTCATTGCCGCCTTTCAGCGCTTCGTAGGTAGAAGAGGCATCTGTCGAAAGCTTTTCAGTGATAATGCCACTACCTTTCAGGGGGCCGATAGTCAGTTAAAAACAATGTTTCGTGACGCGTCGCAATTTTACCAGGAGCTTGCCCCGATTTTAGCTAATGATGGCACCGAATGGACGTTCATTCCACCTAATGCTCCACATTACGGAGGATTATGGGAGGCTGGAGTAAAATCCACGAAGCATCATCTCAAGCGAATTATCGGGGAACATGTGCTCACATTTGAGGAGTTTGCTACCCTGTTAGTTCAAATTGAGGCATGTCTGAACTCACGTCCCCTGCAGCCGCTAAGTCAAGATGTAGATGATCTAACGGCGCTCACTCCGGCTCACTTCTTAAATAATGGAGCGGCCGCCGTGCTGCCAGATGAGGCCCCTCCTTCGGGGCCAGAAAACCGACTAAATAGGTACCAACTGTTGAGGCGTCTACTAAACGGGTTTTGGAAGCGCTGGGCAAGTGAATACCTGCAGCATCTACAAGAGCGCGGTAAATGAAGAGATCCCAAGGACAATTTTGCTGTAGGCCAGTTGGTTTTAGTGAAGGATGACCGATATCCACCAGCAAAGTGGCCATTGGCTCGAGTCACTGAGGTGTATCCAGGACCTGATGGTTTGGTGCGTGTGGTTACGGTTAAGACTGCTGTCTCTACCTTTAAGAGACACATAACAGGGCTCTGTCCACTTCTAGTTGAAAAAGCTCGATCCACTGATACGGTGACGAGTTCTGCCATTGAGCATTGATGATGATGTTCGTCCGATGGACGAAGGCGGGCGGTGTTTGGATTTTGGCGGGATTAGAGACGCTGTTTGAAGGGAGCGACAATGGCGCGCGATGGAAAAGGAGCGGGTAAGCGGATGCGCGCGCATGGCGTGGCCTTTGACGGTTGCGCGGGGTGGGGATGCCGGCGGTTTGTGCGCGGGACCTCGTGCATGGGCCAGTTAGTTAGTTTCAGCAGCCCGTCTGTGACGGACGTGAAATTGGTGCGCTAGTGTGTGTCAACGCGGATCTTTAGTTGGGTGTAGTAATAGTGTGATAAGAAATTATTACGGTAGTTTTTTTTCTTCATATGAGGAGTTGAGAGTTACGGCCGATAAGTCGACGTAACTGAACAGTGCACGGATTCGTGGGTGGCGTCGTACGTGTGCGCGACGTCACCATTACTGTTGGTGGATGTGTGGGTCGAGTGTTGCGGCCGATAAGTCGACGTGACTTACCTGCACATCAGCGTGTACATTTTGTGGCGTCATGGCCGATGTGTCGACGTGGCCCACTCGAGTGTAGTTATAAAAAGCATAGTATTGTCTTCGCGTGCGTGGTGTAACGGCCGATTGGTCGACGTGGACCACCCGACCTTTGTTTGTAAGTTTCCCTTTTATTTCTTTCAAGATATCATTATTAACAGTTATTAAATGTATTATTTGTGTTATGTTGTTCTAATAAAATTAATACTATCTGAGTTAACTGTCTCATTGTTGTATCAGCCTTCCACCCATTCTATCCCTTTTCATTGAAATCTATTATTAATAATTATGACTCAATAAAACGAATAATAAAAACACTATCATTAGATATAAAATTATCAATTTGTTATTCACTACCATAAAATTTATTATTATTATTTAATATGATTATTTTTAATTTTTAAAACGTGCAATACGTAACACTTCTACAATTTAAAGATAGTAACAATTTGAAAAGTTAACAATTGTCAATTAGCAATATTTTATATTTATTATTAATATTATAATAAGAACCACTTTATGCTCTAAAAGAATGGAACAGTCGGATTTTGTTAGTATTTAACTTTTGAGAAAATTTAAAACGTTAAAATGAATTATTATAATTTTTAGTTAAAAAGGATAAACATTTATTTTTTATATGCAAATAACTAGCTGTCAATTATATAGTATTCAGTAACTATTAATATTATTTGAAAACAATTAATTTTATAAAATTATAAACTTTAAAGAAATTTAAAATTAAAAATGTTATTTTAAAATTTACAAGAAAATACTTGTCTTGAACAATTTTTCTAATGAATCATTTAATTAAATCCGTAAATTTTACAATTAGTAAAAGTTTGAAATAAAATTTTTGTAAATAATTAATCTAAAAACTTTTACATTTATAATATTAAGAGAATTATGTTATTAGCTTAAATATTCTAACGACCTTGATGAAAGCGTAAGCGACTCTGACAATGAAAGCAATGCCGGATCCTCCAATGAAGCTAACAATTTAAAAAAGGATCAAGACATCACTGCCTCTAAGGACTATGAAGAGGGCAACCAATTAAATAATAATAAGCCTTTAGAAGAAACTGATAAAGATGGCATTAACGGGTCCAGAAATGGTGATATTGAAGAAATGATGGATGAAAAAGATGTATAAATTAAAATGTTGACAAATTTGATTGATGAAAAAAATGTAATAATTGATTCTCTAGAATCAACATTAAAAAATTTAGAAGAAAAGTGCTCTAGTAAAGAAGAAAAAATTAAACAAAATACTGAAAGAGAAAATTATTTATCAATGAAATTAGATTTATTTAAAAAATTGATTACTATTAAATTTTCAATATATAAAAGGAAGGTGATTCTCTAAATAAATTCACAATACATAAAATACCTTTATTATTATTTAATCTTTATTTTATTTATATAAAATATCTCTTCTAATTGTTTAACACAAATCTAATTTCTAATTTACAAAAGTTTAAATTAAAGGAAAACTGTTTTAATTAAATCAATAAAGAAAAGGTAGCCTTTTTCTATTGACGACTGCTCACAGAATGACAGACGAAAAACTACCAAAAGTTAAAAAGAATATCGAAGACTGACACAAGAAGGGAGGGGATAAATTTTCATGGTTACATGAAAAACAATCCTAATATATACACTGAGCGCCCTGCGCTATATCCAACACTCCCTCTCGCAGTAGCTCAGCTTCAATTCTTATCTGAAACAGACAATAAGCAAAAATAAAAACTTAGTAAAATATCTTACACATCATAATTTAATATTAATCTCATCAATTTGTTATGCAGATCAAATGATAAAGGTTTAGTAAAAATATCAGCAATTTGTTCTTTTGATGGTACCCATTCTACATTAACTAAATTTCTTATTCTACATTCTCTGACGTAATGTTCTTTAACTTCAATCATATGACTTAATCTCTTACTACTGCTTATTTTGGAGCTTTGAATTGCAGCATTGTTATCACACCATAAGGTCATTGGCAATAAATTTATATCTACCCAGATAGCACGTTACGTACCAGGTCGGTTTCCGAAACGTATTTTTGGAAACTTAGGAACGTATCATCAAAGGTTTCAATGACATGGCAGAAATGTTGCAGAAACGTTGAAATGTCCGTTGTATCATTTTGATAGAAACGTTCTAAAAACGAAAAAGAAACGAGAAGAAGCTTAAAAGGATTTTTTAAAGTTTCTGAAGCAACGATTCTTACTTGTAGCAACAACGTGCTTATTGAAACGATTCTTAGCAAACTTTTAAAAAACGTATTTAAAGAAACCAATCAAAATTTCTGTAATTTTTTTATACGTTCCATATACGTCTTAGCAGTGTTTTTACGGAAACGTTTCTTATAATACTTGTGAAAAACGATTTGGAACTTATGAAAAAATCGTTTCATATTCGTGATAAAAATGTTTTTGTGGAAACGATTCATAAGAGACGTTTCAGAAACTTTTCTGTATCTACCAATCTACTTCGAGGACTATACATTTTCGCAGAAACTTATTGGATAGACTTTATTCATGGATTATGAAAAATTATACTTCATGAATCGAAAATTTTCTTTTTAATTTGCAAATATTATCAAGTATAGAAAATTCTGTACACTAATTTAGTTACTTAAATAAAATATGAATTTATAAAACATATTTTTTTTGTCAAAATGATATGCTAAATACAAATGTATTATTTTGAGTACAGAAATTTATTTAATAATAATATGAAATTTATTTTACATTCATAGAAGTTATAAAATTTGAATGATCATTATTTTAATTAATATAACAAATTCAATGATGATTTATATTTTGACCATATCTGTTCAAATAGTACTCCAATATTTTCAATATTAATAGTTTCGTTGACAACTTTAAGCATACTGTAAATATGATTAAAAGGTGAGGTATAGTCATATTATTAAAATTTATTGTATAAAACTTTTGATACTATAATTTTTTTTACTTTAACCGTTTCTTTGGTTGTTTAAGACAATTTTTGTTGTAGTCTTCGCTTTGTGGATCATATAATGAAGATTTATTCATTTGCAATACCTGTAACATGAAAAATAAAATTGTAAATAAGAAAGATAAATATGATATTTTTAAGCATGTAAACTAACAGCATTAAAGTTTTCCATAATTTTTAATGAAATTTTTATATTACATGCAAGTATGTAAAATTGGAAATGTTACATAGTTGTTTTTATAAGGTAATTTTAAAAGTTTTGCTGTTATTTTATTTACATTCCATCTTTCGATTGCATTCATTTTTTATCGCATACGACGTAAATTCCTAAGTTGGTAGAAGGGCATGGTGATGTTTATAGAGGACTAACATATTTCATTCTTCTTCCTATTATTTCTACTTTATTGTTTGAGTAACGAATAATATTTAAAATATTCACAACGATTTGATCATTAACAAACACGCAGTTGTTTTTTCATCACTGGTCTTAATTGTAAATTCTTTATACTTCAAAAATCTATACTGTCGAACGTTTATTTTATCTAAATGATTAATGATAGGACCATCATAATGTTCATGGGTTGTTTCTATTTTATCATTATTATCAATATTTTTTGAATCATTTAAAGTTTCTACTTCAACACATCTTCTCATTATTTGCTGTAGAGGTTGATTACCTTTACGAATCATATTTTTGATACAGCAAATAAAATTTTCAAATCTAAATGCTGAAAATTCATCAAGAGACCCATAATATCTTGCATCGTTTGTTAAATGCAATAAATTGTGGATATTATGCGACACGAATTGTGAGCCATAAATTTTCTGGAAATTTTGAACAAAGTTATTCAACAATTTTTCTGCATAATCAATATAATTTTTGTTTTTAATTAATATGGGATTGTTTAATATAGAGATGGCGACATGCAGTGTTAAAAAGTTTGTATAGATGCTAACATTTAAAAAATTTTCAAAAAGAATAACACCAGTATACAATAGCATTAAACGAAATTCTGTAGCTTTAAACAACTTAACATATTTTAGGCTTCTCGGCTTCCTTGCGAAATCATCAGGAATATATTTTGCTAAATTTAATGATAGGTTTGAAATGCCACCAATAGTTTTTTGTGGTAATTTATACACAGTAGATGAAAACATCCAGATAAAAAGTAATTTTCTCATACATCCTAAATAAACAAGGTGCATGGGATCTAATGGAACATTCGTTACTAATCCTAAACGAGGAATAGTGTTTAATATCGTTTCATTTTTTTGATAGCCACCCATGTAGTCATAGTTTTGAAATTCTTTATCAGTCCTTAGTCGTTTTATTCCACCAGGAAAACAAACACTTCTGAACATTTCACCTTCTATAATGCATTTAGTGCAGCTATCATAGCCACTATGATATTTTGTACCTAATACGAATGATTTGGCCGGTGCATCGCAAATTAAAGCATAAATATTTATTTCATATTGAATGTTATTAAAAAGCAAGCCATTATTTACCAAAGTTTTAGCATCTCGAACAAAAAATTCTAAAAATGTATTTGCGTTGTTTGGCTTAAATTCTCCACAATAAATACCAACTATGTACACATCTTTTATATTTTTTGCAGAACATAATATCGGCCATAGACTTTTTTCAGAGCTTTTACCTAACGGTGCACCATCAGTATTAATAATTAAGTTCAAATTTTTTTCGTTCGGTAATAAAATAAAATATTTTTCAATAATTTTTTTTACACAATCTTCTAATCTAAAATGACAATATTGTCCATTTTCTATATTTAGTATTGTTGTAGATTTGGGAGTCTTTAATAACGTACGTGAATCTAACGGTAAACGTAAAATTGGAATCTCTTGTCTTATCTGATGCAGTAAAGTAGAAATTGATTTATGTGGTACGTTACATTTAATCGACCATTCGGCAATGACAGTTTTTAATGTTTCCGAAATAGTTTTGCATACAATTTCTGAATCATTAATTTTTCTTTCTTCGCTATAATCTTCGTAACTATAATGAAATCCTACTCCAGATTCATCTTTTAGTTTAGAAGCTTCTTTATTTATAAATGGGTTAATCGCGTCTTCATAAAGATTTAAGTCATTCTCATCATCACTGAATCTGTAATCTAAATCATCATGGAAAATATTCTGTTGAATATCATCTAGTTCTTCTGCACTACCATGGAGCAAAGACATGCTATCATTTTTAATTACATTTTCATTTATTACAAAAGTTGTAGAATCATTATTCGTTCCTTTTAAGCATTGTACGTCTAAATTGGAATTTATTTTACTTTGTGCTTCATTACATTCTTTTAATTCTTTTTTATAATGATCGTAATTAGTTAAACATGCTATTGTTGAATCAATGAGATTTTCAGAACTAAAATTGTCAGTATCTAGATTTGAAAATAAAAAAATTGATTGAGCTTCCATTAAAGATTCATCAGTTTCTTTTTTAACCAGACGCCGAATATGTCTAGTTGAATATTCACTCGTAAAAATCTGTTTTCGTTTAGGATTTTTTTATTGTTATCCATCTGTAAATGTTGAATAACAATATTTAATATTTATAATTTTGTATTTTTAATTTAAATATTCATTAGACGTTTTAAAAATACGAGATCATTAACCAAATAAAATAAAAAAATAATGTCCAAGTTTTTTTTATTCAGTTTAATTCACAAAGTTTAGTAAAAAACAAATAAAATCAAAAGCTATCCATTCAAATTTTCTATTTAAATAAGTTGGCATACTTTTTTTATTTTTTAAGAACATAAAATGTTTAAAAATATAATTCTTATAGAATCTAACTTTAACCTTGAATCTTGTAAGTCAAAGGTCTATAAAGAAGAAAAATTGCATTACTCTTAAAATTTTAATAATATTTTTTATATGATGTTCATACCTTGTTTAATTAGATTCGAGTTCTTACTCTTATATTTATATTTATTCTCTGCACTGCTATTTGAGGAATTTATTTTAAATTTATCTTTCTCTTTTTGAAAAACATTTTGATTTTAATCCATCTCAATGAGTTCAGAATGACAATTGATAATTTCTGGAAAGCCAAAGTAAAAAGTATTAAATTATTTGAAAAACCTCTATTATAAAAAAAATCTAGATTTAATTACATGTTTAAGAAGTGCAAATCACAGAAATATAGAATAAATTTAAGGAAGTTTTGTCAAGTAAACAAGATCAATAACCTAAAATAAAAATTTAATTTTAGATGTACAATTTTTACTTTTTTTGATTATTGAAAAAATAAGAACTATTTTAAAACGTAACAACTATGCAAAATTTCAAATAAATCAATGATAGATAATTTTTTTTTTTTATGTAAACATTTAAAGCTACTTTTTAATAATCACGAATTACCATAACTTGTTAAATTATTAAATATAATATGTCATTTTTTGAGATTCGATCCTTCATTAAATAAAAACAACATACACCGAATTTAACTATAAGAATCGTAAAGTTAACGTATTAAATATTTGCGTCTTAAGCCTTATATTATATTTGCTTATTTTTTTGTAAACAAGAGAAGATGTTTTCTCTTACGATTGTAAACATGTCTTGCTTTTCAATATTAATTGAAGTTGACGCCTGTCATCTATATCATTAGAAAAATGAATAGCGAAATAAACTAATCATTTATTCTTGGTTATATTAATAAAACTAAGTTTGTGCTTCAAATTCAAGAAATATAATAAAGTGCTTGACATTTCAATTAAAGTTCAACGATATAATAATTAAAATAATCTACTGTGAATCAAGCGTAAGTTTACAAAATAATATTGAAAGTTAAATAATATTTAATAACATTTAAAGTTTGTTGATAACTAAAATTTTTAAATCTATAATACAAGGAAGACGTGATAATATAAAAACGAGAAAACAATGGCGAATTATGTTGTGGCTCAATTTCAAGACGACAACGCGATTGAATTGTTGCCGCAAACGTGGCTGTACTCAAAATCCGATGGAACATTTGCTCGTTGGCCAAAATGGAAAAAAACAACTAAGATTTTGCAAGCGGTTTCAAAGAGAGCTGTTCCTGATAAGAGTTGGAGTAGTTTTAAAATATCAAGAATTTTCGCAGAGGCAGGTAAAACTATCTTTATATTTTACTTAACTGTTTCCAAATTTAAATAAAATCTGTGTTTATTTTTAACTTTTCTCAATTATACTTTCATTTTTTAAACTGTAAGAATCTTATGCCATGGGGCTGGCAAAACTTGAAATCGCAAAAGATACATCGGAAGTTGATGAAGAATTTGAGAGTCAAAATAATATTAAACTTCGCAAAAATAGGTGTAAAAGAAAATTATCAAGTGATGATTCTGATGATTCTGATGAAGAACATCCTGGTAAAATTAAACAGTCTGCACCTAAAATTAATTTTCTGGTACCACCACCACCACCACCAACACCACCAAGAAAAAAATTAAATCTAAAAAGCCCCAAAGTAGAAAGTTTAGCTAAAGAAGAAGGTACAAACGCGTATTACAATTATGATAAATAATATTGTACTATTCTCGATACTGCAAATTTCTTTTTTTTTATTTAATTTAACGTCGCTATATTTGTGGTGTCATTACGATGCTAATTAGTGATGGAGGTCGATAATGTGTTTGTGAAGTACAGCGATGCTTGTATCATTCGGCCGAGAGCGGGATTTGAACTCGGTACCTCGAGATTACGAATCCATAGCTCTATCGACCGCTTCATTTCAACACAACAGATTTTAAATTGTATAAATGATTTATGAATTATTTACACTGTATAAATTTTAAATTATTAAATAATTTAAAATTTTTAGTAATAGATTATAAAAATTTAGAATTAGACATAGAAAAAAAGATTTACATTTACATTATACAATATTTTAATACTATTATTGAGCAATTAAAACTTTTTTATGTTTGAAACCTTTTAAATAATTATTATTGAAAAAGATTAAAAATTTTTATTTATTTTTCATTTTTTAGAATTATTTTTTTTTTCATTATTATTAATGAATATATATATATAAAATATATATATAAAATAAATAAATAAAATATATAAATAAAATATATATATATAAAATAATATGAATAAAATATAAAATTACATACCATTACTTTTATAAAAATTCAAACAAAAATGGATATTTTAGAATTTGAAAATATAGTTGTAGGACCTTGTGATATACAACATAATGGGAACAGTCGAGATCAAGAAAAGGCAGAATTATCAAAGAAAAGTTCAAAGAGTGATGATGGTCCATTTGATGAAACAATGGCATTTCTATCCAAGCCCAATGCTTTGACATCATCTCAAAAGAAGATATCTAATATAGATTTTAAAAGCATCAAAGCAAATAATGTAGTGATTAAAAAAGGTATTACATGAACACTTATTATTCAATGTAAATTTAAAATATTTTACAAAATTTTTTTAAAAGTATGCAATGTTCATAAATTGTAATTTAAAATAAAAAATTATTTGAATTACCAAATAAAAGAAACAATGAAAGTATTTTCCTTTATTTTAAAATTAACTAATTTTTCAATTAAATTTATAAAAATCTGATAATTTTAATATAAAAGTTCTAATTGATGTTTAAATTTTAATACACAAATAAAAACAATTATTATTTGTTAATATCATGAAATTGCTTATATTATTTAAAATTTTTTCTCTGATTCAAATACTTTAAGTGAATATTGATTAAAAAATTGGACGTAGCCTGCAATTCATAAATTATGTAATTGAATTTTTAAGATATGAAAATTGAATTAAAAATATTTACTTAATTATATTTATTTCGAATTATTTCATTATCATTAGAATTGGTTATGAACAACGTTACGAAGGCAGGAACTAGTAAGAGTATTTTAGAAAATGAAAATGATAATGAAAAACCAAATGATACACAACGTAACGAGAGTATGCAAAGAGATGAATTCTCAGATTCATCTAGTGAAAATTCAGAATATGATAATGTTGATGATGATCTCTCTAACAAACAAAAGACGTTCTCATCTATTTCTTCAACAGAATCACCGAGTAAGACGTTAAATCCGTTTTTTAAGAATCCCAAAAAAATAATGAAAGAAGTCAAGGTATGTTTGTTAATTTTGTATAAAAGATTGTTAGATGCACTGCTTCAATTTTTGATAATTTATAAATAGTAAACAATTCCATCACAAATAATTTCAATAATATATTAAAAACTTTAATCATAGAAATGTAATTATTATTCAAGTTAAATATTTTTAATCATTTAAAATTTATTACGTTAGAAATAAATGTTAATGAAGCCAAATATAAATCATATATTTTAAAAAAGACATAAATTTTGTAAATTGAATTACTATTTCGTAGTTCAATCTTAATATATGAAATTAGTAACTCGAAATAATATAATAAAACAATTTTTGAAAATTTGTTGAAATAATTCTTGTAATATATTGTTATGAAAATAATTAAATTTTTTTCTCGAAATAAGGTGATAATGATAGTACTACAAATAAAGTTACCATAAAATCTGTTGTAAGAAGAGCGTACATACCGAAAGTTCGAGATCCATTACCAGAAAATTCAAATACAAAAAATGATGTAGTTCTGAATCAAGGAGAAATTTTTAATTTAGAAGATGATTCGCCCACAAAAGATGATGTATCTCTGAATGAAGAAGAACTTCTACATTCAAAAGATGATTCAACTACAAAAAATAATGTAGTTCTAAATCGAGAAGAACTTCTCAATTTAAAAGATGATGAGAGATTTCTTTACATGGCTGGTAAAGATTCTAAATAAGGACTAAGAGAGTGGCTAGTTTGAATTACAGACCTTGTTTTCACAGGGAACCCAGTTAGAATACGGATGTTTAATTTTTGGCATATCTTAATTGATAAATTAGAGAAATTTATCTGTGGATTGCAAATTTGATTTATATTTTGTTTTAAAGTTCTCTATTTATAAACGCTAAAGTATAAAGAAATCCAAGCAATAGAATACTTAGAAAAGTTTAAGTTTCCGTATTTTCAATGTAATTTTTTTTAAACTGGGGAAGAATAGCAAAATATTTAATTTTTAATAACTTTAAACAATTTTAGTATTATTTAAAAAAAAATAAAATAAAAATGCATTTTACAAAGTTAAAAAATTCAAAAGAACAATAAGGATTAACAAAAAGCTTTGATGCAAAGTATTATGAAGAATTTTTTATTATTTCAAGTAATCAAAAACTAAATCTGCGATGGTATTTCTGAGTTAATTAATAAAACACTTATTCTCATTAATATTAATCAACTCAACGTATAAAATTTAATAATCTAATTTTATCTTCGTGTTTATTCAAAAATGATACTTTCAAAACTTTCTTACTTTAGATTTAGGAATAAATTTTTATTGGCGGATTTCAATAAAGATTCCTTACGGAGTCATTGATATTTACCGCGTAACTAAAGACAAAGCTTTTTTAATAAAGTAATTAATATTTTTTTAATTTAAATAACATATTAAGTATTTTAGAAGCGCAAAAATTGATTTAATTATAAAAAATTAAAAAAATTATCAGAAATTTTAAATAGTTATACTTCAGATGTTTCAAAGTTTAAATTTTATAAAAAACTAATACCGTTAAAAAATATTATATGTTATTATAAGAGCAATGCAGTGTTAATTGTATATTTTAATTATTAAACTTTAATTAATGATAAAATCAATAAAAAATACATATTTTTAAATAGTATTATAGATTTACTTTAAGATAAAGATTTTTATTTAGATATTCGTTAATTAAATAATTTATTAAATTTTATATTTATTAATAATCTTTATTAAAATCCTGATATTAATTAAAGTGTAATATTAAATTAATTAAATAATATCAAGTATAAAAATTTATTAATAATAAATAATTAAAATTTAAAATTAGAGGTCTTAGTCTAATCCTATATGTTTTTATTATAATTTAATTAATAAGTAATATATTATTTAATATGTTTCAAATTTTTTAGGAATGTTTCAACAAATTTTAAAGCAACTCAACGAATTCAAACTATCTATTACAAAAGGGAAAAAAATGATCACAGTTAAGAGGAGGTCACGTATCTCTGTCCTTTTCTAATCAAAGAATTGAGTTTTTTACACAAACTAACAACTTTAGCAAAAAATGAAGAGAAAGCCGCATCTCGTAATAAAAAAAGCAATATTTTCTTTGATAAGAAAGAATTAATTTTATTGCTTCGTTTTCAAGAAAACCTTGAAAAACTTAAATCATAGAGGTTAGGGTGGACAATTTGGTTTTTCAAGGTTTTCTTGAGAACGAAGCAATAAAACTAATTTTTTCTTATCAAAGAAAATATTGCTTTTTTTGATACAAGATGCGGCTTTCTTTTCATTTTTTGATAAAGTTATTAGTTTTTGTAAAAAAATCATTTCTTTGATTAGAAAAGGACAGAGATACGTGACCTCCTCTTAATGAAGATTCCTACGAAACTATCCTTTCTATTGGAAAGATTTTTCCTATGTCAGATAATGCCACTTTCCGACGCTTTAATAGCGATCTCTGCAAAGATCAAAATCTGATTAAACAAGTTGTACGTCATGAAAATTCGTCTTATTTAAATTTTATTTCTTATTCATACGGATTAATTTTTATACTTTTGTTATTTCCTCGACATAATATATTTAAAAATAAAATTTTTAAACTAAATTTTAACATCTTACAGAACGTTTTAATGATATCTTTTTTCATATACGGTTATTACTTCAAAAAATACTGAAATAATTTAATAAAATTCTAATGCATCATTTTAGACACCAAATACTTCATTTCATTAAATTTTCAAATTTTTATATACACTGATCCCGGCAAAAATAGAAAAAAAAATTGAACGCTTACAAAAATATTTTCTTTTTAAGTATGAAATGAAATTCAATAGACAATCAATAAATTATTTTTAAATAAAAACAAAATAATAAGTTCTTTTGTTTTAATATATATTTCAAATTCTATTTCTATAACTTACTTTTTTCATTAAATATTTGATACATTTAAAAAATTTTATTATACATTTTTTTATTAAAAAAAGATCTCACAAGACATATGCTTTTTCCAACTTCCAGAAACTTTATTTTAGAAGAGTAGGAGGCAATGATGGTCATAGGATACTTCGTGCAATATTAAAAGAACTCATGACCGATGAATTGGCTTTAAAATACAATTTTAGAGGTAGACGCGGCAAATTAAGATTTGATTCTCTTGAAATTTTCAAGATTATTGCAAGCAAGTATCTTGATATTAAAATTAACAATTGAAACCATGTAACAGGCTATATGATTTAAAAGTTGTTAACTACATTGCTCTTTCACAGACAAACAGAGACATAGACACGCATACATGCAGACCAGCGATGCCGAAAGTGGCAGAGTCAGAGAGGGAAATTCAAAAATGTGTAAAAAAAAAGTATTAAAATAAATAGTTTTCAAAATTTGATAATTAATAAATAATTCTAAAAAACAAAGTTACTATAACAAAATAATTTTTTTTCAATTTTAAAAATTTTTTTGAGTTTAACAAAATTTTGTTTAACTCAAAAAAATATGAAAAATAGAAAAAAAATTATTTTGTTATAGTAACTTTATTTTTTAGAATTATTTATTAATTATCAAATTTTGAAAACTATTTATTTTAATACTTTTTTTTTACACATTTTTGAATTTCCCTCTCTGACTCTGCCACTTTCGGCATCGCTGATGCAGACACTCAGACACACAGATATAGATGCAAACACAGATACAGAGGTACTCCGTCATACAGACACAGAAATTATTTAAAGTATCTCTAATATCTTCTTATCCTTTTTAAAATTTGAATATTATTAAAAAAATTTGAAAAAATACAACATTAGTATTTTACTTATTTTTAACGAAAATTAATTATAACATTTAATTTTTCTAATTTTTTATGTTGGTTTGCATCTTGCAGGTATCGCAAATGAATTAGATCCACATTATACGATCCATATGGCAGAAGATACAGCAAAAGATTGGCTTAAACAAGCCAAGAAACGATTAAAATCAAAAATGTAAGTTTGCAAAGTCTTATAAGATAAACTGTTATAATATACACATAAATAACCTTTTTATTATATTTTCAGCGCATTAGATGTTGCCGAACAACCTTATGATATTGAAAATATTGATGAAAATTCAGTATAATCAAGATAAAAATATAAATTGAAATTAAATTTATATTATATCACTAATAATAATATTTGACTTACCTGTTGCTTTATTGTATTTCCAGTTGGGTTGCCCTAATGGATAGTATTATGAATTGTTTATTTATTATTCAATAATAATTTATTGATACATCGACTTTAGCGACTTCAATATTTATTATAGATCGATGTTAAGGCAAACCATTATTTGCAATAAAAGTTTTGTTTAATATTTTTTTAATTTCTCCAATACTATTAAATTTAGTATTATTTTCATTATTATGATACTATTATATTTATTAAAACAATATGGTTGTAATATAGTTGTATTAATTAATAAAAGTTTATTCAAAGATATTTATTAATGTTCAGTTTCTTATATTTCTGTTAAGGGGAAACAAGTCAAACTGTGTTTTTCAAAAAAAATATTAGTGTGCAATATTCTCATTTATGCATGCATTATTTAATTTTATAAATTTCAAATTTGCTTTGCGTGATTACAGGCTTCAGTCCTTTGTGTCTTTATTTTTATATCTTCTGTGAATGTAAAATATATTTTATATTATTATTGAATAAGTTTCTGTTTTTCAAAATAATACATTTGTATTTAGCATATCGTTTAAAAAAAAAAATATGTTTTTTAAGTTCAAATTTTATTGAAGTAACTCATACGTAAATTGATTTGTTGAAAAACAAATTCAATAAAATATTTATATAAAGATTTATACTTTAATTATTTTTTCTAAAATAAACAGTTGTATAAAAATAATTACTTGAATTTTAATCAGTATACAGAATTTTCTATACTTGATAATATTTGCAAATTAAAAAGAAAATTTTCGATTCATAAAGCATAATTTTTCATAATCCATGAATAAAGTCTATCCAATAAGTTTCTGCGAAAATGTATAGTCCTCGAAGTAGATTGGTAGATACAGAAAAGTTTCTGAAACGTCTCTTATGAATCGTTTCCACAAAAACATTTTTATCACGAATATGAAACGATTTTTTCATAAGTTCCAAATCGTTTTTCACAAGTATTATAAGAAACGTTTCCGTAAAAACACTGCTAAGACGTATATGGAACGTATAAAAAAATTACAGAAATTTTGATTGGTTTCTTTAAATACGTTTTTTAAAAGTTTGCTAAGAATCGTTTCAATAAGCACGTTGTTGCTACAAGTAAGAATCGTTGCTTCAGAAACTTTAAAAAATCCTTTTAAGCTTCTTCTCGTTTCTTTTTCGTTTTTAGAACGTTTCTATCAAAATGATACAACGGACATTTCAACGTTTCTGCAACATTTCTGCCATGTCATGGAAACCTTTGATGATACGTTCCTAAGTTTCCAAAAATACGTTTCGGAAACCGACCTGGTACGTAACGTGCTATCTGGGTATAATTAATCTAATTGAATTTTGTAAGGATACCATTTCTTGACATGCCTCACTCATTGATACATATTCAGCTTGGCATGTTGAAAGTGATACATAACGCTGTCTGTGTGTCTTCCATGCTATAGGATCATTAAATAATCTTATTATATAACCACTAGTGGTTAAAGCTCCTTTGGCATCAGCAAAACTGGCATCAGAGAAACCATGCATTTCTTCAGTTTTTCCTCTAAAGATAATTCCTTTATCTTTTGTATACTGTAAATAACTACAGACTCGTTTAATCATATTCCATTCATTCATAGTTGGACTAATTTGATGTCGACTTAAAACGTTTACAGTATACAGAATATCTGGTCTAATTGTATTAGCTAAGTATAGTAAAGAACCTACAGCTTCACGATAAGGTAAATTCTCTATTGTCAGCTGATCATTTTTCTTGTCTGAATTTTCTTCTCTTTCTCTTCTAATTCTGTTAGTGACTTGATTAGTAACCATTGGTGTCCGTTGTGGTCGAATCTCTGAAAAACCCAATTTTTTAAGCAGCTTAACTATATATTCTTCAAGAGTTAATGTTAAAGTTTTATTTTGCCTATCTCTTTCTAATTTGATTCCTAAAAAATTTCTTGGTTCACCTAAGTCCTTCATTTCAAATTCTTGCATCAGTTTCATTTTTATCTCTTCTAATTTTTTCACATAATTGCTAGCTATAAGCATGTCATCTACGTACAATAATAGTATCAAAAATTTGTCTCCATCTTTCCAAGTAAATAAACATGGTTCGATTTCATACGTTGTTAGTCCAATTTTGTTTGCTGTCTGAACAAAACGTTCGTTCCATCTTTTTGGACTAATCTTTAACCCATATAGAGCTTTTTCTATTTTACAAACTTTTTGTTCTTTTACCTGATTTGTAACTATTACTCCATCTGGTATTTCCATGTAAATTTCTTCATCAATAGTACCATTCAAAAATGCAGTTTTCACGTCAAGCTGGCACACATCTAAGTCATATTTATTTATAATAGCAAGACATGCTCTAATCATTTGCATTCTTGAAACTGGTGCATATGTTTCACTTAAATCATAGAAATTTTTATCCTTAAATCCTCGAATTACTAGGCGTGCTTTGAACTTGATTTCACCATTCGCTTCTGTTTTTCGTCTAAATACCCATTTTGAATCTATAACATTACTCCTATGGCCATCAGCTGATGTTGGTCTTTTAACTAATTTCCAAACATTATTTTTGTCCATAGATTTTAATTCTTCTTTGATTGCTTCAATCCATTTTTCTTTTTCAGGTGATGTCATTGCTTCTCTGTATGAGGCTGGATCACGATGTAAGTGTGCTTGAAAAGTATAATAAACTTCTTCCTCTGATTTTTCTTTTCTTGGTCTGCCCCTTTTTCGCTTCTGTTCTCCCTCTATATTTACTTGTTTTTCCTTTTCTTCTTCTTTTTCATCTAGTTGAGTAAACCATGTTTCTTGATTAAATTCTGATTTATTAGACAGTTCATTTAATTCCTTTTTAGTACGAAGATTTTTAAATACTTTTGACTCATCAAATTTTACATCTCGACTTTCATAGTATTTTCTTTCTTTAGGATCAATGAAAATATATCCTGTATTTGTGTATCCAATAAAAATAACTTGTTTTCCTAATGGACCAAATTTTGGACCTGTCTTCCTTTGAATTTTTATATATGCAACACATCCAAATCGTTTCAATTGTATCAAATTTAATTTAGCATCTGATTTAAATTTTGTCAACGGAGCTTCCATGTCATTGGATTTGTGAGGTGTACGATTGTAGACATGTACTGCTGTTTTTAAAGCTAGATCCCACATATTTTCTGGTAGTCCTGAGTCAAATATAAAAGCTCTAACTTTCTTCTGAATTGTTTGGTTGAAACGTTCTGCAACACCATTATGTTGTGGAGTGTCAGGACTGGCTAATTGTAACTCTGCACCAAATTTATTTAGTATATCCAAAGTACCACTTCCGGTAAATTCGGTTCCTTGATCGCATCTTAAATAGCAGAATTTCTCGTCTCGTCCAAGTTGATTTCTCGTACTAGTAATAAACAAATCTAGACATTCTCCTGCTTCAGATTTACATTTGACAGGATAAGCCATTGCCAATCTTGAATAATCATCAATAAATACTACAATAAAACGATAACCCTTTGAATAACTCTTTGGACTTATTGGCCCCATCGTATCACTATGTACTATTTGTAACGGTGCTATCGCTCGTATTCTTGTCGATGAAAAAGGAAGTCTGTTAAATTTTGAAATATGACAAATTTCACAATTTAACATTTCTTTATCAAACTGAATTTCTTTAAGTTCCTTTAGATCTGGATTCTGTTTTTGAATTTCTTTTAGATATTCTAGTGAAGCATGTCCTAATCTAATATGCCAGAGTTTAGCTTGATTAACTTTCTCATTCTGGTTGTCTATATCCACATCTAGCTTACTTGAGTCTTTTTCTTCTAAATTTATTTCTGTATTTATCTTTCTATCATTAATCGTTTTGTTGAAGTCTTTGCATTGGGAAGACTTTTCTTCAATAACATCTGGTATTTCTCTCCCTCTGTTTTCTAGATCCTTAGTAACACTTCTAGTTAAGTATTTGTATTTTTCATTTGCTATATAAGCAATAATCTTTGAGGAATTTTCAATTTTGTTTTCTATTTCTTTATTTAATTTAAATTCAACTATCCAAAAAGGTTTGTCATAAATTCCCGATAGAAATATTTCATTTGAAAGCGGATCTAAAATCTCTATTTTCTTATTATCTAAATAAATACCTAATCCCTGATCTATAAATTTTCTTAATGATAATAAATTTTCTGCTAAAGATTCTGCATAAATTACATTTTCTAACTCTATCTCTTTCCCATTCATTGATATTAAATTTATGTTACCAACTCCCTCTGATTTTATATTAGCAGTTTCATTTTTATTTGCACATCTAATTTCTGTTTGTTTATCTGTGTCTAATGTTTTAAAAATTAAACGCGAATTTGACATGTGTTGTGAAGCTCCCGAGTCTGCTAAAAACTTTACTAACTTATTCCCATCTATGTTTTCATAAAATTCTTTAGAATTATTTACAAATAATGAATTATGCTCACCTTTAATTGTCATATTATTTTTCTTGTTTTCATTTCTTTCTGTTTTATTATTCTGACCTATACTAACGCGACCTCTATTTGTACCACGATTATTTCCCTTGCCTCGGTGTAATTTTCGTCGTTTCTCATCATAATTTAATTTTTCATTATTTTTCCGTTTATAATTTAGCCGATTTTTGTTATAATTATTATAATTACCCCGTCTAATTAATCTACTATCATACCTTTTGTTGTCTCGTCTATCTTGTTCCTCGTCTTCATCGTAAGGGCAGTTTGCCGCTGTGTGCCCTTCGCACCTCCTACATTTATAGCACATTATGCCAGTATTACGACAATCAGATGCATAGTGTCCTAGAACACCACATTTGTAGCAACGGTCTTTTGGTTTATTGTACATTGCGGTGGCATCTTCTTCTCTTCCCTTAAATGTTTCTCTTCTATCTGCCAATTTTAGCGCATCTAACTGTAAAATATAATTTTTCATTTGGTCATAATCAAAATCTTTTCCGGTATTATTTTGATGAAGGAAATTAGTTTGTTGAATTTGTGGTACTTTATCAACAATCGCGTTATAAAACAAATCTCTTTTTTCTGTTTCACTTATTTTAATTGCATCTGGAATATTATCGTGTAATCTAACTAACGATTCGAAACGATCCCAGAAAACTGATGCTTTTTCTTTACTAGGTTGATATTTGATTAAATATAATTTTTGTTTAACCATCATCGTAGTTAAATTTGCTTCGCATCTTTTTATTTCTTTTATTTTATTCAACAATTCTACCGGATCTTTTATTTCTAATAATTTTGTATGATAATTAGCGTCAATTCTATACATTATGATATCACGAACTTTTAATTTATTTTTCTGCATCGTATTTTCGTCAATATCGTATTCTAATTTTACAGATGAATCTATAACATATAAAAGTTCCAATGCTCTTAATTCACCGATTAAATGATCCATAAACACGTCTAATTTCATTGTACTAGTTAATTTATATTCCCTTTTAATAAACGAATTTGTTTGATGTTTACCGTTTAAAATTATACTACTGTTGTTAAATGTATCGTTAAACTTTTTGTTCAATTCCGTCTGAACTAACCGTTGAATGTTACACTCTTCTAAATTATTAAATGAAGTATTATTTTGGTTAGTTTTATATAATTTTGGATATCTCACCTCTCGTCTAATTGATAAAACTTGCTGACCAAGTTCCGATGTTTGAGCGACAGTCTCCTTCTTGTGTTTAATAAAATCAGACACAATGCCATCAATCCACTCGTCCATATAATTTTTTTCTTTTACTTTTTGCTTGGCAGCTTCTTCTTTTAATTTCGAATTTTCCTCTTGGAGTTCTGTCATTTTCTCCTTCATTACTTCGATCTGTTTTTCTGTTGAATTACAATTTTGTAAAAATAATTCGGTACTATTATGTATTTTATCTGAAGCTGATCTAATTTTATCTAATTCTAACTTTTCTAAATTTATTTTTACTCTTTCGTTTGAGGTTATCATAATTTTTCTCTTACCTAATTCATTAACACGCTCGTCCAAATCTTCGTTATTCTCATCTAATTTCTTTTTAATATTCTGTGTACGATAAATTAGAGGCGCGCCAATGAGGTCATAACATTCTAATGTTGATGTTAGTACAGCATTCTCTGCTGGATTTAAAAAAACTCCGAGGATAATAAAACATTCCTCCTGGTCCACTCAAATTCACCCTTGAAGATGTTGCTGTCACAACGAAATCCGTTTCTGGATATTCCTCTGATAAATCGAAGTTCACATCTATCGTTCTCATCAATAAGGTGAAATTTTTCATGGCTAAAATTGAATTTTATTATTATTATTTCTTTTATGTATTTAATTTGTTGTGCATGAATCGTTAATTAAAAAATTCTTTCAAAAATTTCTAAATTAAGTTAATTTAATTTCAAAATTTTCTAAAAATTCTAGTTTCATATCTAATTTTCAATTTCAATTATTTATTTCAATTTAATTCATTTCTAGTTATTCTGCATAATCTAATTTTCTATCTAAATCCAAATATTTCTATTTAATTTACGAGTACTCATGATTAACGATTTGTTTTCGTTAATTTAAAATTTCAAAAATTTTATTTTAATGAGACTGTTAGAAAACAGGTCTGCTCCACGCCAAATCATATTTAACGCAAAGTCTTTACGACAATACGCTGTCAAGCGCTGTTATAAAATTCTAATACATTTATTTACTCTATTCGCGTACATACTCTCTCTCTCTCTCTATCATATATTTAAGTCCCTTATATTTATATCTCATTCTCTCTCTTTTATATATAGTTCGAAACGTGTCGTCCTTTTCTTTCACGATCGCGCACGCTCACTCACTCTTAATATTTTTATCGTTTTCATGGGCCCGCGCGCGCGTTTTGTTTTACAGCGCTTGAGCTTTGTTATGACGACGCAAGGCTTCCAGGAATTCTATGCTCAAAACTTTTTTTTTTTTTTAAAAACGATTCACTCCTTTATACAACAAATTTCTATCAAATTCACATTACTTTTATATAGAATTTAATCTTTCCCTTTCTAATTATTTAACAAAAAATTAAGCACATCTATAACTATTTATTCACTCACAATCCCGTTAATATTTTTCCGATTCAAATTATGTATATATACATTTCTTACCTTTCTTTTCCATTTTCTCTCCATCTAACTTATCACATTCTTCAATGTCCTTCCTCTCTCTACCAGACATCGTTTCACTCCTCCAAATCACACACTTTTAATCAAAGCAAAAAATTTTATATAAATTTTATATATATGAAATAAGTTTATTTAGAGATTCACTTCAGAGCGCAGCGGAAGCGTGCTGGGCTCATAACCTTTTAAATTTTCAATATATAAAAGGAAGGTGATTCTCTAAATAAATTCACAATACATAAAATACCTTTATTATTATTTAATCTTTATTTTATTTATATAAAATATCTCTTCTAATTGTTTAACACAAATCTAATTTCTAATTTACAAAAGTTTAAATTAAAGGAAAACTGTTTTAATTAAATCAATAAAGAAAAGGTAGCCTTTTTCTATTGACGACTGCTCACAGAATGACAGACGAAAAACTACCAAAAGTTAAAAAGAATATCGAAGACTGACACAAGAAGGGAGGGGATAAATTTTCATGGTTACATGAAAAACAATCCTAATATATACACTGAGCGCCCTGCGCTATATCCAACAATTACCAATGCTCAAGATGGTACGTAAGTTTGTCTTTGGTAATTATGATACAAATAAAAACTAACTCTTTTGCATATAAAAATTAAATCACATTTCCTGCCATATTTTTTTGAAAACTCATTTAGCATCATTTCTACACTTTTAACTTCAATGACGTTATATTTTCTTTTAATTGCATATTCATGAATATATCAAATCTGATTTATGACAAACTTTAAAACAAAATTTAAATTAAGGTTTCTATTAATTGAAATCATAGTTTATACAAATAATATTCTATTCATAATTTTATGTTTTTACCATAAAAACATTTACAATAAACATTAGAAAATATTTAGTAAAATTATTTTTTTTATTTACAGATTTCTACATCAAATCAAAAGTCATCATTGTCCTCAACTGAATCCGCAGATAGTTTGTTCGCTAATTCAGATATAGATTTAGATAAAAGTGATATAAAACAGGTAATTGTATTTAATTTATTAAATTGAAAAATGATTAAATCATTAAAGGTTTTTTTTTATTAACATTTTTTACAACAAAATTTTGTTACAGAAAGTGGTGTCCTCTCCAAACAAATTTGAAATAACAGATAAATATGTCAAAGGGTGCAGAAAAGATTGCCCAACAAACATGACGAACGATTTAATTAGTAAAACCTTCGAAGTGGAGGAGTTAGGAAATTGCAGTATATCAGGAGCAGTTCCACGATGTTTACAAGACAGAGGTTACAAACCGAAACCAAAGTTGAATCCTGCTAAAGTAGACGCTATAAAAAGTAATTTATTTATAACTATTAAATGTATCGATATTAGTTGAAATTATCTTTTATTATTTCAAATATATTTAGCAATAATTATTTTCATTTTCAAAAGTACTATATGGTTGAACATAGCTTAGGAAAACATAGTTTAAGTTATATAGTAAAGTATTATGCATTATTGATATTCAGTACTATAATATCATTTTTCAGCATATGTTTTAAAAAAATTTGGACCAACAAAAGAAAACAAAAAAGCAGTAAACGAAGTCTTTCGTAATAGATGCAATAATGCTGCAAGGAAAATGAAACCTCTTAAAATAGAAAAATATAAAGAAGAGAAGTAGTAATCCAATAGTAACTGGTTATTCATAATTAAAATTTTTTTATATTTATAAATATAATATAATAAGTTGCTTTTTTACGTTTCATATAATTAATCTTAGTAAAAGTTTCCAACGCATTTGTTCATTATTTGAAGGAATATTATTTAATATTTTTATAATGTATCCCTTTCATTAATAAAATTAAAACATATTTTGATATTTATTGGCTATCAAATTTAAATAACAACCAATTAATCTGATGAATTTGTGCAGATTCTTTTTAAAAAATTCTGCAGAAATGTCAACTAAATTAATTAAATTCTGGCCTAAATTTTTTCTTAAAAAAGAATTATAAAGTATTTAAAATGATTATACAAAAATTTTTACAGTTTACTACAGTATTTCCTACCATATTACTTGCATTATTTTTTATAATTGTTTTTGCAGAGTTTTTTCATGACATTTTTTAAGAAATATTGCAAATAATGCTTTTACAAAATACATATGGGATTTCGATGAAATATAAAAAAATGATCACATTAAATTCTGCAGAGCAGAAATATTTTAATTATAATTATTAAAAAACTATAATTTTTGCTGCAAGAAATTATTCTTCATTGTCTGCAGTTTCCTGCAGTATTTCCTACCATATTACTAGTTGCATTCCCTGCACATTTTTTTATGAATTTCGTGGAAAATTTTGCAAGAAATCTGATGAAAATTTGGATAAAACATTTACTGTTAACTACATTTTTAAATTTTGTCAAAAGTTTTAGCGAAAAATGAAACAGGAATCCTATTTATAATCCTACAGAAAATACTATATAAATTTCTGTAAAATATATAGCAGAAACATCTAAAAAAAACCATATCGATTCCTTTAGACAACATAGAAATGCTCTTTATGTCAATACTGCTAGACGAAAATATATTAAGAGCAGGCCGGATTTGCTGTCCTTGTCTAATTGGCATTTTTGTTATTTACTCAAGTATTAATCGGTGTATCTGCAAATTAAAGGTGAAGCGCAATAGATATTATTATTACAAATATTTATGCACAAGAAAAAAAAAATCTATCGCTTTGTTTTTGAGAAAAGTAAGGAACGCGAAAATATTATAAACATAATCTTTTACTTAGGCGTTCCTTACTTTTCTCAAAAACAAATCGGTAGATTTTTTTTTTCTTGTGCATAGATATTCATAATAATAATATCTATTGCGATCAACCTTTATTTTGAAGATACACCGATTAATACTTGAGTAAATAACAAACAACTCAAATATTACTCGGTCGGTATCAGGTTCTACTCCGGCCTGCCGTTAATCATAATTATGAAAAAAATGTAGGTTTTGCTGCAGGAAATTGTGCTGCATTCTCTGTAGTTTCCAGTAGTATTTCCTGCTATTTTAATAGTTGTATTTTCTGCGCTTTTTTAATGAAACCTTATAGGATATTTTGAAATTAATCCTTTTACAAAATATAGCTTTCATAAAATCTGAATATAATTGAAAAAAAAAATTTTGTTTGTACATGACAATCTTTAGTAGTTACTACATGAAATTCTGTAGGAAATTCTGTGAAAAATAAAAGATACAAAAATACAACTTTAATGATTATATAAAACACCATATAAATTCCTGCAAAAAATGACAAAAATGTGCACATACTACATGCAGTAGGTCAAAAATATTTTAAATGTACCCTATCAAAAAACGGTAAGCTATTCTGCTGGAAATTCGATAATTCTCATACTGACCCTACAGTATTTCCTGCTATATTACTAGCTGTATTTCCTGCAGCATTTCTCTTCAAAGTTTTCTGTACGATTATGAAATCTATTTTATGAGATCTTGTAGAAAATTATGCAAGTAATCTTTTCACGAAATATATATGGAATTTTGATACAATTTTATAGCAATTCCGAGAAAAAATATATTAGATACTCCATGTCATTCTGTAGAAAATCCTAAATTTGAAAAGAAAAATCTCAACAGATAATAAGCGAAAAATACAAATATTATGCAAATTTCTGTTAGGATATAATATAAATTCTTATATACATTGCTATAAAAATGTTCACAGAAAATACTGCAGAGCAAAAATATATTAATCATTATTGAAAAAAAAAAAATTTTTTTACTGCAGGAAATTCTGCAGCATTTCCTATAGTGTCCTGCAGTAGCTCCTGCTGTATTACTTCCAGCATTCCCTTCAGTATTTTCTAAGTAAAATTTTGTAGGAAATTTCGCAAGCGATTCTTTTACAAAATAGATATGAAATTTTTGTATAATTTAATACTATTTGAAAGAAAAACATTTATTGTTACTACATAAAAATCTTTAGTATTTATTATAAGGAATTCTGTAGGAAATAGTGTAAAAATGTACTAGATTTATATATATAATATACTAGATTTCATTCTTTAGGAAATTCTGATCAAAGTTTATGCACAAAATACAACAGAATCTCCTACAGAAAATACATCATAAAATACAACAGAAATGCCTACATAAAGTAGTATAAGAGATACAATGGGAATCCCCATCTTAAATATTATACAAATTTCTTTAATACAATATGAATACCTATACAAATTACTATAGAAATGTTTATATAGTTAATGCAGTGAGACTAAAATATTTTAAATACGCCCTAATAAAAAAATGCACGCTTTTCTGCAGGAAATTATGCCGCACTTCTCATAGTGAATCTATTATTTTTTCTGCTTTATTACTTGCAGTATTTTACTGCAAAGTTTTGTGTGGGATTTTCATAAAATCTTGTAGAAAATTATGCAAGTAATCTTTTCACGAAATAAATATAAAATTTTGATACAATTTTATAATCATTTGGAGAAAATATATATATTAGTCACTACATTTTATTCTATAGGAAAGTTCAAATTTAAAAAATAAATCTCTACAGAAAATAATGCAAAAAATTCAAAAGAAATTCCCATCAGAAAATACTATATGAATTCTTGTTAAAATACAACATAAATTTTTATACAAATGACTACGTAAATGTTCGCATAGAAAATACTGCATAGTAAAAATATTTTATTATTTAAAAAAACTGTAATTTTTGCTGTAAAAAATTCTGCTGCATTTGCTGTTGTATTTCCTTAAGAAGGGGCCGAACTATCTGTCTTTGTCTAGTAGCGTTTTTCATCATTTATGTAAACACTATCCGGTATAACAAAAAAAAATAGCAACCCCCGCTAGATATTAGCATAATTAGTAAATTTTGTAATAACAACCAAATTTTTCACCGCATAGTTTTTGACTAATTAGAGATCTACTAGCAATCTAGAATATAACCTATCTTTTTTTGGTAGGTCTCTAATTATTCAAAAACTATGCAGTGAAAAAATTTGGTTGTTATTACAAAATTTACTTAATATACTAATATCTAGCGGGGGCTGCTATTTTTTTCTTATTATACCGGATAGTGTTTACATAAATGATGAAAAACGCTATTAGACAAAGACAGATAATTCGGCCCCTTCTTAAGTATTTTAAATTAAAATCTTGTAGGAAATATTGCAAGTAATTCCTTTACAAAATATATATGAAATTTTCTATAAAATCTTATAGTGATTTGGAAAAAACATGTATTGTCATTACATGAAAATCTTTATTATTTATTATAGGATATTCTGTAGGAAAAACTGTAAAAAAGTTTATTCAAAAAATATTACCTCAATCTTTACAAAAACACTATATAAAGTTCTGCAAAAAAAATGACAACAATGCTCACATTAGTAAACAGTGGGGTAAAAATATTATAAATGTACCCTAAAAAGAAACTGCAAGTTTTTCTGCAAGAAATCCGATACTTTTTGTACTGACCCTACCGTACTTCCTGCTGTATTATTTGCAGTATTTCCTGCAGCATTTTTCTACAGTTTTTTCCGTAGAGTTTTTATGAAATCTTGTAGGAAAATATGCAAGTAATTTTTCCACGGAATATGTATGGAATTGTAATAAAATTTTATTGTAATATGGTAAAAATGTATTAGGTATAACATTTCATTCTTTAAAAAATGCTGTCCAAAGTTTATAGAAAAATATAATAGAAATCCCAACAGAAAACACTCTATAAAATACAACAAAAACGCCTGCAGAAAATACTACAAAAAATACCATAGAAATCCCAATAGGAAAGACTATACGAATTCTTGTTAAAATACTATCTAAATTCTTATATAAATTACCACAGAAATATTAATATAGAAAATACTGCAGGGCGAAAATACTTAAAGTGTACCATGATGAAAAACTTTTAAGTTTTCTGCATGAAATTAGACTGTATTTTCTATAGTAAACCTATAGTATTTCCTGCAATATTGCTTGCAAGATTTCCTACAGTATTTTCCAACACTTTTTCCTATAGGTTTTTTTCATAAGGGAAATTACGTCTTTACTTCCTGTTGCCAGACGCTTCAGTGAGTGACATGGGTTCGAGGCAGGAGGTCGGTCAGGATGGACGGTGGAAAGATAAAAGATAGTTAACGGGTTGACACGTTTGTTTGTGCTAGGGAGTACCTGGGCTATATTGTACTCTAAACTCATATCTTACAACGACATATAACAATAATAGTAAAAAGTAATAAACTAACCTAAATTATATAAACCAAAGAGCTAACCCTACTAAAAAATGTCAGGTGAAAAATCACCTGATTTTTCACTTGATTTCTCACCTGATTTCTCATGCCAAAATCTCATGTGACTATTAGCGTAAAAAAACTAAGTTCCAAACCTATCGAAAAATTCTAAGTTTTTATCACGGAAAACAACATTGAGAAGTATGATTCTTTTTTCATTTTTCATAATTTGAAATTGATTTTTTATACGTAGAATTTCAATTTTTTAATTTCATTTTTCTGGTCATAGAAATAAATTTCAAACCACTCTAAAAATTATAAGTCCCGATCTTATAATTTTTAACACAAGCCTCTTTTATTTACGTGAGAGAGAGAGAGAAAGAGAGAGAAAAACATCAAAAACACATGCACAAGAAGCCTCTTTTATTCTTTTATACACTATTTATGAGTTGAATTAAAATGGAAAAAAAGTGTGTACATACTATTGATAAAACTACACTATTTATAAGTTAAGATTTTAAAGTTTTTACTATCGTAACCACGTGCGTCCGTTGTTCCTTTACACTAGAAAAAGCAACACATTTAGCTATAGCTGAAACGACTCATGCGCCTCCTGTCGGCACCTCTCGTGCCTCAAGCGAAAATATCTCTCGACAACAGACTTGGCCTAACGCAAACTATTGCTAAAAGAAATATACGCTCGTATTTATGAACTATTGTATTCTGTCTATGTTTCTCTCATAACAAGAAAGAAAAGACAAGCGATACTGTGCACGTTACGTTTATATAAATTTGAGCGAATTGTATTTTAAAAAGTACGATGAGAGATGTATTATATTGAGACAATGCTCAGGAACATTTTACTAAATGTGTTGCTTTTTCTAGTGTAAAGGAACAACGAACGCACATGGTCACGACAATAAAAACTTTAAAATCTTAACTTATAAATAGTGTAGTTTTATCAAAAGTATGTACACACTTTTTTTCCATTTTAATTCAACTCATAGTGTATAAAAGAATAAAAGAGGCTTCTTGTGCATGTGTTTTTGATGTTTTTCTCTCTTTCTCTCTCTCTCACGTAAATAAAAAAGAGGCTTGTGTTAAAAATTATAAGATCGGGACTTATAATTTTTAGAGTGGTTTGAAATTTATTTCTATGACCAGAAAAATGAAATTAAAAAATTGAAATTCTACGTATAAAAAATCAATTTCAAATTATGAAAAATGAAAAAAGAATCATACTTCTCAATGTTGTTTTCCGTGATAAAAACTTAGAATTTTTCGATAGGTTTGGAACTTAGTTTTTTTACGCTAATAGTCACATGAGATTTTGGCATGAGAAATCAGGTGAGAAATCAAGTGAAAAATCAGGTGATTTTTCACCTGACATTTTTTAGTAGGGAACCTAATTAAATTGCGCGCGTTATACAAAGAAATAAAGATTGATTTTATTGTAAGCCACTTGACGGCTTATGCGCCTCTTGTTGGCGACGGAAATTAATGAAATCAAGAATAATTCAAACTAATATATAATACTTTCTCTTAATTGTAATAAACTTTATTTTTAACCTTTTAAGGACGGGACTGGTCGATATATCGACCACTCAAGTATCATAATATTTTTGAGTGTTTTAACATAATATTATCCTCAAAATCACTCAAAAATATTATGATACTTAAGTGGTCGATATATCGACCAGTCCCGTCCTTAAAAGGTTAATAATAGGTAAAATTAGACTAAACGGTATTTGACAGTCGGCCGGGTTAATTCGGTGATCGTGTAACGAACAAACAAAAATATAATATTAATAAACTAATTATCATAATACAGTGGGTGGGCGGTACCCTTAAAGCGGTAACACGGAATGTGGCTAAAGGCCTATGATTCTCTAATGCGCGGCGGATGCACATAAGTAGAGTAATCTTAGCTTGCCTTTTTCCGGCAGCGGCAATAGGTGGAAAGCACCCTTAAGGCTAACTTATAATACTACTACGGTTGAAATAGGTGGAAAAACACCTTTAATGTTACTGTGAATTTATATTAGTCAAAATGTCCTATGCACTGGTCGGTGCGGCGGCTCGGCGGTATGTATTGTGACGGTTCGGTATGAATCAACCTTAAGAGGAGGTCACGTATCTCTGTCCTTTTCTAATCAAAGAATTGAGTTTTTTACACAAACTAACAACTTTAGCAAAAAATGAAGAGAAAGCCGCATCTCGTAATAAAAAAAGCAATATTTTCTTTGATAAGAAAGAATTAATTTTATTGCTTCGTTTTCAAGAAAACCTTGAAAAACTTAAATCATAGAGGTTAGGGTGGACAATTTGGTTTTTCAAGGTTTTCTTGAGAACGAAGCAATAAAATTAATTTTTTCTTATCAAAGAAAATATTGCTTTTTTTGATACAAGATGCGGCTTTCTCTTCATTTTTTGATAAAGTTTTTAGTTTTTGTAAAAAAATCATTTCTTTGATTAAAAAAGGACAGAGATACATGACCTCCTCTTAAGAGGAGGTCACGTATCTCTGTCCTTTTCTAATAAAAAAATTGAGTTTTTTACACGAACTAACAACTTTAGCAAAAAATGAAGAGAAAGCCGCATCTCGTAATAAAAAAAGCAATATTTTCTTTGATAAGAAAGAATTAATTTTATTGCTTCGTTTTCAAGAAAACCTTGAAAAACTTAAATCATAGAGGTTAGGGTGAACAATTTGGTTTTTCAAGGTTTTCTTGAAAACGAAGCAATAAAATTAATTCTTTCTTATCAAAGAAAATATTGCTTTTTTTATTACGAGATGCGGCTTTCTCATCATTTTTTGCTAAAGTTGTTAGTTCGTGTAAAAACTCAATTTTTTGATTAGAAAAGGACAGAGATACGTGACCTCCTCTTAATGCCAAATGTGAATTAATATTAAATTAATAAAGTTACTACCCACATAGCACCGAAGCTTCCGGAAAGCTTCCAGGAAGCTTCCATGAGAGCTAGCACTAAGGTCTTTTTGAATCTTACAAGAATCTTCCAGGGAAGATTGCCGTAAGGTTCCAAAAGTACTTCATGGAAGCTTTCACGGAATAATGCAAGAAGCTTACATGCAAGCTGCCGTGAAAGCTTCAAGTAATGCTTCCTGGAAGCGTAAAATGTCCCGCGCACTTTTCTTTCAGAAAGATTCAATGGAAGATTCCAGGAAGCTTCCGTGAAAGAAATCAGTAAACTTCCATGGAAGCTAGCATAAAGGCCTTTTAAATCTTACAAGAAGCTTTCAAGGAAGATTGCCGTAAGGTTACAAAAGTACTTCACGGAAGCTTCCATGAAAAAATGCTAGAAGTTTCCAGGAAGATTCTAGTGTAAGGTTCTCGGAGGCTTTGGGGAAGTCAACAATTCAAATATCAATTGGTTAATTTTATCTTTTTTCACCGTTTGGAAGGTATTTTGTTATGATTCTGTTCAACATTCTATTTTGTATTTTTTATTTTACAAATATTTGCTGTGAAAAACACATATTTACTTACAACATACTATTTTATGTATTATTATATCATATTTATACGTCAATACATATTCACATATATTACAATTTACGTATCATTATAAAGAGGCATTTACATTTTTAAGGCAGGCGCTGTGGGTACATACTCAAAACCGCCAACGTTCGACTTATATGGTAAATGTGGTATCATCTCACCACTTGGGGACAAAACCCCCATTCAACGCGTATCCCCCTGCAAGCGTAACTCCGAATCGAAGATGACGGACTTGTAAGATATCTGATGGTAGTTCAATTCCCCACTAAACATATTATTTTTTTTTCTCTATGAATTACGTTGTACATGCATATATTTTACTATTTTTTTAAATTTAAATATTTTTTATGTATACAGATAAATGTATATGTACATGTACTTACGTATAATTCACACACAAATATTTTCACGCTATATGAAGTCGAAAAATTCATTTTATATAGATTTTAAAATAAATTTATTTAAAAAAACTTAAACAAATAATACAATACTCTTTCTTAAAACTTTATTAAATTAAAGACTTTTCTTTAAAAAAGCAACAAGATGTTTCGTGTGCTTATTTACTAACTTAAATTAATATTAAAAGAAATTTTGCATCTAAAGTTATACAATTATAAAAATTTTTAATCATTTAATTTGTAATCTGTTTTATTCGTATTCTTATAATAATCCGATATTAATTTTTTATATTGAAAAGAATATTTTTATACACTAATTTAACAAAAAAAGACTATATTTTTAATCTATAAAATTAATGGGGGATCATTATATAAATACGGAAAAAGCAGATTACAAATTAAATGAATTAATTTTTATAATTATGTAACTTTGGGTGGAAATTTTTTATCACTATTAATTTTTCGTTGGTAAAAGAACACAAAATATTATGCTTTTTTGAGGAAAAATCTTTTATTTGATAAAATACATGTATTCAAAACATTGTAAAGATATTTAGACTTTGTAATTAATTTATTTAATTTATAAAATTTTATTAAATTAACGACTTTCTCTTAAAAAATAGCATATTTTTTTGTGTTCTTTTTTATTAATTAAAATTAATAACACAATTATAAAAAATTTTCAATTATTTAAAATGTAATATGTTTTATTTCATATTTAAATAATCTGTCATAAATTTTGTAAATTAAAAAGAATATGAGACATTAATTTAATAGAAAAAAAGACAATATTTTTAATTCATAAAATTAAATTAATGTAAGGCAGACACTACACCTATACTCATAAATATTGCCTGACTTTTCATATTATTGTAAAATTTTAGAAAAAGAAATGCATTAGCTTATAGTATGTACTATGAAGATTATTCTATTAAATTTTTAAATCAATTCATTTATCAGTTATTTAAAATGTTGGACTACAATGATATATATTAAAATTGTTCGATTTTGTACCAGGAATACAAAATTCTTATAAACGAAGTAATAAATTTATTTAAAAATTGAACTGAATAATTTTCATGATATTTACTACAAGCTAATGTATTTTTTTTTTTAAACTTTGCAATAACTTTCCGTGAACATTAATATATCCTCCCTGTACTATTCTGTGAAAGGCTGCAGGAAGTTTGAATAGAATCTCCCGCAAAATGTTACTGCAAGCTTCCTGCAAGATGTAAAGTAATCTTTCAAATAACATTCGGATATAACTTTTCGGAAGCTTACTGGAAGCTATTTCGTAATGTTCCATTTAGCCCTCATGGAATATTACATGTTAGCTTCCCTGAACCTTCCGTAAAGCTTACATGGAAGATACCAATGGAAGCTTCCCGAAACTTTTATTTAGCTTCCGGGAAGCTTACAGGGAATCTTCCTGACAAGTTACTGGTAACCTTCTGTGATCATTGAAATATTTTTCGTGTAACATTCCGTGGAAAGCTGCAGGAAGTTTGAATGAAATCTTCCACAAAATATTGCTGGAAGCTTCCTGCAAGATCTAATGCAATCTTCCAAATAACGTTTCTGTAATATTGCATGTAATCTTTCCGGAATCTTACTGGAAGCTATTTGGTAATGTTCGATTTAGCCCTCATGGAATATTACATGTAAGCTTCCCCGAACCTTCCGTAAAGCTAACATGAAAGATTCCAATGGAAACTTCCTAAAACTTTCATTAAGCTTCTGGGAAGCTTGCAAGAAGCTTACATTGAAATCTTCCTCGAATCTTTCGATGGAAGCTTCCCGAATCTTTCGTGCTATGTGGGTACTTTACCAACAGCTTGTACGGTGGCTCGATGGTACAGACCAATACAATCTAACATTAAATTAAACTAATTTATTATTTACATTGCGGTCGGTACGGCGGTACAGCGGTACGGCGGTGCGGAAATGCATTTGCAACTTAACTCTGTAGCACTCGATTTAAAGGAGCGAACGCACTACGCCAAAATCGACCGCATCTCAATTGGTATTTAAAGACTATATAAGCGAGCGCACTCTATATAGGCTTTAGTGCAAGCGAGAGAAAGAAAGCATTCTTAGTCAGAACGAAACTCTGGGTAAGATGAATGCTACTGTTGTCTCCCTTCTCTCTAGGCCAGCTAGCGCACTCGGCGAAAAGAGAGAAGGAGAGCTTAGTCTGCAAAGCCTCTTCGGTACATCGAGCCTTAGCTCTTATATGCTCTCGAGCTTGCTTTTCCTCTTGCGGGAGCAGCCAAACTGACAGCGCGTAGCGATTGAGCCTATTACTATCGTGGCGGGAGATTTGAATATTCTGCCTGCACGATTATGAATAATCGTTGCAATATTCAATATATCACTCGTGGAATTAAATACTAATAAAATTAAGTTTTAACATAAAGCTAATTATTCAAGTTGAAATTGTATTTTATAAAATAATACAATAATTTATAAGTTATTAATTATAATATTTAATTATATTATTAATTATGTAAACTTTTTAATTATAGGATAAAATATTGTTAAATTCGTGATTATTATTTTCATAGTTTATATAAAATATTATGTAAATTTTATAAGTATAGATTATTGAGAGTGAAATATAATGTAACTTCAACAATAAATCCAATTAAGAGGAGGTCACGTATCTCTGTCCTTTTCTAATCAAAGCATTGAGCTTTTTACAAAAACTAATAACTTTAGCAAAAAATGAAGAGAAAGCCGCATCTTGTATCAAAAAAAGCAATATTTTCTTTGATCAGAAAAAATTAATTTTATTGCTTCGTTTTCAAGAAAACCTTGAAAAACTTAAATCATAGAGGTTAGGTTGAACAATTTGGTTTTTCAAGGTTTTCTTGAGAATGAAGCAATAAAATTAATTTTTTCTGATCAAAGAAAATATTGCTTTTTTTGATACAAGATGCGGCTTTCTCTTCATTTTTTGCTAAAGTTATTAGTTTGTGTAAAAAAATAATTTCTTTGATTAGAAAAGGACAGAGATACGTGACCTCCTGTTTAATAGAATAATCATAATTTCCAATCATTATATTTAATACAAATTTTAGAGTGATATTTAAGAATATTATTTATTTTCCGCATTCTTAATAAATGTTTTGCAAATCATAAATAAATTTTCTTCGAAATGTTTAATATCTTATGGGAAATTTTACTTCCATCTAGACAGATGAAAATTTTTTTTTTAAGAATCATAGCGTTGAAATTTATTTTGATGGAAATGTTATTCAAGTGACATTTTCAGTTTTGTTTTAATATTTAATAATTTTCCTTCGTGTTTTAATAATTTTTTAATAATATTAAGGATTTATTCATAAATTATAATATCAATGATATGGAAATAAAATAACAAATATAAAATTGAATATAATATAACCTCACTTGTGATACATACACTTCGTACTATTTATATTTTATTAAGAATTTACATTTGATGCAAATAAAATTGTTGGTTAATTGCAAATAGTCGATTTATTGTTTTGTAATATTCAAATTTCAAAATAACCAAAATATTTTATTTTAATCTTATAATCGTGTATTTAAATTCAGTAATTTGTACGTATAAAATATATATGTAAAGATATTATAATTAGAGATTAACACGAAATTGGTTTTTAAGTATGTTTCACGTAAAAAGGTGTATTTTTAATTTAATTGTTCAAAATAATAGTCTTATATTGAGGTCAAGAATCTAAACATAAGAGCCATTTTTCAGTGATATTACACATTACACGTAACTCGTTACACGTTTTCAAATTTTGTTATCTGATGTCAACTGAATTCAATATCCAAATGATACTCAAGTTCGAAATAATACGAGATATTGACGGTTATCTATGAAGTCGAGCTTAATTTTCGACTTTTGTGAATTATACCTTACAATTCACATATGATTTAGGACATTCTTTACTTTTTTCCCCAAGTAAAAAATATACTATTTAATGTGAAATATTCTTGTAAATAAAGCTTAAGTTTTCTATTTTTTTTAAGTTCCTGGTTCTATTCAATTACTTTATATTATTTAGTTTCACTGATTTTTAGTATAAAGTAAATCTTCATTCGAAATTTATTTGTTGTTGTCGTTTTTGATATTTTCATTTTAAATATTAAACTACACATATTTTCTCTTTATTGAAAATCGGTAAAGTTAATTATATGCATGTAATCGAACAGAACTACATGACATTCCATATATGACATGTTTAAACTTGGCCTTATATTGTATGTGTAATAAACTTAAGCTTTTCTTTAATATTTGTTTACATATACAATAACGTATATTCAAATTTGATATCCTAAAGTTAATTTACTTTTTTGTGAATTTTAAATATTATTGTAATTAAAATATTTACCACCTCTTTCTACGAATCTCCGGTTTTTCGGATTCGTGCATTTTTTAGGTATGTGCTTCGAGTATATATGCGTGGAGGCAGCACGTTATATGGTGAATCGGTGGATATTTTAACGATGATGTGAGAAAGAAAGAAAATAAATACTTAAATACTGTCTCTCTGGTGCAGCGCATACGGGAGCGTTACGCGAGAGAGATAAGATTTAAATTAATATCTTCTTTCTCTCTACCTAAAGTTGCCACCACTTTTTAACACGGCATGCTTCCTCCATATTATATAAGCTCTAAGGCTATGTGTAATTATTCTTGTAATAAGATTTTCTTTTCATATTGTTTCCTATATAATTAGTAGTTATTATATATTAAAATGAAACTACCCTTTTCTACAGTTCTTGGCTCCTACGGATCTGCGCATTTTATCGTTATAAGAATAGTAATTTTTATTGAGTCCTATATAATGAGTAGTTATCGCGTACCCCATTCTGTCGAATTCTTTTTTTCGATCACACCAATTTTCTCTAAATGATCTAATTCCTTTTAGACCTTTTCTACTAATGCAAAAGGTATTGTATTTTCTGTTAATTCGAGTTTTATTTTTTCTCCCTTGTATTTACCCAATTTTCCATCAAATAAATCTGCATATTTATCTATAAGAGAATTTAAATCATCATTTGTACTGCCCTCTACTCTATCTAATTTGTTAACCTCTTGCATTTGGAAACCTAGTTTTCTCATTAAATTTCGACCCATTAATGATATGTCTCTATCGTGGTCTACTATAATAATGCAACACTTGACTTTTTTATTTTTATAACCTATCTTGGCTTCAATATATCCTTCAGGAATAATAACTTTTCGTTTTAACGGTCTTAGTGCCTTCTCGCATTTTTTAATTGGATAATTCTTAAAATATTTTTTATATAAACTTAAAGGTATCACCGTAGACCCCGATCCATTATCTATTTCCATTTTTATGATTTGATCTCCTAAACACACATTTACCGTGTCCGGAGAGACATCTTCACATTCAATATACAAATTGGGTCTTTGCATGAAAATTTTTTTTTTAATCCAATATATCCATCATTTAGAAAAAGAAAAAATAAAAGACACGTATTTTTTCTTATATCATCAAAATGAAAACTCAAAAAGATAGAAGCAGTTAGAATTGTGTGACGTCACGGTTGTTTTAGCAATCGTGACGTCATATACATTGGTGCTATATCTGTATATATCAAAATTGTATTAATTTCAACTGGCTATAACTTTTGCAATTCATCATATTTTAAAAAACAAAAAAATACGGGTCTTCTATTTTTTCGTATTCTACCTGACGGATATAATGCATTTTTTCATGCAAAGGCCCAATTATGCATATTTATATACTCTAAACTATCGTTTTGCATTACATTCTCTGTTATAAAATTTGCATTTTCGGTTTTATTTTTAATCTTACAAATTTTCGCGAGATGTCCTTTTTTGTTGCATTTATTACACAAATAATCTTTTAATTTACATTTTGAAAAATCGTGATTTTTCCCGCCACAATGTAGACATGTACCTATTTACCTTTTTTGCTGTTGCTTACCCTCATCTTCTTTCCCTTCCGGAGGATTGCTCTGCTTTTTTTCAGACCATTCTCCTTTTTTCTTGGAATTCCGTTGTTGGTAAGTTAGCTTATTTATATTAGAAGCGCCACTGTTCATAAAATTCGACACTGCTAGCGCTGCTTCTTTCTTACATGCCAATTCATATATGTGACGTAACTGCGCTTTATGATCTTCTTCAAAAAGTCGATCTAAAATTTTGCCGGGTCTCATCCCAGTCATAAATTTTTCATTGATACGATTTTCTAATTCTGCACCATATTCAAAGTGTACTGATGCATTTTTCACTCTGGCATACCACTGGTTTACCGTTTCATTTTCCGTTTGTCTCAATTCTGAGAATTTAGTCCGTTCTCTAAACACCGAGATGCGCGGCGAAAAATGATTTTTTAAAATAGTGCACAAATCCTCATAAGTTTTATCTTGAGGTAATATAGGGTCGCATAAATTCCTTAATGTAGCATACACTGCATCGCCTATCGTCGTTATATGAACAGGAACCTTCCTTTCTTGTTCTACATAATTAGCTTTAAAATATTGTTCTAGGCGTTCGGCATAAATATCCTATTTTGCTTCCGTTGTCGGCACAAATGGTTTTAAGTCACCCACTATTGCATCAACTTTTATCACCGGTCCTTGCACCGCGCGATTATTATTAAAAACATTGCTGCTTTTTTGCTGTGTCCTTGTAGCCTCTGCAGTCATAGGAACTTCTACGTATTTTCCTACAGTATTTTTCGTAAATAGTTGTCCCATTGTGGTAGACATATATGCACCAAAACTCGTTCGAATTAGATTTATTCCAAACTGCCCTTCACCGGCTTGAGTTCTCATCGTTGTTTTCGGTAAACTATCTGAAACTGATGTAGGTGCACTTGTAACCGGTCAGGTATATTCCAGACCCGTCGGTTTATTACCTAATGCTATTAAAGCACTTGCTGCATCTGACTTTTCATCTTCTTTGTTCCTTTCTTGTTTATCTGATTCTATAACTACCATTATACACTATTTTTATCCACGCGTTTTTTACTTTCTTTTTCCTCGTCACCAATTTGTAATATATTGATGCGGGATTAATAAATGAAGAGACACAGACTTATATATATTGATATTTATTAAGTTAAATTATATCTTATAAAAGCAATGTTGCTCGTTGAGCGGGTGACTACAGTCTGACTTTAACTAAGAACATTGTATGATTATACTTAAGAAGGGGCCGAACTATCTGTCTTTGTCTAATAGCGTTTTTCATCATTTATGTACACACTATCCTGTATAATAAGAAAAAAATAGCAGCCCCCGCTAGATATTAATATAATAAGTAAATTTTGTAATAACAACCAAATTTTTTCACTGCGTAGTTTTTGAATAATTAGAGACCTACCAAAAAAAAGATAGGTTATATTCTAGATTGCTAGTAGGTCTCTAATTCGTCAAAAACTATGCGGTAAAAAATTTGATTGTTATTACAAAATTTACTAATTATACTAATATCTAGCGGGGGCTGCTATTTTTTTCCTTGTTATACCGGATAGTGTTTACATAAATGATGAAAAACGCTATTAGACAAAGACAGATAGTTCGGCCCCTTCTTAAGAATGGAGGGCGCTTAAGTCTACTTTACATATATATTTCTATGAGTTACTTTAATATACTCCCTATTGAAAATAATGACGTCTTTTAAAGACGTCTTTGGACGTGTCTGGATTTGGAACAAAAAAGACGTCTTTAAAAAACGTCTTTTGAAGACGTCTTTTAAATCATAAGGTCTTTTTTATCAAAATTTTTAAAAAAGTACTTACTAAAATGTTCCAAAAAAGTATAATTTTATTACGTTCCCAATAAGCACACATCTGGAAAAAAGAATTCTTTAAGAATTCACGAATGTCCGCTCTGAAGTTAATAAAATATATTAATAAAGTATTCATAAAATATTCACAAAGTATTCTTCCACAAAATTTAAATAAAAAATAACTCTTCAACGTATCTTTATAAATATTTTAAAAGGGTTAAGAAAGTATTCATAAAGAATTCTTTTTTGAAAAAGTAATCATAATCCAAAGTATTCATAAAGTAGTCAAAAAGTTTACTTTTGAAACACCGATTTCCTAGTAGCTTAGTCACTTTCAAAAATCGAAAGATGTAATGGATATTTTATCGCTTTTCAGATTGTTTTAAAATCGTTTTTAATTTTGATTTTCATGAAATTCAAAATTGAAAACTTGAAATTCCTGATAATTTTATAAATTGTAAAAATTCAATTTAATTAATCATTTAATAATTTAAATATTTTTTATCTATTTTAGATTAGTGGTTCAAATTTCGAACAAATAATTTTTTTTTTTTTTTTAATTTAATAACTTATTTTTAATCAATTATAACATTTTTTGTTTTTCATAATCATGTAAAATAGAAGGATTATTTATAATTTGATGATTAAAAAAAGTATTTTGAGAATGTGATTTAATCAAAAGAATTGTTTAAGAATACTTTGTGAATACTTTAAAAACTAAAGTGGTCGGACATTCGCGAATAAACAAAGCAATCATTAAGAACTCTTTATTGATACTTCCGTTTACGAAAGTATACATAAAGAATTCTTTTTTAATTCTCTCTTTGACACCGTTTGCCTGTTGGGTTATTATTCTTAATAGGGTATCATTCTTTAGGAATATAGTAACAAAATAAGCATCAGCTCTCTGCAGACCGAAAAGCTTGAGCGAACAAACTGTAAATGTTATAACCTTATATACCCGCGTCACTAAAATTTTCGTAGGAGTTCGCGTATTAAGAAAAACGCCACCTAACAGTCAAAGACAGAATTAATAGTCGATTCGAATAATTTTTTCAGTAGTTACATTTTTAACTGTGAGGTGCCGTTTTTCTTAACTTTGCAATCCCTTATCCAAATTTCAGAGATGCATGTATATGAGGTTATAATTTTGCGTGTTTATTCACAGTTGAAAATCAGTATGCATACTTCAATTACGTACTTCAAGTATATACACTTTAGCTTAAGTACGTTCTTTTTTGAAACATTTTAGTAGGTATTATTTTTAAAATATTGATAAAAAAGACGTCTTTTTTTGTTCCAAATTCAGACACGTCCAAAGACGTCTTTTAAAGACGTCTTCTAAAGACGTTTTTAAATGACGTCATTATTTTCAATAGAGCTACAAATACAAATAATTTATTAACGATTAAACATAATAATATTATAATGATTATTGTTCCTAATTATAAATAAATTATTTAATTCTCATATTTAAAATGTATATTTTTTAAATATTTTTATTTATTAAAACTATTTATAATAATTGTTAACAATTGAGAGTAACTGCAAGTATTAGGATATTAATAATAATTTTTGGCATCCTTTTAAACTTATTTATTGTTATTTACATTTTTAGAAATAATTATTAAGAGGAGGTCACGTATCTCTGTCCTTTTCTAATCAAAGAATTGAGTTTTTTACACAAACTAACAACTTTAGCAAAAAATGAAGAGAAAACCGCATCTCGTAATAAAAAAAGCAATATTTTCTTTGATAAGAAAGAATTAATTTTATTGCTTCGTTTTCAAGAAAACCTTGAAAAACTTAAATCATAGAGGTTAGGGTGGACAATTTGGTTTTTCAAGGTTTTCTTGAGAACGAAGCAATAAAATTAATTTTTTCTTATCAAAGAAAATATTGCTTTTTTTGATACAAGATGCGGCTTTCTCTTCATTTTTTGATAAAGGTATTAGTTTTTGTAAAAAAATCATTTCTTTGATTAGAAAAGGACAGAGATACGTGACCTCCTCTTAACGGTCATTAACCGTAAGTAATTATTATTAATGTCCAATTTCTTTCAATAACATTTTTAAATTGATTTTATTTTACAAAAGTAAAAACCCCTGCACCTTTTCAATTAAGAAAATATTCATTCAATTTTAATACGTATTTTTGAAATCAAGAGATAATTCTGTTGATTCAGTATATCCATTTTTTGATTTCAAAATGTATTAATTTAATTCAAATAAATATTTTTGAATTTAAGAGCATGACGAAGCTGTCCGCCTTCTAATAATATTTCCAATCCTAACTTATGAATAAACGATGCGTTTAATCGAGTTTCTTTGCTACAAAGAAAAAATTTGTAAGATTAAACTCTAGTGCGGACAACTCAAGAAATTCACCAAAATATTATACATATAAAGTTATAATAAAAACTTTCAATGTATCGTATTTTAAGGTTAGGTTTGTCGAGTTCGATATCTAATTTCCAATCTAAGCTCATAAAAAAATAACAAGTCCAAATGATTTTTTATTTTAACAAAAATTATTGTATTAATATAGCTTTAGTGCGGACAAGTCATTATATTTGTTTAATTTAAGAATTTAAAAAGATATTGATAAAATAAAAAAAGCAAAACTCGATTGCTGCAACTCCGACATGCCGTTAAGAACTGATTTTTTTAATTTAATTTTTTTTTTTTTTTTCAAATGAAATAAAGATTTTTTTTAATTATGTAATGTTGCTAGTTAAATTTAGAATCAATTTGCTTTAATTAAGGAAATAATTATTGGTTTTAAATACATATTTACTTTAGGCAAATAAACACAATTTTTTCAATAAGTAATTCATTCACATATTTTTATTATATATTTATTTGACACTATACAAGTGAGATCATTAAAAATAATTGCGTATGATTCTTAATCGTTCTTGACTCCCAATTTTATTAACCTGTACTGCATTGTTATTATCTATTAATTCTAAGTCATTATAACGTTGCGGAATGATCATCTCATTATCTATTGGCATTCTAAAAATGAATGTTTATTAGGAATACAATTATAAATAAATTTAAATTTTTTTAAGATTTGAATGTATATATTTACCCCAATTACGGCGTAAAAAATAATGCGATACTGTGCACGCTTGCATAATCTCTGCTGCAAAACCTGGTTCATAATGCAAACCTCTTAAAGAGTTTAAGCATCTCCATTTTCCTTTCAGAATGCCGAAAGTATTTCCGACATAAAACCGAGCACTTCTCAGTGCATTAGTATATCTATACATAGGGTTTCCTGCAGAAGCACCATCAATAGGAATTAAAAGTACGCGCGAATTCGTATATCCACCATCTCCTAAAAATATATAATATTGAATAATAAATAAATACAATATGCAGCGTAAAATATTTTTATGAAAACGTAATTAAATTATATTGTGTATTATACATATATTTGTAAATTTTTAAAAATATTCATATTTATTTTCTTGTTGAAAATAATGTACCATAAAAAATTGAAGAATTAAATTAACAACTAGTATTTTAAGTTTAGCTTTGTTATAAAATTTATATATATAACATACCAATCACATAATAAATTCCCTCATTTTATCGTATTTCTTCATTTTCTCGAAGATAATACAAGTAGCGTCGAAATAGGCTGTGGCGCCATACAATTCGATCATTTGTCGACCCGCTGCATATTCTCGTATTTAAAATGATATAATTTAAATTAACGACCTATAATGTAAGATCGAATTCCTTACTATTATCAAAGAAGATAGATGCTTATAGAAGGATGCTTCTGGGTTAAATTTTTCGTCCGAAACGCTGGGTAACACTTTAACATTGTTTGTATATCTATACATATGAAAAATTTGATATATATAGATATAAAAATACATGGGATCTAGTGGCGCCCTCAGCAGCTGGGTAACTCATTTTTGGCAGAAATTTCCCATTTAAGAGTACGCTTCTATAAGCGTCTATATTCGTTGCTATTATAAACAATAATGCGTTTGAAGTATTTGAACAATAATTTATTTGTTGAAAAAAATAGTTTTTTTAATAAATATAGCACTCGGTGCATTTTAGACATTTTCAACGATTTAAAAAAATTATTTTAAGAATACAATCCTTTTTGCGTTTAGCTAGTATTACTGGATAATATGATACTTACTATTTGAAGTGTTAATGAATGGAAACGTTTATAATTTAAAAATGCTTCTTCATGATCGTGGGGTTTGATTATTTCGGGTAGCGTACAGTCTACTGCTCCTAATACTCCATGGATATCACAAGTTTCTTTAAATCTATAGATATTTAATTATTAATTTGATTATCTAGTAAAGTGGACAACATGATTTTCCTTATAAATATTATAAATTGAATTTTTAATTTAAAATTTTTTCAATTTTCATGAACATATACCTTCTAGAAATATTAGCTCTTTCTTGTGGCGTTGCAGGGAGCGATATATAACGATTACAAAGTTGATTTATCGCTGGTACTACATGGTGCAAATAACGAGAATAGGTAGTTTGGCTCATTAGTCCAGTGAAATTAGTTGATTTTAATCGATTTTTTTGCAAAACGTGCTACAGGTCGGTTTTTTGCAGAAATATATTGTAGATAATATGTATGATAAGAATATCGATGTGCGCCATCTCAAAAAGTTGTGGAAAAATGTTTATAAACAAATTAAGATAGAAAAATCGATTTTTTTTCCTTTTTTCCTCTGTAACTGCGCTGCTTTTGACTCTAGAAGAAAATTTTTTTCACAAAAGTTGTTCAGAATTAAATTTTCTTTAAGACTATGGGTGTGCGATTTTCTAAAATTTTCAAATTTTCTCAGGAAATGAAGTGTTTTTGAGAAAATGTGTAATATTTCAAATTAAAGTTAAAGACAGATATTTTATTCAAAATTCGATGAAACTTTGGAAAAAGAAAGATTTTCTATTGTCTTTAATCCTCCTCCAAGCCGATCTGTTTCGGCCCGTAAGAAGAGCAACAATTAATTTGTTTATTAAAAAAAAGTCAAATATTCAAATTAATGTTAAGTCAACAATAATTATTGCAAATATGTCAAACTTCTTGAGCATGTAATGGTAGAATACCTTTATCATAAACGATTATAGAAATTTCAATTTTTAATTTTTTTGCACTATTTTTTAGCGTTTTTCCGATTTTACAATTTTAATTCTTATAAATAAATTCATATATCACAGTTAATTTTTTATATATATATATTAACTTTATAAAATGGAAAAGAAAGGTCTCTTCAAGACCTTTAATTTGAATTTTTTAAAAGTTTTTTATCGTAAAAAGGAAAAGAGTAACATGGCTTTGACTTTGACTAACAATTGCGCCATTGCTTTTAAACATTTTAGCTCGTTTCAAAGTTTAATAGCCGGTTTATGATACAAATTATTTATTGGTAAAACGGCATTAATGTATACAAAGTGGTTTTTATATATATCATCGTTTCTAAATTTTTTTACGCATTACATTGAGTGCGAATATTAGGTAACAGAGTATATAAACGGCCAGCGCGCATGCGCACGGTGGTATCTTTTTCTTCACGCAAGAACAAAAAAAAATTTTCAAAAGTTAAAATTCATATTGCATATGAAAATTAACAATATCTCTGGTAATTATGGTCCGATTTACATGTTTCTTTTTTTAATCTAGGGTAGCGCGTGAAAATAATAATAACTTTGATATCAGTTTTCGAAAGTTCTGTATACATTTGTTATAAATAATGATGATTGTAAATGAAAAATCTTTTCCAATTATTTACGAAATTATAAGTTTAGGTCAAGAAATTTAAAGAAGAATTTTGTTTTTATTAAAAAAAAACGACCCATTTTTATTAAATAGGTTTTTTAATAAAAACGAAATTACATTGTCAAAATATTTATAATATATTATTAATAGTTTTTTTATCAAATCTAGAATTGTAAGTTCAATTAAGAATATGTATAATTAACCTAACAATGCATTTTATTATAAATTATATCTTTTAGGGTAATTTTTTATTATTTGAAATTTTTTATAAATTATAAACGTACGAAAGTAAAACATTTTTTTGTTACAAACGAATATTAACTTTATAAAATTAAGTACCAAATATTTACAAACGTATAAAAATTTTATAAATACTACTATACATCTTCTTATAAAATGAATTATCAAAATCAATTACATATTATGATAATTATATTTTCACACTTACTTAATATTTATATTCCTGAATCAATGATTATTAGTTATTTATGTACCTTGGGCGAGCCTTGCGCGATTACGACCTGAGGACGATTTTTACATCGTGGGATAATAAAGCCGAGACGCGCGAGCGAAGCGAGCGGCCGAGGCTTTATCCCACGATGTAAATATCGTCCGAAGGCCGTCATCGCGCAAGGCTCGCCCAGGGTGCTTAAAAAATTTTTCATCCCAGGCAAGGACGCATGAGGGTTTTTAGGTGCAGATGTTTTTTTACAAATAATTTTATATTTCTATAATAAAATTAAAATTATATGGTATTTTTTTTATTAGAATTTATTAATTTTTCATATTAAATAAAAAAATTAACAATAAATAATAAACAAGAAATAATAAAATTAAAAAGAAATAATAACATCGACATATAAATAATAAAATTAACATTATTAAAATTATTCATAGTTAATATTATTGCAATTTTATAATTTAATTTTTTTTTTATAAATATCCATTTTTTAAAGTAATAAAATTCTGTAGCACAAGCTGTAGCTTGAATACCGAATACAGCTGAACTTGCAGTTTTGCACTATTGATTCTTTTGTTTTTGATTTAAGTCGAAATAAGATAGAGGAAAGTTGCTGCTGGGCTTTAATGAGCTCAATGCAACCCAGCAGCTTTATACTCCTGGGCAGTAATGACTGCTATTGCAGCCTAGAAGCTCCTAGCGTGCATCTAACCTATTTATCAATTGAGGACTCTCTGCACGTAAAAACCCGAATGCGTCCGCCTGGGATGAAAAATATATTAATAATTCTTAACTTTTTTATTATTACAGATTAGGTATTTAATCTTATGAATTTAATGCTGGTTTGTTTAAGAGGCGGTCGTAACCATTCGCCGCTGTATACAGGGTGGCGCTGCGGTCAGATGAGAGAAATATAGAAAATATTTTTTATTCAGCGATTTATAATTTATCGAGACAATAATATACTTCTAACGTTGTCAAAGGCACTAGCCATATATATGTAGAATTATTATTGATGCTAATATTGTTTGAAAAGTCTAAAATATTATCATAAAACGAAAAATGCGGCGCGTGGTAGAACCGATGTAAACATATGGGTATGTTTTCTAAGTGCGACAGAGAAAGTAATAGTAAAGAACGAAGTATACACATGCTCACGCCGGCTCTACTTCGCACTGCATTTTTCGTTTTATAACAATAGCTTAGACTTTTCAAACAAGATTATCATCAATAATTATTCTACATATATATGGCTAGTGCCTTTGACAACGTTAGAAGTACATTATTGTCTCGATAAATTATAAATCGCTGAATAAAAAATATTTTATATTTTTCTCTCACCTGACCGCAGCGCCGCCAAGCGGCAAATGGTTCCTACCGCCTCTTAAAACAGAAAAATGTTTTACAATTAAAAGTAACCCTTCAAGATATAATTTATAATAAAATACATTGTTAGGTTAATTATACATATGCTTAATTAAACTTACAATTCTAGATTTGATAAAAAAACTATTAATAATATATTATAAATATTTTGACAATGTAATTTCGTTTTTATTAAAAAACCTATTTAATAAAAATGGGTCGTTTTTTTTTTAATAAAAACAAAATTCTTCTTTAAATTTCTTGACCTAAACTTATAATTTCGCAAACAATTCGAAAAGATTTTCATTTACAATCATCATTATTTATAACAAATGTATACAGAACTTTCGAAAACTGATATCAAAGTTATTATTATTTTCACGCGCTACCCTAGATTAAAAAAAGAAACATGTAAATCGGACCATAATTACCAGAGATATTGTTAATTTTCATATGCAATATGAATTTTAATTTTTGAAATTTTTTTTTGTTCTTGCGTGAAGAAAAAGATACCACCGTGCGCATGCGCGCTGGCCGTTTATATACTCTGTTACCTAATATTCGCACTCAATGTAATGCGTAAAAAAATTTAGAAACGATGATATATATGGGTGATTCTATTCTAACGGGTAATGACATGTAATCGCTTAATAAACTATCAATACAAGGTTCAAATATTATTAACCACAAATTTTTCATATACTTTCAGCTTGTAACTTTATGATCCGTTGACTTTTTAATCGCTAATTTCAATGTAGTTTTTGTAGGAACCTTTAGAAAGTATAAAAAGTAATCTCCCCTGTCTGTAATCATATATAAAATTTTTTTTAAACGTTGTAGAGATACAGGATAGATGAATTAATACTTCTGAAAGATCAAAAAATATTCTTTTCCATCCGTACATACATTTCAGCAGAATGGTTGAAAAAAAATATTTTCTTTGACCCTCTGTTATTATAAAAAAAAATGTATATTTTTTCATAGATAAGAAGCAATAATAATACAAAAAGTTATATTTGAATCTTATGAAAATATAAACTATTCCTATCACATGGAAATATTGTTATTATATGTTTATTTCGCTAAAAAATTGCTTTGTTGATCATAGAATACATTTTTGTTTACGTGTAAACATCATTTCACTTATAAAAGCAAAGTTACCTTTTCTACGATAATTCCCCTGGCTCTAAACATTTAACTGTCACAGATAATATAAGCGCATATTCAAATACGTAATAGACGTTTAAGAAAGTAGTAATGTACAACTAAAAAAGTTTGTATAGCAGTGAATGTTGGAGACCGTTTACTCGGTAAAAATTTCATTCAAATTATCAGGTAATCTCCCCTGGCATATAATTCCCCTGCCTTTTTTGAGATGCACTCACAAAATTCTAATTAAATAATAAAGTCAACAATTTTATTCATGAATTTATACCATGAAGTGTTAAATTATTTGTACACTTGAAATTTAATACATATTATACTGCTTATAATTTTTATATATTCAAAATCGAATATATATATATATTTGTGGAGAATTTCCGAGTAAGCACATTCTCAAATCTTTTTGTAAACAATCACTGTAGTCATATTTACATACTACACTATATACTACGTATATACTACAAATAAATAAAGCGAAATCAAAGGTTACATCGTAGTATCCAGAAAATAGAAATATCAGTTTGTCATTAGCCTTGATGAAGAGTTTGTCGTTGATATCAAAGTAAGTATATAATTATTTGAATTTAAATGAAAGTCTTTGAAAAATCTGAATTAGAAAATCTATAAATTGATAATATATTATTTTAGATTGTATTGGTAATAAAATGGTTTCTACACGTGGACGTGGCGAACTTCCTATTAATCCTTTATCATCAAGTACACTTAACTCCTCTCCCAAACACAAAAAGTCAAAAAGAAAAAAGAACAAAAAAATTAGAAAAAATCAAAAAAGAAATATTACTAACCGAGAGGATGAAAAAAAGCGAGAAGAGAAGTTAAAGAAGAAGAGAGAGGCTGAAAAAGAACGTAGGAAAAAGATAAAAGAAGATCCTGTAAAATGGAAAAGTATGCAGGAAAAAGAACGTCAAAAGTATGCAAGAAAAAAAGTGCAAGGAAAAATAAAGTGTATCGCGGAGATGAGTGAAAAAGAAAAATTTATAATCAGAAAAAAAAATCGTAAAAGTGCTAGAGTGTTTCGTGAGAGAAAAAAAAATATTTCTAATTTTGAAGTTTTAAATACCAATCAATCAACAATACAAGCAAAATTAGGAAGGAAAAAAGTTAAAAAATCTAAAGCGAAGTGTTATAAAGAGTTATCTAAATTACGAGAAGAAAACAAATCACTCCGTAAAAAATTGAATCGGTCAAGAGTTCAAATCTGTAGACTCAAAAAAAAAACCACAAGATCCAATTCGGAATATCGTGGCAAAAATGGTTGATGGAAAAGACGTCAGTGATGAAATAAAACGTAAGTTGCTTTTTAGTGAAGTGCTTCAGACTCAACTTCGTTCAATGGTTGTAAATTTTAAAAATCGTAAAGATGCTGTTGTCGCACAAAGATTAATTTGTGGTTCAGTAATTAAAAAATATCGTATGCAGAACATGTGTAAAAAATGTATAGCTCCTTTTCGAAGTCGAAATATTCGTAATACCAAACTTTTATGTCAACTGGAAAATTAAAAGGTTATTCTCAAATATTTATTGAAAAGAGAGTTAAAGATTTTTATGAGAATAATAGTCGTTTGTGCCCTGGTAAAAAAGACACAATAACGCGTTCGAAAATCAAAAAACAAAAAATGTACCTAAACGATAGTTTGAAGAACTTACATGAACTTTTTAAAAAGCAATATGTTAACATTAAAATAAGTTATAGTAAATTTGCAAAACTGCGCCCATTTTGGATTGTGAATCCAGTTGTCAGTGCGAGAGACACATGTTTATGCATCAAACATGAGAATATGCGCCATATTATCGAAGCTTTACATATTAAAAAGGTCATAAACTTTAATTCTTCATCACAGCTCTTGTCGTCAATTGTATGTGACCGAACCAATGAGAAGTGTATGTTGCGAATATGCGTGCAATGCAAAAATAAAAAATTGAAATTTAACGAAATTCATGATTCTGATGTGATTAATTATTATAATTGGCAAATTGTTAAAGAGAAAAGAATTTCTATAAAAACAAAAAAAGAAATTGAAGTTTCTCGAACTGTTAAGAATTCTATACAGACTACTGTAGGCTCTTTGAAAAAAATTTTAATGAATGAATTAATACCTTTCATGAGTCATATTTACCGCATTGCACATCAACAAAATCAAATGGTAAATTTAAAAAAATCGTTAACACAATCAGATTTACTTTTGAATATCGATTTCAGTCAAAACTACGAATGTAAATATGGCGCTGAGCCTCAAGCAGTTCACTTTGGAGCATCAAGAGAAATTGTTTCACTGCATACAGGAGTATGGTACACTTATGACGCTCATAAATCATTCTGCACTTTTTCTTCAGATGTAAGACATGACCCGCCGGCAGTGATAGCGCATTTAAAACCTGTTTTGAACATGATTTTTGAAACATATTCTGATATTAATACATTGCACATTTATAGTGATGGCCCAACTAGCCAATACCGTTCAAAATTAATGTTTTTTCTTCTAAGAAAATTTATTTTTAAAAGTTATGAAAATATCAATACTATTGTATATAATTTTGGTGAAAGTGGACATGGGAAAAATGCTGCTGATGGTGTGGGGCTGTTGTTAAGAGAACTGCAGATAGTGTGGTAGCTAGAGGCAAAGATGTTCATGATTTGAGAATTTTAGTGCAGACGTTGAAAGAATGTAATATTGATGTTTGGTGCACAATCATCAATGCAGAAGACATCGCTGAAATGGATAAAATGGTACCACCAGAAAAACTAATTGTTTTTAAAGGTACCATGAAAGTACATCAATGGACGTGTATACGATCTAAGCCTGATCTTATAAATTTTAATCAACTCAGCTGCTACTCTTGTAATTTATCAGAAAAATGCAAGCACTATCACATAGGATCACACGAATCATCAATAAAATCTGTCAAAACAAAAGGCAGTTCGGAATTAACCGTCAACGATAAGAAAAAATCTCGATCGACTGTTAAAAGAAAAGGAGAGCCTGAACCGGCTATGGCTATTAAGAAAATCTCAAACGATGTTAAAAGAAAAAAAGAACCTGAATCAAACCTAACTAAAAAACGATGTTATTTTCAAATTTGATTTTGTTACTTTCTATTATATTTGAATTTGGTACTTTATTTAATTTACTTATTTTTATAATGTTATTACAGAATTTATTATGTTATCGTTACATTATTATTATAATGTTATTATATATTTTGAAAAAGCAAACTTTCTTAAGTATGGATATATTTGTTCTTTAACTTGCTTCTAATAAAAAAAGTAATTCCCCTGGAATAAAAGTAATTCCTCTGTATCAGTATATTTTTTATCTATCAGTTTTTCTGGGAATAACCTATGGACAGCTTGGCTACTTTGGGATATTGTTCTATTAGATATAACCATAAAAAAACTTGAGTAAAATTTTTAAAATGAACACCTTTATTTTCTATTATTTCAAAACTTGAATTTGACCCGTTAGAATAGAATCACCCATATAAAAACCACTTTGTATACATTAATGCCGTTTTACCAATAAATAATTTGTATCATAAACCGGCTATTAAACTTTGAAACGAGCTAAAATGTTTAAAAGCAATGGCGCAATTGTTAGTCAAAGTCAAAGCCATGTTACTCTTTTCCTTTTTACGATAGAAAACTTTTAAAAAATTCAAATTAAAGGTCTTGAAGAGACCTTTCTTTTCCATTTTATAAAGTTAATATATATAAAAAATTAGCTGTGATATATGAATTTATTTATAAGAATTAAAATTATAAAATCGGAAAAACGCTAAAAAATAGTGCAAAAAAATTAAAAATTGAAATTTCTATAATCGTTTATGATAAAGTTATTCTACCATTACATGCTCAAGAAGTTTGACATATTTGCAATAATTATTGTTGACTTAACATTAATTTGAATATTTGACTTTTTTTTAATAAACAAATTAATTGTTGCTCTTCTTACGGGCCGAAACAGATTGGCTTGGAGGAGGATTAAAGACAATAGAAAATCTTTCTTTTTCCAAAGTTTCATCGAATTTTGAATAAAATATCTGTCTTTAACTTTAATTTGAAATATTACACATTTTCTCGAAAACACTTCATTTTCTGAGAAAATTTGAAAATTTTAGAAAATTGCACATCCATAGTCTTAAAGAAAATTTAATTCTGAACAACTTTTGTGAAAAAAATTTTCTTCTAGAGTCAAAAGCAGCGCAGTTACAGAGGAAAAAAGGAAAAAAAATCGATTTTTCTAAACATTTTTCCACAACTTTTTGAGATGGCGCACATCGATATTCTTATTATACATATTATCTACAATATATTTCTGCAAAAAACCGACCTGTAGCACGTTTTGCAGAAAAAAATTCTAATTTGACTGGACTACATCGGATGATTTAGCTCAGCTGCAACTCCTTTTTGGTATGAGCCTTCTGCCAGAAATCTAAGGGTTGATAATACTTGAAGGACAGGAGAAATACTTGAGGGTCATTCGGTAAAAATTGTTCTATTTCTCCGATTAATTGGAGAGCCAGATAAGGATACATTCCAAAAAAATTAATAGTCATGTAATTAGCGTATATGTATAGCTAGAGGTATATATGGATGTATATATATGTTGCGGTTATAATATATTCAAAATACGAATTTTTTTTCTTATTACAATGGATATAATAGAATATTATAATAAATTATGTTTTCATAATTATTATATTTTATCTATAATATTAATAAATTAAATGTGGTTTTTTGTATACATTGTTTAATATGCTTTATCATTTCAACATGTCGCATAAAAACAAATAATGAAAAAAAAATTTTTTAAATCTGTATTTTGTTTGAAATAGAATATAATAATTATGAAAAAATTACATTTTATAATATTATTTAATATCCATAATAAACGCTGCCAAGTGCTTTGGAGCAATGCTTTCTCATAGAGCTCATTTAGTTTAAGTGATTTTATTTTATTTTTTTAAATTTAAAAAACAATTTCTTTTTAAGAAAAATTAAGAAGGAAAAGAGTGAGAGTAAGTATGAGACAGTAATTAGGAAATAGGAAGAGAGAAAGGTGGATAAATGAAAATAGTGTAAAAATGAGTATCAGGGTGAGATAGAAGGAAAGAGAGGGAGTAAGGAAAAAAGAAAACAATCAGTGAGAGCGTTAAATCAGAAATCAAAGTGATCGAAAAGCTATTCCTAGAAAATTATTTTTCAAATGCTTGTTTTATAAAGACAATAGCGAATAACTTGTATACAAATTTTAGAGCAAATCTATCGAGTAGTTTACGTAAAATAGAAAAAAAAATGAATAATGAAAATTTTTTCAAAATTTTAAAAATTTTCTATAATTAAAACTACACTAGAAAAATTAGTTTCCAAAAGCTTGTTTTCTTCAGCTGGTAGCGAATAAAATGTATACAAAGTTTTGGCGCAAATCTATCGAATAGTTTTACGTAAATTAGAAAAAAAAATTAAAAGTGAAAATTTTCAAAAAGCTCTAAAATTAAAACTGCATTAAGAAAATCAGTTTTTAAAAACTTATTTTCTTCAGACAGCAGCGAATAACTACATATTTACACACATATAAAATAAGCACTCATAGCCTGACAAAAGATACATTTGTAAACCCATCAAAAGAGATGTTTCTTTTGATTTCCCACATAGCATGAAATATTTATGAAAGCTTTCAGAAATATTTGCAAAGAAAGAATGAAAGATTTCAAACATCTTTCGATGAAAGATTGTTGAAAGCCCGCTATGTCCGCCTGAAGGACTGCAAATAAATATTTCAATAAAAGTTTTCTGAAAGATTTCAACAAGATTTTCTAAAATATTTCAAATAAATATTTAGGAAATATTTATGCAATATTTCGAAGTAATATTTAAACAATCTTATAAATCTTTCATGAAAGATTTATAAAAGATTTCAGCAATATTTACGGTGATATTTCAAGAAAATATTTATGAAAGATTTCTACAATCTTGCATTGCAAGATTATCACAATTTTAGAAATCTTTCATGAAAGATTTATGAAATATTTCAACAATATTTACGAAAATATTTCAAGGAAATCTTTCTGAAAGATTGATGCAATATTTCATTGCAAGATTATCACCAGTTTAGAAATCTTTCATGAAAGATTTATGAAATATTTCTCCTTTCTTTCAGAAATATACTGACTGTGCATATCGATGAAATCTTTCATTAGCCTTTTGTGAAAAGTTTTAAACGAAAATGTTGTTGAAAGTCCGCCATGTCCGCCTAAGGGACTGCAAATAAATATTTCAATGAAAGTTTTCTGAAAGATTTCAACAATATTTTCTAAAATATTTCAAATAAATATTTAAGAAATATTTATGCAATATTTCGAAGCAATATTTAAATAATTGAATAAATCTTTCATGAAAGATTTATGAAAGATTTTAGCAATATTTAAAGTAGTATTTCAAGGGAATCTTTTTGAGATTTTACAATCTTTCATTGCAAGATTATTAACGTCATAGGAATCTTTCATGAAAGATTTATGAATGATTTCAGTAATATTCACGATAAATTATTTCTCTAAAGTTTTTTAATTCAAATACTTTTATTCTGAGATACGACAATTGTCTGTGTGCTTTAATCGAATAACAATTTTTTCTGATAAATCATACATTCATATTTTTAATGTATACACTCTTCGAAGATAAATTAAACTTTCATATATTTATATGATATAACTCATATATTTATAACTTTTATCATATATATACAAGACATATATTAATTATATATTTATTAGAGTTCAATTTATCTTCGTAGAGTGTATACATTAAAAAATATGAATGTATGAGTTATCAGAAAAAACTGTTATTCGATTAAAGCAAACAGACAATTTTAGTATCTTTAGTAATATTTATGAAAATAAGCACAAATGTATTATCTATAATTTATATGTATATATATATAATTAATTTAGTTTTGTATGTTATGTAAAATTTTTTCATAATGTATACATATATTATGAATAAGTTAGAAGTTTGATTGTTTATATAACCTTGAATGAACTGAAATTTCAACTCATATTTTTTCTAATTATAGCTTTGGGTTCTTCTAATAACAGCATTCCTGTGAACTTGGTTGGTCCAAAAATTATAAAAGGTTAGTTAAAATAAAGCATTTCTCAAAAATAAATAATTTAATAATTATATCAAATATATCTTATATATATTTTAAATGATATAATATGTTTTCATTTTTTAGTCGAGGAGTTACTTCTTTCTATGGGCTCTTTACCGCCAAAAATCCAGCCAAAAAGAATGAAATTAGAAGGGGAAGATTTTTGCAATTATGATGTATTATGGCTACCTAATAAAAATAGATTGTGAAAGCAGCTCCAAAATAAACAAAAATAAAATTATTGAAAAAAACGAATGTAGGTTTTAAAATCCATATCTTTCTTGTTACTAAAACTTAATTTCATTTATTTGCAGCTTCATGTATAATAAAGGCACCTCAATTTCAAAACAATATAGGATTAGCTTCTACTTCCAATATTGCGACAGAGGCTGTTGTCAATTTAGATAATTCTACTTCCAATATTGCGATAGAGGATACTGTCAATGTAGATAATTCTACTTCCAATACTGGGACAGAGGATGCTGTCAATGTGAATCATTCTACTTCCAGTATTGTTACAGTGGTTGATGTCAATTTAGATAATATTTCTAATTTATTGACTTCAAAAAATATTCATACAAATAGAACCAGTGTAGCTGTATCAGCTACGATACAGCTACAATTTACTTATTGAAAATTTAAATTGTTCAGTTCTTGAATTTAATCAAACACTTAAAAATTTTATACAAAAAACTGATTTAAATGATCAGAAGATGATCATTAATTTGTTGGAACAAATGTTGCCAGTTATGAAAGATATGGCTGCTGATTTGAAAATAATACGTTTAATACAAGAAAAAAAAAATGGTTCATCATTGACCGAATAACACAATTTAGCTTACCATTAAAAGAATTTTTTTAGAATATAAGATATATAATTTTATCACAATAATATTATTTTATGTCATTATAATGTTAGAAATGTAAAAAATATATATTTTTTATAATGTTTAATAATGTAGAAATATTTTATTACAATTGATAATTGAGAGGAAGATGTTATTTTACTACTAAAAGCTGAGTATTAGAAAAATAATTTAAATTACTTATTTATAGTGTTAATAATTTTCTAAAATTAATTATTTAAAAAGTAATAATTTGCTGAAAAAATTTCTGAGGTACATTTAATTTTTTATTTTATTAACGAAAAGTTCAATTGTTAAGATTTAATAAATAAAGCTGTGATTTGTAGAAGGAAAAAAATTATTTCATCGTACAGCAGCTTTGCATTTCCATTTTATGTACAACTTATCCGGTAGGTATCTTTATTAATTTATTTACTTATTAATTATGAATTTTCCTTTATTGATTATTTAACTTTAATTACTGTAATTACACTTATTTACATACATGAACTAGTAGAAATATAAAAAACGAATTTTTCGTGGCTGTTATCATTTACAAATTGTTCTTTAAATGAAGATAACTTTGTCAAAGAAGATAGAGATTAATAGAAAAACAGATCCTATCCTACTGAAAAAAACCACATAGGATCCCTTATGGGATTTTATATAAGATCCTTTATGGGTTCTCATATGGGATTTTAGCGCGGGGTCCCATATGGGATCCCATTTAGGGTCCACTAAGAGGTTCACGAACTCAATTTTTTAAATATAATATGGAACCACATATGGGATCACATATAAAATCCCATAAGAGGTCCACAAACTCAATTTTTAAATATAATATTGGACTACACATAGGGTCCCATAAGAAATTTACAAACCCAATTCTAAATACAATATGGGATCACATATGGAATCCCACATTATATTTATAATTGAGTTTATAGACCCTTTATGGGATCCCATATGCTTTCCTATATGCAATCCCAAATTATAGTTAAAAAAAAAATTGAGTTTGTGGACCACATATGGGGCCCCATGTGGGATCCCGCATATTTAAAATTGAGTTTTGTCGACCTTATATGGGATCCCGTATGCAATCCCATACACGGAAAACATTTCGCGTACAGTGACTACCCTGTTGAAAATGATAACGTTATTTAATGACGTTATTTAATGACGTCATTTAATAACGTCATTTAATAACGTCATTTCATCAAATGACGTTGCAAATTGGGACATTTCGCGACGTCATTTATGCAAATAACGTCATTGTTCAAGTGAGCTTTGATGGCTTATTAAATTAAGAAAAAGACGTTATTTTATATTTTAAAATGACGTCGTGGTTTCCCTATTAAAAAAAATCAGGTGACAAATCACCTGATTTATCAGGTGATTTATCATGCCAAAACATCAGGTAACAATTTTGTTGGTCTTTACACATTTTAAACCATGCTTAGTCAATTTAGAACAATTTTTGAAAATTTTGGAAAATTTAGAACTTAGAAATTTTTTTAGATAATTTAGTCTTAGAAAAAATTTTGACTAATTTTACAAAAAAATTTCTAAGTTCAAAAATTTACAAATTTTTCTAAAATTGTTCTAAATTGACGAAGCATGGTTTAAAACGTGTCAAAACTAACAAAATCGATACATGATATTTTGGCATGATAAATCACCTGATATATCAGGTGACTTGTCACCTGATTTTTTTCACTAGGGTTCCAAACGACGTTATTTATTTTGACGACATGATTTTTAGAGATGAAGTTACTCGTTATCAAGAACACGGGGGTTATAGTGGAAAATGACGTAACTTTTTCAAATGACATGATTTTCTAAAATAACGTTGGAAACATAACGTCTTTTTTGTTCCAATTTCAGACACAACCAAAGACGTCTTTCAAAGACGTCATTTTCTCCGAATTTATAAAAAAATAACGTCATTTTTCATGAATTATGTCATTGAAAAATGACCTTACATGATAATCATTTTCCATTTAAAGGAAAAAACAAAAACGAGGTTAACCTCGTAGTTTCAACTTTTCAAAAAACGAAGAGCGTTTGCGATTAAACTGAAAACGTTCTGGCCTTATATATCTGCGTCTTTGAAATTTGTATAAGAGATCGCAAAACTTCAAAATCACCACTTGGTGATTCAAAATTAAATTGACGCAATCGACTATTAATTCGACTGTAAGTCGTAATTAATAGTCACTAGGTGGCGTTTTTTTAAATTTTCTGATTCTTGATGCAAATTTCGAAGATGCAGATATATAAGGCCAGAATGATCTCAGCTTAATCGCAAATGCTCTTCGTTTTTCGAAGAGTCGAAACTACGAGGTTTACCTCGTTTTTGTTTTTTCCTTTAAATGGGAAATAATTATCATGCAAAGTCATTTTTCAATGGAATAATTCATGAAAAATGACGTTATTTCATAAAATCATGTCATTTGAAAAAGTTACGTCATTCCCCACTATAAATCACATTGTTTTGATTACGAATAACGTCATTTATGAAAATCATATCATTAAAAAAAATAACGTCATTTTCCCACTATAAATATCACGTCTTTTTGATAACAAATAACGTCATTTCTAAAAATCATATCATCAAAATAAATGATGTCGTTTGGAAACGACGACGTCATTTTGAAATAACGTCTTTTTCTTAATTTAATAAAAGCTCACTTGAACAATGACGTTATTTGCATAAATGACGTCGCGAGATGTCTCAATTTGCAACGTCATTTGATGAAATGACGTCATTAAATGACGTTATTAAATGACGTCATTAAATAACGTTATCATTTTCAACAGGATAGGCTGTGCGGTACGATGCCGGCACTAGATTTCAGGTGTCAAGATGGCATTGCAGCCAAGGCTATGGCAACGTGCACTTAACATTTGTGGCTCAGACTAGTCTTACACAGTAGCGCCCCTCGTGCATTTCGAGGCGAGCGTTGACATTCTACAGAGATAGTCACTGTAACGAAGTAACATCGGCACCATATTTTTAGGTGCCGATGCAGCAGACGCACGATGTCTTACAAGCACAATCCGTTTACGTGCCAAATGTTTTCCGTGTATGTGATCTCATATTATATTCAGAATTAAGTTTATGGACCCCTTATGGGGCACCATGTGGGATCTTACATATTTAAAATTCAGTTTTATTGACCTCATATGGGATCCCATATGTAATCCCGCATGTGATCCCATATTATATTTAGAATTGAGTTCATGGACCTCTTATGGTGCCCCACGTGGGATCCCACATATTTAAAATTTAGTTTTATCGACCTCATATGAGATTCCATATGTGATCCCATATGTGGTTCCATATTATATTTTATTTATATTTAAAAAATTGAGTTCGTGAACCTCTTAGCGGACCCCAAATGGGATCCCATATGGGATCCCGCGCTAAAACCCCATATGGGGGTTTAATTTAAAAAAAAATTGTGATAAATAACAAACTTGAAAATTTCATTAAATTTAGAGAAACATTATGCAGCAACAGAATAGGTAAAAGAAAAATTACGATATAGTTTAAAATTATAGTTCGCATTTAAAACACAAGTATATTATTATATTATAATATTACAGGCAGAAAATATGTTTATAAAAAGTACAATAAAAATGTTAAGAAAATTACTATGACGATCAGTAATCTTTGGATGAAATGGAGGTTATAGAATATTTAGCAGACATTTTAATAAACATTATAAGTCTGTCATGGTAAAAATTTCGCTTAGGAAAATATGTTATAAATAACCGCAAAAATTTTTTTAAAACAAATGTTTGAAAGTTTATATTTACTGAACAAATAAAAACCTATGCGAATATCTTGTGATTGATTTCGATGTAAATTTTATATGGATTAACAGTAAAAATTGCCAAGACCGTAAAGTAAAAATTATTTAATATCCTAACAAATTTTCATGAAATTACACATTACATACACATTACACATTATTTTATTTTTACTAGATGTAAAGATAAAATTTATCAGTAGCTTAATAATTATTTTAGTTACGTATAAAATTAATTATAAAATGTATTTGTAAAAAAATCACGAAAGTTATATTGTACCAGGACTCTCATGATTTATTTCATGGTGATTATTATAGAAATATTTTCTCCGTGTAAAAAAATCATCTAAAATTAGCATTCTCTTATTTAATTGTTCTTAATGACGTCGGTATTCATATTTCAGCTGTCTTTCTATAAATAAGGATCAAGAAGATGCTTTTCTTGTTTACATGGAAACACATGATAAGTTTGCTGCAAACGAATTTTTGGGTTTCGATGGCAAATGGCTGCGAAAAGAGCAATGGTTGCGTTTAAAATCACTATTGAATTCTTTAGAACCAGCAAAAACAGTTGAATGGTGGAAAAAGATACATTGAATTATTTTAAAAAATATAAATAAAAATTTTTAATTTCTAAATTAAATTACAAATATTCTTAAGGGTGTCCTCATACTGGCACAGAGATCTTATCTACATTTGAATTATGCATTTTAATAAAAATTTAACTATTTTTAAATCCATAGAAGAGTTACATTTTTAACATTCTAAAGAATTTATTTCGAAGTTAAAAGACAGAATAAAAGTGAAAATGAAGACAAAAACTGCATAATACGATTATTCATAACTACATTGAAAAGTTAATCGTATTAAGCAGTTTTCGCCTTTATTTTTACCCTTATATTGTCTTTTAACGTTGCAATAAATTCTTTGGCATGTTAACCTTTTGACTGCGGGAAAATTTTAGTACTAAACGACCTTTTATAAAGTGCAAAATGTATACATGAGATCATTGGATTTTTCAGGTAGAGTCCCCACCCTGACTGCTGGTCGATAAATCGACCACCCCCGCAGGCTAAAGATTAAGAATGTGCCTCTCTTACGAATTTCAGTCATGAATAGTTAAATTTTTATTAGAATCCATAATTTAAATGTAGATAAAGTAGAACTCTATGTCGGTATGAGGATTCCCCTTAAGTTAATTTTAATTCAAGTATTGGACAACAATTAAAAAGGAGGCTAGAAGCTACTATGCACAACAAAATGCACACTATAGACAGACAGGAAATATTAGCTCAAATGCAAATATATTTAAAAGAAATATTAAACTAGAAAGGGTAGTTGATATTCGTGGTAGGAAACATAGGAATGGCTTATCTCTAATACCCGAAATAGGTGTCAAAGAAATCAAAGAAGGTATATATATATATATATATATATATATATATAACCAGTAATTCAATTATTTTATTTTCAAATCTCAAAACTCATTCAGATGTAAAATTCATTTTTAGATGACAATAAAATTGAAGACTTTGTACAAGAACGACATCCATCAGGGGTATTAGATTTATCAAAGTTGCAAGGTAAATAGATTTTTAATTCATGAAATTTTTATGTTAGGAAGAACAAAATCTTTGCATAATGTTTCCAGATACAATCAAAGATACTAAAATGGAAACATATAATCTTTGTTCAGAAATATTAGCTATATTTAAACAAATATCTGCCTCTGTTAAAATCATTTGCAATAATTCAACAATGAATCTGTAACTACATCTTTTACTTTTATAAAATAAAATGAATTTAAAAACATTATTCATATTTTTATGTATAATGATCTCCTCGTAATATATATATTATATATAACTAATTAATATTTTCAAAATTTTTTTCATGTCTATAATTAATGCAAATAATTTTTAAAAACTATTAATAATTATAACACCAATATCTTTATTTTAGCAGTCAATAATAGTTATTGAAAGTTACAAAAGTTACTTTCCTAACTTTACATTAAAATAAAAAACTACGTAAAAAATAATTAATTATTTAGAAATAACATATCATTTAAAGTAAACTAATGAAATACAATGTAAAAATATATTGAAAAAATATATATTTTCATTATTAAATTTTAATAATTTATTTAAAATTAAGAATAATAAGTACAATTATAATATTATTGTTTAATCGTTATTAAGTTATTTGTATTATTGGAATGTTACTATAAATTATATCTTTGGCAAACATAAAAAATTATATTTTGCATTAATTATTACTACGAAAAACCTATAACTGCATATAAAAAATTTAATAAGTTATAGAAAGAGTACCCCCCGTTAAGATAGGTAAAATGCCCCCCTCACAGATTTCAAAACTAATATTTTTTCTTGTTTTTATGGTAATTGAAATTAGGTATTGCTATATTTATAGTTTCCTAACCCATACCCTAACCTCAACATAACCTAAAAATCACTTTTTTTTATAAATTTTTTTTTATCTGGAAGGATGAATGATATTAATCCCACGAAAATCATATGACTAGGTCTTAGCACTCTCTTTTACTGTGATTTTTTGCGAGTCCTAGAAAGCAGTTTTTCTAACCTAAAAATAACATTTCAATCATAAAATCTCCGTAACTTTGCTCAGGGAGAGGCTACAAGTAATTTTCTGGGCTTGAAATTTGTATTTTTAAAAAACAAATGAAGTTTATGATGACCGAAAATTCGATTCTGGCATGGTGCCATCGCGAAAAACTCGAAAAACCATTTTTTCATAGAATTTTTGTCGATTATTGGTCTCTAGCAACTCACAAATCATTTTTAAAGAAAAAAAATAGGAGTTCATTGGATTCTACGTGAAAAAATATATTGAAAATATGCATGATCACAATAGGAATACTTGGATGCTGTTACAAAACAATTAAAAAAATAAAATAATTCTGAAATTATTAAATAGCTACTTAGCATCGTTGTTGCATTTTATGTTTTTATAACCTTGGTCATCTCCTTAGAGTCATAAAGCTACTATTCGATGTATTTATAGGTAAATTACGCCTATTGCACGCTAAAATCAGATTTTTAAACATAACTCAAGTAATGATCGTATCATCTGTCTTTTCGTATTACAGTAGACTCTGGATACAAGAGAATCAACGGGCCTTCAGGAGAGGAATTTTCTTGGAAATTCTCTTATACAAAGAGTCCCCAACACGCTCGAGTCAAGAGTGATAGCCACACCTAATGTTTAGTTGTGTGAGTTGTATCCAACATGCGTGTATATTCTGTCTCTCTCACTTTCATAGTGGTGGGATAACGCAAATACTTAGCCTCACGCCCATATTTAGGAGAAAGAGCTCGAATTCTCTTATATCGCAATCTCTTGTATCGAGAGATCGCTGAATCATTAGAGAGACAAAGACAAAATAAGGTTTTAGTAACAATCGTGTTGGGTCTATAAATTCGAGCCTGAAAGTACACTTCCATCATGTAAGCATTTATATTCTTTATTAGAACTGCCACAATTATGATTTGTCTTTAGGCCATTATATGCAAAAAATAGAGTAGGAACCGATATAAGAAATACATTGCTTCTACATATATGAGAATCAAGCGCATTGTTCCTAGCAACAGCTCACTATTCTTTGTATATATATATATATGAGTTATAGTTATTTGTCTAGTATTTGTCCCTGTTTTTCGCGTGTAGTGGACATAATTTGCCTATGGATACATTAAATAGTAGCTTTGAGACTCTAAAGAGATGACCAAGGTCATAAAAACATAAAATGCAGCAACGATGCTAAGTAGCTATGTAATAATTTCAGAATCATTTTATTTTTTTAATTGTTTTGTAACAGCATCCAAGTATTCCTATAGTTATCATGCATATTTTTAATCTATTTTTTCACGTCGAATCCAATGAAGCTATTTTTTTTTCTCTAAAAATGATTTGTGAGTTGCTAGAGACCAATAACCGACAAAAAAACCTATGAAAAAATGGTTTTTCGAGTTTTTCGCCATGGCGCCATGCCAGAATCAAATTTTTGGTCATTATAAACTTTATTTGTCTTTTAAAAATACAAATTTTAAGCCCAGGAAATTACTTGTAGCCCCTCCCTGAGCAAAGTTACGGAGATTTTATGATTTAAATATTATTTTTAGGTTAGAACAACTGCTTTCTAGGACTCGCAAAAATCACAGTAAAAGAGAGTGCTAAGACCTAGTCATATGATTTCCGCGGGATTAATATCATTCATCCTTCCAGATAAAAAAAAATTCATAAAAAAAGTGATTTTCAGGTTATGTTGAGGTTAGGGTATGGTTTAGGAAACTATAAATATAGCAGAACCTAATCTTAATTACTATAAAAACAAGAAAAAATATCAGTTTTGAAATCTATGAGGGGGGGCATTTTACCTGTCTTAACAGGGGGTACTCTTTGAATAGCTGCTAATAACTGCTATTAATGTTTAATTTCGATCATTAATAACAATTATCGATAGTCATAATAATAAATAATAATAATTAATAAATTGTTCCCGTACGGGTTTATGTTCGTTATTAAATTCAAATCATATTGTTACGGATCTTTATATATATATTCTTATAGTTATAGTTTAATTCTCTATATTAGAAAGGTGGCAGCGCGGTTGGTGGCTAGAAAGCGCACGTTGCGACGAGTAAAGAGGAGATTGTTCGCGACTGTCGAAAGAAAAGGTTGTTGTCGACTGAGCGTGTAAAAGAAAAAAAAAGCGTGCGAGATTCTTAAAAGAGTGTAATTTCTTTATTGTATTCATTTTACATATTTTTCTAATTTTATTAATAAAATTCCAAGTTACCTGTTGAAAATAATGACGTCTTTCCAGTACGTCTTTGGTCGTGTCTTAGATTGGAACAAAATAAGACGTCATTTTTCTAATGTTCCGGAAATATAGTAACCAAATAACGTCTTTTTTATAAGTAAAATAATTTCAAAGACGTATTTTTCCAATAAATACTCATAGTACAAGAAGTAAATTTTCGAAAAAATTTTTTTTTTTTAACGAATGACGTCTTCCTTGTTGAAAATAATGACGTTCTTCTAAGACATCTTTGGTCGTGTCTTAGATTAGAACCAAAAAAGACGTCATTTTTCCAATGTTTAGAAAAGTTATTCAACAAATGACGTCTTTTTATTATTTCAAAGACGTATTTTTTTTTTAAAAATGACGTCTTTTCTTACGAATTTTTATTTAAAAAATACGTCTTTTCTTACGAATTTTTATTTAAAAAATACGTTTTTTCTTACGAATTTTTATTTAAAAAATATGTCTTTAAAATTATAAAAAGACGTATTTTTATTTAAAAAAATACGTTTTTGAAAATGTATAAAGATGTTATTTGTTAAATAGCTTTTCTAAACATTAGTAACATGACGTCTTTTTTGTTCCAATTTTAGACACAACCAAAGACGTCTTTCAAAGACGTAATTTCCTCCGAATTTATGAAAAAATAACGTCATTTTTCATGAATTATGTCATTGAAAAATAACTTTACATGATAATCATTTTCCATTTAAAGGAAAAAACAAAAACGAGGTTAACCTCGTAGTTTCAACTCTTCGAAAAACGAAGAGCATTTGCGATTGAACTGAGAGCGTTCTGGCCTTATATATCTGCGTCTTTCAAATTTGTATAAGGGATCGCAAAACTTGAAAATCGCCACCTCGTGAGTTACAGTCGAATTGATTGTTGATTGCATCAATTTAATTTTAACTCACCAGGTGGCGATTTTCAAGTTTTGCGATCCCTTATACAAATTTGAAAGACGCAGATATATAAGGCCAGAACGCTCTCAGTTCAATCGCAAATGCTGTTCGTTTTTTGAAGAGATGAAACTACGAAGTTAACCTCGTTTTTGTTTTTTCCTTTAAATGGAAAATGATTATCATGTAAAGTCATTTTTCAATGACATAATTCATGAAAAATGACGTTATTTTTTCATAAATTCGGAGAAAATGACGTCTTTGAAAGACGTCTTTGGTTGTGTCTGAAATTGGAACAAAAAAGACGTCATGTTTCCAATGTTTAGAAAAGCTATTTAACAAATAAGGTCTTTTTACATTTTCAAAAACGTATTTTTTAAATAAAAATTCGTAAGAAAAGACGTCATTTTTATTTAAAAAAATACATCTTTGAAATAATAAGAAGACATCATTTGTTGAATAACTTTTCTAAACATTGGAAAAATGACGTCTTTTTTGGTTCCAATCTAAGACACGACCAAAGACGTCTTCAAAGACGTCTTTCAAAGATGTCTTCAAAGACGTCTTTTAAAGATGTCTTTCAAAGACGTCTTAGAAAGACGTCATTATTTTCAACAGGGAAGACGTCATTCGTTTTAAAAAAAGAATTTTTTTTTTTAAATTAACGTCTTTTACTATGAGTATTTATTGAAAAAATACGTCTTTGAAATTATTTTACTTATAAAAAGGACGTAATTTGGTTACTATATTTCCGGAACATTAAAAAAATGACGTCTTATTTCGTTCCAATCTAAGACACGTCCAAAGACGTCTTCAAAGACGTACTGGAAAGACGTCATTATTTTGAACAGGGCGTTACAACCCTGCGGCACTGTATTAAGTTAACTTAATACAGTGCCGCAGGGTTTTCAGAACTCTCAAATATCTTCAGACGGATCGCAAGAATCCTTAGCTCAAGCTGTTCATATGCTTAGTGAAGTTATGAGAAATCAATTACTGGGCAGACAGTTGGACCAAGGTCAAGTAGTTTCTCTCGTACAGGCGCAAAATTTAATACGCGAATTTCATGTTAATGAAGGACCAGAAAAAGCGCGAGTTCGGCTAAATGAATTGGTAAATACTAAAACGATTAATAATTGGACTGATGCAGTGGCGTTAAGTGACGCCAAGTCACGACTTAAAAGCGGTGCTTGGAAATGGTCGATGACAAAGACAGATACAGCGCAAACATTTGACCAATTTGGAAATGCGTTTAACGAGACATTTACATACGCGCGCACACGCAGTGAAAAGTTAAAAGCAATGATGTCACGCTTACAGGGACCCCGTGAATGCGTTCAAGACTATTATCTTGATAAAGTTTGGCTATGTGAAGGATTAGATTTTTCAGTTAGTGAAACACGTGACGAAATAGCTGCCGGCTAATGGCCGCGAGAATCGGCTCATTATTTACTCAGTCGAGATTACACCACAATCGATGCCATATTGCAAGATTTAGTCAAAGTAGAAAAGATTGGAGACAGTCGTCGCGATAGAATTTTAGAACAGCGAGAAAAATGCAATACATCGAGTGAACAGAAGATCGTTAATGGAGGAACTTCAGCTGTAGTTTTATGGAGGGCTAAACATCATGATACATCGACATCATCTGCCATCTCACCGCAGATTACGACAACCAACAAGGATAAAGGAATTTTAAATTCAGACAACAGAAGAAATAAACAGAGTTTTGCGGTAAAATGTTTTAATTGTGGGCAAGCGGGCCATATGTAAAGAGAGTGTGTAAATCCGAAGCACGAACTTACGTGTTTTATATGTCAATAGCCGGGCCATATCACTTTTCGTTGTCCAAATAGTTCTCGAAATAATGAAACGACTTCGAGCGTTAAAATTCAAGAAGTAAAGTTAGTCAATAATACCGGAGTCATAGCTAATGAGACGGGTGATAAATTTATTCGCAATGTATGTATCGGTACTAGTAATGTTGTAGCACAGATTGATATGGGCGTGTCGGTATGCTCTATAAAAGCATCTATTGTTTTGCGTGAAGGTTTTACAATGCAGCCAGTAAAATCGATTTTAGAAGCTTTTGGAAATACTGTAGTCGAGTCTTTCGGGATAGTAACTGAAAATATTCAAGTTGATAAGCTGAAACCGCGTAGTTTAAAATTAAGAGTTGTCCCCGATACTGCACAGCGCCATGATATTATTTTAGGACGGCCTTTCACTGAGGCAAGCGATTTAAGTTATACGCGTTACGGGCATGATTTAAGGCGACTACGGAAGTTTGGTTAGATTTCATTTTGTAGTTTACAAATTACTCTTTCAGTTTCTAAAATTTTTTGGATTTTTTAATTTTCCACCATTTATTATAATCCATAGAATGGTGGAAATTTAAAAAATCTGAAAAATTTTACATATTAAAAGATTAATTTGTAAACTCAAAAATAAAACCTAACCTAAAATCTGAAGTCGCCTTAACATTTGTTGATATTGATACAGAGCCTATAAAAGAAAATAAAAGTGTAAAAGCGCGTTCTCTTGAAAAAGTTGAATTAGAATCAGATTCTGTAAATTTAATAAATGTGTTAATTGATTCGACAAAAGTTGTTAGACCGGTTGCAAATGTATGTGAAAAACGTCAAGTAGTTGAAATAGGTGATAAATTAGGGGAATCAATTTTGAGTTTAGAAGCTATGCCGGAAAAAGACGTGAATCGTAGTGAGATAAAAGAAGAAAAAGTTAACGTAGATAGAGAGGTTAGCATGCAACAAAAAGCAGAACTTGTTAGTCTCTTAAATTAATTTAAACATTGTATTTCAAAAAGTTAGTCAAATCTCGGTAAAATGGATAAAGTAATAATGGATATAGAAATTGAAAAAGACGCGATCGTTCAAGCTAAGCCGTATAGATTAAATACTTCAGATTGAAAAGAACTTGATGATATAGTTAACGAATATAAACGTGTAGGTATTGTATCTGAGACTAATTCGGCTTTTGCTAGTCCAGCATTTATTATACGTAAAAGGATGGAACTCCTAGAATGGTGATTGATCACCGTAAATTGAATAAAATAACTAAAACTATACATCATCCTATTCCGAACTTTGACGACGCTTTAGAGAGTTTAAATGGCGTGAGATTTTTTATTTTACTAGATTTAGCTTCCGGATATTTACAGCTACCGCTCTCTGATAGTGCAAAAGAAAAGACTGCTTTCATTACGGAGACGCAAACGGGACAATTTGAACGAGCTATGTTCGGGTTAGCTAATGCGCTGCGATATTTTGCTAAGCTTTTGGACAAAGTTTTAGGTGTCGCGCGTAAGAAAAGTATCGTTTTCAATTTTGTTGACGATATTTGTATATACGGAAAAGATTGGCCTACGTTGTTAGAACATTTAAAAATTATTTTAAAATTACTCGGAGATGCGAATTTAACTTTAAACATAGAAAAATGTAAATTCGGTATGCGATGCATCGAATATTTAGGTTATGTAATTGGAGAAGGCGAGTTGCAACCGGGCGATAGAAAAATTCGTGCTATTGAAGAATTTGCTCGTCCAACTAGTAAACACGAAATACGTAGATTTTTAGGGTTAGCTAGTTTCTTCAGACGATTAGTTCCTAAATTCGCGGCAATAACTAAACCGTTTTCTTTATTACTTAAGAGGAGGTCACGTATCTCTGTCCTTTTCTAATCAACTAAATGATTTTTTCACAAAAACTAATAACTTTATCAAAAAATGAAGAGAAAGCCGCATCTTGTATCAAAAAAAGCAATATTTTCTTTGATAAGAAAAAATTAATTTTATTGCTTCGTTCTCAAGAAAACCTTGAAAAACCAAATTGTCCACCCTAACCTCTATGATTTAAGTTTTTCAAGGTTTTCTTGAAAACGAAGCAATAAAATTAATTTTTTCTTATCGAAGAAAATATTGCTTTTTTTGATACAAGATGCGGCTTTCTCTTCATTTTTTGATAAAGTTATTAGTTTTTGTGAAAAAATCATTTCTTTGATTAGAAAAGGACAGAGATACGTGACCTCCTCTTAAGAAAGATGAAACATTCAACTGGACATTAGAACAGGACAAAGCGTTTCGTGAGATTAAAGCTAAGCTTATAGTTAAACCTGTATTGAAACTTTATAACCCTCAGCTTTTATAACTGAATTACATACGGATGCTTCCGCGGTTGGCTTAGGAGCTATGCTAGTACAAGCTGATAATGAAAAAGAACCATTGCGTTCAGACTATGCTATAAGTAAAAGTACTACTGATGCAGAAGCAACATATCATTCAGGACGGTTTGAATTATATGCAATTGCGTGGGCTCTGAATCGTTTACGACCCTTTTTAATCGGAATAAGATTTACCGTGATTACTGATTGTTTAAACGTAACACATATGAATGCTTGGAAGACGAAAAATTCACAAATTGCGCGATGAATGAATGAAATAGCAGAATATGATTTGGATATTAACGGCATGTCGGAGCTGCAGCAATTGAGTTTTGCTTTTTTTATTTTATCAATATCTTTTTAAATTCATAAATTAAACAAATATAATGACTTGTCCGCACTAAAGCTATATTAGTACAATAATTTTTGTTAAAATAAAAAATCATTTAGACTTGTTATTTTTTTATGAGCTTTGATTGGAAATTAGATATTAAACTCGACAAACCTAACCTTAAAATACGATATATTGAAAGTTTTTATTATAACTTTGTATGTATAATATTTTGGTGGATTTCTTGGGTTGTCCGCACTAGAGTTTCATCTTACAAATTTTTTCTTTGTTGTAAAAAAACTCGATTAAACGCATCGTTTATTCATAAGTTAGGATTGGAAACATTATTAGAAGGTGGACAGCTTCGTCATGCTCTTAAACATAAAAGTGGTAAACAAATGCAACACGTTGATGCTTTATCGAGAGCCCCAGTTTCTTTGATTAATGACGCGAAAATGATAGAAGGTTTTGTAATGCGCATAAACTGTAACGAGTCGGAAGTACTTTTATTTCAGCGTTTGGATGAAAACATTTTAGAATTAATAAAAAATTTGCGTAAAGAAAAGACAGACCGTACTAAATTTAAAGAAGAAGAAATTAAAGATTTTATTATTCGTGACGGTATATTATTTAAACGTGTATCGAAAGATAAGAAAATACGAGAATTGTTTGTTGTTCCCAAAGCCAAATCTTTAGTTACAAGGTATCATAATTTGAAAAGTCATTTCGGTGTAGAGAAAACGGTAAAATTGATTAAAGAATATTATTATCTTCCGAGATTAAGGCGATATGTACGTGTATAAATTAAAAATTGTATAGAATGTATTTTAGCTAAAAGAAAAACATGACCAGGGGAATGTGAATTGCATCCTATTCCGCCAGGATCTCGTTCATTCGATATTGTACATATAGATCATGTAGGTCCGTTTCCAACTACGCCGCGAAACAATAAATACATATTAGAGTTAATTGATAATCTAACTAGATTTGTTTTTCTGGCACCTATTAACGTTTATTCTCGTACTACCGTTAAGAAACTCGAAGAATTTGTTGAAAGATTTGGAGCACCGAATAGAATTATTTCAGATCGAGGAAAGTTTTACAGGACATGAAATGCAAGAATTTTGTTTGAAACACGGAATAAAACATACTCTTAATTCTAGACACCCCTAGGCTAACGGTCTGATTGAATGATTAAGTAGTACTTTAATTACCACAATGAAAATTTCTGTTTATGATAAAAGCGAAAATGAATAGGATCGCGAAATTAAACGTATTAAGCGAGATATAAATTGTACTGTAAGCGCTGCAACGGGTAAACCTTCGTTTGAATGTTTGTTAGGATATTTGCCACGTTTTGAAGAGTATGCTCTACGCGAAATCACTAGTCAGAATGAGGCTTATATGCAACCTGATGTGATACAAAATAAAATAAGAGAGCACATTGAATGCGAACAGATAAAATATGAAGAACGTTATGACAAAAATAGGAATAAAAATGCTAAATTCTATGTAGGAGACATTGTGTTTATGAAACGCAACCCTGTCGCTACCAGTCAATCGATAAAACTACAATCTGCTTATGGTGGTCCATTAGTCGTTTTAGAAGTATATCCTAGTGATACTTATCGTGTCAAAAAACTTAATGAAGCTAATGATCGAGGGTATAAGACCACAGCTCATGGGAGCCAACTAAAAATATGGAAAGGATTTGAACAAGATAGTGCAGACGATATGAGTACTGACTCAGAAAACGATAGCAATAGCAGAAAGGTTAATCAAAATATTTCTAAAAATTATGTTAATGAGCGTACCACACGGATTCGACGAAAACCGCTACATTTAAATGATTATATTACAACTGTATACTTGTTTGGAGACCAAACAAAATAGGATGGCCGGGTGTTACGGATCTTTATATATCTTGATATATATTCTTATACTTATAGTTTAATTCTCTATATTAGAAAGGTGGCAGCACGGTTGGTGGCTAGGAAGCGTGCGTTGCGATGAGTAAAGAGGAGATTGTTCGCGACTGTCGAAAGAAAAGGTTGTTGTCGACTGAGCGTGTAAAAGAAAAAAAAGCGTGCGAGATTCTTAAAAGAGTGTAATTTCTTTATTGTATTCATTTTACATATTTTTCTAATTTTATTAATAAAATTCCAAGTTACTCTTTATTTAGTGCTTTATTATTTAATTATTTTGGCCATTTGACATAATTCCTAACAATATGTTTATAATCAAACATTAATATTATTATTTACATCTAGGCATAAAAATATTTTATTTATAATAAATTAAATAAATAATGTTGATATTTAAATTAATATTACGCGCAGAATACAAAAATTGTATCTACATGGAAACGAAGACTTAAGGTTTTGACGATTCGACAGACGATTCAATGCGCGCGACGACTTGTCTTTGCAGTGCTACCAACTTACGTTCGAAAGTACATACATATCATCGTGATACATACATATGTAGCATAGGTTGAATCGCCCTTCAGAATTCAAAAACGTTCTTTTCAGAATACATTTAACATAGATGTACAACAAAAATCTATCTCTTTCATAGAAGAATAAAAAAGACTCAACGGAATTTTGGTGTTGTAGGAACCAATTGTTGCTTTTATTATTTTATTGATATCTTTTTAAATTCATTATTTTAACAAATATGATAGCTTATCCGTACTAAAGCGATGTTGATACAATAGTTTTTGTCAAAATCAACATTCAGTTAAGCTTGTTATTTTTTTATAATCTTTGAATAAAAATTAAATATTAAGCTCAATAAACCTAACCTCAAAATACTATACGTCAAATGTTTGCTTATAACTTTTTATGTATAGTGTTTTGGAAAATTCTTTGACTTATCCGCACTCGGGATTAATATTACAAATGTTCTTACTATGTCGAAAGAACTTGATTAGACACACCGTTTATTTATAAACTTTGAATATTATTAAGAGGGAGGTGAGGGTAACTTTAATATGCGATTAAGCTAAAAATTTATATTAAAGTTTTATTTATCGACGAATTTGCGAGTACCAAAATTGCATTCAAAACGCAAATATTGTGCGTTATCGTTGTTCCTTCTCCTGTGAGGAATATTACATCAACACAGATGTATAAAAACTATCAGAATATGTCTAAAATTTCTTCAGAAATAACCAAAAATTATCTATATATATATGGGACATTTCACACCTACTGGAAGAGCAAAAAAATAAATATGGCTGAAACTCTGAGAATATATTCTTTTTGTTATCCAAAATATGTAAAAAAATTTTCAAGGATTTAGATTGGAAGGATCAAGGGCTATAGATCCTTGAAATTTGGAAATTTTTAAAATTATTGGAAAAGTCCCAACTTTATCATTTTTTTCTGAAAATCCTGATGTTTTAGAGAGAAATTCATAAAAATACTTCTTGTTGTAAATGAAGAGTAAAGTTGGCATGATTTTTTACAGACCTAAATTTTGAAGTTTTCTATTGGTTCTCATAGTAATACATAGTACGACATAGTAATTGAAATTACTCATTGTTTGCCACTTCAGAAATTGCTTTTCGAGAGCTCATTTTCTTCCATTTTACATGAACTTTGAAATAAATTTTTGATTATGTGAGTCAGAGCTATCAATAAGGAGTTATGACAGTTTAAAATATTTATTTTCATATATAATTTATTTTGAATATGAAAAATAAATCATACATGAAAATATATATTTATATTCAATATGAAAAATAAATTATACATATAAATACATATTTTAAACTGTCATAACTCCTTATTGATGGCTCTGACTTACATGATCAAATATTTATTTCAGAGTTCATGTAAAATGGAAGAAAATAAGCCCTCGGAAAGCAATTTCTGAAGTGGCAAACAATGAGTAATTTCAATTACTATGTAATACATATAAGAACCAATAGAAAATTTCAAAACTCAGGTCTGTAAAAAATCATGCTAACTCTCCTCTTCATTTACAACAAGAAGTATTCTCATTAATTTCTCTCTAAAACATCAGGATTTTCAGAAACAAAATGATAAAGTTGGGACTTTTCCAAAAATTTTGAAAAATTTCCAAATTTCAAGGATCTATAGCTCTTGATCCTTCCAATCTAAATCCTTGAAATTTTTTTTACATATTTTGGGTAACAAAAAGAATATATTCTCAGATTTTCAGCCATATTTGTTTTTTGCTCTTCCAGTCGGTGTGAAATGTCCATATATATATATATATATATATATATATATATATATATATATATATATTTATATATAAAGAACAAATTATTTGTTATAAGTTGATATTTTTCTTTTAATTAAAAAGATTTATGTCCGTTTTTCCCCTGATTTGCCTTATATAATAATTTTATAGACTAAAAATAATGGATTTCCGCACTATTAGCTAGACCATATAGAAGAAAGGTTATTTCAATGTGAGAACTAAATTTTTTGCATTTGGAAATAGCAATATTGTTTTCTATAGCCCGCTGTACCATTTAAATCTATTCACATGAAGAGGTGATAGTTTTTCATTTAGATTTTGGTGATGAAAGGTCAACATAAAAAAGAGAACCAGATTTCCAAGAGTTTCTAATATATGAAAAACTATAACGTACAAAAAAAGCTATTCCGGCCGAAAACGTAAAGTTCCGACCTTGTTTCTAAGACCCTTCAGAACAATTTCCAATCGTGATTTTTTGTATAATTGATCATATACATAATAAGAAATCGATTTAATTAAGAACCTTTTTTAATTTTAACCCTGCGTGGGTAGTATGAAATTTTGATATACTGTATGTACTATGAGTCCTAAAAGTTTTGTTAATATTTTCTCTGAGAAAGAATTGAAAGAAAAAATTAAAATAATTCTAAAATACTATTATAATATTCTGTTTTGTGATTTAAACATTTATGTAGATATTTATTGTAGAAAAGATTTTTTATAATAATTAATGTAAGAGAAACCCAAGAAAATAGTACATTATTCAACTAGGGAGTAAATTTGTATATTTCTCCCAATGGTAGATTTGTGACCCAAGTGAGCGAAGCGAAGCGAGGGGAGAAAATACCCGCAGGAGAAATAGACTTTGCTCCCGAGTTGCATAAGGTATTTATTCCCACCTCAATCGTGGCCAGTTTATTAACCTAAAAAAGGAAACTCGATTGGAAAAAATTGAAATTAAATTTTTTTCTAGAAGTTTTTATTAATATATTGAATTTTATAAACTTTTCATTTCGCAGGAGAAATGAAATTGAGCGGGAGATAAGTACTTTTCTCCCGCAAATTAGCGGGAGAAAAATTGTTATCAGAACACGAGGCAAATCTAGATCAAATATGTGAAAAGTTAGATGTAATGGAATAATTTGAATCATTTAAATTTTTTGATAAATAAATTTTTTAAAGAATACTTTTTGTTGCAAATAACATATACACTGAAAAACTTATGGTATTCTTTACTCCTCGCATATTAATATTTACGATTAATATTTACTCTTGAGGACAATAGCAGTAAGCGCTACACGTGGTGTTTTATGCCGACCACAAAATAAAATTCGTATAAACGCTCGATGTGGTATTATATATTAAGAAGGGGCCGAACTATCTGTCTTTGTCTAATAGCGTTTTTCATCATTTATGTAAACACTATCCGGTATAACAAGAAAAAAATAGCAGCCCCCGCTAGATATTAGTATAATAAGTAAATTTTGTAATAACAACCAAATTTTTTTACTGCGTAGGTTTTGAATAATTAGAGACCTACCAAAAAAAGATAGGTTATATTCTAGATTGATAGTAGGTCTCTAATTAGTCAAAAACTATGCGGTAAAAAATTTGATTATTATTACAAAATTTACTAATTATACTAATATCTAGCGGGGGCTGCTATTTTTTTCTTGTTATAAAGGATAGTGTTTATATAAATAATGAAAAACGCTATTAGATAGAGACAGATAGTTCGACCCCTTCTTAAAACTGAAAAATTTTAATATATAATATGAGAACCCAGAAATATCAATAAAGAATAAATTTATTTGAAAATTTAAATGAATAATTTCCATGGTACATAATATTAGCTAATGTATTTATTTTTCGGAAATTTTGCAATAAAATGGGAAGATAATCAATATTTTTTAGTACAGATGTAGTGTCCGTTTTACATCTGCTTAAAAGGCTTAATTTTTCAGTTTTTTCGTGAATAATAGAACAGAATAATATTGGCGTTATAAGGGGAAATTTCTAAAAATTCTTTGATTGGCGAAAAAGTCTGTAAAAATTGTTATTTTTAATTTCTTCATTAGATCTATTGATTTTTTCTTTTTTTAATCTAAAGTATTAAGTTTTAGAACAAATATATGCAAAACTTTCTAATTGAAAATTATAATTATTATTTCAATTTGAATTGAATGTGATGTGAAGTGTAATCATGAAAAACGAAATAATGAGCCCATGAGCATATTCAACATGGACTGCAAATATTCTTTTTTATTTAAATTATACAATTTGACTAAACAGATAAGTTCAAATAATTACATATTGAAATTCGCAAAAATTTGGGGTAATTCTATATGTTTTACGAAAAAAAGTATTCTTTTGAGTTTTTTCTAAAAGTTAATAGTTTTTAAGAATAAAATTAAATAAGGAATTTATTAAACAAAAAATTTTAGAAATTCGAATAATTCTAAGACCACTGACTTTTTACCCTTTTGATCTAGACCTATAAGAATTTTTTTGTTTGCCTTGAGTATTACGTGAAACACATGTTCAGACTTTTAGCGATTTTTATTTATTAACTGTGCAAGTTGACGTGAAATGCCTCATACATATAATGTAAATATATATATAAAAATGACATAAAATCGTCGGGTTGGTGGAACAAGGATACACGTCGTATTTTTTTGATAAAGGGGACACCTCCGCGTCAAATTAAATGGAAGTGTCCCCTTTCCCAAACAAAAAATGACGTGTATCCTTGTTCTGACAGCCTAACGAAATATCGCATGAATATGTATGTATATTATTTATAGATATGTGGATATAAATCAAGTTGGTTTATTGTTATCTGCTTACTTTCTGTAGATATTCCAGAAGTTAATTTGATTAAGTATGAACAAAGTAAAAAGGAAAACACATTGTGCGTTGATAACCACTGCTTGATAAAATATATAATCCTTAATTTACTATAAATGTGTGACATCATTGTGATCAGAAAAGAGTACGATTTTAAATGATTCAAAGAACTTGTTTAGATTTTACTAGATGATTTAAGTCTATTCCGGATGCAAGATAAACGTAAAATATTTAAATCTTTTCTAATCTATCACATTATGAATAATAATCGTTTTTTTTTTCAAAACATCTCACGTGTCAGGTACATAAGAATCTACGTTTATTATTTTAAAAACCTAAATTTTCGACTTCGTGTAGTACTTAGTTTACTTGTGAACATCCGTATTTTTAGTGGAAATATAAAGTAGTCATATGGAGTAACAAAACTCGGAATATAAAGATAAATGCCAAGTTCTGGAAAAAGGTAAATATTTCTTTAAAAAAAGAACAATAAAGTTATAGGATTATTTGGTTTCTAAAATTTGTTCCATAGTCTTTTAAAGAAAAAAATTTAATTAATTAGACTACTAATTTTTGGACTACAAGCCTATAAAAGAATTATCATCAGGTCGAAATTAAATAGCTCAAAACGAAAAAATTGTTCATCTAATATTTTAATATAAAATTATTACAATATCTCATTTAGATAAAGAGATGTAAATAGAAATCAAATAAATAATTTTTTTTTAATGACAAAATTTTTCTAATTGATGCTTTACGTTTTTACTTTATATTTTATTATTCATTTAAAAAAAGTTATATTAAAAATTATGATATCGATAATTCCAAATCATAAATTATTTATTGTTCAACTTTGTTATCAGTGATAAAAATTGTAGGGGAGACCGGGGCTAAAAGTAACGGGGGTAAATATTATTACTCAATATATAACGACGTGAACAGTCCTACAGGTTCCATAGGTGTCTTTGTATGTTAAATGTAACATCCTCTGTGATGTAAACATTTTTAGTACCACACGGAACGTCGCAGAGAAGAGATGTAGAATACAGCCTTTTTTTTGACAGATTTTATAAAATATTTACATACGTAAATATCCGTTTTCGATTTCATTTGATATAATTAATAATATTAAAATAATTTTTTATTAATCTATGTTAAAAGTAAGTTATTAAATCGCATTAAGGAGATGTAAAATAGATACTACACCTGTATTCGTAAATATTGACTTTTTTTTTTATTTTATTGCAAAATTTTAAGAAAATAAATGCTTTAGCTTGTAGTATGTATCATAAAGATTATTCAGTTAAATTTTGAAATGAATTCATTTATTAGTTTCTCAGAATTTTCGATTTCTTGTATACAAAATCTAAAAATTTTATATAAATATTGGAACCCAAAATTTTGAAAAACTAAGGAATGAATTTATTTGAAAATTTAACTGAATAATTTTCGTGATAAATACTAGAAGCTAAAGCATTTCTTTTCCAACAGTTTAGCAATATAATAAAAAGATAGGCCAAATTCATGAGTACAGGTGTAGTGTCCGTTTCACATCCCCTTAATATTTTATGCATCATGTTTATATATATTTTTAATGATATTTTTAAAAAAATGAGTGTGTTGGGGCAAATATTAACAAAGCTTTGGGGTAAATATTAACACTGTTAATATTTATAAGATTATGATTTCGATAACGATGACTAAATGTGTTAGATAAAAAATTAATTCAAAGAGAACTGTACTGTGATTTTTATGTTTATAGATATTGTATAATCAATTCTTTTATTAACCTTTAGAGGACGGGGAATTTGGAATTTTCTATTTCTCAGTATTTTCTATAAAAAGCACATAATATGTGTCTATAATATTGGAAAATACTCATATGTAAAGAGTCTATCCATGGTCGAGCCACTATAGTGGCTTTCCCGTCCCCTAAAGGTAGAGCAAAAGAATCATATTATTTTTGCGAAAAATACAAATAATTTTTTCACATTTTGTTATAATTTCCTTTTTTATACATGGGATGCTATTTGTGTCTATATTTTTATTTATTTATAGCTAAAATATACAGTTTTTTGTTAACATTAATTATTTGTTTATATTTACTGTCAAATTGCATCTCCATAATAAAAAGAACATAATGTTAATACTTATCCCACACACGGGGTAAAAATTAACATGGAAACTTTTTAAATAAACCTCTTTCCTAAAAAAATCTATCGATGATTTTAAATAAAAAACTATGCGAAATCATAGCTGATAGCTTACACTAACATATAAAATAGGCAGTGTAATTAAATAATACTTACAAGGAGAGTACCCCACCTGCAGAAAACGGATTTGGCTGAAACTGCAGGATATGATTTTTTGATAAAAAAAATAAACCCGTATTTTTTCTTTTCGTCGAAAAGGCCCTCCAGACAAGAATATAGACATTTTTTCAAAAATATAGTAAATAAAAGCTTTTATAAGAACTTAAATAACAAAAGAACTAAGACTCTTACAAAAAAATGCATGGAAGATAAAATGAAGCACGAATTGAATGCTTTAATTTAAGCTTTGATGCATTTAAAAGGCTTTTCTTGTTCGAAAGTTATTCTTAATTAAATTTTACCACGTATTTACTTAATATTTTTAGCATATAAAATATGATCAATTTTTCACGTTATTTCATTAACATGTTTTAATCGCCTGTAACTTTTGAACCACTAATGATTTTTTAATGCAACAAAGCTTAAGGGAGTCATCGTGATATTCGCTTTATTTAGGAAATGCTTGAAAATAATCGTAGACACTAATTTTTGTGTGATCCATAACATATTAAAATTTCAAAGGATTCAGCCTCATGGAACTTGCGAAATTAATTTGTAAAGCTGATAGCTTATACACAGGCTTTTATGGGCACGTCGACGCAACATTCACATTTTCAATAATAACGTAAAAAGTATATTTACCATTTTTTTAAAAAACCAGTATGCTATTCAGAAGCATATTTGAAATAATATATTAAAAGTTTAGGTATTCCATCCTCACCGTTTTTTAGATATTTTAATTAGAAGTTGATAGTTTCGGTGAATTTGCAGTCGCCGTGAAATATATGATTAGAGAAGAGGGGGAAATGTAGTAACGCTGCTTACTATAAGAACATGCAAAAATCAATTTTTATGAGTGGGACGTTAGCGATAAAATTAATGCGTAAACAAAATAAAAATTAATTAAAATAATTTTTTCAAATTGTAACGTGAGCATGACATTACGTTATTATAAAGCATTAAATTATGAGGTATTTTAGCTATATTTTATGTGAAAATTTATGAAGATCATAAAAGAATATATACATTCAATAAAAATGTTTTCATATAATTGTATGTAATAGGGAAGATAAATAAAACAGTAATTAACAATAAACATTCATTTATGATACTAATAATTTATTATATTAAACTCTGCACTTATCGTTATAGAAATTATCACAACATTTTAATCATCAATCTTTATCACAAATGGTTTTTTTATTTCATATTTATAATCTAATTTTTAAACATGGCTCAAATAATTAATAATCTTAATCAAAACTTTTTTATTGTTAGTAACTAGAGGTTTACCTGTATTATCACATTTTTTTTATAACAACTCAATAATACTGTCTTTACCTTTATTTTTAAACGTTTCTTTTAAACTTTCTATAGTAATATTTGCCATAGCAAGTTTTTTAAGAATTTCTCGTGAAAAGATTTGTTTTAATTCTCTTAATTCTATCATTTCATTACTAATTTTTTGGTTATCTAATACTTGTATTACTGAATCACGAAAGCTTTGTTTTAATTCAAATAATATTTGCTCTCTACCAAGAGTCGTTACAATCTTCTTTAAAATTTTTACATCGTACATAGCTTCATGAAATTCAGCATTTAAGTCTGTACCTGTAATTTCACATGCTAAGGTTGATAATTTGTAAGCACCTAAGGGGAATCCTCATATCGACATAGAGTTCTACCTTATCTACATTTGAATTATGAATCTTAATAAAAATTTAACTATTCATGACTGAAATTCGTAGGAGAGGCACATTCCTAACATGCCAAAGAATTTATTGCAACGTTAAAAGACAATATAAGGGTAAAAATAAAGGCGAAAACTGCTTAATACGATTAACTTTTCAATGTAGTTATGAATAATCGTAGTATGCAGTTTTTGTCTGCATTTTCACTTTTATTCTGTCTTTTGACGTTGCAATAAATTCTTTAGAATGTTAAGAATGTGCCTCTTCTATGAATTTTAGTCAAAAATGGTTAAATTTTTATTAAAAAGCATAATTCAAATGTAGATAAGATAGATCTCTTTGCCGGTATGAGGACACCCCCTAAGCCTTTTTGATCAGGTAGTTCTCTTTTAAAAAATGTCAAGGTATCTGCAAAGCCGTTGATACATACAAAATTTTGCATCAAATTATTGATTACAATACTATTAATAAGTCTTGATTTATCAAAATAAGCGTTATGTGCAACAAGTAAACACGGCAATGCATGCATTTTCAAAAATTCTGAAAAAGATAACAATGCATCGTACAAATTCATTGCATCAACTTTAACATTTTTTAAAAATAATTGGCCTTCAACATTAAATAAATTATGAGCTTTGGAAGCATGACTAGAAATCTTTTGGGTTGGTAGAATATAAACATTAAACTCATAATCGTTAGAAATAGCAGCTATCTGTAAAATGTCACTGCTCATTTCGAAACCAGAGGTTTCGAGATCAAAATAAATTAATTTACAATCATCGTTTACTGAGTGAGATGAATTATTGAAATTTTCCATACAATTCAAATTATTGTTCATATTAATTCCGCAATTACTCGAATACGTAATACCCTCAGATTTTTCTTTTCTTTGACGTAAGTTTTCTCTCATGTTTGCAAGTTGTATTCGCCTTAATTTGTTATATTTTGTTGTTTTTTAAATTGACCGATACTTTCTTAATCTATCAGATTTTATTTGATAACTAATCGAGTGCGTTGTAGGAACTAGTCCAAGTTTTAATTTTGCATTTATTAATCCTAAATCGCCCTCATTTTTACATAAAACAGCAGTAGCAACTCTATAATCACATGACTCCGTTTTACTATAACATTTTGCCTTTGGCGCCTTACTTGCAATAATGCTATTCAAGCTTTCATTAACTTAACTTGATTCTGCAATACTGAATTTATTGGCGTTATTAGCATATTTAAGAAATACTTTTTTTAATTCATTGTACACTCGATGGACACTGATTCGCGACCCCCTTTTTGAATATCTGCAACGTTATCCGTTGAGTTTTTGAAATATAGGTTAGCTTGCGCGATCATGTTTCGAAAATGAGTTTCCATCTAAATAAATATAATTCATGCTAACTATAAGACAAGGGAAGATACATAAAGAAATGGCGGTAAAATTTAAATGAGCAATTATTTAATACTGAAGTAATGAAAAAGCTATGATTTCTTATGATTGTCATCGCATATGGTTACATAATATATGTAAAGAATGCTTTATAAAAATATGCTTACTTTAACATGTATTTATTGTTTTATCATTTATCATTTTTTATATTCGAATTAATGCCCATTTTAATTTTACCGCCATTTCTTCATTTATGTTCCCTTGTCTTATAGTTAGTATGAATTATATTTATCTAGATGGAAACTTATTTTTGAAACATGGTCGCGCAACCATCCTAAACTCAATGGATAACGTTTAAAGGCGCGAAAATGGGGTCGCGAATCAGTGTCCGTCGAGTGTACAAAGATTCATTTGATATTGTGATTGTTTGTTTTGAACCATGATCACTACGTTTACACCACTGACCACAATTTTCATGCCGATTATATGCATGATCGGGTATGCTTTTTATTGCAGTGGAGAGATCAGAAACATTCCCTTTATTTTGTGCTATTGTGTAGTTAAAACTTTTTTTTAAATGTTTAATTACCCCTGACTTTTTTAATTCCTTAAATGTTTCAGATGATTTGTATAAATCATTGACTAAATGTTTAATCAAATGATTATCATCTGCCAACTTATGAACAACTTTATTATTTTCTTTGTTAATCGCTGCAATGGTGCTACTGTCTTCATCTCCAATCAAGACTCCAACATTCAATTTCGCATCTTAGAGAATTTTACTTTTAGTGATCAGTTGCACTCCTGCATCCGCCTCCATCGCCTTGGCACTTCCTTCAAAATTTTTACGGCAATCGTAATCCTTTTTATTGTAATTTTTATCACAAAGAATACATTGGCGATTGCACGTTGTATAATCTAAAACTTTTTGACTTAAAAGTCCTATTATGGCTGCGTAACCATTCAAGCTGTCATAGCTATGGCCGTTCCCTCGTTTGGACCATCCCATATCATACGAGACAATAATATTTATAATTTTGCCACATGCATTATCAAAAGCTTGGGATAGAGCAGGATTGGATTGTAGCATTTTCAATTCAGCATACAAATCTGTGACGTCCTACTGGCTTATAGCTAGTAAGACGCACTTTAATCGACTCTATTGAGTCTTTTCCTTGCCTTATTCCGGCCTTGTAAATGTAAAGCCGTTAACCAGACAAGTCGCTACACCGTCTGGTGCGGGCTCGAGTGTGTCAGTGTGTGAGGTGAGTGTAGTTATTTCAATGATTAGTGAAGGATTAATTATGTTATGGGTAATGCCCGTTAATACTGAAGACAAAGTGCCTCAGTATACGGGGCTTTACCCTTTAGGATAGCATAAGGTAAAGTGGTGCTCGCCGCAACTCTTTATTAAACAAAATCGTACAGTAAACTAAAGTGAGAATATCTTTAATACACGTGAGCATGGAAGAATCATCAACGTCGTTGATGATTCTTCAATGTCCATCGTGCTTGAAAAACTAAGGTAGAATCGAAGGTAGAGCTGAGACGAGAGAGAGCCTTTCTCTCTGCTTGCCCGCTTTTATAGGCGCTGGACTCCAGTCCCCTCTTCTCTGGTAGCTTGGCACCGCCAGCGTTTGCGTGCGTGGTCCTGCTTTTCGTATACACGCTGAGCCAATATGAGGCTTAAGCACGCTCTCAATGTATGATATACACACATGCATAACTTTGAGTGTGTGTGCGTTTTAGGAGCGTATATACTTTTCGCGCTTATGCTTTTATTTTATAGATTCTTTTAAATTATACTAACTATCCTCAATTAGTAAACTATATTAATAGATTATTATCTAATTACGCTATTTATTGCATGTTATATGCATGTTATCATTATTATATTTATTAAATTTAGCAATTAAGAGTCTATAATACAACTGGGCGCTCACATTGCCCCCTAAATAAATTAATTTTTCCTGATTTCAATTGTTAATGTTTAAAATCAAAATTGCTAAAGTAAGAAAGAATAAAGAAAGAAAAAATTACATTTATTAACATAGAGCGCTAAACAAGTTAAATTACATGGGCTTTGAATGTGTTATATGAGCTTTAAATCATTATACTATATTTAAAAAAAAATTGTTGTTTCTTTTATTTTTATTATGGTAAGCAAGACTCTGGAAACTTATTTTCTAAGTTTTTCCATATTGTGAACATATTATTTCACGTTGTGTCATTTTATGATAGAGTGGAATGGAAAAGTGACCAGGTCATGGATCGAACTTGCGTCAACGAATTAACGAGCCCCGTGCTATAGCCAACTGAGCCAGCGAACTCTAATTTGTTAACTTTGCAAATCATCTTGGATTTGTTAAGAGAATATTGTTTATATTCCTTAATTTCTTACTTGGTTTTATTTTATTGTGAGTCTCGTTTTACCAATTTTTACTTCTTATTATAATATTTGTTTCACCATTCTTATTTGTTAATGTTATTTATCTAAATCTCCCATAACACATTTTTATTTTCATTTAAAGTTATTCTTCTTTTTATGCTTTTCTTTATTTTTTCCAGCTTAAATTATTTGATTTTTTATTTTATTACTTGTTCTTAAATTTTGTTTAATTTAAATTTTAGTATTTGACAATCTTATTTTTATGAATTTTTAATACAAAATTAATCATTTCTAATTATAAAATTGTAATGGAACTTAACATAATATTTTGTGGCAATATTGCTTATTGATTGAGTTGTTTACTTTTAAATACATGATTTACTTTGTATTTACGTTTCCCTATATTTCTAAACTTATTCTATAACTTACTTACTAAATTCTTTTTACACCAAATTAAATATTCTGGTTCAAAAAAAAAAAATTTCAATACTTTTTTAATAATTGATTTCAATTATTCATACTTAATATTTCTGTAATTAAATACTTAATTTGGTATTTTATAATTTTACATAAATGTTTCTTTTTATTTTTTATTTTTTTAGATTTTTCCATATAGAATGGTTTTAGGTTACTTATGTTTTTTCTTTATTTATTATCGTTTTCGTCAATCACATTGTTTTGTATTATCGTCGTTTATTACATTTTTGACCGTATAAGGTCCGTCGTATACATCAAAGAATTTCGCTATTTTATTATCATTTGCATCAGATAATTTTCTACTTTTTTCTAAAAAAGTTCTGTAGTGTTTGTGTAGTTTGATGTTTTTATGTCATTTTTAATATTAAATTAGTTTTTTGTTTTTCACTTATTTTTATCATTTAATTTATTCGTGATATTTATGATATTTTACGTTTATGTTTGCCCCCCTCTGGATCATCATACTAGCTTTTCGTCTAGCTGTGAACGTTCGGGCATTGTCTCATTAGAATCTTTGCTCTGCTTCACCGAGACTACTGGACTGACATATTGTATTTTTGACCTTTTTATCATACTTAAATTTAACAAATTCTCGATTATTGCGTCTAGTTTACTTTGATACTTTGTTCTCATCAGGTGTAATTTGTCTTCAATCGTTTTAAATTTAATTTTATGTTTTCTAATTGATACAAGCTTTCTTTTAAATAATGTTTTATATCTTATCATTAATTTTTTTGTTTTTTCTTTATTTAATTTATTCAATCTTTTAGATTTAATTTTTCTTTTAATTTTTCTTTTTTCTGGACACTTTTTTGCCATATTATTATTTATTTTGAAGTTTTTTACTTCTTTTATTTCTTCGATCTCTATACGTAGAGTCGAGTATTCATTTTTATTTTTATTTTTTATTTCATATGATATTATATCATCTTTATCATTTACTTCATATTTTGTTTCTTCTTGCTTTGTATCAATTAGCATGTTTATTGTTTTAAATTCTTTTGTTATTTTTTCAATCTCCTCTTTATCAAAATTTAATATATTTTTGTACTGTATTAACCAATCCGTAAAGTCTTTTGACGTTTTATTATTTATTTATAATCTTTTAAGGGTTTCTAACCTATCTTTTAAGTTTGTATTATTTAATCTTTCATTATTTGTTTGATTTTTTATTTTAGTTGCGTACTTTATTTTCTCTGTATTATTATTTATCTTATTATTTTCCGACTTTTGGTACGCAACTATTACGCGTTTCCCGACGTCGATGGTTCAACTAACGTACTTACGTCTACTTACTCGTTATATCTAATTATAGGATTTTTGACTTTTTGTTGATTGTTGTGTTGTGTTCCTTGGTGTTTTTTAACGTTTTGTGCCCCCCCCCCTTATATGTTTGAATCCCCTTGATTTTTATTGTCTGTGTTTGCTGTTTGTATATGATTTATGTTACGTGTTTGCCATAGTTGTTGTGTATTGTTGTTATTTATAGTTATTTCTTTTTGTCTTGTGTGTGTATTTTGTGTATTTTGTACTTGTGTGTTGTGTGTTTTTTGTGTAGGTGTTTGTTTGTGTCGATCTCCTATTTGATCGTCATTATCAAAATCTTCTAAAATTCTGAACAAAGTAGACATATCTTTGGTCGGTTGACCAAGTATCGCGCATCTAACATTTCTGTCGAAATGCAGACCAATTTTAGTTATTAATTCGTTTTCCGTAATTGATAATTCTAGTTCTTTTGCAAGACCTAGTATATAAGTCGCATAATCTACACGTGTCATTTTTCCGTTTTCATGGAAAAGACCGTATTCTATTTTTCTGTGTGCTTTTCTTTGTACGTTTATGTTCCAATAACGTTCTTTAAATAGTTTTTCGAACTCTTCAAAATTATTAATATTCGAATCGTTTATATAATACCACGATTGCGCTGTGCCTTGTAACGCTTGTATTAATATACAATGTAATTCGGTAGCCGATGGTTTAGTAAACGTTTTATATGTGTTTAACTCATTTAAAAATTTAATTGGCCTTTCATTTTCATGACCGTTAAATTTTGGAATTAGCAATTTAATTTTGTGTTGTGTGTTTGTGTTTGTATTTGTGTTTTGAGGATTATCATTTCTATTTTTTATTTGTTCTTTTATATTATTTATTTCTGTTCCATTTTCATTATTTATGCTGTCAATGCCTCTATTTATCCGCGTGTTTTGTGCTTCTAAATCTTCTAATTTTTCGTTTAAGTTTGCAATTATTGCATTTAATCTAGCGTTATCAATTTTTAAATTGATGTTTTCGGTTTCAACCGCTTTTATCTGTCTTCGTAACGTTGTGAATTTTGTTTCATATTCATCTTTTAATTTAGTTATTGTATCAGATAACGCGTTTATTTGATCTTGTGTGTCATTATTAATTGTTAGCAGTTGTTGTGATGTTTGGTAATCTTCTAATGCTTCTAATCTTTTTTCCGCGTTTTCATTTTGCTCATTTAATTCTTTTAGTTCGTCTGTAACCGCGTTTTACCAATCTCTATTAATGTTTCGGTTATCCTCGACTGCATCGTCTTGGATTTCTCTCATAATTTGAAACGATCTTCTACCCGCCATTTTAATAGATTTCAGTTTTATATTAAAAAAAATAATTATTTTATGTTTTATAAATTTATTTTCAATTTAATTGTTTGAAAGTTTATACAGAGTTACTACTGTATATAATTTTTATGTTATAGTATGTCGTATTCGGTAGAATACCCGTGGAGCTAGCTAAATGGGTATTGGGGTGTCATACCGCCCTGCTCGTAGCTAAAGTATATTCAATTAGCAATACATTATACAATGGAGTATACGACTTTAAAATACTTTATAGTATGGAATATTATTGCATACGCTACACTATATTGAAGTGTATTGGCAAATATTCTACAGTCTTGTTGAAGAACGTTCGGAGCAAAACACTAAAATATGTTTTTAGAAGGGTAGTAGAGTCAGCGCGCTGCTACAAGTAAGACAAAGACAGATAAAGAAGAGCGCAGTTAAAAGTAAGCTATAGTCATCCGTCGGCGTCGTTCGGTCGTTTCCGTAATTCGTCGTCGGCTCTCTCTGTCGCATAGGCAGAAGTATACCGGCACCGCTCAGTTCTTTGCGCGCATTCTTCAAATAAATAGAATTTTAAATTCTTCAATTAAATAGTCTGAAAATTTATATTTTATTATAATGTTTTTTTATTTGTATTTAATCTTTTTATAGTCCCTCATACGACCTACGATAACATAAAATCATCTACCCAACTTGGGCTAACGAAGGATACATATGATCTCGACTAATGTTTTATAGCTTGAACAGCAGTCAGTCTCGGGCTAAAGCCCTCGACCGACTACTGCTCAAGCCAAAAACATTAGTCTCGCCCATATAAATCCTTCGTACGCCCAAGTTGGGTATATAACTAATACAGAGTATATACTGTATACATTTACTTTTATTTTTGGGTTTCAAAATTTTAAATATTATATTCTTTTACCTGACGACTTTATACTTTAGAGTTTGAGTATTCTCATTTACTCGTTTATACTCTGGTATGCCTTGTCGATTTTAATCCTTTGTTTACGTTTCATGTATGTGGAATTTATCGCTTCGTAATTTTGATTTTATACTTTCTCTTTTAGAATTTATCTTTGTTAATATTATAACTGTGACTTTATAATTTAATTTTATTTTATTAAATGACAAATATTTTAGTTTTAATTTATTGATTTTTTTTCTAATTTTACAATGCATAACATAATTTTTTTAAGTTTATTATTACTTTTATTTGATAATACGTTGGTTAATTTGATAATTTTAATTTATTTCATTTTAGATTGTTTCGCGAAATTTCTAATATATTATGATCTACGCGTAGCGTTATTTTTGCTTTATACTATTAATATGTTGTTTTGTTAAATTATTTATCATTTAATTGTGAATTATTTTACTTGAGTTCTTTACGTTGTTTTGTGTATTTCATTTTTTATTTATTTTTATTCTTTTATGGTTTTATTGTTACCAATACGTTTGGTTATTTTTCTGTTTTAAATTTTTATCTTTTATTGTGAATTATTGTTGTTGTTAATACTATTTTCTTTTATTGTTCTGTTTATTTCATTCTTAATTAATTTTCCGTTTTTGTTTATTAATATGTTAATAAGCTGTGTGTTAATTTTTATTTGTTTCGAAGCTTTGGATAGTTGTTTGTTTAAGTGTTCGAAAATTCTACCTAAATTTTCGTTGTTGATTTTACATTCATTTGTTAGATAGTCTAATTCTTTGTGTATCTTCTGTACTTCGATTTCCAATTTTCTTATTTCGCGTTTTAAGCAATGTGTTTGGTGTGTTCGTCTTAAAAATGTTGTTACTTTGTTCTTTTTGTGTGATAACATTCTCATTTTTATTTTTGACAGAATTTTCAATAGATTCTGTTGTTGTTATTTTGTCTTTCATTTAGCTCAATTCTTAGATTTACAGAATTAAATTTATCCAATATTTTGTTTTCTGAGAGCGCGGTGGCGTAATGGATAGAGCTCTTGCCTTCAACGCGGAGGGCATGGGTTCGAATCCTGGCCAGGTACCTCTAACTTTTTTTCAAAAGAAAATTTGTGTATGTGCCATTTATATCGCGACTCTTAAAAAATCCGACCTCATTGAGTATTGGTTGATTGTTGGTCACAAAAGTGGGTTGCCATCCATCGGTAGTCAAAGTTTTCGGTATGGTGGGTCTGACAGTCTAGCCTGATGTAATGTGTTAAACGGTTCCGGGCTGGACTCCCTCGACTTCACCATGGAAAAAGGTTAATCATATAGAGGACAATATCCTTTATATATTAATCTTTTTAAAAAAAAAAAAAAAAAAAAAAAAAAAAAAATATTTTGTTTTCTGATTTTTTCTTAATATCTTTTTTTTCACAAATATTTTATTTAATTTTACAAATATTAGGCTTTTAAAATATTATGCGCATTTAACGCTAAAATAAATCTTTTGTTCGGGCGCCAGTGTGACGTCCAACTGGTTTATGGCTAGTAAGACGCACTTTAATCGATTCTATTGAGTCTTTTCCTTGCCTTATTCCAGTCTTGTAAATGTAAAGCCGTTAACCAGACAAGTTGCTATGCCGTCTGGTGCGGGCTCGAGGTTGTCAGTGTGTGAGGTGAGTGTAGTTATTTCAATGATTAGTAAAGGATTAATTATGTTATGGGTAATGCCCGTTAATACTGAAGACCAAATTCCTCAGTATGCGGGGCTTTACCCTTTAGGATAGCATAAGGTAAAGTGTTGCTCGCCGCAACTCTTTATTAAACAAAATCGTACAATAAACTAAAGTGAGAATATCTTTAATACACGTGAGCATGGAAGAATCATCAACGACGTTGATAATTCTTCAGTGTCCATCGTGCTTGAAAAACTAAGGTAGAATCGGAGGTAGAGCTGAGGCGAGAGAGGCCTTTCTCTCTGCTTGCCCGCTTTTATAGGCGCTGGACTCCAGTCCCCTCTTCTCTGGTAGCTTGGCACCACCGGCGTTTGCGTGCGTGGTCCTGCTTTTCGCATACACCGAGAGACTTTTGCACCATAAAAGATAGTGCGTTTTAGAAACGCTCTACAAGGTGGCGCGCATGCACAATATTTTTGGAATATGCAAGATAAATATCGATGCGGCGCCACCTTGCGCTGTGTTTTACGATTAATGCACGAAAAAAAGTGATGCATGCATTATAAAATGTAAGGCAATACATATGATTTACGTAGCAGAAGGCATCACTTTTTCTAGTAAGGGCGTGCGTCAAGTTTATTGAGGCAAAAGTCTATCCGTGTACGCGATGAGCCAATATGAGGCTTAAGCGCGGTCTCAATGTATGATATACACACATGTATAACTTTGAGTGTGTGTGCGTTTCAGGAGCGTATATATTTTTCGCGCTTATGCTTTTATTTTATAGATTCTTTTAGATTATACTAACTATCCTCAATTAGTAAACTATATTAATAGATTATTATCTAATTACGCTATTTATCGTATGTAAATATATTATATTTATTAAATTTAGCAATTAAGAGTCTATAATACAACTGTGCGCTCACAAATCATTAATAATATTAGATGGCCTATTATAAATAAAAATAATAAAGACAATTTAGGAGAAATATTTTTGCTATAATTTTATTATAATGATTGCTATTTTTTATTATAATGATCTAAAATCACAATGCATAATTTATTTATATATCAAAGCTTTCTAATACTTTTAATATTAATTGCCTGAAATAATATTTAATTTTAAATAAAAAAATTACAATTTTACATACTAAAAGAATGTTAAAATTAATAAAAAAATCATACATTATCAATTACAAATCATTATCAACTTCACATTATTATTGATAATTATTAATAAAAAATCTCATTATAATTTTGTTTAATCCTGTGCATCCTATGCCTGAGTGCATTGTACCTACAATAATACATTCGTTATTTATTGTTAACAAAATTTCTAACCTCACATAAAAACAATTTATTCAAGTAATAAAACGCTGCCAAGTGCTTTGGCGGAATGCTTTCTCATAGAGCTCTTTGAGTTTCATTAATTTTTTTATATTTATTTTAATGTGATTTAAATATAAAAAAATTGTCTAACATTAATATTTATTTATAAATTTGTACTTTAAAAGAACGATGACAACAAAGTTTCTAATCGAAACCACGCTAAGAAAGAAGATAAATGAAAAATAAAAATTTGTAAGAAAATTTTCTAAATTCTCATGAATTAAAGCTTGTTTTATTAAGAGGACGCTGTATCTCTCTATCCTTTTCTAATTAAAAAATGTAAATTTTTGGGAAAACTAGTTATTATTGATAGAAATTAAGGGTTGTCCGCTACTTGTTTAGTAAAATTAATATTTTCTCTGATGAGGACCAACTAATTTTGTTGCTTTTTTTTCAAGTAAAGTTTGACATACTTAAATAACGTATTTTCTAGCCTTACTTAGGATTTTGTAAGTATGTCAAACTTTACTTGAAAAAAAAGCAGCAAAATTAATTGGTCCTCATCAGAGAAAATATTACTTTTTACTAAACAAGTAGCGGACAACCTTTAATTTCTATCAATAATCACTAGATTTTCAAAAAGCTTACATTTTTCAATTAGAAAAGGATAGAGAGATACAGCGTCCCCTTAAGGCAATAACGAATAATTTGCATAATGATTTTAGAGCAAATCTATCGAATGGTTTCCGTAAAATAAAAAAATAATAAAATTAATAGTATGCCAAAAAAATCAGTTTTCAAATATTTTTATTATTTGAACAGTATCAAATAATTTCTATACACATTTTTAAGCAAATTCTTAGAGTAGTTTACGCAAGATCCAAAAAAAATGAAAAATTTTAAATAAATTTTTTTCAAAATTTTCAAAATGCTCTAAAATTATAACTGCGCTAAGAAAATAAGTTTTCCAAAGCTTATTTTCATTACACAATAGCGAATAACTTGTATACAAATTTTAAAGCAAATCTATCGAATGGTTTACGTAAAATAGAAAAATAATAAAAAATAACAACTTTTTAAAAAATTTTCAAAATGCTCTAAAATTAATAGTATACCAAGAAAATCAGTATTTAAATGTTCTTATTATTTAAACAGTAGCAAATAATTACTATACAAATTTTTAAACCAATTCATAGAGTAGTTTACCTAAGACCCAAAAAAAATGAAAAATTTTTTTAAAAAATTTTCAAAATTCTCTTGAATTAAAACTACGCTAAGAAAATAAGTTTTCCAAAGCTTGTTTTATTAAATCAATAACGAATAATTTGCATAATGATTTTAGAGCAAATCTAACGAATGGTTTTTGTGTCATATAAAAAAAATGAAGAATAAACATTTTTTCAAAAATTTTCTAAACGCTCTAAAATTAAAACTGCGCTAAAAAAATGAGTTTTCCAAAGCTAATTTTTCTTTAGACAATAGCGAAGAACTTGCATACAAATTTTGGAGCAAATCTATCAAATGGTTTTCATAAAATAAAAGAAAAATGAAGAAAAAATTGTTTTTCAAGATTTTCAAATTGCTCTAAAATTTAAAGTGCGCTAAGACAATCAGTTAGTAAAAGTTTTTCTTCTTTTGTCAGTCGCAAATAATGTCTATACCAATTTTCAAGAAAATTCTTCGAATAGTTTACGTAAAATACCAAAAATATGAAAAATCAAAATTTCTTTAAAATTCTTAAAATGGCTCTGAAAAAAAACTGAGCTAAGATCAATTCTCAATAGCTTCCCCCCCAGTTAGACAAAAAAAATTGCATGCAAAATTTGAAGCAAATCCATCGAGAAGATCTCGAGATATTTTTGGCGTACTGAAATCACACACACACACACACACACACACACACACACACACACACACACGCACGCACACGCACACGCACTCGTACACGCATACGCACTCGCACACGCACACGCACATGCACACGCACACCCATACACACACACATACACACAGACATTTTCTGGAAACCACTTTTTTTGACTCCCCGAGTCTAAATGTGTACAAATTAATGAAAAAAAACGCTGCCAAGTGCTTTGGCGCAATGCTTTCTCATAGAGCACATTGAATTAGAGTAATTTGATTTTATTTTTTTAAATACGATTTTAATATAAATGTCCCTATCCTCTGTATTGAAAGCTGTCTTAATACCTACGAAAACTATATGAATTTTATTCTTTCTTACTTTTGCCATTTGCATAATGTGATTTTATGATGCTCTAAAATTAAAAATGCGTTTATAAAATTAATTTTCCCAAGCTTGTCTTCTTAACACTATAATCAATAATTTGCATACAAATTTTGGAACATTTTCATCGAATAGTTTACAAAAAATATCAAATAATTGAAAAATAAACATTGTTTTAAAATTTTCAAAACGCTTTAACGTTACAACTACGCTAAGTAAACCAGTTTTCAAAAGTTCATTTTATTTAGGCAATCATAAATAATTTCTATACATAATTTGAAGCTCCTTCATCGAGTTGTTTACTTAAAATATAAAAAAAATTAGAAAAATTTTATTCAAAATTTTCGAAATGCTTTAAAATTAAAACTGCACTGAGAAAATAAGTTTTTCAAAGCTTTTTTTATTTAGGCCATTGCAAATGATTTCCATAAAAATTTTCGAGCAAATCTATCGAATGGTTTTTGTGTAATAGAAAAAAAATAAAAAATAGAGATTTTTTCCAAGATTTTCAAAATGCTCTAAAATTAAAACTACACTGAGAAAATAAGTGTTCCAAAGCTTGTTTTCTTTAGACAATAGCAAATAACTTGCATACAAATTTAAGAGCAAATCTATCGATTGGTTGTCGTAAAATAAAAAATAAATGAAAAAAAATTTTTTTTTTTAAATTTTCAAAATGCTCTAAAATTAAAAGTGCGCTAAGAAAATCAGTTGGTAAGAGTTTTTCTTCTTTTAACATTCGCAAATAATGTCCATAAAAATTTTCAAGCAAATTCTTTGAGTAGTTTAGGTAAAATACCAAAAAAATGAAAAATCAAAATTTTTTTAAAATTCTCAAAATGGCTCTAAAAAAAAATTAATCTGAGAAGATCAATTTTCAATAGCTTCCCCCCCCCCCGAGTTAGTACAAAAAACTAAATTGCATGCAAAATTTGAAGCAAATCCATCGAGTAGTTCTCGAGATATTATTGGCGTACTGAAATCATACACACACACATACACACACATACATACAGACATTTTCTGAAACCACTTTTTTCGACTTCCTGAGTCTAAATATGCACAAATTAATGAAAAAACAGATAAAAAAAAATTTTTTTTTTATTTATGCAATGCTTTCTTTATGAGAAAGCAATATTTAGTAATTGTCAATTAAGTTTTTTTTTATCATTAATACAAAGGAAACTACAATTCATCTAAAATAATTAAAACCACTTATCAAAAATAACTGAAAGATTTATATCTGAATATAAACAACCATTGCGTTGAAGTTTTCTTCCAGTGTAAGCTGCATTTTTTATTCCACATTTTAAACAATCAATATTTGATATTGATAAAAGTCCCTCACGAGTCTCATTTTCAATATTATTTAAACTTAATATCTCTTTACAATTGCAGCAGACTAAATTTTTTCTGAATTCACTCAGATTGACTATACGAAATCCTTCGCAGAGATTATGTTTATTGGCGATTTTATTTTCATTTTCATGCTTCTTTTTTTTGTCTTGCCATTGCTATACCTTCCAAAAATTTTTTTTCTTTTTTTCTAATACTTTCTTTTTAACAAATCTCCCGTTTGCAATTCGTATTCTACCAGTCACTATAATATTAATTTGTTCTATTATATATTTTTATATAGGAGCGCGGTGGCGTAACGGATAGAGCTCTTGCCTTCAACGCGGTGGGCACGGGTTCGAATCCTGGCCAGGCACCTCTGACTTTTTTTCGAAAGAAAATTAGTGTATGTGCTATCCATATCGCGACTCTTAAGAAATCTGACCTCATTGAGTATCGGTTGATTGTTGGTCACAAAAGTGGCTGACCATCCATTGGTAGTCAAAGTTTTCGGTATGGCGGTGTCTGACAGTCTAGCCTGATGTAATGTGTTAAACGGTTCCGGGCTGGGCTCCCTCGACATCTCCATAGAAAAAGGTTAATTATATAGAGGATAACAATATCCTTTATATATTAATCTTTTTTTAAAAAAAAAAAAAAAAAAAAAAAATTATATATTTTTATACTTTATCTTCTCCTGTGATCGTAAGTATATATACTCACTCAGTGTTGCCAAATCGCAAATCGTTTACAGACAGACGTGTGTGTGTATATGCATACGAGGTTTTCACATGCTTGTGTGTACCGTCCACTACAAAATTTAAGTTAAAGAAAAGGAGTGGGGAGTACAGACAAAAAGTAGCAGTTGGCGTTACCCCGTCAAAAACGTTTAGCTAAAAATATTAGTTAAAAAAATAACTAAAATATAGCTAAAAATACAGCTATATTCAACTGGAATATAGCTATATTCATATGGATTTTTCAGGTGAAATTCCAGTTATTTTTTAGGTAAAAATCTAGTTAATATTTTCAGTAGCTTACAACAGCTGAAAATATAACTGTATTTTCAGCTATATTATCAGCTATATTTTTAGATATATTTTTAGGTACATTTTCAGCCAACTTTGCAGCTATAAAAATATTGAAAATTAGAATGTTGAAATTCATTTAGTACCTTGTAATTTTTAGTCATATTAGATATGTAAATAACAATAATTTACCAGATGTGGAATAAAAAAAACGAAAAATCCATATATTAATAGCTGCAAAGTTGGCTAAAAATGTACCTAAAAATATATCTAAAAAAATTTTGGATATTTTATAAGGAAAATATTATGAAGAAAAAATTAAATTCGTACTAAATATTAATGCAAATAAAGTAAAGAAAATAAAAAGAATTTTTTAAAATTTTAATTAGTGATAATATAATCTTATTTTGTGTAATCTTAAAATAGTGATAAAACTCAAGCAAAAAATATTCAAAAGACTGATGAAAATGAAGTGATAAATAAATAATAGATAATCTATGTATATGTAAATATTATTTCAATGTTATTTGCTTTAAAAAATTTACATCAATATCTAATTTGATATAGATTATGAAGATTATTTAGAATCCTGGCAAACAAAATAATATAAAAGTTTAAATCAAAGTTTTGAGTTGAAGTTCGCCCTGTTGAAAAAAGTTAGGTGACAAATCACTTGATTTATCAGGTGATTTATCATGCCAAAACATCATGTGACGATTTTGTTGGTTTTTACACGTTTTAAACCATGCTTAGTCAATTTAAAACAGTTTTTAAAAATTTTTTAGATAATTTGGTCTTATAAAAATTTTGACTAATTTTACAACAAAATTTCTAAGTTCAAAAATTTCAAAATTTTTCAAAAATTGTTTCAAATATGGTTGAAAACGTGTAAAAACCAACAAAATCGTTACCTGATGTTTTGGAATGATAAATCACCTGATAAATCAAGTGGTTTCCCTACTAAAAAATCTCAGGTGAGAAATCACCTGATTTCTCAGGTGATTAATCATGCCAAAATCTCATGTGATGATTTTTTTGGTTTTATACGTTTCAAACCATGCTTAGTCAATTGCGAACTATTTTTGAAAATTTTTGAAAAATTGAACTTAGAAAATTTTTTGTAAAATAAGTCAAAATTTTTTCTAATACCAAATTTTTTAAAAATTTTCTAAGTTCAAATTTTTCAAAAATTTTCAAAAATAGTTCGCAATTGACTAACAAGGAGGAGTATCACATGTGCGGGTCACAGATTTGTCTGAAACTGTGAGAAATAGTTGATCTTACCTAAAAAACATGTTTCCTAAAAGTTTAGAATCTAACGCTCAATATTTCGCTAGTTACAGGTAATTAAAGAAATTCACTAAAAAAGTTACTAGATTTTCAAACACTCACAGTTCTTTAGCATTGATAGCCAGAAGCTTGAAACTTATTTTAAATGAAAGCTGAGCTCAAATCCTTTCAAAAAAGCACCTGCAGTATGTCAAAATATTATTTTTTCCCAAAGTTATAGCGTAATAAAGATTTGACCTTAATTTTCCTGTTTCAACATTAATAAAAAATATAGCTAAAATAAAAGCTAAAATTCGGTCCAATATTTGTTACGCTATAACTTTGGGAAAAATAATATTTTGACATACTGCAGGTGCTTTTTTGAAAGGATTTGAGCTCAGCTTTCATTTAAAATAAGTTTCAAGCTTCTAGCTATCAATGCTAAAGAACTGTAAGTGTTTGAAAATCTAGTAACTTTTTTAGTGATTTTCTTTAATTACCTGTAACTAGCGAAATATTGAGCGTTAGACTCTATACTTTTGGGAAACATGTGTTTTTAGGTAAGATCAACTATCTCTCACAGTTTCAGATAAATCTGTGACCCGCACATGTGATACTCTCCTTGTAAGTATGCTTTGAAACGTGTAAAAACCAAAAAAATCGTCACATGAGATTTTGGCATGATTAATCACCTGAGAAATCAGGTGATTTCTCACCTGAGATTTTTTAGTAGGGTTGTTACCTGATTTTTTTCACCAGGGCGTAGAAAGCAAATTTCTGAATTACAAAATATTTTAAAATATATCTTTGTCCATAGCTTCATTACTTAAAATCTATAGTTTGATAAATTAAAAATATTGTTAATAGCTAGGAAAAAGTTGAAATCATATTACTTCTGAACTAAGAACATAATTATAATATGACTTTATGCGAATAAGTACAATATACTCAAAAGAAAAATCCATTCTTCATAAAAAGGATTATTCATTACAACTTTGAAAAGTAATTTTGCAAAAATATACAAAAATCTCTGTTGGAATACACAGAATCATATAGACATTTTGTAAATAAAGTTATAAATAAAAGAATATAGAAATAAATTATAAATCTTTTCTTGTTGCACAATCTTTTTGAGGTATTATGCCTGAGTAAAAGTCTAAAAAAATTTAATTTAAATGTAATGATAAATATTTTTCTTTTAATATTAATCGATGAAACTTTTTTGTATCATAAATATATATTAAATATAATATCTTAATCCATGAATCATTTCAAAAGACCTCATCCGGTGATGAAAATAGTTTTCTTTTGTCGATGACTTGATTTAGTTTATTTTTGTAGTTGTCGCATAACTTCTCAGCCAATTTTCAACAAATTGACTTCAAAATTTCTATGGATCTTTAATCTATATATCTTCACAAGTTTATCATTTCAGTTAAAAAAAAAAATGAATTAATAGAGTTTGGTTTGGAAAAAGTTAAAAATATTATAAAAATATGAATTTTTTTGGATTTTATGTAAGTAATTTGGTTCAACATTCACTTGAGCTTGCCTTATCGAAATTCCAGCTCAATAAATTTGTGAAGATGTTTAAACTGAAGATTTCTGAAATTAATTTGTTCAAAATTTGCTGAGAAATCCTGTGGCAACTACAAAAGTAAAAATCAAGTCATTGATAGGCGAAAAGGATTTCAACCATCAAATGAGCTCTTTTGAAATCATTCTTTAAGATAAATAAGTTTCATCAATTAATATTATAAAAAGAAAAAATTATTACTACATTTGAATTTGATTTTTTTCAGGCTTAAACTCAGACCCAATAACATAGATGTTATTGTTTCTTTTTAGCCAAATATGATAAGAGAGAAAAAAAATAAGTCAAGTAAATAATTTATGTGTTATAATTTTTATCTAGTAAAATAAATATGGATTATTTTATAACAATATTCATTTATTTAAAAAATATGTTGAATAAATTTTTCTTAAAACATGAATTTTTATAAAATAATTAGATAGGTTTTATGAAAAGCACAAATGACCAAATTTATAATATTATTGTCTCTAATTGAATTGTAATTGATTGTTTAAGAAATATTAAACTTCAATTGTGAATTTACCTATGATGTTACAATATATAAAACCCAGGAAAAGTTGTGAAATCTTTCCAAAAAATACCTTTAAAAAGGTAAAAGTTTAGGCATCCATGAATCTCATATCTGAGATTATAAATGTCTCTTTTTTCACGTTTTTATAATGAATTTATAACAAATGGCCACATTTATTATTGTCCCTAAGTAAATAATAACTCATTGTTTAAAAAATATTTAACCTGAATTTTGAATTTACTTACACTGAGAGAAAATTCATGAGCATGCGAACTGCCATCTATGCGAGCATATAAAACATTGATACAAATATGACAGGCGTGAGAAGCTCTATTAGTATTGGATTACCTTATACTAAAAAAGATGGTATGGAGAGTAACTAAAGCATGAACGGCATTCACTGATGACTCGCGTGGTATACTTCGATGGCTCCCCACTCTCATATCCTTTGTTTGCTTGAGTTGCCTCCTCTTTTGGGTAGCGACGCGAGCAAACACGGCTGGTCTATATCCAAAATCATGTCGCAAATTTCGTAAACGCATCTTCGTTGCGTGAATCTTTTTTTTCTTTTCTTTTCTTTTTTTATGAGGGAAGAGACATTATAAATATAATCCGTTAAACTTTATAACTATCAATAATTAATTTTTAACTTAAAATTTAATTATTTTAAACAGCTGGGAGGCAGATGAGCATGCACGATTTTACGCCAGAGATGTTTCGAAGTAGCGTTGGTCTAGTGCGTAACTTTCGCGCTTTCCATTTGGAGTACGCGTGTTCAACTCTCGGCTAGGGTCACTTTTTTTTAATTTTTTTTTTTATTGTTTTAATATGTTTTATTCCTTTTTATATTTATTTTTTTTAGATTTTGTATTTTTTTAATAATTTTAAAATTTAATTTTTCACAAGTACGCTCGTTTTTTTCAGTGAAAATTTTTTAAAAATAAATTATTCTTTATAGGTAGTAATTACAAATATTGATAAATAAATGATAGTGATGTTTATTTTATAATAGTGATGTTTATTTTATAATAGTATTGCTACGTACATTATATTGTACGTATATTATAATATAAAACATAAAATAAGGTAGAAACTCAGAGAAATGCGACTCCGAGTTTCCGGACCAAGAGTTGCACGATGCGCAAAGTGCTGATTCGGCACTTCGTCGCGGGCAACTTACATCGTCGTTTTAGACGACGACGAGTGACAGACCATCGCCGGACGCGCTAGAAGAAAGTAGTAACTAGTCTCTCTCTCTCTCACTGTATTTACTTTATAATAAATAACAGACAACTTCATATTAATTCTCTCGTTAATTTATTTTGTATCCTCACACTCCCCATAGGAGTGCGTATCAAGTAAATCCCACGTAACATATTATTTTTTGGTGGCAGCGGTGTGGGATACGCAACGAGGATTTTAGCGAATAAATAAAAATTTTTTTTTTCAAGAAATAAACTTAAAGCGCGTCAGATAAAATAGAGAATTTTTTTTAAAGAGAGAGAGAGAAATAATTTGATTAGTTAAATACAGAGAATAAATACATTCTTTTAGCGAATTTTTTTTTATTAAATATTTTTGGAAAATCGCGTCGCGAGTTAGCAACGCAGAAGATCTGACCGAGAGGAAGGAAGGAAGGAAGGACATTCGAAAATATTATCGGAAGAAATGAGAATGCTTTTTATCACGCTGCTCACTCTCTGCTGTAACAAGTAAGTAAAAATTAAATAATACATATTAAGAGCAGGCCGGATTCGCTGTCCTTGTCTAATTGGCATTTTTGTTATTTACTCAAGTATTAATCGGTGTATCTGCAAATTGAAGGTTAAGCGCAATAGATATTATTATTACAAATATTTATGCACAAGAAAAATAAAACTATCGCTTTGTTTTTGAGAAAAGTAAGGAACGCGAAAATATTATAAACATAATCTTTTACTTCGGCGTTCCTTACTTTTCTCAAAAACAAATCAGTAGATTTTTTTTTCTTGTGCATAGATATTCATAATAATAATATCTATTGCGATCAACCTTTATTTTGAAGATACACCGATTAATACTGAGTAAATAACAAACAACTCAATTGTTACTCGGTCGGTATCAGGTTCTACTCCGGCCTGGCGTTAAAGTGTCCCAAGGGGTAGTATCAGAGATAAGTAGAGATCGCCAATGAGCATAGGCAAGAGCGTGCCCGTTAAACTACAATGTAAACTACTGCCGCCACATGGACAAATGCCCGAACTATACGCGTAAAGCCCCTCCACGTCTACGCGCGCGTAGAGAAGCAATCGAGAGGGGAGGAGACAAACACACGAAACACGCGGCTTCCAGTGGCGTAGGTAAACTTACGGCAAACCCACTTTAGCTTGTTTTCGCCGCGATACTTTATAGCTTTATTTCAATGCGATTAACCCTGCCGAAAATTTTTTGATTAATTACATATTTTTATTTAAAACAGATACATATTTTAATAACAAAAATCATTAAAGTAATCGAACAAATGAATGATAATAAATAAAATCTTTTGGGGGGCGATGAACATATGTAACTTTTTATCCTCTTCAACAAACGAATGCGGTGGCTGTGGTCACTAAGTTTTTACGCATCTCGCGCTCTACTTTGCCAAGTTCAAACCCGATGATCCACCTATTTTTTTTTTTTTTTTTTTTTAAATATTATATATTTTTGTAATCAATTTTCATAGCGGAAAAAATAAAATTAAAAATTTATTTAACACCTCAAATTCTATTTTGTTTTAAAAATATAAAAAAATATATTTACAGATAGGGATAAAAAAAAGTTTTAATGTCAATATTACATGGCTATATAACTTATATTAATATGAAATAAAAACTAAGCTAGTTCTGTAATTTTTTCCTATTAAATATGAGATATTAAGGGGTGTCCTCATACCGGCACAGAGATCTACCTTATCTATATGTGAATAATGCATTTTAATAAAAATTTAAATGCTTTTAACTGAAATTCATAGAAGAGGCACATTCTTAACATTCTAAAGAATTTATTGCAACGTTAAAAGACAGAATAAAAGTTAAAATGAAGACAGAAACTGCATAATAGGATTATTCATAACTACATTTAAAAGTTAATCGTATTAAGCAGTTTTAGCTTTTATTTTTACCCTTATATTGTCTTTTAACGTTGCAATAAATTCTTTGGCATGTTAAGAATGTGCCTCTCCTACGAATTTCAGTCATGAATAGTTAAATTTTTATTAAAATCCATAATTCAAATGTAGATAAGATAGAACTCTATGTCGGTATGAGGATTCCCCTTAAAGATTGAAAAAAAAAATTATTTTAAATTATAGTTGTTTTTTCATTCTCACTCAATTGCAAATAATAAAACCTTTTTTGTTTTTTAAAAAAAGGACCTTTTCTAAATTTATATAAATTTATGACATTTTTAATTCATTTAATAAAAATAGAAAATAAATATAAATAATTCTCATTTTATTTTAGATAAGTAAAATAATAAATTTATCTGAAAAAATAAATAATTTTATGAATTTAAACTTCATTAAAGCGCATTTTAAATTTAAATTACATTGAATATCATTAATATTTTTAAAATTGGACTTTTTCTTTCTTTTATTAAATATATTTCTATAATATTATCAATTATTATTTCTAAAACAAAAAAATTGATAATTCTCTACGAACGGAATAATTTTCAGTTCTTATTAAACAAAATTTTGACTAAACTTTGAATGGTTGAATTATTTTTGTCCGTTAAAAAGTGATATTTTCTAAAGTTATATGGGGGCATGATAACATTTTTTTAAATTAATTTTTAAAAAAATAACATTCTATTTGAACAGTTACAAAATTTAAAAGATGAAAAATCTTAATTTTTCAAAAATTACATAAACATAAAATTTAAGGTGGCTCAAGCGATTTTTTCTAAAATTGTTAAACTATCCAAAATTTGTATTAAAATATTCTTTATATCGTAATATTTCGATATTTATTTTGAAAAATAGAGGTTGACGAACTATTTTTAAAGAAAAAGATGTTTTAATAATTGTAATTAATACATGTGCTCTTATGGGACTGAATCATAAATTAGGTTTTACGCTAATATAAAAAAGTACAAGTTAAAATAAAAATTATACACTTATAGTTTGTTTCACGAAGATCATTTTTCAAGAAGAAAAAATGGACTTGACGAAGAAATACAAGAGAAAATAAATCTAAAAGAATGCGAAATAGAATTTGCTACACATAATGGCAGCTTCTGCGCATGCGCGTCAGATACAGGCACCATACGTATATAGCTAACGTGCGTTCAGAGTGCTCGTAACCAACAAAACAGCAGGGACGTACCAAAGTAAAACTTGTAATGAGAAACAAAACAAAAATTTTTTTTTCTTTTTTATTACTCTTGATTACTTAAAATTGTTTTCTTATCATAAGAAATAATCAATAATACTATTTAATCAGTTATAATAGCTCTATCAATAAAAACATTTTGATGTCGCAGACAGGGCCCCGCTTGATACGGCACCAAGCGCTTGAGCCACCTTAAGTTACACAGAGATTAATTATTTTAAAAAAATTGAAAATTCTTTCAGAAAAATGACTAATTTGCATCTCATCTGACTGCTCGTTCTGTAAATTACTTTTTCTTGTAATAAAATTACTTAAAAGATTTAAGATGTCATGCAAATTATTATTTTAATAATAAAGAGCTCAACGGTTCTTCAAGCTGAAATTATATGAATTTTAAATAAACAAACAATACTGATTTTATTAATTGGCAGTTTATTGAGACCCAAAGTGATCATACTTTAAAGGAGATTATCTTAACGGCAGGCCGGAGTAGAACCTGATACCGACCGAGTAACAATTGAGTTGTTTGTTATTTACTCAAGTATTAATCGGTGTATCTTCAAAATAAAGGTTGATCGCAATAGATATTATTATTATGAATATCTATGCACAAGCAAAAAAAATCTACCAATTTGTTTTTGAGAAAAGTAAGGAACGCCGAAGTAAAAGATTATGTTTATAATATTTTCGCGTTCCTTACTTTTCTCAAAAACAAAGCGATAGATTTTTTTTTTCTTGTGCATAAATATTTGTAATAATAATATCTATTGCGCTTAACCTTCAATTTGCAGATACACCGATTAATACTTGAGTAATTAACAAAAATGCCAATTAGACAAGGACAGCGAATCCGGCCTGCTCTTAAAGAAATCGGCAAGGCTATTTGAAAATTTACAACAAAAACATATAAAATAAAAACCCATTTAAAGTTTGAAAAGATTATCCGTCTTTTTAATAAACAACAAATTATAGCTGATGGAGGAGCTATCTGACTATTAACAAAATGTATATGATTTTTAAATCTTTGAAACTTTATGAGAAAAATATTGAGAATGACAGATAAAGGGAAACATCTCTTCCAATTAAAAAAAATTAAAGAATTATGAAATGTATCTTAAAAAATCAATTTCAAATTGTTTATTATATGTTTAAATAGTTTATTATGGATATGTAAATTAAATATTTTTATTATTATATTTTTTATTGATTTAACAAAAATTTAACTTAAAATGAATAAAAGAATAATAAAAAAATAAATAAAAGAATTAAGAAATGTGCTTTAATAAGGCATATTTTTTAAAAAGTGTTGTTAATTCATCAAAGCGCATTAAATAAAAATCACGTTAAATACCATTGATATTAAAAAACATTTATTAAAAAAATGGTTTAATTTTTATAGTTAAAAATAATTTAATTATAATACTGCTCATAAATTCGCTATGTTTTATCGAACTAGATGAAAAACTAAAAAAAACCTGATGCAAAAAAACTATCGTATATTTAGAAAGAAATATCGTAAGAAAATTAAAAAAAGTAGGTATTTTAAAGTATTCACTAAAACGAATGCATTACATTTTTCAAAGCTTCTTATCATATTATAAAGTTAACTGAAAAATAAAATGTATTCATCTAAATTTAAAAAAATGTATTTGTGTAGTTACTTTTCAAGTATGATTCAATAAAATTTGAAAAGTAATATATTTGATAGCATTGCACTGTTTTGCATAATTTGTGAAAATTATTTTCATAGGAAATTGTATCAAAATTTAACACATAAGTATGGAAAATTAACGTAAAATTTTTGTATGCTTTGAAACAAAAAAAATTTTTGTCAAATTTACATCAAATATATGTACTTCATTATTCAAATTGTCTCATTACATATAATTATACATTTCATTATTAAAAAAATTAATATTCTTTCTAAATTTTTTTATTGAAATTTTCATTTTAAAATTTACACAAAAACTTTTTCGAAGTAGCCAAATTTTAATCCAAGCCAACGATGTGTAAAAAAAATAATCTATTGATAATTTTATTATTAAAACAGTTTTAAATGTATGTGGTAAAGATTATTTTGTTGTATTTTTTAAAATAAAATGTTAATGATATTGATATTGCACCTAAACATTTACTAAATTTAAAATTTTTACAATACTACAAATTTTTGCTAACAAATATAATATCGAAAAAAAAAATTTTGAAATTTTAAACTCAAAGTTCATTTAAAGTACTTGTAATAATTAATTAGGCAATCATATCTTGGGTATAAATATTTTTTTCATATATAACATGATCAAAGCCTACTTAAAAGGAAAGATCATCTCCACCTTCGAGATGAAAAAAATTAACCCGTATTTTTTCTTTTGTTTAAATAGATTTAGAGACAAAGTTATACATATTTTTCAATAATATAATGAAAAGAAGTTGTTGTAAGAACTTGAATGACCGGACAACTAAAAATCTTACTCTTAAATGTATTAAATATTAAAAAAGTACAAGTTAAATACTTTAATTTAAGCCTTATTAGCTTAAAAAAGCTCAATGCTGTTAAAAAGTTATGCTTAATTGAAAATTATTACATATTTGTTAATAGTTTTAGCATATAATATATAATAAATTTTTTACTCTATTTCTACTACTATATTTAAACTTTATATAATGTTTATTCAAAACATATTATCCCTTTCGTTAAAAATTGCCAAATTTTGAACTTTATTCAAGAACATTTATTTATTTTATGATATTTTAGATTTATTAAATGTCTTAAACATTTTTATTTCATTATTATATTTTAATACTTTCCATTTAACATTTTCTATTATCAAACATATTTCTCATAAGGTTTTAAACAATTTTCAAATGATATACTCTTTTTAAGTAGATTTTTAATTTATTTATGTTCAAAGTTTAATTAATATTTTATCAATTATTTTTAAATGTTATGCATAAATTTATTTGATCTATTTATAAATTATATTTATAAACGTATTATCTTTAAAATATATAAAATACAATAATGTTTTTATTACTTCATAAAAATCAAAATAAATGAGCTTTAGCTACAATTATAAAAGAAAATCTGTCAGAATAATTAATTTTACAAATTACTTATATAAAATAAATCTATAAAGTAAAGAAGAATTTAAAAAGAGAAGACTAAATATCAAATAAAAATTTTAATTACATTCAAATTAAGAAAATAATTTATATTTAAAAAAAAAAGTTTTTAAAATTTTGATTGCTAATATTTCTTATTAAAAAAATCTTTTTATTTCAAATTATTATTTGGATCAAAATTCTGCATTAAACTGCTTTTGGGGATTTGAAAAAAGTGTTAATTTTTTTATACTAGCAATGCAAAGAACAGAAAGTCTGAATTAAAAATTTTATATTGAAAGAAGCGTTAATCAGCATATGCTTAGAAAATGCTTGCATAGTTAACGGTTATTTAATTTTAAATAGCTGTATTGTAGGTCAATACTTTTTGTCAAAAATTTTTCTTATTGTATTGTAACAAATTTCATTTGTAAGCATATTAAAAAAAGACAAAGCATAAGATTTGAACTTGAAAAATTTTTTAATTGCTGCAACGTACCCTAAAACTTAGCTAACACAGCTATTGTACGTTTTTTATTTAAACCAAATTACATATTTTTATCGCTTTCTCATCCCAAACTTAATTTTTTTTAATTATCTAATCAATTTTCATTATTAAATAACAAAATTAATAAAATTAGCATTTTAAGGACAAATACGTTGCATACTGCACGTCGTTTTTATGATTAAATTTTTTTTATTTGAATAATAAATTTCTTCATTGTTTTTTGAAATATTGTATTTAAATACATTTTTTATGAAAAATAAAGTATTCACGCATTTTATTACATTTATCCTAAATAACAGTAAAAAATATACTTTAAAAAGATATAATAATCGTCAAAACATAAAAAAATATGTACTTCATACATAAACTGTTATTTTCAAAAATTAACAATATGGATAAAATTTTTTCCTAATTAATTGTCAAACTGAAAAGAATTTTAAATGCTTTTCATATCATGGTTCAAAGTTTGGAACCATTGTAATAATTACAAAGAAAACATTGAAATCTATTTTTTTTTAATTTTTGGCAATGTTAAAATTCTATGTAAATTTTTTAAAAATAAAATAAAATATAAAGTCATTTTCATTGAAAACACGCTTTCGTGAAATTTACAAGGTTTCGTGAAGTTTCATTTTTCTTAAATCAAATTATCGACATTATAAATTTATATTAAGTTAATTCAATAAAAAGAAATTTAAAACCTGATATCAAGATATTTGCTACTATATTACTATATTACTGATTTTAGAAAGGATATACTTTTAATAAAAGCATTTTTTCATTCTTTTATGTGGCTAAAATAAAATGATGTTTATCAACATTTTATGTTGAATTTTCATTAAATGAATTAAAAACAATATTATCATGCTCCTATATAAGTTTAAAAAATGCCAGTTTTTGAGAGATTAACAGAATTCAGGCTATTTAAAATGTAGCGAAAATTTTATTTGATATGTCTTGTGAGAACTTAAATTATTATGTTTGTTAAATCATTTTTTTCGTTTTGAAGATAATAATTGATAATATTATAAAAATATATTTAATAAAAGAAAGAAGAAAAAGTCCAATTTTTAAAAATATTAATGATGTTCAATGTAATTTTTATTTAAAATGCGCTTTAATGAAGTTTAAATTCGTAAAATTATTTATTTTTTCAGGTAAATTTATTATTTTACTTATCTAAAATAAAATTTGAATTATTTATATTTATTTTCTATTTTTATTAAATTAGTTAAAAATGTCATTAATTTATATAAATTTAGAAAAGTTCCTTTTTTTTAAGGAACAAAAAAGGTTTTATTATTTGCAATTGAGTGAGAATGAAAAAACAACTATAATTTAAAATAATGTTTTTTTCAATCTTCAATATCTTTTATATTTAGTAGGAAAAAATTACAGAACCAGCTTAGTTTTTATGTCATATTAATATAAGTTATATAGCCATGTAATATTAACATTAAAACTTTTTTCTATCCCTATCTGTAAATATATTTTCTTAATATTTTTAAAATAAAATAGAATTTAAGGTGTTAAATAAATTTTTAATTTTATTTTTTCCGCTATGAAAATTGATTACGAAAATATATAATATTTAAAAAAAAAAATAAAAAAAAAATAAAATAGGTGGATTATCGGGTTTGAACTTGGCAAAAGTAGAGAGCAAAGTGCGTGATAACTTAGTGACCACAGCCACCGCATTCGTTTGTTGAAGAGCGTAAAAAGTTACATATGTTTATCGCCCCCTAAAAGATTTTATTTATTATTATTTATTTGTTTGATTACTTCAATGATTTTTATTATTAAAATATGTATCTTTTATAAATAAAAATATGTAATTAATCAAAAAATTTTCGGGAGGGTTAATCGCATTGAAATAAAGATAAAGTATCGCGGCGAAGCGGGTTTGCCGTAAGTTTACCTACGCCACTGGAAGCCTCGTGTTTCGTGGGTTTGTCTCCTTCCCTCTCGCTTACTTCTCTACGCGCGTGTAGACGTGGAGGGACTTTGCGCGTATAGTTCCAGAAGCGCCGCAAGAATCGTCATGATCGAATTCGGCACGTTTTATTAACACGGCATTAGCAATCTCTACTAATCTCTGGTAGTATAGCTTCTCAAAGTGAATATAAATGGAACTCGTAATAGAACAAATAATGTTAGAATATTGACTTTGAAAAAAAAATCGTTAGATAAAAGTGAGTAGTGCGTGAATATAATTACGGAAACCAGCAGTGTCGGACAGTAATAAGTAAATATTTAAAAATTATAAGTAAGGTTGTGAAAAAAAGAGATAATTCATACATACGTGAAAAAGGAAAATAAATATTTTTGTTTTTATCAATTTTCATCAGGGTTCTTAGTAAAATAAAATAAATTTTTATCATCCGTTTTTATCATTGTGCTGAAAAAAATAATAGTTGTTGCCGTAGATAGAAAAAAAGGAGTTTATAGTCTAAATATTGGAAAATAATTTTAATAATAATTTTATAATTAAGGGGAATCCTTATACCGACATAGAGTTCTACCTTGTCTACATTGAAATTATGAATTTTAATAAAAATTTAACTATTCATGACTGAAATTCGTAGAAGAGGCACATTCTTAAGATGCCAAAGAATTTATTGCAACGTAAAAAGACAATATAAGGGTAAAAATAAAGGCGAAAACTGCTTAATACGATTAACTTTTCAATGTAGTTATGAATAATCGTATTATGCAGTTTTTGTCTTCATTTTCACTTTTATTCTGTCTTTTGACGTTGCAATAAATTCTTTAGAATGTTAAGAATGTGCCTCTTCTATGAATTTTAGTAAAAAATAGTTAAATTTTTATTAAAATGCATAATTCGAATGTAGATAAGGTAGATCTCTGTGTCGGTATGAGGAAACCCCTTAACGTGATTTGTAGAAATATTTTTATGTCATAAATTGTCATTATTTACTAATAAATCTCCGTAAATCAGAAAAAAAAAATCAGCGCACATAAGAAAACGTAAACGCTTCACCTTCTCACGCGTAATTTAAAAAGCAATAATAAAAATTTTAAGAAAAAGTTAAATTGTGAAATCTTATTTATCGAACATGTCGCTCATTAATTCATTTTCGAAAAAGGACGAAAAAGCGAGACGTAGAGGACGTTCGTTGTCTCCTATTAGAGGTTCGCGCAGTGAAGAAATCTTAGCCGAATTCAGGAACGAAAGAATATCATTTCCGACCGCGTCACAAAATACGGTATATATACCAATGTACACTCCGAGATATGGTGAAAATTTAACAGTTAACTTGTCAGAGAAAGAAATGAAAGAATTGAAAGAAAAATACAAAAGAGCCGCATCTCAGGGTTTCGAATTACCAAAAGAATCACTTAATATTACGAAAGATAGAAACATACTAAGTAACGGCACACTCCCACGGAATAAAAGAGAAACCGAGACTCAAAAATCGAAATCAGAGGGAAGCCCAAAAACCAACGAAACATGGTTACCGTACGCGAACCAGGGGCCGAACCAGTTAAGTTATCCTTCGATACCATACAATTACGCGAGTTTTCCGCAACAAATTCCACAACCGTGGTGTAATATGATACCAACGCAAGTCAATCTAAATTTTCCAGTAAACTCACCGATAAATACGAACTACGCATTAAATACGCAACAAATAAATCCTATGCTAAATATGCAAAGCGCAAACTTTCAGAATATACCTCAATTATCATTACATCAAGCGATAAGGTAAATACCATATTTTGACGGAAGCGTAGATAAATTACCCCTATTTTGCTTTGTGTTAAGGAACATAGTAAATAGTTTTGGGCCAGGTTGTCAGATTCTTATTATATACGAGTTAGCAACGAAGCTTACGGGAAAAGCGGCAGATATTTTTACAGCGCGATTGATGCAATATGAGTCCATTGAAGCGCTGATGAAAGACTTAGAGGCGCAATATAATAATATAACAGTGATGGAAGAATTATCAACGCAATTAAAAATAATTACAAAACAATAAGAAGAATCGGCAGCAAATTACGGCGCGCGGACGCAAGCTTTATTGAATAGGCTTTTAGTGATTTACGACACGGTGCCCATGTTAAACTTACAAGATCGATGAGCAAAAAAGCAGAGAGAGATGCATTACAATATTATTTGTTTGGACCAACTTCACCCTTAGACGTGCAAGTTCGCTGCGAAAAACCTCTAACGTTAAGAAATGCTATACAACTTGCAGCTGATTTTGAAAATAAACAAAAGACGCGACTTTTTGCACAGATGCAAAACTCATTTATAAACGGCTTGCAACCCATAAATTCTATAGCACAGAATATTCAAGCCTGCTCATTATTAACGCAGCCAAATGTCAATAACATGATGCAAATGACGCAAAATCAACATCAGGCATTAGATACAAATAAAGCGCATGAAGCACAAATAAAAGCAATGCCAGGTACGCCTGTAAAAATAGAAACAGGTACAAGTGCAGTTAAATGTAGCTATTGTGACAAAGAAGGCTATAAAGAAGGCGTGTGCATTAAAAAGAAATATGATAAAATACAATGCGCTTATTGCGATAAGATGGGGCACGCGACGGCAGAGTGTCAAATACTAAGAAATGATGCCGAAAATGGTATTATTCATGCACAAAATAAAAATAATTCGCAAAATGTTAAAAACGGTAAGAGAAATAAATCAAACGATAGCAAGAATTATACGAGTGGGCCGCGAAATAATTATAACAATAGAAATTTCAATAATAATAATTACATTAGAAATTTTGATAGTAATAATTACAATAGAAATTTTGATAATAGTATTTATAGCAGAAACAATCCCAATAATAATTATAACAATGGAAATGTGGATAATAATTACAGAAATAGTTATAGTAGATTTACCAGTGGGTTCAATAGAAACAGAAACTATGACTCACGCAATAATGAATATAATTATAATGCGCAAGGACCGCCGCGTTATAATAATAATGCACGTAATGATCATAGAAATAATATAGGGTTTAATAGAGGTCGTAGTAGAGACAATAGTCGCGAGAGATATCAGTATATCAGGAACGAGAATCAAATGCGCGACCCGAATAGAGAACGAGATTCGAACGCAAAGATAAATGAGAATAATCAAGGTAATAAAATAAACGAGCCTTTAAACTCGCAGGATGTCCGCCACAATCCTCAGGTGCCGGGCAGGAATTAATCAATAATAATCAGAATATATTAAATAATAGTGATAATAAGCATGTAAAAATTAGGCGCACAATTAATATGAAACTCGCGTGCGCAGGGCGTAATCCGCCTATTGTCAAACTGGAAAGTCGGGATTCAAAAGAAAATAGTGCAAGATTTTATGTTGACTCGGGAGCAGATATTTCAGTAATAAAGGCCAAACGTATAAATGAAAATACAAGTATAGATAGGCAGCATATTTTAGAGATTACAAGCGTCGTACCAGGAGAAATATATACGTTAGGAAGAGCAGATATGACTCTTCAAGGACTACAGTGTGAGGTCCATATTGTCCCAGATAGCTTTCCTGTAAAAACAGATGGGCTACTAGGCTGGGAAACTATTAGTGAGCACAACGGACATATAAATGCCGTACATAAGTGCATTGATTTTATAAAATTATCGATTCCCTTTGAGCGGGTGGAAACAGTGGAAATTCCCGCAAGAATGAGACGCGTTATTGCTGCAAAAGTTATAAATAGTGATGTAGAAGTAGGCTGGGTGCCACTTTAAAATTTAGGGCCAGGAATATTATTTGGAAATTTTATTACGGAAAATAAAAATGGTAGAGCATACGCAGTATGTATAAATACAAATCATAAAAATATTGAAATTCCGACTCCAGAAATAGAAATTTTTCCATGCGAGGTTATAAAAAAAGATAATGATTTTTATGCCGGTGAGGACGGCAACCCCGAAGGAAACGAAGTTTCCGATTGCAAAAAAATTAGACGCGCAATGTCGGAGTACGCGCAACAAAATTCAGAGAAAAAAAGTGCTGATGCTGAAATAAAATATGTAGATAGATGCATAGCAAATAAAACTCTATGTGAAATAAAAGAAAGAGTTGAAAAAATAATGAGTATTTTAGACTTGGAAGATTTGAACGAAGAAGAAAAAATGCACGTCAGAGAGTTGATATCCGAGAACCCCTTCGTTTTCGGTCTAGACGATGAGTTGCTCCCAGCAACAAACATTTTAACACATAAAATAAAAACGACTCATGAGGAGCCAATACGTGTGAAACCATACAGATATCCGATAGCATTAAAAAATATTATGCAGCAAGAAATAGAGAAGTTACTGAAAAAAGATATTATAGAACCATCTATGTCGAGTTATAGTAGCCCAGCATGGATAGTTAACAAGAAACCTGACCCTCAAGGCAGGAAACGCTGGCGTTTGGTGACAGATTTTCGTCAACTAAATGAAATTACTGTAGGAAGTTGCTATCCACTGCCATTAACTTGTGACATCTTAGAAAATTTAGCGTCAGCAAATTATATTACCGCCGTAGACTTTAAGAGGAGGCCGTATCATTCTGTCCTTGTCTAATCTAAATTTTCGTTATTATAAATAAATAAAATATTTTCATAGAAAAGTAAGACAACCGCCCAATAGAGCAAAAGACAAGCAAACGATTTTTTTCTATGAAAAAATATGAAATTTTGATTATTTTTTATAGAAAAAAATCGTTTGCTTGTCTTTTGCTCTATTGGGCGGTTGTCTTACTTTTCTATGAAAATATTTTATTTATTTATAATAACGAAAATTTAGATTAGACAAGGACAGAATGATACGGCCGCCTCTTAAGGACGGCTATTATCAGATAAAAATTGATTCAAAAGACGCACATAAAACTGCGTTTTCAGGGCCATCAGGTACTTATCAATATAAACGTATGGCTATGGGGTTATGTGGAGCACCCATGACCTTTAGCAGGGCAATGGCTCTAGCTTTGCAGGGTTTGCAAGGTTCAGAGCTTGAAATTTACTTAGATGACGTAATTATACACGCCGAAAATTTAGAACAGCATGCAGTAAGACTTAAGAGATTTTTAAAATGTATTGAAAAGGCAAACTTGACTATGGAACCAAAGAAATGTCAATTTTTAAGACGCGAGGCGAAGGTATTAGGACATATAGTAGGAAAAGGGCAAATTAAAACAGACCCTAAAAAGATAGAAGCAGCGCGTGATTATCCTATACCAACAAATAAAAAGAATGTAAAGCAATTTTTAGGCTTTGTTGGTTATTATCGTCGATTCATCAAAGATTTTGCAAGCATAGCAAGACCGTTACATAAATGAAGTTCAAAGAAAGAGAAATTTCTATGGCTAGAAGAGCATCAAATAGTATTTGACACGTTACGTGAGAAGCTATGCGAAGAGCCTGTGTTGGCCGCACCTAACTTAAGCGAGTCATTTATAGTAACAACAGATGCGTCTGATTATGCGATAGGCGCAATATTGAGTCAAGGAAAAATCGGCGAAGATCGACCTTGTGTATATGCCTCAAGATGTTTAAAAGGAAGCGAACTTAGGTATACTATATATGACAAAGAACTGTAGGCAGTTGTTTTTGCAAAAGAACAATTTAGACCTTATCTATACGGTACGAAATTTACAGTAGTTACGGATCATGAGCCGTTAAAACATTTCCATACAAGCACAAAGCCGGATTTAAGATTTAATAGATTAAAAGCAGCTTTACGAGGGTATACATTTGACGTTGTGTGTAGGCCAGGGAGGAAAAATAATGCAGCTGATGCACTCTCTAGAAACCCAGTAATTGCAAACGGCGAAGAAAATCCTGAATTACCACGTGCAGAAATGTATCAACTAGCAGATAAGCAAGAAAATCAGGAACCAAACGCAAACGAATGCGGTCCGCCAGCAAGAATTTTTATTACACGCGCAATAAATAAAAATGCGAATAAAACTAAAGAAGAAGATTCAAGTTTAGAAAATTCTGATAATCCTAAAAAGAAAATCTTTATTAAAGAAACAAGTGACGAGTCAGAAATCAATAGTATAACCGGATCTGAAGAAAATTGGAATTATGCAAAAAGAAAGAAAGACCCTTGGAAAAGATCGGCGTACAAAAGGAAAAGGCAAAATAAGAAAGCGTTAAAAACACGTAAAAGTCAAGCAGATAGAAAGAAAAAATTAATTCAAGCTGAAAATATAATAAGTCAAGCACAAGGCGACGGTAAGCTCGCATATATGCGAAAAAGCACAAACATGCGAGAAGGAATTCTTGCAGCGAGTACACCAGTAGATAAGCCACATGCAGTGTCATCAAGAAAAGAAAAGAACACGTATGAGCCAGCGAGCAAAATATCAAAAAGTAAAAGCATATTGAAAAATAATAGAAACAGCTGTGACATAGAATCGCCATTAGAAACAATAAATATAAAATCGAAAGCTTCTCAACATAACGGCACCCAAATAGAAAAAGAAAAGGAGACACAGGATGATTCACAACACACTTCGCAAAGTAAAGAAAGTAGCCGAGGAAGTATATTAAATATGATTCCAGAAATAATAACAAAAATGCGTGCTCGATTTTTAGTTGATGTGCAAGAACGAGAGATAAATGGTAGAGGTGTACAAATAAATATATGGGAAGAAACACCAGGAGAAGTAGCAGAAGCACTAAGAGGCGACGTACCTCAAGAAATAATAAATCAAACAGATTTTAATGAGCGAGAAGAAGTTCGACCTCAAATGCCAAGAGAATACTACAAATTAGTACCAAACGTAAGCTTAGAAAAAGATGAAGAGAAAAAATCATTAAGAATAAGTTCTGGAGTCGAAATTATTGACAGTGAAACGGACGAAGGCTCATATTTCGAGGACGAGGTTGAGGTAAAGATACAAATAAAAATCAAGAAAAAGAAATTATAAGTGAGAGTGAAAGCGAGAGAGATAAGCATGACGTCAGTGAATCTGAGTCGCAAGACGAAAGCATGGAGCTGGAAGAGAATGAGAGTGACGTAGAGCTAGATAAAAATGATTTAGATGAGACTGAGTCGCAAGACCTTGAAGAAGAAGAAAAAACTGACGAAGAAAATGAGCACATGAATATAATAGAAACAGTACAAAACGATGACGAAAATGAGCCAATAAGTTGGAGTAATTTTTTTAATGATGGTGCAGGTGTATTCGAAGTATATGATGCAAGTGATGAATGCGCACAATACTGGTTAGAGTTGATAAGGGATGACAATATACCGAAAGACGGTAATTGCTTTTTTCACTCAGTAATTAAAGTATGTAATTTAGGAATGTCCGCAAATGAATTAAGAGACATTTTATTAGACGCAATATCATTAGGCGCATGCGGAGATCCGCAAACAGCAGAAGCTATTTTGATGTCACGCACAAGACACGCAGATGTTGATTGTGTATTTATATTTTCGTGCGAGTTTAATCAAAATATCTGCGTACATTTTATAACAGACTATGATGAAACGCTATATTGTCATTTCAAGACAAATAGTTCGAACGATTTTATTCATTTGCATTTAAAAGGAAGGCATTTTACACCGTACCTTTATACAAGAAAAAATAATATAGTAAAAAGGTATCAAAATAATAAAGAAAACGAAGAAAGTACAGCGTCAAGCGAAAACGACAACGAACAACGAGATAATAATGTCAACAAGCCAGGTACTCCTATTACACCTACGACAGACTTACTGGCGCAAAGAGAAAAGAGTCAATCACATAAGATAAGTGATGCGCTCGAGCGTTGCCTTGTGAAGAATGCAAGGCCGCCACGCCAAAAACCGTCTTGGGCTCCGTTAGATAATGAAATACCACAACCATTTAGTAAATTAAAAATATTAAAAGAGCATCCATTTAAATACAAAGAAAATATTATTTACACAATGTCCACTGACTGCTATTTAGACACAGAAATGGTGGAAGCCCTCATTGAACGTCAATATATAAATACTGAAGAGTTAATAAATAGAAAATTTGCAGTAAGAAAAATACATCTATCCAATAACAAAGATAACTTTATATTTTGTGCGTTTGTTAAAACACATATTGACGACAAAATATTAAAAGGAGATATTAAAAAGTCTATCAAAAATCTAAAGAAAATAATTGTACAATACGATATTCCATACGTTAGCGTCGTGAGAGACTTAGCAATGCTCTCAACTAGCGACTGGACATACTTCATAGAAATGTTTAATGAAATATTCGCAAATATGCCATTAGTAGCAGTATTTTACCGAAATAATATTCCAGTACCACCGGTAGAAGATAGATATAGATTACTCAAAGAATATCATGAGGCAGCGATAGGTGGGCACAGAGGAATAAATAAAACTTATAGCAAAATAGCAGCAGATTATTATTGGAGAAACATGAGACCAGACGTGCGACAATTCGTACTAGGCTGCGAAAATTGCCAAACGAAAAAACTAGTACGCGTTAAAACACGGCTGCCTATGTTGATTACAGACACACCTGCAAAAGCCTTCCAAAAATTATCTATGGATTTTTACGGGCCATTAAAGCAAACGAAGGAAGGATATAGATATGTGCTGACAGTGCAAGACTGGCTAACTAAATATTGTATCTTAATACCGACGGTGCATGCAGACACAGAAGAAGTAGCACACGCCCTTACACGGAAAGTATTGGCATATTTTGGGCCGCCATCTGATATTGTTACAGATCAAGGCAGTCATTTCGTAAATAATCTACTAGAAGAATTCGCAGAGATATTTAAAATAGAAAAATATTGCACAACTGCGTATCATCCTCAAAGTCAAGGAGGAATCGAACGCATGCACCATACAGTCACAGAATATTTAAAAGCATATATGGAAGAAAAATCAGATTGGGCCGAATGGCTAGACTTATGCCAGTTAGCATATAACAGTACAAAACACAAAGCAACAGGATACAGCCCTTACGAACTAGTGTTCGGATACAAAGCGCGTATGCCATCAAGCTTTCCACCGAAAGAAAAATTACAAACATATGATGAGTATTTAAAAGAAACGGTAGAAAACCTTTCTCAACTACAAACGTTAGTGGCAATGAACCTAGTACAGGCCAAATACAGGTCAAAATATTACTACGATAAGAAATTAAACACTAAACATTTCCGAGAGGGTGAGAGCGTTTACTTATTAAAACAACCGCAGAAGGGTGAATACGACGCGCAATATGAAGGATCGTACGAAATCATTGAGATAAATAACGCGAAACATAATGTAACAATAAAAAACGCGAGTAAAATAAAAATGGTTCACGTAGACAAAATAAAGCGCGCAACTACAGTAAAAGGACCTCCTCCTTTCACGGACAAAGCAAGTAGTTAATTTTTCAATATAGAATGCAGCGAAAACTTTTTTTTTCCGCCGCCTTCGGACGAGGAAAAAGAAAGAAAAAAAACATATGATTACTGCTTATGAAAAGAAATAAATAAGAAAGTAATTAATAATTGAAATAGTAACAAATTTGAATTAATAAATGGAAAATAATGAAATATCCTTCAGGGCGCGACAATGAAGTATAGGATTATGTTAAAAAGTACAAAAACAACGAATACATTTAAATGGATGAAAAAATAAATAAAGTAAATATTGGTAAATAAGTAAATGTACAGCGAAGCGTCAGGCAGGATAGGGCTGCGAAAATTTTCTAACTAGCCGGGATTAACTAATTAGAGAAAATGGTAACGTAATACCTAAATTATTTACAAAAGAATAGAAAACAATGTTACACAACTCATTTAGTAAAGTTTAGTATAAAGTAAATTACAATCTCGCCTAAAGTTCCTTAAGAACATCCCTGTATTCCTTAAAGAAATGTTAGGCCAATGAATGAACAAAAGAATAATTAACCAGACAAATCAGAAAAATAAGAAAAAAAGAGAGAAAAAAAATAAAATTGCACGAAAATTATGGACGATTGATCGTCTCCATGTTGTGATAAACAACTTAATAAGTCAATCGACAAAACATGCATAGGAAAGTAAAAGAAAAGTGCAAAAATAAAATAAAGAAAATGGCTGTTTAATACAGTAAGCTATCAATGCATGTAGCATCAATTCCCTCAATTAGTGAATCGGACAATGAATGTGACCGATACACATAAATATATATATATATTAAGAATTAAGAAATGGCCTAATACACAAAAAAAAAAGAACATTTACCTAGACCTTATCTCGAATCCATAGGAACCGAACGCGAGAGCGATTGCTACCAAAAAAAACATTGAAAAATTTTTTGACAAAGTTTTGAGTTGAGTAGCATTGTTATATAAAGTTGATGCGAGCATAAGAAAACAAAGAGAATGTCATCTGCGTTCAAACATGCAGCCGTATGCTAATTGACGCAAAGTTGCTTATAAAATAATTTTCCGAAATTGTAAAGAAAAAACCAATATAGTTAAATTATAAAGAAGTCATATTTTTTTTTTCAAAAAATTTTAAACAAATTAGTTTATAAACATTAATTAATTTAAAATAAAGGAAATTTTCCTCATAATGTTAACGATACACAAAAAAAAGAGATAATATAACAAGAAGATTTAGTAAATAAAAACTATTATAAGTCACACCCTGAAGTATAGATATATTTAAATAAAGAAAAATAAGTAGTAAGCAATAATAAATAATAAATACAAAATTAAGGATAAACGATGAAAGGAGCAGAAGCAAACAATGCGAAATAAAAATATAGAAGTCAATATGTTAAGAAGCAGGCAGGGCTAGGGTAAGAAATAGCGAGTAAAATAAATAATATCAACAATTTAAATACTTACGGGATGTAGATGACACGTACATATACTTTAAGTCAAGGCAAGATCTATGGCGAGAAATATAAATTTTGAATAAATAAATGATAATAATTAAGATAAACAAATTAAATATAAATTTTGAATAAGTAAATGATAATAATTAAGATAAACGAAGAGAAACATAAATTTTAAATAAATAAATAATAATAAATTTAAATAAGAAATAAATATAAATAAATGAAGCGATAACATCTTGATTCAGAAAAGTTAAAGAGTCGAATTATAGTTAACAAGGAGTGAATTATAATAAAAATACAAGCAGGCTCAACAACGATAAGAAAAAAAACACAGTCCGGATAACAAGGAATTAAGAATGTAGGTAAAATTTTTTTATTGAATACACAAAAACTTGGAAGTAATAAGACAAAAGATAATACAAAAATAAAATTATAGCTTATGAACAATAGCATTCGCCTGTCTTGTTGGGGCGGCTTCCACAACGCCGACAGTTGACAGGGCCAGACCTCAATTGGCGGGCACGGTCCTTATGCACTTGGGCATCCATATAGCCCTCCTGTACAGCCCTCGAGACGGCCCGGTCTACCCACGACAGGGCTTCCTCGACAAGAGCCAGGGACCGATGTCCCTGGGCTTGCGCCTCCTCAATTCGGCGGACGACAATTTGGTGACAAGATGTGGCGTACTCATAGGTACGCATCATCACTCGAGCCGCAGACAACTCCTCCGCAAGAGAGGCCCGGTGCTGATAAGTGGCACATAAGCGCGGTCGTGGAGAAGAGCGAGTCTTAACAAGGAAAAATAAATTGATGAATAAAATCAACAATAAAAATAGAGAAGAAAATAAAAAGGAGAAAATAATCAAAAACTTACAGGGAAGTCTGCTGAGGATCTGCGGCGTCCATCACGCCGCCTACGCTTAGCATGAGAAGTCGCCTAAAACAAGAAAAAGAAATATAAAAATTTACAACAACATGAAGGAGGAATCAAAAAAAGCAATGACTAAATACCTGGGAAATCGACGGACCAGCAACAGCAGCTTCCTGAGTCGGCGAGTAATAATCGAAGGCATCATACTCGATGTTGTCGCCAGTGGAGGTATCGTCGTGCCGGGGAGCGGATTCACTCGGCTGAAAAAGAAGGAGAAAAGGAAAAAGTTAAACATTAATAAGTAGTCGAATAAAAAATAATAAGAACAACAGTAATCACCTGACTACCAGCGGGTTCAGCAACGGCACCCGTGGAAAACGAAACAAGTTCCTGCAAAAAAAAATAAAAGAGAAAAAAAATTGGTAAAATAGAAATTTTTTAGAGGAAAAATAAATAAATACCGGAACATCGTCGAAAGTAACAGGTTCGCGCACAGCTGGCGCAGAATCACGGATAGAACGAACATCCTGGGAAAAAAAAGAGGAAAAGAATAAGTAACAAAGGAAAAGGAAAAAAAGAGTACCAACAGTGAAAAAAATAAAATTAAAGAAAATATATAAATACTTACAATAGGCAAGCAAGCGGCCGTCGGACCAGTAACGACGTGGGACGCGTGAGCAACAACTACGTCGACAAGCATCGGGTCATCCCCAATAACCTCCTCAATAGTAGCCTAAAAGAAAAATCCAGAGAAATAGAAGTAAATTAAATTAAATCAAGAAAAAAAGCAAATTAAGAAGGCATGCTATATAAAATTTTCAAGAAATTATAATAGTTTAATAGAACAAGTAGTTTTATCACAAAATAGGAAAATAGATAGAAAATTCTTAGCATAAAAGAGAAAAATAGGAAATTTTTTTTGACACAAAAAAAAGAAAGAAAGAAAAAATTTTTTAACACAAAATAGAACAATAGGTAGAAATCTTTTAACATAAAAGAGAAGAATAGAAATTTTCCAACAAAAAATAAGCAGAAAATATTTTAACAAGAAGGAGAAAATTTTTTAACACAAAATAGAAAAATAGGTAGAAATCTTTTAACATAAAAGAGGGGAATAGAAATTTTCCAACAAAAAATAAGCAGAAAATATTTTAACAAGAAGGAGAAAAACGATTAGAAATAGGTTTAACAGTAAAGAGAACAAGGAATTTTTTTTAACAGAGAAAAATGGAATAAGGAATCGTTAACATATAAGAGAAAAATAGATAGGAATTTTTGTTTTTAATATAAAAGAGGAAGAATAGATAGAAAAATTTTCTAACATAAAAATAAGCGGAAAATATTTCAACAGGAAGAAAAATAAAAACAATAAGAAATAACTTTAACAGTAAAGAAAATGAGGAATGTTAACGAAAAAAAAGAGAAAGATAGTTAGAAAATTTTTAACAAAAAAGGGAAAATAAATAGAGAAAATTAATCAGAAGTGAAAAACAATAAGAAATATTTTCAGCAAAAAAATTAACAAAGTTTTTTTCAAACAAAAAGAGAAAGATAGTTAGAAAATTTTTAACAAAAAAGGGAAAATAAATAGAGAAAATTAATCAGAAGTGAAAAACAATAAGAAATATTTTCAGCAAAAAAAATTAACAAAGTTTTTTTTCAAACAAAAAGAGAAAGATAGTTAGAAAATTTTTAACAAAAAAGGGAAAATAAATAGAGAAAATTAATCAAAAGTGAAAAACAATAAGAAATATTTTCAGCAAAAAAAATGAACAAAGTTTTTTTTTCAAACAAAAAAAGAGAAAGATAATAGAAGTTTTGACAAAAAAAGAAGGAAATAGAATATCCTTTTAACAAGAAAATATGGGCTTAAGGGAATTAAACGAAACAACCCATCAAAATGAAAGAAATAATTAAATAGAACAGAAATAAGAACATAGACCCTTACGAAAAGCAATATAGGAAAGAGAAGAATGAAAATCATGAACAGAAGGAAAAGATAGGAAAAAGAAGGAATGTTGACTAAAAATAATAATTAATAGTTATAAATATAAAGCGTTAAAATAAATAGAAAGTACTTATGGAAGACGGCTCAGCATAAGAGCCCGGGGGCGACGGTCTCTCCAATTCCTCCGCCGCTGCTACGCACATCGCGCTAAAAGCACGAAGCATGACGGCGAAGTCTTCCCCAGAAAACTCCATATTCATAGGAAACACACACAAAAGAAAAAAAGGATACCTTGGAAAAAAAAACCACAAAAACCTTGCACAATTAAAAATAGCCTAAGACGGGATGCTTGCTCTGCAAGGGCTCAACGACGGACTGAGCGCGCAGAGGAATGCATACAGCATCCGTTGTAACGAAGGTGTTACCGGACACCCGGTTATCGATATGAAATATAAACATTCAGCAATTTTCGACGACTTAGTCGCTCTAAACGACTACTTAATGTACAATAGAGAACAAATTATAAAAGAATTAATGATGCTCAAATCGAACAAGAACACGAAGAGGGTATTCCTTTTACGGAACAGTGACACGTAAAGAGTCACATATAATAAAAACGTGAAGTCGAAAACCAAAAAAAGTTAAATAGGGAAGAATAGTATACTAATAACACTAAACTAACCTCACCGAGAAAAAGAGAAAATAAAATTGCAAAAATCGTATAACTTGTCAATAAGAACATACAAAAAAAAATCACAAAGGACGCGAGTTCGAACCCCAAGTAAAAAAGTAGCTATGAAGTCGCTAAATAACCCTAAACCGATGGCAAGGTGAAATTACTCAATTAAATGAATAGGATGAAGAATAACAGCGGGATTTGGAAGAAAGGAAGTTCTTTAAAGAGCGTAAATACTCGTAGGGGGATAGACAGGCGGAAATAAAGAGAAATACGTCGAAAGCCGCATGTTCGAATTCCAAGCGGAATTGAACTCAATATGGTCAACTCATAAAGGGCATACCTGCAAATAGGGAGAAATCAAGTTATTTTAACAATTAGATGAAAATTCCGGGTCTAAAACGTCAAGAATAGCTCGTACAAATTTTTTTTTTTTTTTTTTTTTCGCAATAATCATGCAAAAATGAAACACTAAAACACTCAAGCGACAAAATCGCAGCGAAAACAAAGAAAGAAGTATAAGCAAGAATGTAACGAATTAATTTGGTTGTTGCAGGAATGTGGCGGAGCAACCACAAAAGGACGCGATGCGAATAGAAATTCTAGAAACGAATTCCGGCCTACTCATCGAAGAAGGCGGAGAAATAAGGTTTTCATCCACATCATGGAACCTTATACAAAAGGTGAACCTCAAACCATATCTACGACAGAAAGAGCTAGTAAAGCTACAATTCGAAGAGGTAAACAGAGTATTTAACGAGGTCAGATGGAATAACGCAGCATTAGGAAAACTGAAGATATTGGAAAATAGAATAACAGAGGTGGAAAATAATGCGGACCACTTTGTAGAACTCCTTCAAGGGCATGCACCAATAGAAATAGAAAGGAAACGAAGGTCTTTGCTTCCGTTCATAGTAAGAATAAGTGGGAAATTATTCGGTACTTTAGACGAAGAAGGGGAAAGAGAATTAAGAGCGCTCATACAAATAAATGTAAATAATACAAGGGAGGTAGCTAAATTAGTGGCGAATCAAACGGAAATAGTCGAACACGAACTAATAAAAGTAGGAGTAGATCTACAGACTTTGAATGATACAATAAGCAGACTAAAAGTAGAACAAGAAAAAGATAAAGTGGCAAGCCTATTGACAGAGGCAATTAGCACATTAACAACAGCAGTATTGCAATTGGAAATGGATACGGAGATAATTACAGATGCCGTAATATTTGCATCCCAGGGTACTATACACCCGAAACTATTAAACCCTGAAACGATTTTCAAATCAATCGACTTGTGCACGAGAACGGTGGAAAACGCAGAAATGCCAAAATTATGGGAAAATAGAACAGTGTTAGAACTAATTAGATTAGCAGATATATCAATATTTTTCGCCAACAACACATTAATTTATAAAGCGGCATTTCCACTATTAAATAAGGAAAAATTTCGAATATACAAATTTTCGCCCTCACCATCTCAACAAGGGAAACTGGAAAATGAGAGCCTAGCTACTTATATTTACCCGACCACTGAATGGGCAGCAGTAAACGAGGAAAAGAACAAATATACGGCTCTAGGGAAAAGCGAATTAAGTGAATGTAAGTCGCTACGAAGAATGAAAATTTGTAAACAGGCGCAGCTAGTCCAAACTATTAACAACGACGCGAGCTGCGAGTTCAAACTGCTTAGGAAGGACAAAATTGAGAACATCAAAGATTGCGACGTAAGGATCATAAATCTGTCGGCACCGATATGGCTCCGGTTAATGAATAGAAATACATGGGCCTTTGCAGTACCCCAAGAGGAAAAATTGATCATAGTATGTAACGGAATGTCAGAGATAAAAAGCTTACAGAAGTCCGGAATAGTGCACCTACCACAAGGTTGCATAGCAAAGGGGTCAAATGTAGAGCTGACAGCAGATAGAAAGTTTACAGTAGAGGCGCAAAGAATCGAGATAGGAAACATGGGAGATGAGACGGGCATCCTTGAAAGCTTAAATAATTCAGAAATAATCGCGCACATGAAAGAAATTAAAAAAAGTAATACAAAACCAGTAAGCGCAACATTAAGCTTAACATTAAAATCAAGCCCAGCCCTGCAGGACATAATAACGAAAGCACGCGCGTTAGGAAAAAATAAAGCGGTAAAAATAGAATTTAAAACCTTCAAAACAAAAGTAGTTATTTTCGGTAGCGCGACAATAGGACTAATAGTCACGGTGGCGTTGCTATATAAATACGTAGGTAAGGGGGGATTTCTTCTATTAATGGTTGTAAGATTGTTCACAGGTGGACGAGAACGAAGAGGAAGACCCAACAAAGATCGAATGCAAAACATAGACCAGCAACTACGGGTGGCATATGCTCCGGGCCTGATGGCTCAATGGACACCAAGACCCGTATACTGGCAACCGACAATCGCCGGAATGCCAGCACTGCAATGGCCAACAAACCAGTACGATTAAAAGAAAAAAAATGAAAAATACAATATCAAAGTTTTTATAGATTAAGAATATCTTTTTGTAATTTAAATTTTTTATTTTATATAAATTTTTTTGATAATGTTTATAATTATTATATAATGTTTAATAAAAAAAAAATAAGAGAGAGAGAGTACATAAAATCGTAGTCAAAATGAAAAAAAGTATTTAAAAATAAACAGTAGAATAAATTAGTACGCAAACGACACAACACTAACACGAACAAATAGGAAAAGCTAGAAATTTTTGTAAGATGGGACGGGCATCGGCTCGTGTAGGTACACAAAAAGTACCAACTACACTTTAGGGACTTAATTTTAATCATTTTTTTATTGTGTTCATGTGTACGTTCTTGGCTTCGGGGGCCGAAGCCTCGCGGCCTCGGACGTGCTACGTACATCATATTGTACGTATATTATAATATAAAACATAAAATAAGGTAGGAACTCAGAGAAATGCGACTCCGAGTTTCCGGACCAAGAGTCGCACGATGCGCGAAGTGCTGATTCGGCACTTCGTCGCGGGCAACTTACATCGTCCTTTTAGACGACGACGAGCGACAGACCATCGACGGACGCGCTAGAACAAAGTAGTAACTAGTCTCTCTCTCTCACTGTATTTACTTTATAATAAATAACAGACAACTTCATATTAATTCTCTCGTTAATTTATTTTGCATCCTCACACTCCCCATAGGAGTGCGTATCAAGTAAATCCCACGTAACAGTATAGTTTAATTTATTTATAATTTAGTTTATAAAATTTACAATAAATTACAATAAATAAATAAAACTGAGGTATTATTATTTATGTTATAATATATATTGTATATTGAAATATGTTTATAAAGACAAAATTGAACTATAGTATTGTAAACATCACTATTATTTATTTATTAATATTTTAAATTATTTTCTATATGAAATAATTTATTTAAAAATATTAATAAAAAAACGAGCATACTTTAAGTAACTTGTGAAAAAATAGATTTTAAAATTAATAAAAAAATAGAAAATAAAAAAAATATAAATAAAAAAAAGCAATAAAAACGTACTAGACCAACGCTACTTTGAAATATCTCTGGCGTAAAATCGTACATGCTCATCTGCCCCCCAGCGGTTTAAAATAATTAAATTTTAAGTTAAAAATTAATTATTTAAAGTTAAAAAGTTTAACAGGTTATATTTATAACGTATCTCCCTTCATAAAAAAAGAAAAGAAAAGAAATAAAAGATTCACGTTACGAAAATACGTTAACGAAATTTGCAATATGATTTTGGATATAGACCAGCCGTGTTTTCTCGCGTCGCCACCCAAAAGAGGAGACGACTTGAGAAATAGAAGAATGCCATAGTTAGCAGTAAAGAAAGAATAGTGGACAAGCCACGTTTACTTCCTTCGCGTCCCATGAGAGGATACAGCGCTAGCTATCGAAGGATATTAGAGTGGGGAGTTACTAAAGCATGTAAACAAACAGTTTTTGGATAGTACAAACCTCGTAAGAGTAGATGGCGTTATGAAAGCATAGGATATTACTTACTAACTTTGGATACGTAAACTAAATGCTCTATTGGCATGAATTTTCTCTCAGTGTATATTAATACAAAAATTTAAGCCCAGGAAAAGTCGTGAAATCTACCCTCAAAAAAGCCTTTAAAAAGGTAAAAGTTTAGGCATTTATGAGTCTCATATCTGAGATTATGAATTACTCTTTACTTTTCACATTTTTATAATAAATTTATAACAAATGGACACAAATGGGCATTTATTATTGTCCCTATGTAAATAATAACTCATTGTTTAAAAAATATTTAACTTGCATCTTGAATTTACTTATATTAATACAAAAATTTAAACCCAGGTAAAGTCGTGAAATATTTCCCAAAAAAAAACCTTTCGAAAGGTAAAAGTCTAGGCATTTATGAGTCTCATATCTGAGATTATAAATTACTCTTTTTTTCACATTTTTTTATATGAAAAACATTTTTAATAAATTTTTTCTAAAATAGAAATTCATATAAAATAATCAAATGGGTTTTATAATAAGTAAAAAATGGCTAAATTTATTATTGTCTTTATGTAAATAATAACTCATTTTAAATAAATTTTTTCTTTTATACTAAATTACAACTTCTTCTTTTAATTGTTCTTCGATCACTTCTTTCTTTAATCTTAAAATTATATTCATAAGTTCCAAACTTACAGCTATGAAAATAGTGCGATCATTAGAAATTGGCCATGTATTTTATGATAATTAAAGGAATTGCATTATTTCCAAAAGAAACGAGAAATATTTCATTTTAATTTTTATCTTCCCATTCTTTTTTAGTTTTCTAATTCTTTTAAATATTCTACTTTATGCAATAAAAATGTCTTCAAATATTCTACTTCGTACAATTAAAATAGAAAATGTAAGTACTAATTCACGTATAAATTCAGCAGAATAATCAAAACTGTAAAGTTATGTAATTTATTAAAACCATTTATAAGTTTACATTTTGTCAGTTTTAAATCATTTAATTTTGTCCTAATTTGTATGTAAAATGTATTTTATATTCTGAAAGCCGAAATTGAGGTTTATAAGTTAGAAGAACGTAAATAAACTTTTATCTTATGGATTTATTATATATATATATATAAAAGAATATAGAAATTTTATTAATGTCAATTTTGGACCTAGAAAATAAAACAAAATATAATTTTGAAGTTCAGCAAAATACCTTTAAAACCAGATGTGTTAAATTTTTATACCATCATTTTTTGAAAAATGTTTACAATTTTAGTATAGGCAGAAAAAAATTTTTTTTTATCTTTAATTTTTAAATCGCGATATTTTCCAAACCAGTATTTAAATTAAAATTGCCAATACACTATTAAAAATTTGATATATATATATGTATATATATATATATTTATCAAATATGTGTATATATATGTAAAATTATTTATTTAATAAAATTAAATAACATACAAACATTATTATAATTGATTTTTATTCATTGAAGGATTTTTTTTTTATTATTCTTTATTCTAGATATTAATCTTACAATAATTATTGTAAAGTTAAAAAAAATATTTGAATGGTTTTATATAAAATTTCTGAATATTGGCAAAGAATAGTCGTATAATTTTATTATTCCAACTTACCATTTATGTTTTAGCCGTTGTTAGTTTGGTTCGTAAATTTCATTAATATAAGTAAACTCACTAATTAGGAGAGAAAGAGTAGAATTTGTTTCCGACTCGATCGTCCTGATGTTTTTTATACTCGGACTCCTTAAACTACACGGTGAGAATGTCCGTGGCAAGATAAAGTTGGACTTCCTTCTTTAATCGCTTAAACGTTCGGTCAATAATTCAGATTATTATCTCGAGTGCCACCTTGATTTACCTTAGATCTCAAGTTTTCACTCGTTGTCACTATTAACTAATTTTATTTTAATTTAAAATTTTGTAATTAAATTTGAATCTTATTTATTAGTGTTTTCCTATTTTTATTTATAAATGAAGTAGGGCTCCAATCTACTCACTAATATTTTTTTAATATTAAACTAACTTAAGTAATAAAGACTTAAAGTAACACTGATTTTCCCAGTAGACCTTGTGACTAAAGGCGGTGTAGTGACGTAGAGGTTTGTTTTTATTACCTCGCGCCTGGGCGATCAAGAGATGGAAGCTCCAATCAAACCTCGACATGTAGTCAAAATTTTCAGGATAGGAATTGTTTAACTTGCTAAAAGTTCATTAGCCTGCTTACTAATGAATTTTTCCTTTCTTCTCCGTCTCTCCTTTACACTTGTATACAGTTGACGGTTGAGTTTTCACAATGAGTCGGTATTGGGAAACGCTGACTCACGACATAGCATGAAACTAATTTTGGTTGTTAACCTTTTAAATAGAAATGAAATTGAGATTTACAATTTTTAAATTCAAGAATGCTTTAATAATATTATATTGATTTGAAGGGCATAGTTCCATGGGATGTCACACCTTCCCCCTCAGGTCGATTGTCATCCCGACAATCAGCATAAGAGTCGCAGAACTTAGAAAAGGACAGAGATACGTGACCTCCTCTTAAGCAGCTGCTTTGTAAATAACAGGTTAGATAATACAATTGATTTTAATTCATGATAAGATACATTATTTTTGCAGTATATTTGGTTAGTTACGTGAGTAAATTGTTGGTATACTTGTTATAGTTACATTTTTCGTTGAGGGGTTTTGAAATGGTATAGTTAACTAACAATAATGAAAGAATAAAATTTGGTAGCGTGTAACAAAAATTTGTGAGCTCAAAAAAGATTTTGTGAAATTGTGTATGCAATATTTTGTTGTGTTACTACGCATAATAATATAAGGAATTACAAATTATATAAATCGGAATTTAGACAATTAAAATACAATAATAATAGTAATAATAATTTATGTGATTAAAGTGTGTAATACTATCTTAGATGTTATAAAAAATATGGATTAAAATTCAGATGAAAATTAAAATAAATTCGTTGATACAAAAATAAATTTTTACATAAGGTTTTCAAATTTAAGGATTTCTTGCTCTTTGAAGGAAATGTTTTGTCTTAGAAAAAACTGTAAAACTTATATGCAACATAATCTTAATATATTGAAGTGAAGTCACTGATTTATCTGTGATAGTAGATTCCTTTTAGACTTTGATTCAAAACTATCGTAACACCATTATTAAACAATCATTCACTGTGGTTTTTCTTCTTTAAGTTCTATTCTAGTACAGATGTGTTGATGTTGGTTCCAAAATCCTATCAATTTGGTTGTGATGATTTGTCTATTTTTCTATGGTGTCGTATCCTTGATATGCTTGTAGTTCCTCACCATAGATTTTTTTGTTGGTTGTATTGATAGCCATGAATTCTTATAAAATGTGTTGTTGGAACGTGATGTTGGTTGTACGATGTTCATGAATTTTTATTGTATACAATAATATTAAATAAAATATTTATTTGAAATTAAAGAGGAATGTGTATCTTAACAACTTAACCAAAGTAATTCAATGTCCAATAGAATATTTTCTCGATACTATGTAGTGAATTAAATGTATAATGTCGATTTTTGAATAAAAAGGGAAAAAAAACTTTATTTTCGTATAATTACTAATTACTTTTGATTGTGTGGCAAACATTTTCAAGTTACCTTGTATGCAATTGTAAATTTACTATTTCTTTTAGATAAAAAAAATTTTAATTAAATTGTTTTCTCATTGATCTAATATATATTATAAATCTAAATGTACATATTTATTGACGCAAACATATTTTTGTATAAAATCATAACTTACACTAAATTTGTCAATGAGGATGAATAAATAGGCAAATAGAAACGCGCAAATAAATGAGAGAAAAAAAATCTAGAATTTAATTCGTTTTAACATAATTATACATTTTTTTTGTGTTTTGTTTTTAATTTATTGTTTGCTATTTTATTTGTTTGGTAATTTTTTAACTCAATGTTTCAGTTTGTTATTACTTCACAAATAAAAAAAAATATAAATGAGATAGTAATAATGTTATTTAACAGCATATTTACTTAATTAGTTCTTATATCAGATTAATTATTTTATATTGTCGACTTCAAGAAGTAAAATTGTCAATAAAATTACGAATTTTTGCTTTTATAGAAAAAAAAACATGTTGTTTAACAATAATTAGTATCATTATTTTATGTTAAGTAATTAGGTTGATTTAGGATTGAAGGTTCTATTATTTAAGCTCATCCAAATAATTTTTGTCTTAATAAATATTGTTTTCGATTCTTTATAGAATAAATATGATCTTTTTTTTGTGAATAAGTCTTGCATTTTTTTTCTATTAATTCAAGATCCATTGAATACAATAGGAAAAAAAATATTTTTTTGTAATAAAATAATTTGTAAATGAAATGTTTAGTTGTTTTTATAAAGATCTTATTATAATATTTGATGTGGTCTTTATATTGGAATTCGTTGAATTGCAAAATTTGGTACAAATATGTAGTTTCGGCACTATACCATATGTTGTTATTAATAAAAAATACTAAAACTTGTAGTATTTGTAAAGAAGTATATCCATAAATACATAATATATATAGTGTATTGTGTTATTAATAGATAATGTATTAATTAATTGGATTTTTAAAAGGGAGAAACAGAGAAAACTAAGACAGTACTTAGGAGCTATTAACGGGAATAAATGATAGATAATATATACTCATCGGTTGTGAAGATGACACTTTGAAAATTACTGATTCAAAAATAATTTATTATAGTCAATCAAGCATATGTCGAGACAGCAATGTTAACGTAAAATTTAAAATTATATTTGACTGAAGTTGGAAATAAAAGAATAGCATAGGAATATTATAGTAAAGCTCTTGTACATAAACAAAGGCACCAAACCAGATATAACATATGACGTGGACTATTCAAAATTATTCTAAAATTGATACGAGGAGGTACATTATGAGAAATCAATAAAATTTAATTTCAAGACATACAAAATATAGCATATAAAATGTGCTATATTAGATTGTACAGTAATATTATGATTTAGGAACAGTAACAAAAGTCATTTATGTAAAAAGCTTTTATGTGATACCTTTAATTCAAGGATGGAAAAACTCATTGAAATAGATATAGCAGTTAAAAAACAATCGGATTATTAGGTTATTATAACAATTAGAGAATTACGAAAAAGGTATAATTGAAGGCCCGGATGCAATAAGGGCATTTACCCTCGGAGCACGTAAAACTTGTTTATTTAAATGTTTTTTTATTTATATGATTATTTATTAAAATGTTTGTACATTTATATGACTAAAACTAAACTAATAGTAGAAGAAAACAAAATTTGAAACATTCAAAATTTATGTGTTTACGTGTTTTTATTTACATGAATTTATTTTAATAAATATTATATTATTTAAAATATTAAATTTTATATTGTTATTTGTATTATTGCTTTTTCCAAATAATACTAACAAGGAGCTATTCAGTTGACATAATATTCACTGAGAATCTACCTTATAAGAAAATGCAGCGCTCGACCGCATGCGCGCTACTTGTAAATATTGTTATATTTTTTTTAATTATTTATCAATCGATTTGAAACTTTCCACAAATCTTCTTTATACAAAAACCAAAAACTTGCTCGCTACAAGTTTCTTGTACTTGAAAGTTCCCTCGATACTTTTTTCTCGAGAACATTATAAACGCACAATTTGTAATTTGTATTAGTTAATAAACAATTGCGACTAACTATTTAAGAATTAACATTTTTTATCATTATCATTAGTTTCGCTATGATATTTAGAATAGTATATTACGCACCAAGGGAGGGAAGGGGGACATCCTAACCCGCGCGTATGTTATCGCCCGAGCCGAAGGCGAGGGCGATAAACGCGCGGGTTAAGATGTCCCCCTTCACTCCCGTGGCGCGTATACAATTTTTTACCATAGCCAAGCCGAAAGTTGTCAACTAAAATTACACGTATAACGTAAACGTTATGCTATATTGTTCTACTAGATACACTAAACGATATCACACTACACGGTAACACTCGTAATGATAATTCATTAATAAAAAAAGATGTTATGAATTATTCTAATTTTTCATCACACACATTTTTAAAGATTCTATGCTTTGTTTTACTATATACACTACACGATAACACACTACACGGTAACACTCGTAATGATAGTTCATTAATAAAAAAAAATTTATTATTTAATCTGATAGAGTTATTCTTCGATACACTCAGTTTCAATACACACATTTTTCATCACACACATTTTTAACTAAATAATAATATAATACAATGTATACATATACATTATAATGTATACATTTTGTTTTTTTTGTTTCAAATTTAAGAGATTTTGAAAAAGAAACAGAATAAGATTTTGATATCTGCCTTTGTTTTGTTCTTACTATGACTTTTGATGAAGAGCAAAAAGGCTAGGTATATTAGACATTATATGGGGAAAAGAAAGAGACGGAGAGATAAAACGTATGCTATACTCTGTCGTTAGCGCCTGCGCAGGACGTTCTTTTTGCTTCCTGCCCCGGCAAGAATGTGAGACTTTCGGTTGAAGTAGTGGGGATGAAAGTAGAAACTTTCGGGTTGGATATGGTAAAAAATATATTTCAAATTTGAGCGAAATCGGTTAATATTTACTCGAATTACAACGATTTAAGTTCAAAAAAGTATTAAAATTTATTGTAAAAAATTTTCTTGTTTTTAATTTTTTTCTTGAAAAATAAAAATTTTATAAAAAAACTGTTAATATGAAAAAGATGCGGCATAATGAGTTTTACAACGTCAAATTTTTTGAAATTTATTTGAAGAAAGTGAAATTTTTACTACCAAGTGACTTCAGTTTTACGTGCTCCGAGCGTAAATGCCCTTATTGCATCCGGGCCTTCAATTAATGTTGTAAAAATTGACTCTGAGAGATATTCATGAGAAATATTTACTGAGAGTTAAAATAAAATTAAGGTTTTAACAAATAGGAATGAATTAGGGTTAATGTAGTTATATTGGGAAAAGATAAATAAAACGTGCGAAAAACAAAAAAAAACATAATTGAAGGAGACGTGTTTAAGTATAGAGGTTGTATAATTGATTGATTATTAGTACCTTTCGCATCGTTTGTAATTAGTGTTATTATAAAGCCCTTTTAATACATTTTGAACGTATATTTATTAAGTCAGTAAATGGCTTAAAACGATAAAGTAGTAATTTCATTAAAAAAAATGAATTTTTATAAGAGCAGCATGAGACTTTTAGCGTAATAAAACGTTTTGAGATATAAATAAAAATGAGCTCACTTACGAGATGTGTTTCTATATGAATTGATGTTCGGTTAATAATTATTCTTCAATCACAGGCCATACGACTGATGCTGTATTCTTGGATCTCTTGCGGTTCTATGTGGTTTATACTTTTCTTTAGTAAGAGAGGTCCCCTTTTTTGTGATCCATTCGTATGATATTATTTGTTCATTTTAGTACAAGATTCTTTTTATCTGATTTTGTCTTGTTTTTTATCAACGATGAGGTGTTGATACACGTTATTATTCAAGTATTCAACTCCACGTTTACCTTCCCCCTTAGGTTTTTGGTCCGATCTTGAAGAGATTTCTGAACGACTCTTTAAACTGATTTCCGAAATCATACGGAGAATTTTATACGATTCTGGGCCAGAGTTTATTGATTTTTGTGATCTTTCGGAGGCCGTGTGTTCGGCCTATCCGGACCCAGTATGTTTTTTTTGGACTTATTGGATAATGAAGACAAGAAGGATAATGGAAATTATTGATGTTCAAGTGGGTAGGGCCTTTGTGAATTCAGGTTAGTATACGAAAAATCGATGTCATCAAAATATCGGTAGTTGGCCATGTTTCGTAGGTGTGGTTTCAAATAATTTCTATTCATACATTTCTTCGTTTGCTTTTACCCCATCTTCCTATTCATTAATTTTGGAAGTGGTTATTTGAAATAATTGAATATTTTTCTTCAGTGGCTAGTTTTCATTGCCTCTCGCTTATTCGTCATATGGGAGTTTTTCGATTATTATTTTCAGTTTCAGTTATTTTAACAAGAAGGTTAATCTTCTTTATTATATTACTTTGTGTGTTATATTCTATTGTTATATTATATAAAGACGTAAAAGTATTAAAGAAGAAATTATTTGTATTATATTAATTCTATGTGAATTACGTAAGATGTTAAAAGTAGATAGGAGGTAGATATATAATACAGAATACATATATTGGATGTACATATATATATGTATTGAAGCGGGCTTGACTTTATTCACGGTTGCCAAGTAATATTTTAACTACCGAATTTAAATTTATTTCATTAATTTAATCTATTACATGCATATACAAGGTGCATACAGCAATATTATAAAAAAAAATTACATTTATCGACGATCTCCTCCAGTGCAATACTCTTGGAGATGCGATAGTTTATAATTTTCTTTACGTGTGGAGGAGAGGATAATGTGATAAAAGTTATTATCGACGACCTCATTGAGTGCAATACTTTAAAGAGTGCGATAATAAACGAGGCGGTCAGAACGAAATCGGTGACCTGCGGTATATATCAAGTCAGCATTTTTCGCTTTACGATAATATTTTGTATATTTTTATGGCTTAAACTATTTCAAATTATTCTTTATATACATGACTAGAGGAAATGACTATATTTTTACCATATGAATAAGTAAATAAATTATTATAAGCATTTATTACAAATATCAAACTGACTTGACATATACCGCATGCAAAAAACTGTCGTGTCAATTGTTAGGTGGCATTTTTCGCTTTATAACAATATTTTGTATATTTTTGTGGCTTTAACTATTTTAAATTATTCTTTATATACATGACTAGAGGAAATGACTATATTTTTACCATATTAATAAATGAATAAATTATTATAAGCATTTATTACAAGCACCGAACTAAGTCATCGATTTGGTTCCGACCGCGTCTTAAGGAGGTTGTATAGTGTAATGAAAGTAATAGGAATTTGATGAAAATATATTTAAATGATTAGTTGAATTATTAGAAGAACGTTCCTAAAGTTTCAAGTCGTTTTACTACGTAGTTATCGTAAAAATAAGAATTGAAGTTTTGGATTTTAACATGGACAAGATACAAATCGACTGTAGCAAACACTTTATTATTACTTTTTCATGTTTTTAAAATAATAGGATTGTAATAAAAACTATTGCATCTGAAAGCTGAAATATTTTTTTATAATTTAAACTTTTAAAAAGTATTCTTCACCAGCCGTGTGAATAGTTATGATTGAATAAATAAGAAAAAATCGACCAATTTATTCCGAAATAGAAAGGTTGAAGAGCGACTTGGCAACGCCGTGTAAATGTATATAGATATACAGTTGTGCACGTAGAGGCGAATGAAAATTATGTATACAAATTAATATACATATTACTTTTAATTTGTAATTATGACTATTTTGCATTTATAAATTGATATACAAGTATAGGTTTTTCAATTAATGGTATACATTAAATGAATAAAGAAGTGATTAATTTATTTTTTATTTGGTTAAGAAAAGTTAAATGTCCATAATTTGTATAATACGTATATTATTCACAATTATGATTTTTTTTATTGTATTGTTTAACTTTTATTATATTTCCATAATTTTTTTATTATAACTATCTTATGTTTAATTACAAAAATAAGTTTTGTTAAGAATTTTTAATTAAAAAAATGTTATATTCTATAAAAATATAAGTACACAAATAAATGTAGAAAGTTATGAAATTAGTCACTTTTTTCTTTATTTGTACCAATATCTAGCTTTTTACTTTTCCCTAAAGCCACTCGCTTTTCTTTTTTAATAAGCTGTCTTTCGCTTATAAATTTTCCTTAACGTCGCTTTGATTTAGTCATTTTGTTTTTCACAGCGCGAGACTTGTTTATTTTCGAGGTTAAGGTAGAAAAGGTTAAGTTTCGTATGCGAGTCAAACGTCACCACCCAAGCTTCGGCTGCTTCGAGCAATGCTGTCAACTTACTTAACCATGTGCAATGTTGTCACGTTTTGCATTACCTACATAAATTAATATGAAATTCTGAATAAAAAGAATAGTATTTGAGTATCTATAACATCTTCTATATTATAATTACAAAGTTCAGATTTTCAATGTTTGAGTTGGTAATGATTTCTTGCAGAGCAGTGCCACTGTTGTGACTGTCTAATATCAGTATATTTTCCCCCTTGCCTTTACCCCTCACGGCGGTATACAACCTCCTTAAATCGACGACCTCTTTAAGTGCAATACTCTTCAATGTGCGAAAATTAATTTCTTAATTATCTTATATTATATTAAAGTGAAACCACTTTTTTCTCCGTTTCTCCGGTTCTCCGGTTCTCTGGTTCTCCGCATTTTTTGAATGTGTCTTTCTTTGGCCTTATATTTTCTTGGGCCTTATATTTTATTGGGCCTTTTATTTTCTTGGGCCTTTTATTTTCTTGGGCCTTATATTTTCTTGGGCCTTATATTTTCTTGGGCATTATAATTTTCTTGGGCCTTGTAATTTTTTGGACTCAATATTTTTTTGGGCCTAATATTTTTTTGGACTCAATATTTTTTGGGCCCAATATTTTTTCAGTCTCTATATTTTTTGGGCCTTATATTATATTGAGCCTTATATTTTCTTGGGCCTTATAATTTTTTGGATTCAATATTTTTTTGGGCCCAATATTTTTTTGGGCCCAATATTTTTTCGATCTCTATATTTTTTGGGCTTTATTTTTTTTGGGTCTTATATTTTATTGAGCCTTATATTTTCTTGGGTCTTATATTTTTTTGGGCCTCATATTTTATTGAGCTTTATACTTTCTTGGGCCTTATATTTTTTTGGGCCTTATAATTTTTTGGACTCAATATTTTTTGGGCCCAATATTTTTTCGGCCTCTATATTTTTTGGGCCTTATATTTTACTGAGCCCAATACTTTCTTGGGCCTTATATTTTCTTGGGCTTTATATTCCTACATTTTTTTGGTCAATATGTTTTCTAACGTAGCTTTTCATCCAAGCCTGTATACTTTTACATTGAATTCTTCAGTGGAGCGTATTTTTATAATGTTTTATACAGGCTCCGCTCTAGACGCTATAATATTTTTTTTAATTTCAAATGCAATGTTTTGACGTCTCATTCTTACACTAGACATTGCAAATCTAATAGCGCATCTCCATATGCAGCCGATTAAACAGAGCGTCCCAATATGCAGCCGTTTAAACAGCGCATCCCCATATGCAGTCGATTTAATAGCGCATCTCAATATGCAGCCGATTCAACAGCGCATTCCAATATGCAGCCGATTCAACAGCGCATCCCCATATGCAGCCGATTCTACAGCGCATCCCTATTTGCAGCCGATTCAACAGCGCATTCCCTAATGTAGTCGATTTAATAGCGTATCCTCGTATGCAGCCGATTCAACAGCACGTTTCCTTATGTAGCCGATTTAACAGCGCGTCCTTTATACAGCTGATTCAACATCATATTAAACTATTTTGAAAGCGTCAGTTGATATTTATTTTTATTAAATATCATATATTTTATTATATTTCGAGTTCAACTATTAACACAATCTAAAACATAAATATTAGATACATATTGACATATTCTTTATAATATCTCTTTATAAACAATGTTTTTTGTATATATTGTGTTCTGATCATTTTTATTTTCTCCGTTGACAATAGCGTAGTCACCTAAAAATAATTTTAAATTGTTTTTAAATTTCGTCCTTGAAAGAGCAACATATAATTGCCCATGACTGAAAACTGGTGACGGCAAATAAACACTAACTTTTTCATAAGATTGTCCTTGTGATTTATTAATAGTCATTGCAAATCCTAATATAATAGGAAACTGTTTTCGTTGCATATTGAATGGAATTTCTTCCGTAGATGGAGATAAATTTATTCTTGGAATGAAAACTTTCCTAAAAATTATAATATTTATGAAATGCAAACCTTACTTGTGATACATACACTTTGTAATATTTGTATCTCATTAAATTTTTATATTAGATGCAAAAAGAATTGTTAAGTAATTGCAAATAGTCATTTTTTCATTTCGAAATATTCGAATTTAAAATTAACTAAAATGTTGTATTTTAATCTTATGATTTTTTCTATTTAAATTTCGTATTTCATATATATAAAATACATTTGTGAAGATATTTTTATTAGAAATCAACACGAATTTCTTTTAAGCATGTTTCACTTATAAATTAATTTCATAATTCAAATTCATGGTCATATATTGAGGTTTGGAAATTATAGTTGTAACTCAGTACCCAGTTCTCAGTTTATTTACATTAAATATCGTACTATCTTTGTTGTTCTAATGCCAGTAGAGTGAGAAATAGTCACTTGAAATAAATTATACGCTTTTTTACTTTAAGCACACGCGTACATATATTTTTATATTATGTTTCATCAAATTATTTTCAATTTTATTCAGTATTCAAAATTCAATTGATTAATTCTTATTTACTTAAAATTAGTCATTTATACATAATAATATAATAAAAGAAAATTCAACTAAGCGACGTTAGGAGCGAAAAACTTCAATATAATTAATACCTGTTAACGTAAAACCCAATAAATTGTGTAACGATTTTCAACAGTTGATAAATATAATATAAATCATATAATATATATATATATATATATATATATATATATATATATATATATATATATTTTTCAATTTTAAATTTCTAATCATTAATTTAAAACTCAAAAGTAACTTTTTTAAAACGGAATATGGAAGATAAACATGTATCGTTTTAATCCTTGAATATCACGAATTTAAATATTAATTATTAGTAATTTTAAAGAGTTATATATTATATAAATAATTCTATATTTAATAATTTTCAATTTTAGTAACAGGAAAAGCCGCACGAAAAGAGGTTAATAATTGCATTTTCTGCGAAATATTGCCCTTGAATCGAGTAGGTGAAAGATCAGTCTTAATACCAAAAAAAAAGGCAGTAAGCATCGCAAATTTATGCTCTTACTTCATAATATATTAGTACCAACATTGGTCCCTAAAATTCAAGTTATAGTACTAATTGAAATTATATCGTCACTCTTTTTTTAAGTACCTTAAGAGTCAGCTGTATACCGACACAGTCACCTGTTTTACCGAATCTATTTAAAATTCATTTTTTATAAAAACTAATAGCTTCAGGCAAAAATAAAGAGATGGTTTCGATTCGTGTAATAGAAAGCAATATTTTCTCTGATAAGAATAATTTAATAAAGAATAACTTGAAAATCCCATTATTTGACACTAATTTCTAATTTTTCAAGTTATTCCAACTTTTCTTAAAAACGAAGCAATAAAATTAATTCATACTAATCAAAGAAAATATTACATTTTATTAAACACATCGAAACCATCTCTTAATTTTTGCCTCTTGTTGCTAATTTTGGGAAAAAAGTCAATTTTTTAATTAGAAAAGGACAGAGATACAGCGGACTCTTAATACATAAATTAGATATACTTGATTTAGAACCTATTTTAACAATACTTTCTTTTCTCCGTGCAGTTGTTAGTTCTAGTAAACGTCAAATACTGTTTTCGATTTTTCATGGTTCGTGATTGAAACACGTGATTAAAATGAAAAAATTCCTATTATATTTTTTCATTTATTCAAATGCAATTTAGTAGAACAAATTCTTAATTCATCAAGATATAATTTGTATTTAAACAATTTTTATGCACATTGTAACTTTAATTATTCTTTTTTATAAAAATAGAAAAATTTAATTTAGTACAAAACTACAATATCACAATCCATAAGTTGCGTCAATTCTTTTTTATTTTAAAATTGGCTAATTTATACATAATAATGTAATATATGAAAATTCAACCGAGCGACGTTAGGAGCGAGGTATTTTTTGCTAGTTCCTATGAAAATGATAAATGAGATGAGATGAGTTATACTCTTCTGAATAACTTAAAACATAATCTCATTTAAATTGAGATCTTTTATCTTTTCATTCAAAAATTAAAGAAATCTATATTTTATAAATATTGAAAAGTTACATGGTACTTTTAGACAGAATGCTTAAATCTTATATATATATATAGTCTCCATCTTAGATGTTACATGGTCGAACATCTAACAGAGAATGAGAGAGCTTGCTTGGATTCACGCTCTTTTATATCATTTTATAAACCATCTATGAAGTTCTATTTTTCATTAAAGAATTATATTTCAGGAAATAGAATGTTTCCTAACGTTTATTCTATATATTCGCAAGAGAAACATTTAATTAAGATAAATATATTTGTAAAAGAAACATTCTATTTCTTTTACATTTAAAAATAGTATATTTCGGTACTAGTGCGATAAAGTGATTTTTTACTCGTGTGGCGGTTTGCGCCCGAGCGAAGCGAGGGTGAAAAGGTCACACGAGTAAGAAATCACTTTCTCGCACGAGTATCGAACACTATTTTTTGACACGACGTGTGAGAAGCTCCATTTTCGCACGTGTCACTTTGTACAGTGTGCGTGAAATCGAGCTTCTCGCACAGAGTGTCAAAAAACTATTTCTATAATTTATTTTATTATTTATTGACTAAAAAAGATAATTTTTTATATTTTAATTTGAAAGTTTATGGGGATGTAAAATATCGACATTACAGTTTTCCAAGTTATTGGTTCTTAATCCAAGATTTTTAAAAATATCTCTATATTAAAGTCTTCTATTTCTACTAATAGAGAGCCTAATATAGAGATATTTCTGAAAATTTGTGAAAAAAGATAAAAATTTTGGAAAACTGCAATGTCGGTAACTATGTAGAAATCATATACCCTATTACATCCCCTTAAATAGAGTAATCATTTTTATCTCCCCAAAAAACCATTAAGGGGTGTCCTAATACCGGTACAGAAATCTACCTTATCTACATTTGAATTATGCATTTTAATAAAAATTTAACTATTTTTGACTAAAATTCATAGAAGAAGCACATTTTTAACATTCTAAAGAATGTATTGCAACGTTAAAAGACAGAATAAAAGTGAAAATGAAGACAAAAACTGCATAATACGATTATTCATAACTACGTTGAAAAGTTAATCGTATTAAGCAGTTTTCGCCTTTATTTTTACCCTTTTATTGTCTTTTAACGTTGCAATCAATTCTTTGGCATGTTAAAAATGTGCCTCTCCTACGAATTTCAGTCATGAATAATTAAATTTTTATCAAAATTCATAATTTAAATGTAGATAAGGTAGAACTCTATGTCGGTATGAGGATTCCCCTTAAGAAGGTAAAATTACGGCAAGTTAGCTTTAAAAAAGAATCTTTTTTACTATCTCAAAAATAAAAAATATTTTGTCAAAAATTTAAACTAATTTAATACAATCAACTATGAAAAAATCTATTATATCTTTAAAAAAAGGCTTTAACATTATAGATAATAAAAAAGTGGGAATTTAATTATAACAAAAATACACTTGAAAAAATACTGGAATCAATAATGCGTGGTCAAATTTTAATATGATTTAAAATAATACTTACGAATGATATTACACCTATATTTTGATGATAAGAATGAATCAATAAAAAATTCCTTTGTTAAAAATAAAGAGTAAAAAAAGCCATATAAAATGTTATTATTGAAAATATAAAATATAAAATATTATTGAAAATATAAAACTATCTTCAACAAAATTAAAAAAAATAATAAGTAACTAACGTAAAATGTAAGAATAAAAGTAATAAGGGAACAGTTTAAGGAAAATCAAGGGAAACCCATTGCTCGCACCAATACAAATGTAAAACTCTGCACATATGCTCTCTCAGAGTATGTAAGCCAAGTGCAGCAATGCAAAAGAGCTCATTTTTCTATTTTCATTTTTTTAGCACGACTTCGTCGACTACAAAATTCATTCTAGATCTTTCGAAGGTCGTTTCTTTTTCTATTTTTCCAAATTTTCACAAGACTTTTAGTCTTTTCATTTTTTATTTTCAACTTAGAAAATTTCAAGTTCAATTAAATTTCCTTACTTAAATTCCAAAGTATTTTCCTTAGATTGTTGGAGAATTTGTATCCTTTTAAAAAAAAAAAATAATAAAAGTAAGTCAATCAAAATAATGTCTTTTTTTTTATTTAAATTTTTGAATGATATTGTCAGGTCGCTCTCACCGCTAGTCCATGCACGGGTGGTAATTACTCTGTGCATTTTATTACTAGCTAAGGGTTCGAATTCACCTTTTAGTTTTAACACAAGGTCGTAGTTACCTAGTGCAACGCCGAATAAGTTGAGGGTCCAAGTAACCCACAATTTATTTGTATCGGGTCGATTCTACCCGATACAACTTTTTTTAAATTTTCAAGAGTGAATATATCTCCTTGATTACTAAATAGAGTGAATATATACCTCTTGATTACCAAAGAAATTAATCAGCATAAGTTGGTTAATTTCAGAGGTAAAGACAAAAGGGTCGAAGCAACCTTTGCGTCTGTATTGGGTCGAACCAACCTGGTACAAAATTATTATTATTATTAGAAACAAAAAAGTCGAAGCAATCCGGTATAAGAATTATTAATTATAAATTTTATTTATAAAACATTTCATTCTAATTATTTCTTTTACGCGGAATTTTAATCTTGAACCCGAGTCCTTAAGCGAAAGCTTAGATTCAAATGCGCTAAATAAAGATTGTTTTTTGCCAACAATCGGACATTGCATTAACAAAGGAATTTTTTATTGATTCAGTATTTGATATTCAGATATAATATCATTTGTAAGTATTATTTTAAATTATATTAAAACTTGACCACACATTATTGATTTCAGTATTTTTTCAAGTGTATTTTTGTTATGATTAAATTCCCACTTTTCTATTATCTATAATGTTAAAGCCTTTTTCTAAAGATACTAGATCAGACGGCCGCTCCACGGCCGGAGATTAGTTATTTTTGTAAATTTACTTAATTAATAACAAACGTGTTTATGTTATCAATAAATATGCATTGATTTATTTCTAAATGAATAGAAGAAATTAATCTAAAATAGAGAAATATAAAATTCAATAGTTAAAAATTATAACACAAAAATGAATGTTTGAAAAATTTTATTGTAAACATTTATACATGCTTATAATTACAACTATGACAGATCTATTGCATTAAACATACATTTATGTGTGTGTGTGTGTGTGTGTGTGTGCGTGTGTATACGCACGTGTGTGTTTGTGCATGTGTGTGTGTGTGTGTCTCTGCGTACATGGACATGCATGCACGCACATACACAGTGAGATGTGCATATGTGACTAATATAAAGTAATTCGTTGCAATATTATAAAAATTTTATAACAAAACTTCTGAATATACATAATTTCTTACTTTTTTGTTTGTTATGCTTTTTCCAAGATAAATTTTAAGAGCTTCCCAGCAACGAACTCTCGAACAAGCGACATACAATAGTCCATGTTGAAAAACATCTTTTCGAAGATCAATTCCTATTTTTTCAAAAGTTTGACCCTGTGATTTATTTATTGTCATAGCAAAAGCTAATTTTATTGGAAATTGCCTGCGTTTAAATATAAATGGATATTCATTTTCACAATATAATGTAATACGATTTAAAAAACCAATTTCTCCAGCTTTGTCACCAGTTAATATTTTGCATTTTAACAAATTGTTGGCAAGTTCTAAAACTAATAATCTTGTGCCACTACACATACCTTCATTTATACTTAAATTTCTGATTAACATAACTATACAATTTAGTCTTAGCCGTAATTCGTGAGGAGGTAAAGATGGTGGATTTAGAGTATTTAGATATTCAGGTAATAATGTTACACTAAGATCAGAATCATTATCACAATTATCAGTTGAATCAACACTTGTATAAATTCGTTCAGTTTCTGGATCTAATAAATCTATAACTTGCTGATTAAAATCATCGACGCCTATATTTCGAGCTGAAAGAATAGCACTTGCAGAAGCTTTTTGGTACTGCTTGTTTCGAATGAATGCACCGTAAATATCATGCACTATATTTGCATCAGATGCTACAATACATTTATCCAGAAATATAATGTTATTTTCATGATCATTTAAAGTTCCATTACCTAAATTGATTAAAAATTTTGAAAATTCTTTTTCTTGTGGTAAAGCTCGCATATTCTCAGTTAATAAAAATACTTGGAAATATTTCCACAACGCACTAAATTTTATAGATAAATTGATAGTTTCGCTACGAGTACTTCGATTTCTTATAGAAAGTAATTATCTATAGTTTCCACCCATAATGACGACTTTACCACCAAATGGTAAATAGTTAGCCATAATATCTTTTAAAATTCTATCCATTACTTCTAGCTCATATCTTGGAGCCATTGGAGCTTCATCCCAAATAAATATATCAATTTCTTTTAGTTGCTAACTTTCTTTAGAATTTAATTTGATACTTGAATTGGAATCTGAAAATAGTGGCACTGGCAATCCTAATATTTTATGTACAGTTTTTCCGCAAGGAAGCAATATCGCTGTAATTCCAGTAAATGCTATTGTTGTTATTTTTTTATTTCTACCTTTCAGTATATTCCACAGGGTAGTGTAAATAAATTTTTTTCCTGATCCTCCTGGCCCATCAATGAAAAAATATTTATTTTCAATATTATTATCAGAATCAAATATTTTTAATATGGAATCAACTACAACCTTTTGATCAGGATTTAATTTTGCATACTGTTGAATTCCTAATTCTACAGTCTGATCCATTGGTATATTTTCTACTATCTCATTTATTTCTTCGAGCTGAATCATATTAGGAAATTCTGAAAGATTATGACCTTTTGAGTAAAGAATAGCATTTATGTGTTGATATGCTTTTATGTGAGCTAATCCTAGTTGAAATTGTTGGGCATAATCTTGAGACATAGCATTTTTAAATTCTTCCCAAAGATTTTCAGGTTACGTTGGTTGACAATATATTAATATACGTACGAATAAACTACGAAGTTGTTGTGGCATCATCCATAATTAAGCTTCTTGCATTGCATTTTTCCATTCTTCATCGTTTTCAATTATACCTAATTCCAAACAAGCACCAATAAATGTTTCGTGTTCAACACCATTTATAGTTTTTAAATGTTGATAACTGGTAGCACCTTTAACATGTAAAAGTAGTAACCGTAAATGGAACAGCTCTATTTGAGTAGGACTAACAGAATACATGCGCCCAATACAATGAAAACGAGATTGACGTTTTTCCCATCTGTGTATATATCTTTCTTCTACTTTTACTTTTTTGAATGTATAATACATTGGAATATCATTATATAAATAATGTCTAGCCTCTTCATCACGAGCATTTAATGCGAAAAATTCTAAAAGCATTGTGACTTGATTCATACATTGCAATAACTGATTTTCATCAGCATCAGTGTGGATTGTTATGTTTTGCTCATTTGGAAGATATATGAGTAAACGTATGATTGAATGACTTTTTGCTTGTAAATGTTTGCTAGTGATGCGCCAGTATGCTTCGCATGGTACAACATATCGTGTTTCAATGTAATTTTTTATTTCATCATGATTAACAATATTATCCGAATTGTGTTCTATAGTAACAGTAGTAGTGTCATGTCCCTTATAAAGATATTTAAATAAATATTTTACTGAGTCAATAGTACACACAAATTCTACGTTAATATGACAATTTAATTCCATAGATAATGCTGGGCAATAAGACACAACGTTGCTTTTATTTACCATAAAGTTACCCGGGCGTTCATAAATGATTCCTGTATCTCTACGTTTATAGTATGGATATCCATTACCATCCATAGTTGTTTCATTATGAAACTCTTTGGGAAAGTGTTTAGAACATTTATTATCCACTAAACACCAGTTTCCACAAGGCCCATGAATCATATGTTTCATTACTATATTATGTAATACAGGATTATCTTCTGGATCGGGAATTTCTGCTGATATAAAGCGATTAACAGTCTCAGGATTATTTATTTTGCAATTCTGTTTCAGAAATACAAGCAAGTGTACATGCAGAAGTCCGCGTTTTTGAAACTCTATTACATAAACATAGCAAGAACTTCTCCAAAAAGTTTTTTTTTAACAATTATGTTTATTAAGTGATCTTTTTTCATATCAAAAACTCTAGAGTTAATATCAGGCCTGTCAGGTGCTGTTTGTTCTGGTAACAAATTTTCTTGAATTTCTCGCCAATTAGGGTTGCAAGTCATAGTTATAAATAAATCTGGTTTCCCACATTTTCGAACAACAGTCATTGTATCTTGATACAGTTGCAACATATATCTTGGTGAGCCTATGAATGTCGAAGGAAGAATTATCATTTTTCCTATTCGAGCATTTTGAATATTTGCAACATTTGCCATATAATCAATAAGCCCTTGATACGTTTCACTAGGTATAGTTGCTTGATTATTTTGACAAAAGTTTATTCTATCTTTCTCAATTTTCACGTATCCACTAACTATTGTTGGAATAAACGTCGCCCCATTATAAAAGCATTAAAAGTATTATCTCTTAATGCTAGCCTATATTTTGTATATGCTGCTCTCGTAACGCGTCTACTGCTATTTATGCGCTTAAGATCATGTATATTTTGTATATGCTGCTCTCGTAACGCGTCTACTGCTATTTATGCGCTTAAGATCATGATGCCAACCTTGAAAACCATGAGGATAAAATAATGGATACATCCATGGTTCCACATTTGGATCCATCGTACTAACTTGTTGCAAAGTACGAGTATTTTTATTTCGAATAGTAACGTATGATTCTGGAATGTCACCATCTGCTGTTGTAGTGAAAATAGCAGCTACTTCATTGGTTCTTTGAAAATAATAACGTCATTCATCTGTTGTTGGTTTTAAAGTAAAATGCATTTGTAATTCTGAAATAGAATCATTAAATGGATTTGCCTGTTCTTCTATTTCTTCTTTCATCATTTGATAAGATTGTGCAAATATATTTGATTCGCGTAACATTATATCTAATGCATGTGTTAATTCTGCATCTAAATTAGAATTCATAGCAAGACGTTGATCGGTTGCTTCATTTGAACCGACAATAAATAGCTGACCAAATCTAGGAGTGTCATTTGGCTCAGGATATAATGAAGTATTGATTTGATAATAAATTTTTCCTTGGATTTTAAAACAGTATGGACCCGGTCGCCTTGATCGAAAATTAACTGAATTTGCATTAAATGAAGCAAATGAAAATGAAGTGTTGTAGCAACGTATTCTATGAAAAAAATCATTTGATTTTGGATGATTTACGTCATAAAGTTTGCGTAATAAGTCAGGAAAAGGTGGAATATCTTCTAGTACAACTGCCCCATGACTACAACAATCACTGAATGAATGACCTTTATTTACTACTTTTTCACTTTTAAAATGTTTTGCATTACAGTGAATGCAAAGAATATCCATTAATCCAGCATAATATTCAGATATTTGTTTTACTTGTTGGTACTTATTTTGTTCGCGGTAGTTTCTTTGAAATTCAGCCTTTTTTTTACGTTGTTGGCAGTGATAATCAACTTCTTCTTGAGAAGTTCGTTTTCGACGCCCCATATTTAATTAATATATAATATAGAATTAATTTAGAGTGTAGTTATGAAAATATTAATAATAAATAATAAATTCTCTTTTATTGACTCAATTTTTAATTGCTAAATATAAAATATACATTTTTAAATAATATTGTTTAATGAACAATGAGTAGGATAAACGTATTTATCATTTTGTTGTACTTGTGAAATTATTACTTTTATCATTTTTGTAATTTATTTTATTATGAATCATATTTGTAAGTACTCTTTAATACACTTATATACTCATTCACTCTTAAAAAGTACTCTTATTTTATGTACTTGTATTCTACCGCATACGTTTCAATGCTCTACCTGAAAATAATAAGATTATATATAAATTAAAATTTCATCATAGTATAAAAAATAAAAGTAGGGATAGCAAACTATATTAAAATTTCAATGCATCGATCTAATTTTTAAATTGAAAAACGAAAATTCTATTAATTATTATTAGATTATAAAAGTATGAAAAAACATCGCATAAAATACTAACAAAATTTAACTGTATCTTATTCGAATTAAAATTTCCCTATATTTAGATTTTTTTGAACCCGTATATCGTTTAACGGCAATACTCCCTTAAGATGATTTTGATTAAAATTTTCAAATAACTTAAATTAAATTTGCAGCAGCTATTAATTCTGTATATTCTATGAATTAAGAGGAGGTCACGTATCTCTGTCCTTTTCTAATCAAAAAATTGAGTTTTTTACACGAACTAACAACTTTAGCAAAAAATGAAGAGAAAGCCGCATCTCGTAATAAAAAAAGCAATATTTTCTTTGATAAGAAAGAATTAATTTTATTGCTTCGTTTTCAAGAAAACCTTGAAAAACCAAATTGTCCACCCTAACCTCTATGATTTAAGTTTTTCAAGGTTTTCTTGAAAACGAAGCAATACAATTAATTCTTTCTTATCAAAGAAAATATTGCTTTTTTTATTACGAGATGCGGCTTTCTCTTCATTTTTTGCTAAAGTTGTTAGTTCGTGTGAAAAACTCAATTTTTTTTATTAGAAAAGGACAGAGATACGTAACCTCCTCTTAATATAGATCAATTGCGATTACCTGCAACTACCTACACGAACATACATTATAAAACTTTTTATAAATAATTTGAATAAGCTAATATAAAACGAAATATTATCGTTTACCATAAGTTGTGTATCAAAATAGAAAATTTTAGAAAAAAAATACTGATCAACTTATAACACATAACCAAGATCCTCAGAGCGTATGATAAATTTCATTGATCACGAAATTGAAGGTTGTTCGTTATTCAATGTCTTCACAACTTTATAATAACTTCTTTTTAAGATTGGATGTTACCAAAAATAATAATTTCAAGAATTCGTGATGTACGATTAACACATTCTCAAAATTTTTAATATATAAATACATCAGAATTGAGATAATTAATTCATAAGTTTATTATTGTGAAGTTATCAACGCTATTTAAACCTTAACATTCTAATTTTTTTTTATTTAAAATTGAATTATTGAAAATACATATTTTTATTCATATTTATAAATACTAATTATCTCAATATATTTTAAAACGACAAAACTTTAAATATAAATTTTAAACTTTATTATAAAACTAATTCGGTAAAAAGATAATTCTTATGGAATTTTTTAATATTTTATGATAATTTCTGTTTAAAAAGTGTATAGAAATAATTTATATTCATATATAATGAAATATGTACATATTAAAGTACAGTTAAGTATAAAAGTTGTTGTTATATGATTATTAAACAAAGTAAATTATATTTTTATACTTAAGATCTATAAAATCTCGTGTTTCTTGATATATTTTTTTTCATTTTATAAAGTTAAATTTGCTCGGAATACTTGATATACTTAGAGACGATTGACAATGTGTGGTTGTCCACTTAACCACTTAATTATTTAATAATAGATTAATGTGCCCATCTATGGAGGTACGCATGTATAGGATAGGAAGGAATCTAAGGCAGAAGAGAAAAGTATGATTAATATATGATATAATACGCCGGTACTACCGGCTACCAGTCTTTATTGGTTTACAGTGCTGAGGCTCTAGCACGACTCACTAACCACGCTGACGCGTCCCTACAGTAGATTTTGACATGCGCACTGAGGCGCTTAGCGTGTAGACACCTACACTACTCTTCCTCAAAAGGAAAAAAGGAAAAAAATATTAATTGCAAACGATTACATTCGTTGTAAACTTGGCGATGAAATATATATATATATTTCCCAGCAATTATATTTCTTTTCTTTTTTTTTCACATTACATTTATCTATTCATTTATCTTGCCAGTCGTGATGCCTTTTACAAAATAACAAATCGCTTTTACAAAACATATTATATTCAAAACGCATATTTCATGTCTGGTTTATATAAATTCCGATTAACAAAATTATAATTTCTCAAAAACTTTTTACATTTACCTTCTTTCTTTTGAATACATTCCACATGCAACTGTTAACGCGAACATAATAATATCTATTAAAAAATTGAGCGATAAAGCTTTGAAAATGTTTCAACACTTTTAATAGGATTTAAAATTTTTATTTACGTGTGAGCTATAATCACTTACAAAAAAAAATTTTTAAATCACGAAAGTCGTGACAAATTTAACGGTTCTTGAAAACTCAAGCTTAACACGTTTACGTTGGTTAGATCTGGAATGCATAAAAGCACCAAATATTCAAGTTTATTATTCATAGAGAAATTCAGGCACTTAATTTTTTTGTTCAGTTTAAAATCGAATAATTACCGAAATGGCTTAAGTATATTTTTCACCAATGAAAACTATGTCAATGACAGTGAAATTCACTCTATTAATACTTATATTCTTACAATTAACTAACTGAAACTCTTCAAGTGTCTGATTCTCCCTTATAACATCAGATAATACCTCCACAAGAAGTCTTTTGCAATTGGTTACAATAAAGTCGCAAGACTTTTAAAGTTAATATTTTTTTAAAACGCATTACCGCAGTTAAAAAAAGGCTCGCATTATCTAACTCTAATAACGCAAGTTTCCTAATACTAATACTATCTTACATTTATTTCTAAACTATTTACATGCACGAATTATCTTTCGATCAACATATTTACATTACCCGTATGAGCTTCGTGAGGATTTGACGGAAAACTTACACTAAAAATTTACGCTAAAAATTTACAAAATAAGAAATGCCGATAATGGCAAATCGGTTTACTATACATTTCTTACAATTCTTATCCTAATTTACTACGCTATCCTATTTCACGTGATTGCAATAAGATGTTATATTGAGATCTAGATCTAGTTAACCTACGCTCGTCTTACTGACGAAGTTGTCGGTTATAACTTTTATATTTTCACAGCTGTTTTTTTTTTACATACCTAAAACGAAATTCCTGCGATTAGGATCAGTCTTAGTTTCTATTTTTATACAGGTACCATTTTATTTATTTATATATTTTTTATTTTGCTTTTTATCCTTAGTGCAGTGTCATTGGGCTTGCAATTGCAAGTGTACCATGAGTTAAAGTTTATTTGCCTCCATTGAGGTACGTCGTAAACTTCGGCTTGAAAAGTGACTTTCTTAGCACTTTTAGGTAATTGAGTATTCACAGACGTTTGCTCTGCTTCGTCAGCTTACGTTCGTCGTGTTCTCCTTAATATGTTTGGCACAAATTTCTTTCTTCTTGGTGCCTATTGCCGCTCAGTGTCCATGGAAACGCTGGGGGCTAAACTTTCCGGCATGGCTTGACCATTGCTTTCGTCCTCCGACTCATTGTGAGTCAATTGGGGATCGATTCGGCTATTTTGATTCGTACTGTAATTATTACTATTGTTTGTGACGTTGTACTCGTTGCGAGCACTATCTACGTCTTGGACAGGGATTTCAGCTTCTGGTTTTCCACCATTGACCGTGATAATTCAACGGTAGCTACCTTCTCTGGTTCCTCACGAATAAAGTAGGCTGGTTTAATCAGCTCTATATTGACTATTTTATGAGTGCCATTAACTTCTATTGTGAAGTTTCTACCATTAGCATGGCGCTCAATTACTTTGTGAGGGCCAATGTACGGTCTTTCCAAAGCTGGTTTTATTGCTTTGGTTCTATACATCACGTGCGTACAGTGAGCGATGTCTTTATATCTAAATGGTTTGATAGCGTGTTTGTGTTTGACTGGCACAGGTCTTACTTCACGCATATAATTTCTGAACTCCTCCAGAAAGTAAGCTCTGTCGGGTTCGGTGTCTTGAAAAGCGCAGAATTCGCCAGGAACTCGAAGACTAGAACCAAACAGAAAATCAGCTGGGCTAGCATTCGTATCTAAACGAACGCTTGTACGTAGGCCCAGTAGCACAGTAAATAAGGAGAAAGCCCAGTCTCTGTTGTTCTCCACGTAAGTTTTCAGAGCAGCTTTCAGAGTCTTATGCCAGCGCTCTATCATTCCATTCGCTTGAGGGTGGTACGCTGATGTATGAATACGTTTACATCCGATTAGCTGTAATAAGGCTGCAATTAGCTGAGACTCAAATTGTCTCCCTTGATCAGTGGTGATAGTGACCGGTGCGCCGTAGCGGGCTATCCAATTATCGTAGAAGGCTCGCGCTACGGTAGCAGCTGATATGTCGTACAAAGGAATGGCTTCAGGCCATCTCGTGTATCTGTCTATCATAGTTAACAGATACGAATAACCATCACTTCGTGGAAGTGATCCAACTAAATCTATATGTACATGATCGAATCGACTATCCAGAGCCACAAAATGCTCAGGTAACATTTTATTATACTGAGTTACTTTAGCTCTCTGGCAGGGTAAGCAAGCTTTACACCACTTTGCTACGTCCCTGCTAACTCTCGGCCATATATAAGTCATTCTTATAATTCGGTCTGTTGCCTTTGCGCCAGGATGCGCGAGAGAATGAGCCGAGTCAAATGCGGCCCTTCTTAAGGTCTTAGGCAAATATGGTCTAATTACGTGACCAGTTAAGTCACAATAAATAGGCAGCCTGTCTGATCCCCATGCTAGCTTCTGTAATTTCAACGGGTGATCAGGGTTTTGTAAAATTTCAGCCAATTGCTCATCTTTTTGCTGTTCCTCACTGAGTAACTTGTATTCAAACAGTGTTGGGAGACTAAATGCATCAATTTTATTGATAACATTTATAAATTGTGGATGATTCCGCAATTCTGGATCAGTCCAGTCAATAGCTGTTGCAGAGCTGACTGATTCGATTCGCGACAATGAATCAGCGACTCTATTCTCATCGCCCTTGATAAAACATATTTCAGTATTAAATTCCGAAATATATGACAATTGACGGATTTTCCTTGCACTTGCCTTCTCATCATTATGCGTCAAGGCATAGATCAGAGACTTGTGATCAGTAAGTATCTTGAAGCTACGTGCTTCTACATAATGGTAAAAGTAACGCAGAGCCTCATAGATAGCCGTCAATTCTCTATCATGGACACAGTATCTTTTTTGTGTTGGCGAAAACTTCCTAAAAAAGAAGACCATTGGTTGCCAAGAATCATCACATTTCTGCTCCAACGCTGCTCCCATTGCTACATCCGATGCATCTGAAACAATTCTTAGCTCAGCGTCCTCTTTAGGGAAAGCTAAGTACGAAGCACTGCAGAGCTCATGTTTTGCTTTTTGAAAGGCCTCTTCGGCTTGTACAGTCCATTTAATCGACCTCTTATCATTCTTTTTCGAATCCTTCAAATACTCGTTGAGGACGATCTGAGTTTCTGCTGCTTTAGGGACGCATCTTCGGTAGAAATTTATCATTCCTAAAAACCTACGCAACTGTTGGATTTTCAGCGATGGCCTTGATCTTATCGGCTGAAGGTTTAAGTCCATTGGACGAGATGTTATGTCCTAAGAATGTCAGTTCGCTCACACCAAATAAGCACTTTTCGATATTTAGGTGTAAGTTGCATTGGTCCAATCTATTGAGCACTATTTCTAAATGCTGTTCATGCTCTTGCATATTCACTGAGGCAATGAGGATATCATCTATATAAACAAACACAAATTCTAAATCTCCCAGGGCTCTATTTACGAACCTCTGGAAAGACTGAGTTGCGTTACGCAATCCAAATGTCATAACTGTATATTTAAACAGACCAAATGGTGTTATAACAGCCGTCTTTTCTATGTCCTCAGGAGCAACAGGAATCTGATGGTAAGCCTTTCTCATATCTAGAGATGAAAACACTTTCTTGTTGCTCAGAAACACTGGAAAGTCGTGAAGATGAGGCACTGGATATCTGTCAGGCCTGGTGACTGCATTGAGCTGTCTATAATCTCCACATACTCTCCAAGAACCATCTTTTTTTGGTACTAAATGAATGAAACTTGCCCATGGGCTAGACGATGGTCTACAAATGCCCTGCTCACATAACTCAGCGAATTCTTTCTTCGCCGCCGCCAGTTTCTCAGAAGACAATCTTCTAGCACGCTGTGCTATGGGTGGACCCGTTGTCTTAATATAATGAGCTATTCCTTGCTCGTTGGAGATAACTGGGCTCTCTATTCCAATAACCTTAGGGAATTTAGTTAGCACGCTAGCAAATTTGTGTGACGGTTGTATTAACAGAATTTTAAATTCTTTTTCTACAGATTTTTGGATCGTAGCAACAGTCATTAATGTTTCACCATCGATCAGTTGTTTATTCTTAAGGTCAGGTATTAAATGGTGGTGTTTAAGTATGTCACCTCCCAATATAGCATATGGCACGTCGGCAATTACGAAATTCCAACTAATAGGCCTTCTAAGGCCAAAATTTAGTGTTTTTCTTACTACACCGTATGTATTGATAATCTTATTATTTGCTGCGTACAATTTAAATTCTGACAATTCCAATCTCTTATCGCCTCTGGGTAGCAAAGAAATCTCTGCCCCTGTATCAACAAGAAACAGAGTGCAGGAATTATAATTCCAAACATGGAGACGTACAGTTGTTTTGTCTCTGTTTGTAGTCTCCTCACAAACAGGACTTACCCATTTATTGCATTATTATAATTTAAATTTTGTTTGGGTAACTGTTGGATGCTACGGTTCCGCCAATTACACGGCTGTGTACATCTCACGGCGGCGTTACGATGGATGCGATGGTCGTAACACAAGACATTGTTGTTACGGTTTGGAGATTTATTTGTCTGTTGGGTAGGCTTTGACCTATTGGAATCATTCCTCCGCCAGCTGTCTCTCCGTGACGTTCTAAACACATTATTTTCTTTGTGTTTGCTATTATCTATATTCTCGCTTCCTTCGTGTGTAGCGATTTGTTTTTCTAGAGCGTCTATACGCTTATTTAACTGTGTTGAGATATCCTCTGGGACTGCTTAAACTGCCGAAATAATATTACTTTTTCTTTTATTCTGCAACCTATAGACCTTATCTGCAATCTCTAATTTACTTGTGAGTGTTTGCATAGGAAGATCAGGATCCATGCCAACAGCAAGCTCACGAGGTAACCGTTCCTTCCATATCTTAAGTACAGTCTCTTAAGGAATTTGCGTACCAGCTAAGTCAGTCAATTGCTTAAAAAATACTGAGGGTTTGTTTCCCTCCATTTGCAAATTTACAAATTTATCTAATTTTTGCTGAGGGGTTTCTTCGAACTCCTTTATCAACTCAGCTTTAACTGCTTCGTACCTACTACCTTCGGGTGCTTGCTTAATTGTTGTTGCTACAATCAACGTCTCATCCAGTTATAAAGCAAACTTCATAATTTGTCTGCATCAGTTGATATCTGCGAACTTACGAATTGGCTTTCTAAAAGCATAAACCACGAAGTAGGGTCGTGCTTCCAGAAGCTTTAAAACTTTAGCTGTTTAGGCTTGTTTACGTTATTTGTAGCTTGCATTTCATAGGCATTGCGAGAAGTAGGATTTTGCACACCAGGAAGCGCTCCTGGTATAGTGCTTCCAGTATTAACTATTGCAGCAGCTCTCTCGGCAGACTGCCTCAACATAAGCCTTGTCAAGTCTTCAACTTGATTTTTCAATCCTCGCAATTCCATGGCTGAAGTTAAATTGCCACTAAAACTACCAAGCACGTTATTACCCGTTATATTAAAATTTTCTAGGTTGATAACTGGTGGTGCATACACTACACTATCGCCACTATTTAATGGGTTACCTCCCCCTAACAAGCTAGGTGCAGTATTATTTTCCAAAGCTGCTGGAATAATTCCTTTTGTTGTACCCGTTACCTGCGGTGTACCGTCTTTACGCGCCTGATTATTATCTACAATATTTGCCCTATTTTTTGGTAATGTTCCTGAACTACTATTATTTTTTGGTTTATCCGTTTCACTCGCTTGCCCTGAGGCATTCTCATTCTCGGTTCCATTCATACCTGGCACGAAGGTTTTACCACTTCTCGTCGTACCACGTGGCGGGGTACGTGCCAGCCTATTTGATACACCGAATGGATCAGTTGCTTCCTTATTAAAATCGCCCATCAACGCTCTTTGGACTTACAAAAACGCGACGGCAAAGGCACTTGCCACATAAAAAATATTGTCCAAAACATACAGTACAAACATACTATATACATTGAAGTCGAGATGTATGCGACGGGGTCGTGGGCACCCTCGAGCTTTTACCGCGTTACTATCTTCAAAGCCTACGACCGACGACTGGCGCTTTGCTCAGGAGTATCTACATGGCGACGCCAAATTGATACTCGTCGCAGCTGTTGTCTTAATACAAACCAGCCGCAGTCCTGGCGGTTTGCAATGATCGACATAAAAAAGGTATGATACAAGAGTGCCCCTAACGCGTCGTTCGGCCGCACACACAGCTGGGCAGCCAAGAGAATCTTAAGACAAAGCACACACATACACACGAAATCCGGACGCTGCACGATCACTGATCTAATTTAACTAATAATATCAATTCTTTTTTTTTTTTTTTTTTAAACAGTTACATCAAACCAGACATGAATTTACTAATGACTACAAGCAGGTGACGAGAAAAGTTTTACATATGTTATATTATTAAAGATGATATTTAAAATGAAAAGATTTTTTTTTTTTAAATGCATTTAAGTTTTTATTACAGGAAATAAAACGTTTCGACTCACCCGCTTGCAACCCTCGACGCTCGCTGATAAAAATCTTCGCTTTATTTTTTTTAAAGAATTTAAGAAATCGCAAAAAGAAAATCACATAAATAAAAGATTTTATCCAAGAAAAATTTTCAACTTATGTAAAATTTTATATTTTCAAAATGGCGGTCGAGCGTCGGTTTTTATGTATCGCCGTCTATCACAAACACAAAATGGCTATGCCAATACAAGACCCAAACCTCATATTGATATTCAATTTTTTACTTGCTTAATTAAAATAAAAAAAATGTCAGATACGAAAACTTTCTTAAAAAAAAAAATTAATCAGTTATCATATGAAGGCTAGGTCGCACATTAAACAAATAATTCTCCGCCTCAACAAATGTTAGTGAAGAAAGAAAATTCTTGAACGCGCGTCCCGTAAACACGTCATCAAATTTTAGCGTTACGCCAAACTTTTCTCTCGAACCTTTGTTTGCCCGTGTATATCTATATATATATATATGGTACGTTTCACGTCAACTAACCTAACAAAAAAATAGAATTCGTCGAAAATCTGTGAAAATGTTCTATTTGTACCCAAAATATACAAAAAAAATTTTAGAGGTACAGGTCGAAGGGGTCAGGATTTAAACGTGATGGAATTTTTCGAATTTTCCAAATTTTTTGCTAAATAAATATTTTAATGAATTTTTTCCTCAAAAACTATCAATTTTTCGTTAAAACTTAATAGAATACTTTTTTTTGGAAATCAGATGTAGAATTCACCTGAATTTTTGCAAATTATAATATACTGATATGATGCTCACTTGATCGATTTAAACATACTATTTAGTATATCTAAAAATCGAGCAGGTTAAATTGGCTTTTTAAAGTCTTATTTTTTTTGTTTTTTTATGATGAAAAAATATACGAGCCTCCAGTTGGGCAGCCTTCTCAAAGTTACTTAATTGTGCAAAAATGTCTGTAAAAATCGTTATTTTGGATCAATGATGAGATTCGTGATTGTTTTTCTGAAAAAGTATTGATTTTTGGGACGAATGTATGAAAATGTTTTTTATTGGAAATCATGTGTAGAATATGAACATATTTTTACAAATTGTAATTTAAGACATTATGAACCATATATACTAAAAATTTAACAAAAAATTAATTTTAAAATTTCAAAATTTCATTTATAATTTGTGATGTTTAGCAAATACTGGTTCACAAAAATTTACATACATTTTACATACAATTTCCAATTAAAAACATTTCCATACATTTGTCGCAAAAATCAATACTTTTTCAGAAAAAAAATCACGAATCTCATCATTGATCCAAAATAACGATTTATTCAGACTTTTTTGCACAATTAAGTAACTTTGAGGAACTGGAGGCTTCGTATATTTTTTTTTCATAAAAAAACAAAAAAAATAAGACTTTAAAAAGCCAATTTAACCTGCTCGATTTTTAGATATACTAAATAGTATGTTTAAATCGATCAAGTAAGCATAAAAATCAGTATATTATAATTTGCAAAAATTCAGGTTAATTCTACATCTGGTTTCCAAAAAAAAGTATTTTATTAAGTTTTAACGAAAAATTGATAGTTTTTGAGGAAAAAATTCATTAAAATATTTATTTAGCAAAAAATTTGGAAAATTCGAAAAATTTCATCACGTTTAAATCCTAACCCCTTTGACCTGTACCTCTAAAATTTTTTTTGTATATTTTGGGTATCAAATAGAACATTTTCACAGATTTTCGACGGATTCTATTTTTTTGTTAGGTGAGTTGACGTGAAACGTCCCATATACATATGCGTTGCGACGCCAAGATGGCTGCCAAAAACGCTTTTTCCTCTGTTTTTTTTGTTTTTTGTTTTACGCAGTTATAGAGAATGCTCTTCATAAAGCTTTTTTTAGGTTAGTACCGAAGATAATACGCGCACGCACTTAATAAATACCTTTTATTAATATGCAGCGGGGCTAAACGAAGACACGCAGGCAGGCCGATGATGTTACCACGACGATGCTCTGTCGATGCCGTTGACGATGATGTTGCTCAGAAGCCCCAATGGCCTCGCGATCCTGTTGAATGATCCGGGTGCGACCTCTCCCTTTTACCCTTGTAACAAGGAGGCGCAGCGTCAAATTATGACGCAAATTGCTTGACGGTTGATGAGGAGAAGAAACAAAATCCTCTACTATTTTCTTGTGAGTAGCAGGTATAGCATCAAATTGCGACGCAGATCGATTTTTCGCTGTCTCAAACTCTCCCTTTTACCTTTGTAACAAGGAGGCGACAAGCAAGCAGCAGCAAAAACAGCAATTGTAAAGTCTCGTGTAGAGCCAAAATGAACGCTGTCGTTGAATAATGGACTCATCCGCTCCCCTGTAGCACTCGTCTTCCTTCAAAATTTGCTAAAGTCAGAGAAAAAAAATCCTTCTTCCTTCCTTCCAGTTATCGGGGTCACCAGTATAGACGATTGACAATGTGTGGTTGTCCACTTAACCACTTAATTATTTAATAATAGATTAATGTGCCCGTCTATGGAGGCACGCGTGTATAGGATAGGAAGGAATCTAAGGCAGAAGAGAAAAGTATGATTAATATATGATATAATACGTTGGTACTACCGGCTACCAGTCTTTATTGGTTTACAGTGCTGAGGCTCTAGCACGACTTACTAACGACGCTGACGCGTCCCGCAACGAAGCCCGAAAGCCCTCTACAGTAGATTTTGACATGCGCACTGAGGCGCTTAGCGTGTAGACACCTATATACTCCTTCGATGATTTGAATTAAATTTTGAATTAACATAAATATATGTAAATGCAATATAACGAAAGCAGTTTACTTGTATAAAAGCTAAAATGAAAAATCTCTTACCGGATTGTTTTTACGGCTCCGATCAAAACGCACCAGCTTAAAGATTATTTATTGAATGTTCATTCTTAAGATTAGAAATTATCTCAATCATAAAAAAAGAAGAAAAAATCAAACAAAAGGCAATAATTGGCGCGAGAAGCGCCATCAACTCGTGTGAATCAGCATTTTAAGCTCACTTCTATATACTTTCTTCTATAAAATTATACATAATATTTTAATGTTTATAGGTAGCACTAATGAGCATTATAATTGAAATTCAATTCATTGAATTAATTAGTTTCATTAAAAAAAATAGTTTATTTAGAATTTTCAGATAATACGTAATCAATATTTCAAGTTCACGGCACTGAAGATTGTAGAAAAGTATCGGTTTTCATGTATTAATTGTAAAATAATAATTAGATAAACAAATGAATCATTTAGTGTAATTAACATTAGAGAGTTGATTTATTAAAAATTACAAAATTTAAATTACAATAATACAGGATTTCAAACTGTCATAACTTATTTAGTACAATGAACATAGAATGCAAGATTTATAATTATAAAAATACATGTTATTGATGACTGGTAAACCAAATTAAATAAGATACGAATATGAAGATCTATTAAAATTCAATCAGATTTCAGAGCCTTCGATGAATCACTATGATTATATTCTATCTGTTTTTTCTTGGATGGAATTGGTTTTATACCTTTAAGCAAAAATGAAAAAGAATCTTGCTTCTCATCATACAGCTTTATGTCTGATAACTTATTTACTAACAAATAAACTGGATTAGCTAAAAATATGAACATTTTTTAAATTAATATTATCTAATACTAATATACTCTATTAAAAATTTTAAATATTTAATAATTTAATTGTCATCGAATAATAAATCTAAACAATTTAGAGTAAGATAAAAATAACGATAATAATAAATCATTTTTACCAGAACACTGCATAGTACCAGTTAACTCAAGATGTTGACCTTCGACAAATGTATTTTTACAATCTTCGTAGAATGATGTAATTTGTACCTCCAATTTATATTCACCATCAGTGATTGAACCGCATCCACAGCTAGATTTAGTACTGATTTGTTTTACAATTAATCCAAAAGCTGATTTTAGTGAAGCTTTAACTCCTAAAATATTATAAAAATATTTTTGTATTACTAAATTAAAAAAACATTATGCATTAGTAATAAGAAACGTACTTATATATCCTCCAGTTAAACCTGCATCTTTTAATAAAACAGTAGTTGGGGTTAAGGATGAAGTATCCGCTGAATTTATACGTTGCGTTCCTAAAACATTTATAACTGTGTTGGATTGAACAATAAGTTCATAACTCACAGTTCCTTTGTTGTATTTTTTTTTCTATCGGCTTACTGTAAATTCCATCCAAATGAATTATCTATACATGTAAAATGTTAATTTGAATGAAAAATGACTGTTTCAACAAATAATTAATAATAAAGTTTATAATCTATTACTTCATGACATTTTATGTGTGGTTCTATTCTTTCTATTTCGTTGTTCCAAACTGTTACTTGAACTATCTCATCATCATCATTGTTCAAAGTAAATGTAAAAATATTATGTGACTTTATATTTCTTGAAGCATTCACATTATTAACATAACCAATGATTTCTCTGGACTTATTGAAAAATGATTTTAAGTAAACAACACAATTAAAAAAAAAATTGTCGATAAAAACACTTATTACTTACACAGTTGAATCGTATAATTTGACAGATTTTAAATCATCCGATGAAGTGAAAGAGATTCTTTCGCTTGCAGCAGCTTCTACCACACCTACAGCATTCATTGAAATAACTTTAAAAAAATCGATTTTATTAATGAAGAACAAATATAAATAATATAATCAATATAAATAAATCAATAAAAAATAAATTTCAGATAAATTTATATTTTGTTATATTATAATTTATTAATAAGTGATTATTAATCTAAAGTTTAGAAACTCAAAAATGAATATTTGGTTATAGAAATTAAATTATCAATTAAATAATAACTATTTAATTTAAAATGTTTCTTTTTTGTTTTTCATTAACTTTTGATTAGCTTCATTCAATAAAATAATCATTTCATGAATCGATATATCGTTTTGGAACATTTTTTAAAAAGATTTTTTATACAAACAAAACTATGTAAAAGAATAATTCTAAAAATGATCATTTTTGACTAATCTTAGAAAACCTTATTAAGGTGACCCTATCAGTGTATATAAGATATAAATCATGAATTTTTATTTTATTTTACTAATTTTACAAGGTGTAAGCAAGTATCAAAAAAAAGCGCTTCAGAAGGCGGTGATAATTAACAAATTAAGTAAATTAATATTTTTATATAAAAAAGAGAATACACAACCAAAATTAATATAAAAATTTTAAACATAAGATATATTTATAAAATTTAAATATTAAAATTAACAAATTCATGCTAAGAAATAGAATTTAAAAATCAAATGATAGATACAGATATACAATAATTACTTACTGCCGAATAAATTTGATAGAAAAAATAAATCATTTATAAAACGATTAAAATAACCAGTTGATAATTTTCCTGTATTAAAATCGTTATGTACAGATTTGCAATGCGCTTCATCAAGATGTATAATCTAATATAATGTAACATACAAATAAATACAATAAAAGTAGATGAAAAACAAACAATTAAATACGCTGTGAAGCCGCATGTATGGGAATACTTACTTGATATCATCATCCCAAATCGTAACATAAATCATATGTTGTCATCGCTGATATTCAAAATAAAAGTAAATATTTTATAATGGTTTCTGGATTGTATACCATAAACTGCTTCCACGTAACCAATCACTTCTCTAGAAATTGTACAGTACTGCTTAAATGCAGTAAATGCTTTCAAATTTAACACTCGCATATTTTATAATAGTATAAAAAATTATTTAAAAAAATTTTACTTAAAAAATAAAATTTTTAAATGTAATAAATAATATTATAAGTATTGATGATACAATAAAATGGAAAATGTGCGAAGAATATTAATTTTTGCTTACAATAATAATAAATTTAACTCACACAGCAGAATAATATAAATGAATGTTTCTTAGTTCTGTTGATGAAGTAAAAGATTTAAGCGGCAACAAAATTGATTGTATTTACATGATCAGGATCCCAATAAATTATATTATCTTTACTTCTACAATCAATTATCCACAAGCTGGTTAGTGACATCACAAATTCATTCGATTTTGAAAACCATTCAAACAGTTTTCTTTGAACTTCTTTTTATAAAAAATGATAACCCTCAAATAACCTTTTAAATTCGGTTCGATGCTGACAGCAGAAAACAAAACATCGACTCAAGCAATCGATGCGCATACCTTTCCGACCTTTTACAGACAGAATAAACTGTCAACAATTAAACACACATTAATTTTTTATAAAGGGATAATAGATTTTTTTATAGTTGATTGTATTAAATTAGTTTAAATTTTTGACAAAATATTTTTTATTTTTGAGATAGTGAAAAAGATTTTTTTTTAAAGCTAACTTGCGATAATTTTACCTTCTTAAAGGTTTTTTGGGGAGATATCACAACTTTTTCAAAGTCGAAAATTCTTATCTCAATAAATTTATTAACTTTACCGATAATCTGATACTTTAATATAATAACACTAATTTTATAGCTAATTGTATCAACCTAATTTTTATATATCTATTATTATTATAAAATATTTGTTTTTGAAAAAATTTTAAACTTATTTCCTTTCGCACTTTCAAATTAATCAACTATTATAAAACTTATTTTGTCTAAATATCGTATGAAAAACTAATTAATTAATTAAGAATGTTTTAAAATATGCAAATATTACTTATTCATTTGTTACTCTTTTCATTTTTGAATACCAAATCCGTATTACCAACTTTTGAATTTCGCCGCTTTCAACTGTTGAATTCTATGTACGGGACGTTTTACTGCGCACGCGCGAACTGATCACATGAACGCCCGTGATTTTGCGGCAGCTCATCATAGAACGAGACACTAAATTCTTATATTTCTTATTTACGTGATGTCTTTATACATTTAGCATTTTCTGAAAGCATTTGCCTGAATTTATGCGTTTATTATTAAAAGATATAACTCGTATTCTCTTTCTTTTTCTCACTCTCTATACTCTCTTTCTCTCACTCTCACTTATTAGAAATCACACAACTCGTATTCTGTCTCTTTCTCTCTCATCAGACGAAAAACTCTCCGTCGTTCTCTAACATCCGCCGGAAATCTGAAACAACCCGATATAGAAAAGAAATCGACAGACTAACCTGTAATAATATAAAAAAATCATGAAAACTTGACTTTTGGCCATGTGTTTTTGTTGTCAGATAAAACATTAGATCATTTTATGTATACTTGTAATTAAATAATATGTAAATATTGAAACATAATCATTCACTCGAAGTTTTAATCTTTGAATATCACAAATTCAAAGTGAATAGGGAAAGCCGTAGCGCTAACTTGCCGTAAGGAACGCTACCGCGCTCCCTGATACATGTTACAGGAACACGGAGCCATATACTAAAATCAAAAAGTCAGTTAAATTATTGTACTAGTAGTGTTTTAGACGGTCTCAGTATGTATATTACGTCTACTCGTCTGAGTATCTTTAAAACAAGGGATAGGTAGTATATTTACAAATACCATCACTTGTTTACAACATACTATAGTACCGGTTTTTCTTATACTATCTCAAGTAGCCTAAACACGTGAGACATAGTCGCAGTTATTTCTGTTTTGTGATTTAAAACTTATTTCAAATAAACTTTTAATATGAGTGATTTTGTGAGTAAAATTTTAAAAGATCGGGAGTTAAGCCAATTGAGCAGTTTCTTTAAGTGTAAGTGTCTATATATTATTGCATTAATTTTATTTCTTGCAAAAAAAAGAGGTTATGTTAGAATAGAGAAAAAAAATTACATTGAATCACAACTGATTTAATAGTTATCTAGTTTTTAAAATTTTGTATACATTGCATACATTGCTACGAGATAAATTTTGTAAAATTTGATTACTTATATATATGCCAAACATGTAGATGGACTAAGTAACAGAATTCACTTTTATATATTGTTTTTATATTAAATGTATTTTTATATAAATAAAAAATTGAATTCTATTGTTTGTAACAAAAATAAAATTTTTTAAATTTAAATATCCAAAACAATGCAATTATTATAGGGCTCACGCGCTGATTAATGTTCGCATAAATTTTAATATGAAAAAGAAAAATTTCTATTTTTGTTCATAAGATAATTTAAAAATGTATACAGTAATACAAAAATGTCTAAACACAAGTTATTAAACTAATTGAAATATTTTTGCCATTCTAAATTATTTGATACTTATATTGAATTCGCCATCTTGAATTTGGAAAATTTGATTGTAAATTTCTTATCAGCGATCCGGAAAAACTCTGATATAAATATTAGTGTTGAATTAAAAAAATTTTTCAATTTTTGGTAACCGTATCGCATTAATTATCTTCATTTAAAAAGTCCTAAATTAGAGCCAAGCAACACAAGAAATGTCGAAATATCATAAAAATATTGAAAACTTTTTATTCCGAGAATAACATTAGATTGCTTATTTGAAAAATCTTTTATTGTATTTGAACACAAAAACATAAATTATGTTCATTTTTCGTTCATTTTTAATAAACAATTATAATGTTTTAAAATCATGTTAGTAAGTAATATTTTACCACAGACGTAAAAGACTTCAAATCTTGCATTGAGTTTCGCATCATGATTATTTTGTTTTTTTTTTCATATAGGTTATTTATGCATATATATATAATAACTAAAATTTTATTACAAATACAATTTAAATTAACAATATTAGATTCTATATGATTATTGAATTGAGAAATAAAAATTTTATTTTCATAAAATTATAATTCAGATAATGAAAAAGAAAGTAATATTGCTTGTTTGCTACAGTTATGGCATCAAGTAATAAGTAACGATGATGCGAAATTTGTTCCATAGTTTAGGGGTATAAAAATCAGTACTAATGTGAGTCGCTTAAAAATCACTACTAGTATCTGCTTAAATCAGCCTATCCCATGTCTTTCTGGTGACTTAGTATAGAAATTTACCGTACTACACTGAGTAGGTGTTTTTATGGTACTCCGGTCTCTCCGTGAATAGAATGTTCTATTTATACTTACACAATTATTTTAACAAAATTTTACAACTAAAATTTAAAAAGGAAAGTGTAGACTCTAATTTTAGTGAATCTAATTTAGCGCCCACCCTTTTATTTTTGAATTTTCGTTGTAAAATTTTCGTTTAATTATCGTAATGAACTGTATAAAAGTAATTTCAAGGAAGTAAATTAATTAATTTAATACTTTTTAGTGTATTTCCTCCAATATGAAAGCGTTTTTTAAAAATGCTTTTTTAAAATTTTTATTATCTACTTTTTAGTTGAAATTGAATTTTCTATGAGTAATTTTTTTTTAAAGTTTGTATTAAGAGGAGGTCACGTATCTCTGTCCTTTTCTAATCAAAGAAATGATTTTTTTACAAAACTAATAACTTAATCAAAAATGAAGAGAAAGCCGCATCTTGTATCGAAAAAAGCAATATTTTCTTTGATAAGAAAAAATTAATTTTATTGCTTCGTTCTCAAGAAAACCTTGAAAAACCAAATTGTCTACCCTAACCTCTATGATTTAAGTTTTTCAAGGTTTTCTTGAAAACGAAGCAATAAAATTAATTTTTTTTATCAAAGAAAATATTGCTTTTTTGATACAAGATGCGGCTTTCTCTTCATTTTTTGCTAAAGTTGTTAGTTTGTGTAAGAAACTCAATTCTTTGATTAGAAAAGGACAGAGATACGTGACCTCCTCTTAATTGTATCTTCTATACATTACCATATCCCCTATATATTCCCTATCCCGTTTGATCCTCCCATCCTCTATATTTCCAGCTGTACATCTGCCTATTCCCTATGCAAGCCTCTATCCCCATTTCTACAACTATCAACTCAACAACATTCCATCAACTTGCCTCCACCCAAAGATAGCCTTTCCACTTAAACTTCATCGGAGATGACTTTGCACACCCGTCATCGCCGACATGACAGCGGATTATCACATTCTTATCGGAGACCGAGGTCTGTGTAAAATTTCAGAAATTTCCATCGACAAAAGTGCCTCAAATCGAGCGTGCAAGATTTGATTACAGACAGACAGACAAACAGACGTGAAAGAAAGCTTAATAAAAGCGTATAAAAACTGTAGAAATTCTTTAGAATTCTCGAAAATATGTATTTAACAGCATTTAGTTAATAAACTTTCCATATATACTACCAATCATAAGTTTAAAACTATTTCATGAAATCCTTTTAATGACGAGACTTATTTGGCCTGGGTATAATAGAATAGTATAATATAATGAAAACCACTCTATGGTTAAAATACGAATTATTCTTCTAGTGTGAGTGAATATTATTATTATTATTCATTGAAATAGTTTCAAGTATCTATTGTTAAATTAAAAAGAGAAAAGTTTCAATAAGGTACTATTGATATAACATAGGTATAATTCAATATATAATATATGATCACATACATATAGATAAGAAATATAGAAAAGTTTCAATAAGGTACTATTGATATAACATAGGTATAATTCAATATATAATATATGATCACATACATATAGATACATCCATTATCGGTAGGTTCGGTTGTTTGTGTCCATGAATGTGAAAATACACTAACTGATACAAACGGTTTAGTAATATTTTCTTCTAATTAACAAATAACCACCTTTTTACTTTGATATAATGAAAGAAATTCCTAATGGTATTGGTAATAACTGGTTATAGTAATTTATCGAATTGATATAAATGTTATTCGTGTTCCTGAATTTAATATTCGATTAATACCAAATAGAAGTTTTGGTTGGCTACAATAATTTGCAAAATTTAAAAATACATACAATCGCTAATGTATATCGGATAGTAAACCATGATATTTAATAAATAATGAGGTATCTTAGATGGGTTAGCAAATTGATAATAAACTTTAAAAAATCGGTTACCATTAATGTTGATAATAAATTAAAAAAATTGGTTACTATTCATGTTAGAATATAGAATATATCATGCGATTTTCCATGTAAAGCCGTTAACTTTAAGAGTCGGCCGTATACTTTTGTCCTTGTCTAATCTAAATTTTCGTTATAATTAATAAATTAAATATGTATATACAAATGTAGGGTTGTGCGCTGTAGAGCAAAAAACGAGCAAACGATTATATTCTATGAAAAATATAAAATTTTCATTATTTTCCGAGTATAGTCCGAAACGGAAAAAACAGTTAAAATTGATTTCATTTTTTCCGTTTCGGACTAGACTCGGAAAATAATGAAAATTTTATACTTTTTTCATAGAATAGAATCTTTGCTCGTTTTTTGCTCTACAGCGCTCAGCCCCTACAATTGTATAAAAATATTTAATTCATTAATTATAACAAAAATTTAGATTAGACGAAAACCGCTATACGGCCGACTCTTAACTCCCAATTGAATTGATGTTAATTATACTTGTATAACTTGTGAAAGTAACAAATTCGAGTCATTGATTTAACAAGTAAATCACAGGAATTTAATATATTATTTGAAATAATAAAGGCTAAGTCCTATGGAAAACGTGTTGTCTATTCAAATTGATTTATCAAAATTCTATCGATAGTGCTCAAATAATATTAATCAATGTACGATTGATGAAAAACAAAAATTAAAGTTAGTCGAATTAACCTACGAAATAGTGTCATTTTATCGAACCCAGATAATTATACAATATATTGGTGAAGGAACCACTCAATTTTTTATTACCACGTGAACAACTTTAAGTTATATAAGGGTCATTACACATAAATGTCATCGGCACGTGTTACGTAAAAGTTTTAATTATAATGAAATTTGTTTAGTTGGTGATAAAGGTTTTAATTAACATTGTAGTCGTTTAATTAAAAATTAGCCCTCACACTATGGATAAGTTGGAATAATGGAAAAGCGCTATTTTATATTATTCCCACTTACGTCTGGTTTTTTCAGGCTTATAATTATTTACATTGTAATGAGATTTATTTAACTTAGTAAAATAAATGTATCATAATCGAGACTATATTATATAGCTTATATTGACAATAATTTTATATCGACTGTGCTTTACAAGTGGGTTGTCAGATATGTTTTTACCGACATCGCTTATAACAAGGTCGAATTGATCACCCGTGGCGCATCTCATCATATTTTTCATATTATACAATCGCTATCAAAGTTAACAAAATTTTCGTATAAAAATAGATTGAAGAAAAACTAATAAAAAATTGATTAACACCGATGTCGGTAGGTTCAGTTGTGACGGCCAGTCATAGATAAAAATATACTAACTGATATAAGTGGTTTAGTTATGATTCTCTCTTCAAAGTTACTAATGGCTTCCTTGCTTATTAAAATAATAAAAGGTATTCCTAATAATATGTGTAACAACTAGTTATGGTATAATTCGGATTTACATTAATGCTACCCACGTTCTTGGTTTCCATGCACGATTGCTAATTAATTGAATGATAAAATATTTTTAAAGGATAGCAGATCGATAACGAACTGTAAAATTATTGGTTTCATTAATGTCGAGGTATTAGAATGTATTATCCGGTCTTCAATGAAAGCCGTTAATTATAACTGCCGATCAAATTCATGTTAATTCCACTTGAACTTGTGATTGTAAAAATTAGGGTTATGAATTTCACGAGGAAATCACGAAAATTTAATGTATTTATTTAAATAATAGAAGTCAATCCCTGTTGACAGCCAATTATCTAGAAGAATCGATATGTCGAATTTCCATCAATGATACTCATAAGTATACATTAATGTACGATCAATAAAGAACAAAAATTTAAGTTAGATCAATTAACTTGCACAATAATGACTTTTATAGATACCAGTTGATTATATAACATAATGGATAAGGAACTATTCAAATTTCATTTACTACAAAAACAACCACGAGACATATAAGGGACATTGTACATAAAAGTCATCGTTTCGTTTTACGTAAAGGTTTCAAATATAACAAAAAACTATTTATAGAATGAAGAAAATTGTAATTAACAATGAAGTTGTTTATTTCAATTGAGTCCTTACACTTTGAAAAATTTCGGATAATGGTATAGTGCTTTCGATATTATTCCCATCTATGTCTGGTTTTTTTCTGTCTTATAATTATTTTCAATATAATAGGGTTGATTTAACTTACTAGAGAGTATCAGACCTCGGATCATGATTTTGCTTAAACTTTGGGATAAGTTTTTAGATGTCAAAATATGAAAGAAAAACAGAATTTTCAGATTCCAACGCTTATTTCCCCTAGTTACAGGCAATTAAAGAAAATCACTATAAAAGTTACTAGATTTTTCAAACGCATATAAGTTTCTTAGCATTGATATTAGAGCATTAGAAACTTTTTTTTCAAATGAAAGCTGAGCTCAAATCCTTTCGAAATAGTAGTTAGCATGTCAAAATATTTTTTTTTCCCAAAGTTATAGCGCACAAACATTGGACCTGATTTTCTTTTTAAAACATTTATTAAAAAAAAGCTGGAAATTGGGTCTAATGTTTATTACGCTATAACTTTGGGAAAAATAATATTTTGACATGCTATAACTACTATTTCGAAAGGATTTGAGCTTAGCTTTCATTTGAAAAAAAGTTTCATGCTCCTAAGTATCAATGCTAAGGAACTATATGCGTTTGAAAATCTAGTAACTTTTTAGTGGTTTTCTTTAATTGCCTCTAATTTAGGGAAATATTAAGCGTTGGATCTAAAATTTGTTTTTCATATTTTTGACATCTGAAAACTTATCCCAAAGTTTAAGCAAAATCCGATCTGGAAGTCTGATACTCTCCTAGTTAGTGAACAAATCGCATCACAATTATAATTTATTTCATGTATCTTTTGTTTTTTACTAATGTATATATCGACGTTTGTTTAAAAATTGGACATGCTGACATGTTGTTACCGACTTTGTATATAACAAAGTCGAATTTATTACACATAACATTACTCATCATGCGCCTCATATCACACAAATGTTATCGAAGTTAACAAAATATTTATCCGAATAACTGATAAAAAAAAACTAACAGGAATTAATTTTCATTAATGACGGTGGGTTCAGTTGTGTAGGCTGGTCATAGATGAAAATCACAATATTTAATACAAGTGGTATAGTTACGATTTTTTTCTTTAAATTCACAAATCTTTCTAATTTTTTGAAATAATGAAAGAAATTACTAATAGTATGTGTAATAACTAGTTATGTTATTTTATCGAAATTGTATTAATGTTGTTCACGTTGCTGGTTTTAATGTACGATTAATAAAAATAGAAAATTTTGTTGGCTGCAATAACTGGCAAAAAGTCGAAATAAATAAATCTCAATTGTCAATAATGATATTAGATTATAATTCGTAATATATATTAAATAATGAGATATTTTCATCGGGACGATAGGTTGATAACAAACTATAAAATTGTCGGTTTCATTAATGTTGAATTACTTTGAATGTAGCATCCAGTCTTCAATGTAGAGCCTCTAATTATAACTTCTGATCAAATTGATGTTAATTATGCTTGTATAACGTTGAAATGTAATAATTTTGAGTTATGAATTTCTTGAGATAATCTCAGAAATACAATGTATTCATTTAGATAACAAAGGGCAATTCCTATAGAAAACATGTTTACTAAGGGGAACGATTTAATACATTTTATCAATGATACCCAAATATATGTTGTAATGTACGATTGAATAAAAAACAATATATAAGTCGACCGAATTAACTTGCAAAAATAGTGAATTTCATCAGTTCCAGGTAATTATATAACATATTGACGAAGGAATTATTCAAATTCCATTTACCACGAAAACAACTTTGAGACTTATAAGGGACATTACACATAAAAGCCATCGTCTTGTGTTATGTAAGGTTTTATTTATAATGAAATTAATTTGGTGGGTAAAATAGGTTTTAATTTTACAATAAATATGTTTAGTTTGAATTAGGCCCTCATACATTGTAAAAAGTTTGGACAATGTTATAGCGCTGTCGATATTGTTTCTATCCATGTCCGGTTAGTTATTGACTTATAATTATTTCAAATGTAATAGAATTTATTTGTCTCAGAAAACGAATCGAATCATAATTGAAATTATTTCCAGTATCTTTTTCACAATATTTATATATCGACGCATGATTGACAATTGGGCAAGCAGATATGTATTTACCAACTTTGTATATAATAAGGTCGAATTGACTACACATAACATCTCTCATTATAATCCTCATTTTACACAACGGTTATCGAAGTTAACAAAATTTACGTTCGGAAAAACAAGACACATGAAAGCCAATGGAAAATCAATTTCCATTGATATTGTTAGGTTCGGTTGTGTCTATCAATAAAAGTGAACCTACACTCAACTGATACAAACAGTTTTGGTAAATGATTCTTTCTTCTGATTGACGAATAACCACCCCCTTATTTGGAAATAATGAAAGAAATATCTATAATGGTATGGGTAATAACTGGTTATGGTAATTTATCAGATTGATATTAATGTTACCTGTATTCCCGAATTTATTGTTCGATAAATACAAAATAGGAATTTTGGTTGGCTACGATGATTTGTATACATTAAAAATACATACTATCGCTAATGTATATTGAATAGTAAACCGCATTAATATTTATTAAATGATGAGATATTTTTGATGAGGCACGCAACATTGATAATGAACTTTAAAAAATCGGTTACCATTAATATTGATAATAAATTTTAAAAATATTGGTTACTATTAATGTTGGGAGTATAGAATGTATCATCGATTTTTCATGTAAGCCGTTGACTTTAACTGCCGATTGAATTGATGTTAATTATACTTGTATAACTTGTGAAAGTAACAAATTCGAGTCATTGATTTAACAAGAAAATCACAGAAATTTAATATATTATTTGAAATAATAAAGGTTAAGTCCTATGGAAAACGTGTTGTCTATTCAAATTGATTTATCCAAATTCTATCGATAGTGCTCAAATAATATTAATCAATGTACGATTGATGAAAAACAAAAATTAAAGTAAGTCGAATTAACCTACAGAAATAGTGTCATTTTATCGAACCCAGATAATTATACAATATATTGGTGAAGGAACCACTTAATTTTTATTACCACGAATCAACTTCAAGTTATATAAGGGACATTTACATGAATGTCATCGGCACGTGTTATGTAAAAGTTTTAATTATAATGAAATTCGTTTTGGCTGAGTGATAAAGGTTTTAATTAACATTGTAGTCGTTTTAGTTAAAAATTAGCCTCACACTACGCGGATAAGTTAGAATAATGGAACAGCGCTATTTTATATTATTCCCACATACACCTGGTTTTTTTTTCAGGCCTATAATTATTTATATTGCAACAAGATTTATTTAACTAAAATAAATGTATCATAATCGAGATTATATTTATATAGCTTAAATTGACAATAATTTTATATCGACTGTGCTTTACAAGTGGGCTGGCAGATATGTTTTTACCGACATTGTATATAACAAGGTCAAATTGACTACCCGTGACGCATCTCATTATATTTTTCATAGTATACAATCGCTATCGAAGTCAAAAAAAGGTTCGTCTAAAAATAGATTGCTGAAAACTAATTAAAAATTGATTTTCACCGATGTTGGTAGGTTCAGTTGTGACGGTCAGTCATAGATGAGAAAGTATACTAACCGGATATAAGTGGTTTGGTTATTATTCTCACTTCAAAATTACTAATGGCTTCTTTCTTATTAAAATAATAAAAGGAATTTTTAATAATGTGCGTAATTACTTAGATTTATGGGTATTATTCGATTTATATTAATGTTACCCACGTTTTTGGTTTCTATACTATTGATATGAAATAGAAATTTTTGTTTGGCTGCAATAATTAGCAAATGACAAAAAAACATTTATTTTGCTAATGATAATATCAGATTACGATTATAATTGTAATTTTACTTAAATGATAAAATTTTTTCATGGATAATAGCAGGTTGAAACGAACTTTAAAATTATCGGTTTTCATTAATGACTAAAATATTAGAATGTATTACTCCGGTCTTTAATGTAAAGCCATTAACTTAACTGTCGATCGAATCGATGTAAATATAATTTAATCACAATACGTAATTACTTACTAAATTAATCGATTGTGATGTTGAAAATTGGATAATATTATGTGAATAAAATGTAATCCCAACGTTTTTTTATTATTTTTTCTAATTTATTTCATTAACCTATAATACATAA